>CAWUFW010003381.1:0-1200000 GCA_963921515.1 Calotriton arnoldi
GAACTGCAATGGACCGATCGGTGCCTCCGGCCGGCCCATTGCTTTCAATGTGTGCGGGTACGCGTTGTACCCCTGTGCGCGTTGAACTGCAATGGACCGATCGGTGCCTCCGGCCGGCCCATTGCTTTCAATGTGTGCGGGTACGCGTTGTACCCCTGTGCGCGTTGAACTGTAATGGACCGATCGGTGCCTCCGGCCGGCCCATTGCTTTCAATGTGTGCGGGTACGCGTTGTACCCCTGTGCGCGTTGAACTGCAATGGACCGATCGGTGCCTCCGGCCGGCCCATTGCATTCAATGTGTGCGGGTACGCGTTGTACCCCTGTGCGCGTTGTACCGCAATGGACCGATCGGTGCGCACCCATTGACAATGGGCTTGCCTGGCAACGGACGCGTTTTCGAATTTCGAACGAGTCGGTTGCTGGAAAATCAGTTGGTCACCCACAACAATGTTGCAAAATCATGTATGTCATGAAGTTGAAGTTTTGAAGGATGCTGTGGGCGTGTTTTGGTGCTGCTATTCCATGGATTGGCCAGATTCAGAAGATGCAAACGACTTGGACCTATCACTTTGAACACAAGGGACAGTATCTGCCTCTCCAGCACATATATATTGCTGCCTGTTCCCCTGAGAGCCCACTCTGCCTGCACTACATGCTCCAGGACGACATCTGCCACTGCACTGCTGCTGTCTCTGCCCCTCTGGACCCTGCAATGGCACGTACTGTGGAGAGAGCCCCAGCCTTCAGCCTTGAGGAGAACCAGGCCCTGCTGGACAGCCTACTTCCACAGTACAGCAAGCTGTATGGGACACCAGGGGAGCAGGTGAGTGTTCTGTGCACTGCCTTTCTGAATGTGCATTTTGTCTGACTAGCAAGGCTGAGAGTCAGCACGCCACTGGCTAGCAGGCTCACTGAGTAGTTGTCACCCCCCATAGTGTGTGGTGACTTGCACTGGACAGGTATGGTGCAGTGACAGTGCTTCTGAACAGGGTTTTACTCCCCATGCAATGATACCATGTAGTGACTTCTGGAAAACTGTCCATGGGCAGCCGTGCACTGCCTGTGTACACCATGTGCCCCTGTGATTGCGACATGTATATGCAACTGTGTCATGCACGGATATGTTGCATGTGTAGTAATGGCCTTATCACTTTGTCATCCTGACAGGCTTCTGCCCATCGGAAGCATGAGATATGGAAGGACATCGTCCGGGCTGTCCGGTCCGTGGGGGTCTACAAGCGCCGGATCCGCAACTGCCAAAAGAGGTGGCAGGACCTTCGGGGCTGGACCCGGAGGATTGCACGGGTCCAGCTGAAGCTGTCGCCTCCTCGCAGGAGGGGCGGAACACGGACCCTGACCCCCACATGCTCAGGATCCTGGCGGTGGTCTTTCCAGACCTGGATGGGCAGCTGAAGGCCAGAGAGCAGCAAGGAGGGGGTGAGTCAAAGACTGCACTGTGTACTCTGTCTAACATGCTATGTGCCCTCCTCGGGCCTGGTTAAACTGCCACAGTACAGCAGTCATGTTGTCCAGGAGCCATGTCCCTCTATTGTGCACTGCCCACTCCTCATCTGATACCCAGGTGTGGCCCTTACATGCAGGGAATTCTGTCACTTAGGACTGTGTCCTTGCAGTTTGCTTGACTCAAGGTGGGAGACAGCATCTGTTTCCCTGACTCTGTGGTGGGCATCATGGGTGGGTCCATTGCTTACACAATGCCTGTATTCTGACATGTATTCAGCGTGTTACTTTGATCTGTGGTCCAATTGCTGAGCTGATCCACCACATGTGGCTGGGGTATCTGGCACACACCCATGCTGCGGGTGGGAACAATGTTTGGGCCCCAGGAGTATGTATATGACGTGTGTCACACATACTTAGCCAGCTGCCTACAGTCCAGGGCTCATCCCTCATTCATGTGGGGCTGGACAGTCATGCCTACTCCAGGCCATACAATACACTCTGTACTCCCACTCCCGTGTATCAGCGGACACATTGTGCACAGTGATTTGACCCCTCAGGTGTCTGCCTCTGTGTCAGTGTGCTGTAGATTAGTCGCCAGGACTGCTGTGGAGTTTCTTGGTAGGGGCTCAGCATGCCACTGGAGATGTGACCATAGGAGACGATACTTGTGTGACACATAGGTGTCTGATCAGCTGCCCATGCAGACTGGGGCATGTAAATGTGAAGTTCAGGCAGCTGTTCCCCATGCACAGCAGAGTGTGAGGGGCTCAGGTTCAGAGGGTAGTGTCACAGGTCTCCCATATGTCCAATAGGTATGACCTGGACAGTTGAGGGTTAAGAGGATGTGTTGTGGGGGGATGTACATGTGCACTTGTGCAGCTCCAGGACTTGCATTCCCCATGACCTACTATTGTGACACAGTGCAGAGTGTTGTTGTCTGGCTGCAAAGCCATACATCACTGAGACAGTGATGTATGACTTTGCAGTCATGCCTCCGCCATGGCATGTGTCTACTGATTGGTGAGCCTGCAGGGGAGTGACATGTGCTACATGCACACCATAGTGGCGCTGGCTATCAGGACATGGGTGCATCATGGTGTCTGTCGCTGGTATGCATCACATGCATTTCCTATTTGACTCTGGGCATCCCTTTCATCCGGAAACCTGTACTGACTCAGTGGCAAGAGCTGTGATGTGTCCACACCGTGTCCTCTGCACTGTCCAACTACTGTGTACTTGGTGCATGTGTCAACACTGGGGTGTTGCAATCCAACAGACACCAGACAGATGGGTGCAAGGCCATGTGGGATGTGAGTGCCATGCTTGGCATCAGACTGACAATTGACTTCTCCTGTTCAGTTAGGGCACTTTTAGCAATGTACAACTGATGATGCCAGGGCTTGCTCTGTGATGTGCTGTGCTCACAGTGGTGTGTGCGTTATGTGCAGGTGACTGATGTCTGTCTGTATCCCCATTGTTTGCAGATACATCCACGGCCACGGAAGGGGACAGCTCCACGGACCAGGAGGAGCCGGAGAGCCAGACTGGGTCAGCAGCCGAGGAGTGGTCGGAGGGACCCAGTGGCACGGAGGGCGAGGTGAGCCACACCGAGGAGTCCTCAGCAGCATCCACCTCAGCTGAGGACCAGAGCAACTCGGAGGATGACTCCCTTGTGGAGGCGGGTGTCAGCAGCCACCACACCCCAGCTAGTGTTGCTGTCCCCGCCACCACCAGCACCACCACCGCCCTCCCATCGGCTCCCATTCCCCAGGTCCGTGGAGGCTCCCATGTCCGGGAGCGTGTTTCCTTTGGGCCAGGCACCGCACCCCTGCCCCTGTGTCCCCTGCTGCCCTGAGTGAGGAGTCTGTGTACCTCCTTCGCCAGCTCCATGTAGGGCAGACAGCCATGCTGAGTGTCCTCCATGCGCACACCGCGCTGTTGACTCAGCTGGTGTCGTTCATGGAGGGCATCTCATCGGGCATGTCTGACCTACAGAGGGGCAATAGGTCCATGGACTCCTCCCTGACGGCAGCAGTGTCCCTCCTCAAACGGTCCCTCACCCCTCCTGCCTCTGCTCCATCCACACTCCCCAGCACCTTACCCGTCCCAAGCACACACACACCGGCACAGGCACACACCAGCACACACACATCCAGCACACTGACACACACGCCAATGACAAAACGCACACGCACGCACATTCAGGGGACTGAAGCCAGACTCACAGGGGATGGGGCCCTGGAACACACACACGCATCCACATGCACTGCGCAGTCCTCAGTTCCCTCTCCCTCCAAAGCACCCTCCCTTGCCTCACATGCAACCCCAAAGTCACAGCAGCTCTTCCTCTGTGACCTCGGCCTCTTCCCCACCGATGAAGCTGCTCCAGCATCCCGGGGGAAGAGAAAGCCCACCCACACGGAGCAGAGTGCCCCTCGCCCCGGACACCCTCCCCCAGGCGCAGACGGACTGAGGCCCCCACCCGCAAGTCCCCCCGGAGTGGTAAGAGCAAGACCCCGCCACCGCCCTGCAGCTCAGGCACAAGGTCTCCGTCCTCCATCCCTCAGGCCCCCACTGCACAGGTGCCCCCACCACACCCTGCCCCAGGTTCCCCCACCCACAGATATACCATCCCCAAGATGCTCCGGCCTTCTCCCCTGCCACTTGCTCTCCCAGCACCACACCCCCGCTGCGCTTGTCTGTGCCACTGATGTGGTGAGGGTGTCCTCCCCCTCTGTCCAACCCACCTTGCCTGTTCCCCATTCTCCTCCCCTGGAGGTAGGCACTGCAGTGGAGTCCACTACCGCCCTGTCTGACTTGGGCACTGCAGTGGCGGACCTGTCCACCCCATCTGCAGGGTCCACTGCAGTTGTGCCGGCACCCACGACATCTGAGTCATGCCCCCCAGTTGTGCCGGCACACACCATGTCAGACACCTCCACTGCAGTTGTCAGTGGCTCTCCAGCACCCACCACCCCTTCCCTGACTCCCCTGGTGAGCCCTGATCCTGTCCCTGCGGTGCCTGGCCTGCCCCCCGGTTGCCCCTCCTAGTGGATTGTCCCTGGTTTTGTGCAGGCATGCGTAGGGTGACATCTGCCAGTGTCACCCTGTTTGAACTTTGACAATGGACTGGCCATTGGCCTTTGCTCTAATTTCTTCTGGACGTCGTTATCAAACAACACATATGCTGAATAAAGCAACATTCTTTTCTCTAGTGCTCATGTTTCAGATGTACATGTTGTTGGTGCAGCTAACCATGCCCTTGCTGCAGTGATGGTGATATCTGGTATCATGATTATGAAGTGTTACTGTGCAGGAACCCATGTGGTCCAGGGGGAATGTGTCCTATCATGTGGTGTATCCATGTCATCAATAGCAGCATCTGAGGGTGTCATGTGTTCAGTATTTGGCAATGGGTTTCCTACTTACATTGGCAATTTCATATCTGTGGCTTCCACCCCTGCACATCTGTTGTGCCTGCCATCGTTGCATTTGTCTACTTCCCTGACCGTGTTGCCATCTCCAGTGGACATGCAGGTTTGGGCATCAATGGGGAGGGACTCATCCGTGTAGTCAGTGCAACATTGCTATACAAGTGTGTTGGATCTGTGCTGATGATTCCGTTGGCACATCCATGACCAGGCTGATGTGATGGGAGCCCTCATTTGGTGCTAATTGTTGATTGTGTGACCAAGTGCTCAGCTGACATGATGGGGCCCTACTGAGGCAACATATGGCACAGCTTTCCTCACACAGGAGTGGAGTCCCCTCATGGCAGTGTGTACACGTGTGACATTGCCTGCGCCCAAGGTGTGTGTTGTATGTGCATGTCTGTGTGTTCACTTTCATTCATCTGCGCATGCTGTGATCCCTAGTGTTGTACCTGTTTGTGATGCTTGCTGACTTGAGCTATGTTCCCCAAATTCTTCTCCCTGTGTTCTCTGTGATGTGGGTGCATGGCACATTACTGGTCATCAGGGTGTCACCCATAGGTGTGTTTGCTGTCAGGGCTGAGTTTGTGTGCAGACGCAGATGGGTCACAGTCAGGTTTCCCCTTGGCACTTGTTGTTTGCCCCTGTCATGTGATTTCCAGTTTGTGTTATCTTTCAGTGATTGTGACACGTTGTGTGTGTGACTGATGGCACTCCTCAGGGTCCGGGCTGCAATGTTGGTTGTTGTCTATGTGTGTTCTTTGTGGGTGACCTTGGCTTCTTCATTGGTGTGTGACTGTGGCTGGGATCCCATTGGTCGGTGTGGTATTGCCGTCATGTCCATGTACAGCGTAGTGTGCAGTGTGTCAGACATTCAGGAGTCTTGTTGGGTGTCCATGTGTGATGTGTTTCTACACCTTGGTTCCCACCCACCACCCTGGAATAGTCATGGGTGCATGTGCAATGTCACCAGTGCATGTGTACTTCACTGCTGCACATTGTTGGAGGTCGAGGGGTGTGGTGTTGAGTGTGTGCAGATGAGAGTTGTTGCCCGGCTAGGCCCCTGCCTCCATGTTGGCCTTGGCTTACTGGCCATGCTGATTGATTTGTGCTTGTGTAGGTGTGATGGTAGTTTGTTGCTCAGGACACCTGACTGTGGTTCACAGTGTGAACGACATTTAGCTTTGTCATCACAGTGGTATTTTTATTCAGCCCAGGGTCACCACATTGTGGGGGCCCTGGGGGTGGTGCTGTGGTGTGTCTGTGACTTGCTGTGTCAGTTGTTGTTCCTACGTGCCTGTGTGACATGTGTGTTTTGTGCTCCCTCTCACCTGACAATGCCTGCTTGCACACATAGGGGATTTGGATCCATGAGTTACCTTAGTGTGGCAGTGTATGCACATCTGTATGATTGGTATTCAGCTCTCCTCATGTGTTGTGTGGTTGCCTGGGGACACTGGCACCCCCACCCCTCACCTGCTGTGTATGATGACAGTGTTGGTCTGCCTGTTTGTGTTTGTGCATCTGCACCACTGCATTGGCATATCTTGGGTGTGCCATTGGCTGTATGTTGTTTGGTGTGTTTCCCCTGCTGTCCCTGGGACTCCTAGGTCATCGGTCAGCACAGTGATCATGGTTTGTGTGTCCCATTGCTGCCATGGTATGGTATCTGTTCACCTCACATCTGCTGTCTCCACAGGGTATCTGCATTTGTGTGCCCATTGGTGCAAATATGTGGTTCTGCATTCTGATGGTCACTTCTGTCATTGTGTCATTGATGACTGTTGACGGTCTCAGCCCCCATGGGTGTTGTTTGTCTGCACATGGCCAAAGGAATGTTTCATTTGCACTGCAGTATTTGGCTCCCCCAATTTATGTTGCAATGGGACACATACACTACTTTGCCACGGATGAGTTTTTGGTTCTGTGACCAGGAATGATCCATGCAGTTTGGCAGTTGCAGCTCTTTCTTTGTCAACAATTACCTTTTGGTCACTGTGATGATGAGGGTGTAGACCCCATTGCCACAATGGTCAAAATGTGCTTCAGCTATGGACCCCACACTTGCCTTTTGGTCACTGTGATGATGGGGGTTTAGACCCCATTGCCACAATGGTCAAAATGTGCTTCAGCTATGGACCCCACACTTGCCTTTTGGTCACTGTGATGATGGGGGTTTAGACCCCATTGCCACAATGGTCAAAATGTGCTTCAGCTATGGACCCCACACTTACCTTTTGGTCACTGTGATGATGGGGGTTTAGGCCCCATTGCCACAATGGTCATGGGCTGCTTGCATTGTGGGTGCCACACACATATATGTGTGGCACATGTGCTAGGGGGTCACATTGTATGTTGAAAGTCATGTTCGGTGTTGTAGGCATTTGACACAGCCTACACACGCTTGTCATGGTGGTGGGGGATGTCTTAATCTTGCATTCCCTAGGTTGTGGTGTGCTTGTTGTGTCATGCATTGTCCATCCTATGAGTGGGGGTGGTAGTAGTGGTAGGCATCCAGCCCCCCTGGGTGAGGGTGGTAGTAGTGGTAGGCATCCTGCCCCCCTGGCTAAGGGTGGTAGTAGTGGTAGGCATCCTGCCCCCTGTGGGTGAGGGTGGTAGTAGTGGTGGGCATCCTGCCCCCTGGCTAAGGGTGGTAGTAGTGGTAGGCATCCTGCCCCCCTGGGTGAGGGTGGTAGTAGTGGTAGGCATCCTGCCCCCGTGGGTGAGGGTGGTAGTAGTGGTGGGCATCCTGCCCCCTGGCTAAGGGTGGTAGTAGTGGTGGGCATCCTGCCCCCTGGCTAAGGGTGGTAGTAGTGGTAGGCATCCTGCCCCCCGTGGGTGAGGGTGGTAGTAGTGGTGGGCATCCTGCCCCCTGGCTAAGGGTGGTAGTAGTGGTGGGCATCCTGCCCCCTGGCTAAGGGTGGTAGTAGTGGTAGGCATCCTGCCCCCGTGGGTGAGGGTGGTAGTAGTGGTGGGCATCCTGCCCCCTGGCTAAGGGTGGTAGTAGTGGTAGGCATCCTGCCCCCTGGCTAAGGGTGGTAGTAGTGGTAGGCATCCTGCCCCCCTGGCTAAGGGTGGTAGTAGTGGTAGGCATCCTGCCCCCTGGCTAAGGGTGATAGTAGTGGTAGGCATCCTGCCCCCCTGGGTGAGGGTGGTAGTAGTGGTGGGCATCCTGCCCCCTGGCTAAGGGTGGTAGTAGTGGTAGGCATCCTGCCCCCCGTGGGTGAGGGTGGTAGTAGTGGTGGGCATCCTGCCCCCTGGCTAAGGGTGGTAGTAGTGGTAGGCATCCTGCCCCCCTGGGTGAGGGTGGTAGTAGTGGTAGGCATCCTGCCCCCGTGGGTGAGGGTGGTAGTAGTGGTGGGCATCCTGCCCCCTGGCTAAGGGTGGTAGTAGTGGTGGGCATCCTGCCCCCTGGCTAAGGGTGGTAGTAGTGGTAGGCATCCTGCCCCCGTGGGTGAGGGTGGTAGTAGTGGTGGGCATCCTGCCCCCTGGCTAAGGGTGGTAGTAGTGGTGGGCATCCTGCCCCCTGGCTAAGGGTGGTAGTAGTGGTAGGCATCCTGCCCCCTGGCTAAGGGTGGTAGTAGTGGTAGGCATCCTGCCCCCGTGGGTGAGGGTGGTAGTAGTGGTGGGCATCCTGCCCCCTGGCTAAGGGTGGTAGTAGTGGTAGGCATCCTGCCCCCCTGGCTAAGGGTGGTAGTAGTGGTAGGCATCCTGCCCCCCTGGCTAAGGGTGATAGTAGTGGTAGGCATCCTGCCCCCTGGGTGAGGGTGGTAGTAGTGGTGGGCATCCTGCCCCCTGGCTAAGGGTGGTAGTAGTGGTAGGCATCCTGCCCCCGTGGGTGAGGGTGGTAGTAGTGGTGGGCATCCTGCCCCCTGGCTAAGGGTGGTAGTAGTGGTAGGCATCCTGCCCCCCTGGGTGAGGGTGGTAGTAGTGGTAGGCATCCTGCCCCCGTGGGTGAGGGTGGTAGTAGTGGTGGGCATCCTGCCCCCTGGCTAAGGGTGGTAGTAGTGGTGGGCATCCTGCCCCCTGGCTAAGGGTGGTAGTAGTGGTAGGCATCCTGCCCCCCGTGGGTGAGGGTGGTAGTAGTGGTGGGCATCCTGCCCCCTGGCTAAGGGTGGTAGTAGTGGTGGGCATCCTGCCCCCCTGGCTAAGGGTGGTAGTAGTGGTAGGCATCCTGCCCCCTGGCTAAGGGTGGTAGTAGTGGTAGGCATCCTGCCCCCCGTGGGTGAGGGTGGTAGTAGTGGTGGGCATCCTGCCCCCTGGCTAAGGGTGGTAGTAGTGGTGGGCATCCTGCCCCCTGGCTAAGGGTGGTAGTAGTGGTAGGCATCCTGCCCCCGTGGGTGAGGGTGGTAGTAGTGGTGGGCATCCTGCCCCCTGGCTAAGGGTGGTAGTAGTGGTGGGCATCCTGCCCCCTGGCTAAGGGTGGTAGTAGTGGTAGGCATCCTGCCCCCCTGGGTGAGGGTGGTAGTAGTGGTAGGCATCCTGCCCCCCGTGTGTGAGGGTGGTAGTAGTGGTGGGCATCCTGCCCCCCTGGCTAAGGGTGGTAGTAGTGGTGGGCATCCTGCCCCCCTGGCTAAGGGTGGTAGTAGTGGTAGGCATCCTGCCCCCTGTGGGTGAGGGTGGTAGTAGTGGTGGGCATCCTGCCCCCTGGCTAAGGGTGGTAGTAGTGGTGGGCATCCTGCCCCCTGGCTAAGGGTGGTAGTAGTGGTAGGCATCCTGCCCCCGTGGGTGAGGGTGGTAGTAGTGGTGGGCATCCTGCCCCCTGGCTAAGGGTGGTAGTAGTGGTAGGCATCCTGCCCCCTGGCTAAGGGTGGTAGTAGTGGTAGGCATCCTGCCCCCCTGGCTAAGGGTGATAGTAGTGGTAGGCATCCTGCCCCCCTGGGTGAGGGTGGTAGTAGTGGTGGGCATCCTGCCCCCTGGCTAAGGGTGGTAGTAGTGGTGGGCATCCTGCCCCCTGGCTAAGGGTGGTAGTAGTGGTAGGCATCCTGCCCCCCGTGGGTGAGGGTGGTAGTAGTGGTGGGCATCCTGCCCCCTGGCTAAGGGTGGTAGTAGTGGTGGGCATCCTGCCCCCTGGCTAAGGGTGGTAGTAGTGGTAGGCATCCTGCCCCCGTGGGTGAGGGTGGTAGTAGTGGTGGGCATCCTGCCCCCTGGCTAAGGGTGGTAGTAGTGGTGGGCATCCTGCCCCCTGGCTAAGGGTGGTAGTAGTGGTAGGCATCCTGCCCCCTGGCTAAGGGTGGTAGTAGTGGTAGGCATCCAGCCCCTCTGGGTTGGGGTGGTGGCGCGCATTCAGGCCCCTGTGTGCATATGTGGCATTGGTGATGGGCATCCCGCCCCTATGGTGCTGCTGTTGCTGGTGTGAGTATATTCTGCATCCCTGTGTGTGTGTGTGATGTGTCGTGTACGTGTTGTATGTGTTTTGTGGTTGGTGTCTGACTTACCTTCTGCGCCGTACGCGTCCGTGCCTGTTCCGGTAGTAGATGTAGAATATTGGTATGATCGGGACGAAGGGATTCATGGTTGGTTCGTGTCGTTCGTCCTTCTCGTTGCTTCGCGTCGTCCTCGTCGCTTCGCTTCGTCCTCGTCGCTCGCGTCGTCCTCGTCGGTGCCGTGTTCGTCTCGTAGCCGTGGATCGTGTTGTGGCGCGATTCGGAGCTTATGTGCGCCTCTCCCGGATGCTTTGACGTGCCGTGCGTAGCGACGGGTTCGGCGCGTACGGGAAGCGCATCGTACTTGTCCGGCCGGACGGGGCTGCATTTTTCCTTCCGTGCGACTCGATTCGGCGTTTCCGGATTCGCCTCGGTCGGAGAACAGGACCTGGTTTGGGTGAGTACGGCTCGGCCGGAATTTTTGCTGTTGTGCGCATCGTACTTGCTCGTTCGGTGTGCTGTACGGATCGGTCGGGAAACTGGCTTTCGCATGGCTTTTTTCCCGACCGAATGGTATTGGGTGCGCCTCCGACCGAGATCGGAATCGGCCCCATAGTTACGAATATAGCATTGCACTGTAGCTTTAAAAGAGTCCCAAACATGGTGAAACTTGACATCAGGACTAATATTATTGTCAAAAGATTTAGTGATGAATTGCTCAAATCCCCTGGCTAACTGCTGATCCTGTAGCAGCCAACTATTAAAATGCCACCTGTTAGCATGAGTAGAGGAGTGGGTGGACTCTAGATTAATTGTCACCGGGGCATGGTTGGAGACATGGATGGGGTCTAGTTCAGCATGAATCAAATGTTCTGTGAGATTTTTAGCCAGAAAAATATAATCAATTAAAGAAGAGGAGTGGTGAGTAGGGGAAAAAAATGGAATATTCTAAAAGATCGGGGTTATAAAGATGTCATACATCAACTAATCCTCTGTGGGTAACTGTTCTATGGAAAGCCTTTTGCATATTTTTAGGGATGTATTTGAAGGCAGAATTTCGAATTAAAAAAGGGGTCCAACAGTTGGTTACATTCATCCCCCACAACAAGGTTAACATTCACGACCGACATTAAGTGAATCACAGGAGTGAGTATCCACCGCAGTAGCCCTGTAAACATTAAAAAGGGAGTAAGGGCACCCATTGATGGTTGTATCTAGATGAAGCCATCTGCCATCCGCATCAGTTTCTTGCTTTAAAATGTTAACAGATAAAGTTTCATGGAACAAAATAATCACACCAGTTTTATGATGAACAGCAGGAGAACAGTAGACAGATCCAACCCAACTTTCTTTCAACATATGAATGCCTTTTTCAAAAATATGGGTTTCTTGTAACATAGCAACATGACAAGAAAGTTTAGAGAGATCAGTGAGCACTCTCTGTCTCCTGATGGGGCTCCGAAGACCTTTGACATTTCAAGAGACAATTCTAAATCTATTCATAAAGAATATTGGTAAACGTGATACAAAACATATATCTTATAAATAGAGAAAAAACATGACATCATAAATACATACCATCCAATTTAACCAAACAGAACAAAGAAATATGATGTTTTGGAAATGAAAAAGGGAATACTGGAATGGACAGGAAAGGAGGAACAGGGAATGAGTCCAAGAAAGACCCACAGGATGTGAAACAAAAGAAGAATGTCAGAAAGTCGGATGGACCAGAGCCATCGAAGGAAAATGTGAGAAAAAGGAAAAAATTGTAGATGGAGCGCAGATGAACACTATAAGGGATGAACCAATCGGAAAACCTGGTCAACGAAAGAAGAAGGTAGAGAAGTAAGGTGACCGGAGATGAGAGAAAAAAAGGAGACAGGGACAGAAATTAGATAAAGCAATAGAGAACATGCATAAACCATGAAGAAAAGATCTTACCCATTCAGAAGGGGAAGCTTGTGATGGACGTTCGATTGAAAGGAGACTAGACAACATCTAAATAATGAACAATTGCAAAACACCAATGGCGACAGAAAGCAGACCTGGGGGTGAGAAGGAGGGAAACTGTTGGTGAAAGACAAATCCAGCAATATGATAATAACAACCCATTAGGAAATAAGAACAGGATTAAAAGGAGACAAAATATAAATTAAACTTCAAGAGCCACCAGGGTCCATAGCTTCTCTTCTGTAGAGAAGGATAAATTCCTTAAGTTGGGCTGGAGAGTCAAAAGAGGTGGTCCTGTCATTGTAGGTAACCATGAAGATGCATGGGTAAAGAAGACCCTATCTTCAGTTCATAGCGCAATGAGGGGCGCATGCTCAAGAATTCCTTGTGACGAACAGCTGTGACTGAGGAAACGTGTTGTGAGAGGAAAATACTGTGACCGGACAAAATAATTTGCTTCCGTTGCTTGGAGGTGGCTAAAACTTGCATTAAATCCGTTTATTGGAGGAAGAGGATGATAATTGCTCTAGGTTTAGGATTAGAATTAGTGCTGGATGATCTGGGACCAAGGCGGTCGGCTCTTTCAATGTTGAGGGGGGAACTGCTGGTAAGACCCACTATCTTTGGTAAGTTTGCATGTAGAAAAGCAATCATATCGACCACTTCCATTCCCTCCGGTATACCATAAACATGAAGACTGTTACGCCTGTTTCAAATTTTTAAAATCTTCTAGTAGTAGTTTACCATCATGAAAGGTTTCAACATTTTTAATTCATCCAGCAAGTCCTCCATGGTAATTGGAAGGGGTGATTTCCCAGAAGAAACAAGTTTTTTTAAAGTCTTTTATTACCACCACCAGGGTTCTCCTTACGCAAAACTAAGGGCACATTAGTAAGAGAACCAGTCTTAGAAGAAGTATTGCCTCCCTCTGCCATTGTTGAATGTGTATTTAGGCAATATAGATGGAAATGTGACCAGACAAACTGACAATGACAGAGCTGGCTGACCAAAACTGCAAAAACAATCCTGCATCTTGTAGAAGGTATCACAAACCTGAATGATAAATGACTGTCCCAGCAGAGATAATATTAACTGAGGAGCTAAACAATATGTATGAAATTCCTCAGAAGGGGAAATTTAAGATGAGCTGGAGAAATTAGCCATTTTTAAGTGAGTAGGATCCAGGCATGCAGATGTAGAAAGAACAACCTCACAGAGAATGAGCGGGCACTCCAATTTCAGTCAGCGTGGTAAATGGCAGGAAAATACTGACTGCAGCCTGCCGGGGGTAAATGCTTAATGATGAGCAGCATTACGTTGGTTGCCAGGACAATGAAATCAACTCACCGCCAAGTTCCCCTAACCTTCTGCTGCCCTCCGCTGCCATGGGAGGTTGCCAAATGTGTCTCCGGTTAGCCAAAAGAAGGTAAAATGCGGGCTGGGGAGAGGGAGCTCTGTCAGCCAGCGGCCATCTTGCGAGTGCCCGAGCGAGGCTCCATAGTGTTCTTTGACTTTTGATTGTCTAAATTCTCTGGATTAACCCTGCTCAGGTGTGTCTCAAATCTCAGGTTTTGCTTTATTCTCACAAGTTTATTTAATATCAAAGCTACATATGAGATTTTAAAGATTTTAAGGTTTTCTTCAATACTCTAGGTGGACATGTCAAGGAAAGTCCTTGCCAACAAAGTAAAGTCCTAGCAAGCAAAGGAAGCTGTACCATTCTCACCTCTTTTATTTTCTTCTCAGCTTACTCCAATGTGCTTGAAATTCACAAGCAGAGCAGCAGGATTACTAGGTGCCACACAAAATGTGCCCTTCACACCAGCCTACGATGAGAATTGTGGTTGGTGTCAGCTGATTATAGCTTATTGGTAAAAGCCATTTAAGCTACAGCCCTGGTGTAAAAGTGGCATACCGGCTTTTCCTCTAAAATCCATCAAGTAGCCCATATCTGGATTCTTTACTATTTCCAGTGTGTTCATTACAGGCCTTATTTACAGTTGATTAGAAGGGAAACATCTGCAAAAAAAAGCAGTAGTTATTCTGTCCACCATACCAAGTGTTAATTTATATTAGTGGCACTTTAAATACAGTGGAGGTTGCATTTGTCACTTTTTGTCAGATTTCCAGATTCACTATACTCTAAATAAGGCCCTATGTAAATATCACATTCCATATTTGTTATGTAGCTGGACAACTGGGTACAAGTGGAATGGTGCCCGATGAAGTACATAGGGAAATCAAAGTACAGGAGTAAACCTGTTAACCCAGGTGAGACCGGGTGGAGTATGTAACAAAGCAACAGTGTCTCAACTGGTAATCATTAGGGAGGACAATTACAGAGATAGTATAAATCACTTGAAGGGGGGGGGGGAGAAGAAAGGGAGACCACAAAAGGATTTCGTAGAGTATGGAGTATTATTTGTAAGTAGTTGTATCAGCACTACAGTACAATTTTATATACAGTAACCATAACACACAAGTGTTCACTGAACGTGCTAGTGACGGTGTACGGCGCAGGGACACAGGGGTGAGAAAACAGCGTGAGCGGCGACAAAACAGTGAAAGCAAGAAATTATGTGGTCAATGATATGTACAAGGTAAGTATTCCGATTAAGACTGAATTGATTGACCACAATAACGCCACTGTTTGCGATGGGTAGTCGACGGCGTTTCGACCTGTTCAATTCCAGGTCATCATCATGACAATTGTTACTAGATTGAGAATAGTGCTGAATTGGTAGTTCCGCAACAATCCAGACGTCAGGGGGGAAGGCCGTAAGGATCCGGCAAGGTAGGGGGTCCCGGAGGGACCACTGTGTGTGTTCCAACAAGGGAAGTCAATGTTCGGAGAAGTGTGGTATCAAGGTACCAGGACCTGACTACGTAGTTTACGGTAGTTCAGGTGGAGGTCCGATGGTTCCGGGGGCAAGCGCGACCTGGATGCAGGGAGATAGGCTATCCAGGAATGCAATGATTCGATCGGGAGGCAAGCGGGAGGATTACCGCTGCCGAGCGAGTAGAGGTGGACGAGTGAAGCGCCCAGGCTCTCAGCCGAAGTTGCTGCCAACGAGGTACCTAGGCAGTGCTGCACCAAATGGTTGCTATATTTCTTGTTGTCTCTGTCCATATTGCAGATGTGAAAACCTGCATGATGCTGTCCTTGGTATTGTTGTAAATAGAGGGTAGATGTCTACATTGTTCCAGTGCTGCAAGTAGGTTGAGCCTTTATCACTAGATTGTATACTATTCTTGACTTTGTGGGATCTGTATCTGCCCTTTACTAACCTGGTGAGTACACAGGTATTTCCTCTTCACCCAAGGTCCTATGCTTTTTTTCTATTGATTTAGAATTGTCACATTCATTCCGAAGCCACTTAAAAGACCCATCTAGCCCTCATATTGTCCAAGATATACCATGATTTGACATTGTGGTTGAGATTATGTAGACATTACCAATATCAACTTGTGATCTAATAAGTTCTTTCAATGTTGAAGTTCTCAGCGGTGACCTAACAACAGCAAATTCCAAACCTGATTTTCCATTTTGGGATACTGGGTTGTGAAAATTTCCACCCAAAGGGGATACACAAATGTTGCTAACCAGATCCAGCACCAGGAACTCACCTGTCAGATGTCCAGTAACTACTTCCACCCCTCCTGCATAACTATTTATATTGACTTGGATACCAACTAGCAGAGCATACTGGTGCTTGATTGGAGTTGTGTGCATTTCTTCAGGTTTTCATCACCCCAGCCGTAAGCCCACTGAGTTGCCCAATTTTTCTCCTGAGCCACAGAGAGAATAAGGTAAAGAGCTGAGGGATCATAGCCAACATGATACATTTTAACATTCTACTTGACATTTCTACCTTTTAGTTTGAAATGTGTACTCGTAATCTAGAGTCTAGAGATAGAAGAACACTCAAAGTTAACTAAGGACATCTGAACATTTCCCCATGGATTCAAATTGCACCCATGACACTGTGTTTTTGTATTAAGGCACCTTAGCTCCTAAGTGTAACAACTATGATTGAATTTATATATCGGACCACGTAGTTTGTACAGTCTTGCATTTATGGTGTCATTATTGTTAACTTCTCAATTGTTCTATGTTTAATTAAAAAAGCTATTATTCTTAAACTTTTATAGCTGTTTCTGGGCATTTAGATTTATGTGGGTAGTCATGTTTAGCTCCAGTTTCAAACGTTCTATCTCCTCTTAGAATGAACTTTGACAATGTCTCTACTTTTGGACTGTAAAGTGCACAAAGGGGGTAACTTTGTTAGCGGTAACTCACAACCTGCTTCTAGATCCACAGAAAAACATGTTGAAAGCTCAGAGTAATTTTACAACTTAAAGCAAACTTTATAGCCAATCAAAAACACCTTTAAAAATTTGCATAATCATGGTTGCATTGACATCTGTTAAGCCTCATCTGTATAGGCTTATAATACATTTTGTAGTGATAATTAAAACCAAGAGACGCTAAAACAGACATATAATGCAGCACAGTCTTTCATATATCAGAGCTTTGATCTATTGTGCTAAAAAAGTTATGGTAACTCTATGCCTAGGAAAAAAGGTGATAGTATTTCTATGACTAGGGTTTTCGTGGTCACCGAGAGCCACACCAATCACAAATTTGGTCTCTCCATCAGGCATCTGTGGAAAAAGCAGTTTACAATAGATATTTTACAATCTTCAGCAGACGTCTGTTTTCTCACATTCATACCATTAAAACTCTTTTCGATAGGCTTTCCGTTCTGTGTCCAACGAAGACACGTTTTATGTAGGCTCTATATTTTGCAATAAATACATGCTTTTTGCTTTGAAATGTAAACAGGCATTGTCACAATAAGCAGTTCTGACAAGCATATGACTCAGAGACGAATATAATAGCTATCTTAAAACTTTTAGCAGAACAGTATTCGCATATAAATGTTACATTTAAAAAAATAATAATAATCATATATAATTTTAGTAGAACCGTAAGGATTTTTTTCTGGCAGGCAGGCAGGCTTACTTGTAGAAAGTATAAAAACATTTTCAATTTTAATGCAAACAGCAAGAACATGCGAGCCTCATTGCTACAAAGAAACGATGGCATTGTCTTTGAATTACTGCAACCTGAAGAAATAGTCTAAATAAACAAAGGGGACAAAAAAAGATGTAGAATGGAATGAAAAAAACATTGGTAAAGTACTATATTGGCCCACCAGCCTAGCAGTGAAGTGCACTCCTTGTTGGGCGGCAGCTCACGTGTGATTCAAAAAAATAATGTCACTTGACAGTGCCAGAGGTCCAATGGCTGTAGCTGAGTCCACCCATTGCCCTATGCTATATGTTTGAGCCCCCGGAAGTAAAATGTGAATGACAGTTGAACAGACCTGTGACTGAATAGTGGATGAATAGCGCAGCTATGAATGCATGTATTTGTTTAGGAATGTTTTTTGTGTACATAGCGATGGCAACACGGCTAAAGCTGTCTCTAGAACGAACAAAAAAATAGTGCTCAAAGGAAAATGAGCAAAACTACCGAAAATGTTGCTTCTTTGTTGTGGGGTCATAATTCTTGATAAATAACTGCTAGTTGGGGAAGCATATTGTTTTTTTTGCTGTTAGATATTTCAAATAATACTTTTCGTTATCACTTTCATACCTTGTATAGTATGAAAAGGGTTTATAGTGTAATTTGCTAAATTTACATCTATTAAGCGTAATGCATGCAAAAAACAGAAATTGCTGTGGTAAAAACTCACACAAATAGCATTAAAATTACAGTAATCCCCTTTAGCTCTCTGGCTCATCTACAGTCATTACAAGAAGTAGGCAAAAAGCAGCATGAGGTGAACTCCCAAAACAATCATTACCCCAGCCAGCCTCTTGGTACTAATTACCTCAGCACCTCATCTAAGGAGGTCTTAGAAGCCACGAGACGGATGTCACTGAGCGGAGGATATAGATCCTTAATTGTGGCAGCTGGCCTTGTCTGTCTGATAATCACACGTTTTGATTTTATTTTTAAATGCTTTCAGATTGAAGACAAATATCCCTAACGTCTCTGTCCACAAATCATGTTCTAATCGGAATAATTTGCTTTCATAATTTTTTTACCAGGGGGTGCCTGTGTTGTAAATGGCTGTTGCGCTGATGTGGTGTTTTTGATGTCGTTTGTGGATTAAAATGTGTTTCATCTTTTGCGGGTCCATTGCTATTTCGAAGCTCCTGATTATTCCTGTTCTAGTTAAATATCTTCGACAGAAGATAAACCTTCAATAAAGAAACATTTAGTTCCTCTGAGCCTGACACAACAGTGAGTTCTTGCAGGATGTGGTAAAAAGATTTTCCTAACATAGAGCCTTACATAATATTTCCATATCATGTTCAGCACTTCCTAATGTAGGAACCGAGACTTTTTATCCCGAAAAGCCAGGGGCATAGGTTGGTCAGTAAGGTTGGGGGGGTAGGGGGGAGCTTCAGATTCCCCAACAATCACGCTGCATATAATGTTAAAATACATTATACAACAAGAAGGAGATATGAGAGGGCCTTAAAGGGTAGTGGAAAGGGAGAGAAATGTGGATAAGTAGCAGTATTAAGTGAGAAAACACAATATTTTGTAAAATAACCAAAATTGTGAGCACTTTCAAAACAGAGAGGAGAGGAAGTGGTCTGTATTTTTGTCAGTGTGTGAATGCAAAAATCCTAGGTGAAATCCGACAGGCTCTTCACCATACCCGACTGAAACACCTGTACCCAACTATTCATCAGAGACTACATTTATTATGGGGGTAGCACCCCAAACACCCCCCCCAAGCTACGCCCCTGTGAATTAATGGTATTTATTAAGCTAGCTTAATTGAATATTGAAAGCTGCTGTGAGGAACAGATATTGCTTCACTGTACTCTACTGAATCTGCTTCAGGGTCGTCCTAATGAGAAGTATGACACAGCACACCAGTTCATGATTTAGAAATTGGCTCTGATGGGCAGAGTAGCCCATAATGAATGGCACGCCATTCTAAATTTGAATGACTAGGTAAACTAGTATATATGTTTGAGATTTAAGATGCTTGTGACCTAGAGTGATCCACCTACATATGAAAACACTTCACAGATTCTTAACCTCTAAACTGACCAAACGCTGACAGAAATGCCACTGTTTTTTAATACACCCTGTCATCTGATAGGACGATCAGGGACAGAATTACCGGTAGGTTGCTATCAGTGAAATGTTGTTTTACACCCTGCAGTTACAAATTGCATCATAAAACATGGAATCAAAGCTTCAATTATCTTTGACGTTACTTGGAGCCCACAGGTGGAACACTTCCTGTTATTGGTGTCTACTCGTCTATAATTTTAAGTTGCATGCAGTGCCTGAATCACTTCCCCTTCAAAATTGGATCCCATGGATCAGATGTGTATGCATAGAAGAGATGTGACCTTATGTGACATTGTCAATCATGGAGAAATTTGAGACCTTCCTAATTTAGCTATTAATGAAAGGTCATCCTCCATCATTGAATAAACTAAGCTCTCCAAAGTGACAATCGCAGTCGGCTGTCCACACAGGAAGCATTTTACATTTTTTTTGGTCTCAGACTTATGATAATTAATTTCAATAAGAGTTTTGCTAGAGATTGGCAAAATGGGCCAGGAGCAAGAGACCCCCACCTACTTTTATCAATCCATTTGTTACCATGCATCACTTTTTTAGTAGTGAAACAGCACGATCAGAAAGCAGGGCATGGAGTAGCCTGTCAGATCACAGAGGACAGGTGACAGGAAATCCACGACCAACTTCTTCTCCTCTAAATTGCCACATGTATCTAGCTCTCCTGTAAGCAGGGTGAGGCAATTTGTATGAAGGTCTTAAATAGCTGTTCCTCACTGGACATAAAGTGAAGAGTGAAAAACTCGTCCATGGAGATTCTTGCATAAAAGTTCCACTTCCACTCGCAGGTCCAGTAAGGATTCCATTTTTCTTTTGATGCCTGGTTGATGTTTCTATAAAAAGCTTCAAAGCCCTATAGCCATCAGCTGAAAAGTATCTGAATGGAAATGCATGTATAAGAAAGCATACTATTGTAATTAGGGTTGTCAACAACTAATTCCAAGCTCTTGGGAAAAGAAGATAAGCTGAAAGTGCAGCTAGATGATGTTTTAGATTTGTATGTAAGTTTTGAGCTGTAAAAACTAAAGAGTGTAAAAAACAATTAACTATGTCACAAGCCTCAAAGCTGAGTGAGTGTCCAATCTCTTTACACTGTTTCTTGAGACAGGAGTTCACTGTTTTGCTCAATTCATCGTGGACCCGAAAACCAGCGTATTCCTGGCAAACATGTTCAAGCCAGCTCACTCCCTTTGCTTTCTCGAGCAATCTCACTCTTTCATCCATCCATTCTCTTTCCTTCTCTTCTATCTCTCTTCTCCCTCTCTGATCACTTTTTCTCTACCTACCCCTCCCTATCTTTCTTTCTCTCTTGAAGCCTCTTCTGCCTGCTTCAGTTAATCTCAGGGATCTGGAGAAAGTAGCAGAGGCACCAGGAGCGCCCTTGGGCTTCCTAAACCAGCCCCCAAGGGCTCTAGCCCACTGGGGAAATGCCAGTCGAATAAAAGGATTGTCTGTCCCTGCCCAAAACTATGTGGGGCCTCAATAAATGAGAGCTTCTAACAATTTAAGTAGCTTGTTATTTCCTCACCACTTAATGGAGTAGTGTCTAGGAGACTTATTCTAAACAATTTTCTCTGTGCACCTAATGCTTCAGTTTCTTGTAGCTAGCTAATTAAAGTGCTAATTTTGCTTTTAGAGTAGATTAAAAATATAACATGAATGAAGTGTTTCAAGATGCCGCAGAATGCCTCCATTGTTATGAGCTCGTCTGTACACTCCGGTTCATCTGACCTATACGAGTTGCCCCCTTCATGAATTTTGGTAGTTTCCATGGCTATCCAATAGCTGCCACAATGCTGCCTTCTCCCCCTTAAACGTCTCTGTGGGCTGAATATGGTGTGTGTGCTGTGGCCTTCCCTTTGCTCAAAGTGCTCTCCCAACCTCTCTAACACCCCACCATTCGATTCAGCATTCCCACCGAAGACCTGCTTTCAGTTGCATAGCCAGTGTGTCATTGGCCGTAGTGCAAGGTAGGAAATGGGCCCCCTGCTGCTATTTGTAAAGTTAAATACAACCATAATCAGGGTTCAGTGGGCCCTCCATTTTGTGTGCTGACTGATAAGCACATCAATTGCATCTCAAAACTCATGCTGGATCACAAACAAGTCCATGTGCAAAAAACACCACCTGCATTGCAACCAGACCTTCTGATATCAAGCCTTTATTTATGTAAAATCAATATTTTGAAATATTCCTTTCAAACACACCTTTTTAAGCATTCCTACATAGAGACAATCAACAAATTCACTGGTTTGTAGCATAAAATGCTAACCATTTCAGATCAATCATCTTAATTTTTGTATATTATTAACAAAAAACATCAATTCTCCCTCTTCATCTTGGCGTGCTAAACAACATCAACAAGTTAGCTCACTAGGCAAATGTATACTACTTTCTAATACTGGAAGATTGGGGCAGTTATTAGACAACGGAGAACTGAAAGTGTATCCCCTTAAACACTGACATCCAGTATAAGTTTAGTTCTGAATCAAAAATAATCACTGAATTTCTGACTTATTATGAATCAGAGGTGGTGACCAGTTGTACAGAAGTGATTCTGAGCTGCCTCTTCTATGATCGCAACTTCATTTTGTTATCCATTCCAACAAAGACCACTTTTCTTCATCTAGAAGCGGACATTTTCCTGACAACCTGAAATGATGGCATGCTTTTCTCTGTCGTTCTCCAACTTTATGTGCATCTGGAAATTGTCCATATAGATCTGAAATTGTAGCCATTAATGGTTAAGCACTTGAGGCAGGGGAGTCATCTGAACGTTGGAAAGAGAGTGATTTGACCCTTGTAGGACTGATTATTGAGCCTTATGGGATGGAGAAACAGAGGATCCTATCCATATCTGTTTGTTACAAACATGAAAAAATTATCGAAATGCCTTACATGGTCAACCATGTTACTCTGACCTATTCCTTCAGCTTGGTCAGCAGATTGTTGTGCTAATCTGCGTCATGAGGAACTGAGAGGTTACGTAGCATCAAAGCGTCTTTTTTACCTTTGTCAAAACTAATGAAGTCATCTGTGATGTTTGCAATGCTGATTCTGTGCCGTAAGAAAGCCTGAATACAGACCGCTGCTTCTTTATGGTAGATATATGTTCTGCATACTTATCCAGTTGCCTGGTGATTGCTCTTTTATCCAGAGTTTGCTAATGTACGGGAGCACCTGAGGATTCCCAGCTGGCTTTTCAAGAAAGGGCATGATAACTTTATGTTTAACAGACTTAAAACCTGAACCTGTGAGAAGAGAAACATTGATTATGTAGGATATCTGCTGCAAGTGAAAACTGAATGAAAGTTGCTGACTTAGGCTCACTGGGTGAATGGAGGTCTTTATCTTCTGAGGCAAGTGTAGACTTCCTCTACTGACATATTTTTAAAGTAATAGAAGGATATCTGGAGGGTGAAGGCATACGTGGTTGATAAGGAGACTGTATTGTATTCTTAGTGATGGACACGTGAATGTTGGAGACCTTAATTTCCCTGAAGTCCAGCAGATCTTCACAAAGATGAGGGGACAAGAAATCGGATTTTTCACAACTTCAGGAATAGATATTTCTTGGAAGATGTTAAAGATTCCTTTGCTTGAGTTGAAACCTCCTTGCTGTGAGTAGCAAGTTAAGCCTTTTTTTTGCAGGTCGCGTAATGTGTTGGTAACCCTTCTTGTGTAGCTTGCTTGACAGTTTTATCTGAGTCAGATAATGAAGTGCAACATTTGTTTTCCATGTTCTCACGTTTTCTTTTCATTTATGTCAGGTCTGTAGTCAGTAGTTTGCCAATATCACATCAGGGTGTGATTTCTCTAGGGTGTGAGAAATCCTTTTATGGGGATTGTCAAATAAGGTCTTAGCATTGATATAGGTAGTAAATTCTGAGTTTACTGCTTTGCAGTAATAGTTGAACTCTTCTTCGCTTATGTCATTCATGTGCCTGGCATGGACGAATATTGTTACTTGCTTACAGCAGTGTAATGGCTGACACCTATGATTGGTTAGAAGCAAAGTAATTAAAGAATCGTCCCACCAGAATCCAGTCAAACAGAAAAAGAATCAGATTTAAACAGCATTATACCCCTAAAATGACCAACTTATGGTTGTTCACGTGCTGTTGCAGATATGAACACATGGATCAAGAAGTGGTATGCAGTTCCTAAAGGAGATAGGAAAGGGGGGTGGGCGGGGAGAAGAAAGGGAGGGACAGGATGGGGAGGACAGAGAGAGAAGGGGATTGAGGGGAACCAGGTGGGTGAAGGATCAAAGGGGGGAGAGCTCCAATAAGGGGCAAGGGCCCTCACACACCCCAAGAGGAGTCATGCTTCATCATAGGGCAGCTCCTCGTTGGGCCAGCGCTGCAATGCCCAACGGGCCCCTCAGGGGGGCTCTTTGCCGGAGGTCTTTAGATTAGAACACCAGGAGGCCCTATGTGTGGGAGTGGAGGGGCATAGAGTGGTGAGTAGAGTGGGTGCAAAACCTGTAATAAAAATAGCTATCAGTGCTCTAGGGAATCTTTATTGACTGGACACTATGCTATGGTTAAAAAAGAGACTACAAGGGTCTCGGCTGACAGGGGGAATTTAACCTGTTACAGCTCAATGTGTGTAATCACGAGTGTGAGTGAATTAAAAGGTCGACATGTTTCACGCCTAAAATACTCTGAGTGGATGTGTGGCATTTCTTCAGGACCGGGGGAGAAAAACCTGATCTACTCTTAAGTATAGGTGACGGTCATAGGGATATCCTAAGTAGTACCGTCCCTGTTGAATGGATTCAAGTCAATCCAAAGACGGCGGGGCAAGCATATAGTGCTATGTAATTCGTCCTTCTTGCGAACCAGGAGAGTGGAAAAAGGGGAACAAAAGGGAAAACAAACACAGCCATCAAACTATCATAAAAACTCATCGAGTTTATCTTGGAACCAATAAAAATCACATCGCTCCCTTAGCCATAGTGTGACTTGCAGTGGTCATATTAAAGACCAATCTCGTGAGGAAGCACCAGTGTTAGTGATACAACAGGTGCAACACAAGAAAAATACAAGTAAAAAACATGCTAGTTACATACCCATTGACTCTGTAGGGGAAGATTCAGCACAATGGCAGTTACGTATCCACCGGCGCAGCCTGTTAGGAACGGTAGAGCCCTACCGCCCCACCAGGGGTGCCCATGGTCAATGCTAACTTGGAGGAGAAAATTCACCTCTGGGAGAGAAGGCTAGAACTTCAGCCAGGATCTCTACGGTCATCCACAGCAGTGGAGGATGCGAGTAACCTAAGGAAAAGTGAAGCCAATAATGAAGGCTATGGTACAGGCTACATTGGCAGTGGAACAAAAAGAGTAGGATGGGTCGCCTCTGATATGCACTCTAAGACCCAAGGAATCAGTGTGGTTATAGGTTGAGTGTATCCGTGGACTGCTATGTAAGGTGGCCCCGGTGGTATGACTAACATCAGGCAGGACACAGGGAACTACCCCATATCCTCAAGCCAGGGGCTAACACCAGGCTGTACGAATGCCAGCGTAGTAATGCCAGGTTGATGCCCCCAAGACTGCCTCTCGACAGTCTTGGTCCTGTATATAGTTGGGCGGTGAGGCGTCACTGGCTACAGGCATGGGCTGATTGCACCACGTCCCGTTGTCACTATGGCCATATGAGCCCAACGAGCCGCGTTGAAGTTTAGAAATACGTGAAGTTCAGAAGGAGGCATATTGGGCTGCAGACGCGGGCTGCTGGCGCCACGTCCCGTTGCCGCTGTGGCCATAATGTAAAGAAATGCACTGTTCTAAAGGGGGGGAGGGGGGGGAGAGGAACGAGAAAAGCGACCGGGAACGTCGCGATCCCACCAGGGGACAGGCTGCTCTCAATGGACAGAGTGCGCCTGTGAACCAAAAAGTATGGATCCAGTCCCAGAAGGGTTAGGTCCTGTCAACAGCGTTGGAACTCACCATCTAGTCGATGCACTCTAGCGTGGGACCTACCCACGACCGGCCTCCTGGGACGATGTTGCGTTCCCCTGCGGGAGGCAACCTGTTATACTGATGGTCTCGTGTTGTGGCAAGTGAGAGAGGACTGGAAGAAACGACTTTGGGTGCCATGTTGGAATGGTGAACTGGTTCATAGTTACTGACACTAAAGTGGGTGACATCTTGGAATAGTCTAGGGTCACCCAAGTACGTGTAGAAAGCAGCGTGTAGTCGCCCGTGGCAAGGGGCTCCAATTAAAGCGTAGTGCCAATCATTCTAGTCTAGTCTGTGAGGTATACTAGAATGCTAAATGTCTCCATGTTACAATTCTGAGTAGGAGGCTTATCACAGCGATCACTATAGGTGACACCGGTAGTGGTAGTCACCTATGGTGTAGCAACAGTCAGTGCTCATGTACAGAGGTTAATAGGTAGACTTCTGGTGTACATGGAATAAGGCCAAGGGAGTCTTAGTCCTGGGAACACCATGGAAGGGAGGGTTTTTTGGGGGGGGCCAGAGGGGGGAGGAGATGTTGTCGGAAAACAGTGGGTTGGCCTGTGGGTGGAGGAACACTGTAGGGTTAGTGGTCCTGAGTGCTCATTGGTTAACCTCCGCCCATGGGATATCATCGTTGAACCCTGTGGAGCTAGTAGAAAGGCGAAAGATCCAACGTTGTTCCTTGTTAAAAAGTGCCTGTTGGGTGATGTTGGGGAAAGCTTCCAGTATAGTCCACTTAATATCGTTATGAGTGTGTTGATATTCGATATAGTGGGAAAGCATCTTGGTGGTAGTCCTACCACACCTGATGTTACTCCGGTGTTCCGTTATATGGGTCTTGGCTGCCCTGGTCATCGTGCCAACGTAGTTTTTGGAGCAAGGGCAGGTAATCAAATATATACAATTGCGAGTGTTGCAAATGGTGTGTGTCATCTGGATCCAGGTCAAGGTGGGAGCTAGTTTCACTTCTTTGGATGGACATGTGAATGGGCACACGCTACATGAACCACAGGGAAAGTGACCCTTGACTGGGAGAGCCCCCAGAGTTGGTGTTGGTGTTGTGGGTGTGTGGGTCGGGGCCTGGTGTGCACTATGTTGTCCTTGATGTTAGGCGTGCATTTAAAGGCAAAGCGCAGGGTTGCTGGAGACAGATCCCCTGTGTGCAAAATTTACCAACGTTTTTTGATTATCTTCTGTATCGTGTTGGAATGTGGTGTAAATGATGTGACACAAGTTATTGCCTCGCTAACAGGGCGATCGCGTGTCTCTAGGAGTCCGTCCCTGTTATTGCGTGCTCGCTTATTAGCTCTAGTTACCACGTCCGGGGGATAGTGTCTTGCCACCAGGTCTGTGGATAAGGCATGTGCCTGATCTTTGTAATCCCTAATGGAGCTGCAGTTGCGACGTAGTCACAGGAATTGTCCGAAAGGGAGGTTGTCCCGTAAATGTTTGGGATGATGACTATCATACCTCAAAAGACTGTTTCAGTCAGTGGGCTTCTTGTATGTTTTAGTAGTAATCCTCCCCTCGGACAAAGTTATAAGGAGATCTAGGAATGCTATTTCAGATGTGGATGTGGTGCTACTGAATTTCAGAAAGCCATTGAGAGTGTTCATCCAGTTGCAGAATTCAGCACAGGTGGTAGATGAATCCTGCCACAGGATCAGGATATCATCGATATACCTGCGCCATTCTATGATGTTAAGTTTGTAGGGGTTGTCATTATGGAGGATGCACCTTTGCTCGAAGTCAGCCATGTAGAGGCAGGCCAGACTAGGAGCAAAGGTGCTGCCCATTGATGTACCCTGGGTCTGATGGTAAAGCTTGTCCTGGAACTGGAAATAATTCTCCTTTAGTGCCAGGGCTGCGCACTCCATGATGAAGCTAATGGGGGTGGCTGAGGACCAGGATTCAGCCCTAAGGTAGTTCTCTCTCACCTCCAACGTGTCGAGGGTGATGAGAATATCCACCTGGGTGTCTTCTCCAAGGTCGTTGAGGAGGTTCAGTACTGCAGTAGTGTCCTTTAGGAAAGTTGGTGTTTTGGTGACCAAAGGTTGAAGGAAGGAGTCACAAAATTGTGACAGGGGTTCTAAGATTGACCCAATCCCTGACACTATGGGTCTCCCTGGTGGTGGTCTAGTGGCCTTATGGATCTTAGGAAGTGTGTAGAAATAGGGGGTCCAATGACTTTTGTTAACCAAAAAAAAGTGCTTCTTTTTTACTGATCCATCCTTGAGTTTCAGCTGTGAAGACAATGGAAGAAATGTGTTTGGTGAGGCGGCCTGTGGGTCCTCTCTAATGGGCGTGCAGTGAGACCTGTTCGAAAGCTATCGTTCACATTCATGGTTGTAATCCGTGGTGTTGAGGAGAACGATGGCACCATACTTGTCCGCTGGTTTTATCGTTATGGACTCGTCACTGCCCAGGGAGCGCATAGCTTCTGTTTCAATTTTAGACATGCTGAAAAAAGGTTTTTTCGGAGGACACTGTGATAATTCCTTGAGAACCGCCTTCTCGAATGTGGGGACCTCCGGGGGAACCATCCCTGTAGTCGGAGTGAAAGTAGATGGGGCATGGAGGCCCGAGTCGGTTGCCTCTGGTGGAGGTTGATCCTGAAAGAACGCATGGAGGCAGATTTTCCTAAAGAATCGATGTAACTCCTGTGTGGTCCTGAAACGATCTTCTTTTGGTGTGGGGACATACCCCAGTCCCTTGCTGAGGACAGCCTTCTCTTTGAGGATCCGGGATGACAAGTTGACGATCAGTTTTTCTTCCCTGATGTCTGGCTCCTTGTCTGCCTGGCGATCTCCTGGTCTTGGGTCTGCCACTGTACCTGTTTCTTTCTGGCCTCCTCTTCTTCTTCCTCTCCCTCTGCCCCAACTTCTGCCTAAAAAAGGTGGTGCAAAATAGGGTTGAGGAAAGGCATTTGGTGGTCCTGCTGGATACATCTGGTATGGCTGCTAAACTTGAGGTGGTCCGTGGTATGGTGGTGCATCATAGCCCATCAGGGGTGGTGGTTGTGGTCGTTGGTTCCTGCGGCTGTCATCGTATCCCCTGCTACCAGAGCTGGAACTGCTGCTTGTAGAAGAGTACCGTGCTCTTGACTGGTTGAGGTCCTCAGATGAAGCATCGCTGTTCCCTGTGTAGTCCTCCTTCAGATAGTGGTATATCTGTTCCCTATCGTATTTCTTGATATCTTTTTGTAGCCTGTTTATCTTTTGTTTCAACACATAGTCTCGGTTTTCGTTAATTTCCATGTTGATTTCCGCCAATTTGTTCTTGTATGCGGTGATTTGTATCGCAGTCTTCAGGGCAACTTATGGTTGTTCATGTGCAGTTGCAGATATGAACACCCCAGAACATCTAAAATGCTCCACCTGCCCTAAATTACATGCGATTTAATTCGACTATAATAGCTGAATTTCCAAAATCGCAAATCAAAGTTTCAAATCCCAGCTCTAAATGTAAAGTTCAGTGAATCTTAAAATGAGAAACAGGATTGAGATGTTGCCCAGTGTTCAAATTTTGTTTAGGTATGAACAGCAATTTGTAGTTCAGGCAAACACCACCGAAGGTCTCAAAAAGAAAAGATGCAAATTAACACACATTGACAAAATGCTGTTAAATAGAACTATGGTGCTAACAATGTCACCACATGAGTTTTTAATAAATCCATTCCCTGTGAATTATACAGAATGAATCGATGTTTCATGTCAAAATATAGTTTAATTTATCAAAAATCGTCAATAAACATACTGTGTAAAATAAAAAAAATTAGTATGCTACACTTTCAAACGATTATCTGGTACATGGGCCAGCATTATAACAAATCTATTCCAGTCTATAAAAGTAACTGTGCCTTAAAAACGTGTTTACTCCTTTCTCGTTCTCCTGATATTTTGATGACAAATAAACATTCTCTTTTAAAAGGTAGGCGCAAATCAAAGCAGAAAGGAGCTGCTGAACATCCTATAGAATTATTTTTGCATACAAAATGTCCTAGGCAGCACGCCAATATGTCTCCTACAAACATTTTAGCAACACCAATTATCTAATTTGCTGATAATTTGCTCTGCTTCATGCAGACAATTACCCGTTTCTGTTTGTCAAACTAGGAAAGTAACTGGAATATCAGCCAACCTTTCTGAAACAAAGCCTATAAAGGAGAAGTTTTGCCTCCGGACATAAAGTTAGGTTATTGACTTTAGAATGCAAACAACTTGGGGGATTGCATTCTATTTCGATGCATGTCAGTCAGCAAGTATCTATCTATCTATCTATCTATCTATCTATCTATCTATCTATTGTCTGTCTGCCTGTCTGTCCGTCCGTCTGTCTATCCATCTACCTGCTCTTAAACCATGAAATGTCATATTGTAATTACATTACTGGTGAAATGGCGACATTATACAAGAGAGACACCTTTGCTTGCGTTCCTGAAACGGATATTGCTTCTGAGTGGATGTCAATCGATTTGCTATTCAACATGACTGATGCAGGCAACGAGAAGGACGTGGCTTCCTTGCCCTTGAATAAGAGACAATGGGGCAGATTTACAAGCCCCTTGCGCCACTTTTGCGTCACTTTTAACATGGGAAAAGTGACGCAAAAGTGGCGCAAGGGGCTTGTAAATCTCCCCAATTAATTTTAGGTAATAAGAAAAAAATGCGTGGTATGTTTTTGTCTCCTAAATCGCATCTTAAAGGTCGCTCTATGCTCGATAGGGAGACATGGCAATGCCCTTTAACAGTGACAATCGGCTATTACGTTAGCCCTTCTAAATGTCTAACTTCGAGTAGAACATATCCTAATGTTTTAGTTAGCAAAATAACTGTTCAAGTCACTCACTATTTATTGTTTTTAAAAAAGCAATTCACCACCTTTGAAAGTAAATTTCAGTCCGTTTAACCAAAGCAAAAGAGAATACAATAAACACGCACAAATGGGACCCAGAAGCACAAAGAACATGGAAAACATTTTCTGGAAAAGAATACAAGAAGGTGGGTAATTGAGGACGTTACAGAGCGCTTCTTGGTAAAAACAATAAATAAAATAAGCAACAAGCATTAAGGTTAAGGAGCCACCGAAAGCGGAATGTCGTGAGAGATAGTAAACTCATGGGGTGGAGAAGAAGGGCTGCTAGAATCAAGAGTGTGGTTGGCACAAACACTGCAAGTGAAAACTACCTGGGGCTGGAACAGGGCAAAGATCAGGAATAACAAAACCCCACAAGAACCAAGGTGAGGGAGAGAAGGGAGGCAGAATTGTCAGGCTGTCGATGTCAGGATCTGAGGGGAGAGTGGATCGGCGAGAAAAAGTAGCCATTGTGAAATTTTCCTTCACAAAAAATAGTAAAAGGGGAAGGGATTTAGTAACGGGGTTTTATGAGTTATCTCTGTTTGAGGAAAAATGAAGAACAACTCAGGTATGTGTGTGGTAAAGAGTATTTTGCATATATACAAAAGGGATGAAGTGCATCTTTGAGTTAAAGCTATTTGAAGTATAGTCGTAGATTGGAGAAAGAGTCTTTCTTTCAATCCACTTTATTCGATTAATTAAAATCATAAAAGTACAAGACATAAAATACATAGACACACGCATTCCTATACAAAAAGTTTGGGAATAAAAAGTTGAGCACAATCATATTTGTGTAATTCAGCAGCATCAAAGATTACAAAAGTTAAAAATTATTTCATTAAAATATCAACATAATACAATATATAGCATAAGAATCCATACAATAGCAGCAATGGAACTAGTAATATTGAGATAATCCACAAAATACTCAGCTTCAGCAAATGAGGTTAATCGGCTCATTAAAGTGCGTAACAGTATGCTTATTTTTTTTAAATTTCTTCCTGATCCTAACAGCAGCAACCAGAAAACAAGCAATATTAAAAGTGTCCCATGTATTACTTAACATTTGCAGGTAAAGCAGTGCAGGTCTAACCTGTAGGAAACCCTTTTTATTTAATAGGGGGACTAGGAACTTCCTACGTATATCCAAATAGAGGTCGCAGAACATTACAAAATGTAGGGTATCTTGTGTGGAAAAATTATCGCAAGAACACGGTCCTGCATCCTCTGGTTTACACCACCCCTCATAATCACCCAGGTTGAAATGAATCAAGTTAAAACGGAACCTAGTCAGGAGCCAGCGATGGAACGGTTTAGTGACAGTTATCAGATATGGCTCAATTAATAACGACGTTTTTGTCAGAAAGTGAGCCCTAACTCAGGGTTTCTGTAACTCCTGTTCTTCCCGTTCTGACATCAACATATTAATAAAGTTCATTCTAACCCCTTTCAGATCTTCCTTCCTAATCCTCTCCGGGGATTCAAATAGTTCTGGCTGCCCTATTTTGGATAGCATGGATCTAACATATGCAAGCCAGTTAATGTTACTTGCTTTATCCAATTTGGCACAATCCCGCAATATCAAATGATTCAAGGTTAATTCTGGGTTAAGCCATACTTTGAGCCAGCAGAGTAACAGCGCTGTACTCAAAGTATCTGAGACATAACCCAGCCCCAATTCCTGGTGTATGGCAAAGGTTGAGGTAGATTGAGGAACAGACAGGAGACTACGTAAAAATCTGTTTTCCACTGTCTGTAGTCCTGCCTGTTGCTTGTATCCCCAAATAGATGAGCCATATGCTGCAATAGCCAAACACTTGGATCTATATAATTTTATAATGGCCTCCACAGGTCTGGCGCCCAACCGCTGGGCAAATCCTAGTATGGCAGAGTTCAATCTAATTACTGCATTTTTTTAAATTTTTTGTTGGGGAACCCAAGAGCCTCTTTCATCGAACACTACTCCTAAATATGTAAACGAGGATACAGTAGTCACAACCCCTCCATTACAATAAAAAGTTTTTGCTTTAGGGGCTCTATGACTCGTAGTCATGATAAGTGATTTCCCAATATTTACTACCAGGTCTAAAGACTGCATATAGGCTCCAAACGCATCCAAAAGCCGCTGGAGACCTACTGCAGTTCGTGCCAAAAGAAGGGCATCGTCCGGGTATAGGAGAACCGGAATTGGACAGTCTCCTACGCGCGGTATATCCAAGCTCGCCTCCACCAGAGATCTATCCAGGGCGTTAGTATATAATGTAAAAAGCAGGGGCGCCAATATGCACCCCTGTCTTACGCCTCTTCTTGATTTAAAAGACTTTGAACACTTGCCGTCTTGTGAGAGCCTAATTGATGCAGATAGGTCACGATGAAGATCAGCTAGGAAGTAAACCAGACCCGGATCCAATCCCATTTCTAATAAAATACTCCACAGCTTTGACCTGTTAACCAGGTCGAAAGCTGAGGACAAATCCATAAAAGCCATTTTAAGCGAACCCTCTTTTGCCATGGTATATTTGCTAATTAATAAATACAGGTTAAGACATTGGTCCATAGTACTTCGTCCTTTTCTAAAACCGTACTGTAGATTGGAAACAATCTTGTTATCATTGGACCAGTCTATAATCTTTTCTAAAATCACTTTGCCCAAAATTTTAACCGTCGAGTCAATTAGGGATATTGGTCTATAGCACCTCGGGTCCCCTCTCTGGCCCTTTTTAAAAACTGGTATAATAATCGACTGAGACCAGGATGCAGGAAACCCACTCGTTCCCACGGCAATAAAAACATTTGCAAGTATCTTAGCCCAAAATTTGGGGTTACACTTATAAAGATCTGCTGGGACACGGTCTGGACCTGGTGCTTTATTACTAGATGTATCTTTTATTGCTCTCTCAACGTCTTCCTCATTAAAAATAAGAGATGCTGTAACTTGGTGGGTTGATGCCTTAAAATAAGTTTCTATCGTCTCGTCAGAACCATAAATTCCCTCAAAATGAGCCAACCACTGTGCTTCTGTGATGTTACTTTCCTGAATGTCGTTTTCCTGACCTGTAAAAAGTGGGGAATTAACAATAGACCAAAATCTAGAGCTATCCTTTAACACATCGACAGAAACGAGATCATTCCAAGCCTCTGCCTTAATCTCTGATTTCCGCCTATGAACTGCAGTCTTGTATTGTTTCTGTAACCACACTATCAAGTCCCTATCTCGAGGAGAACTTTTCAAGGCTAAAATTAGGGCACGGTGAGCTCGTGAGCAGTTTTCATCAAACCATTTTTCACTTAATTTAATTTTCATTTTAGAGTTAATGGTCAAGTCCACTGATATCTGTCTGCAAATACCATCAAAGACTCCGAGGACCGCATCCTCGGGGCTTAAAGGGTCAGCGCATATTGCAATATGTCCGCTAGTTTTTAGGCAAAGATCTTTAAAAAAGGAATCTGGTACCAAATTAGACCACTTGAGCCTCCGCCCTTGATTACGGGTTATCATACTATTGACGCCCAAATTTTCCCCACCGTTTCCCAGAAACCCGCAACTATTATCCAGTTCCAATATGACAGGGTTATGGTCACTAAAGGATGAAACTATAGCGTTATAAAAACTACCTTGTCAAGTAAAGTAGAGGACAAGAATATATAATCTATAATGGTGTCTCTAGCCTTGGATTTAAACGTAGGACAACGATCAAATTGATTAAAAAGGCTGGTTCAAAAGATCGGCCCACGACAAAGGTTCTCTAAACCCTCCCCTGGGGCGAGTGCTCAAAATGAGGGATCACCGAATGAGTGTGAGCTAAGTGATCGTCAATAAGACAATGCCGATCGCACAAATGTATATTAAAATCACCCATAATTAATATATGATAAAAAGTGGATTGATTAACCCTATAGTCTTCTAAAAAGAGTTCAGCTTAATCAAATGTTGATTTAAAAATCATTTTCCCCAGAATTATAAAAATTAATGAGTAATAGCTTAAAAATATTTGACCGGGTTACTTCTATTACCAGGGCATTAAATGAGTCTACCTCTAATCTACATAAAGAGCCCGCTAGCTTATAGGAGAGGAGGAGCATCAAACCACACTTTGCTCTACCAGCTAAGGCCGGACGAGCAGGTAGAACATAGGATCTAAAACCATCCACCCAAAAACTATCCCCCCTATCCCAAGTTTCTTGAAGTGCAATTATATCGTAAGATCTTATGACCTTCAACCAAAGTGGATCATCCCTTTTAGCTTTGAGGCCCGCAATATTCCAACTAATAATTCTGCAACTTGGGAGAGTTACCACGCCTACATCATCTGAACCTGGATTTTTAGGGGATGGTTGTAAACTACCAACCACTGGCTCCACCAGTCAGTCGTTCTGGTCCATCAAAGTGAGTGGAGAAAATCTATTTGAGACAGATAAGCCTCCCTCCCTAGGCCTTGGTGTCAAGTCTACCACTTTTTTTTGTGTTACTTCTCCCACTTTAGTTTTACTAGGGCAAGATCCACTACCATGACTACGGGGCAGCCCCAGATCAGGGAGGGAGGAACTAGTGAAAGTAGCCCCACTGGCCCTCTCAAAAGGTCGCGGGGCATTTACCGGGGAGTAAAAGTAACCTAAAGGTAAAGCCCTAATGTCCCCCCCATATAGTTCCGTGGCATCCCAGAACAACCTGTCAGCTATATCCCGTTTATTAAAATTAACTATAATACAGTCCCCTGGTACGCATTTGGGGCCATTTCCCACCCAGGCCACCCGTCTAGTCATTATAATATGGGCTGATATCCCAGGTTGACCTGATGAATAAGGATCACACCAATTTTTGTCTTGCGCATCAGTGCCTCCGTTGGTTCGTTATCATGAACACTTAAAGGGGGAACCCCTACAAGAATCGCAACCAGGGGAGTAGCATCTGCGGGAAGGTCAATTCTACATTCATTTGGGCTTCTATTACTGTCTTTAAAGCCGGCATTCTTGTTAATTGCCACATTAGGTCTTAAATCTGTAGGTTCAACAGGACATTTATCACTTTGGGTCAAATGCCCTCCTTCTTGCAATCTGTCCTGGAACACATCCGGCCTAGCAACCTTTTTCGATTTTACCCCCTCACTCGGAACTACAAATTGGTGATTGCCTAAAGATTTTCCTCGTAAGTCTAGACTAGATTCTAGCTGGGGAGTGGATAACAAACCTGAATTAATTTTGACATGAGTGACCTTTAGGTAGGAGTCCAGAATAGAATCCATACGCTCACATTTTTTCTTCAAGTCAGCGACACACAAGTTCATAGTCTCAATTACATCTTTGGCAATATTAATCAGTATGGATTCGAACCGGGCACTAAAAATCTCCTCCACCAGGTTCCGTAGTAATAATTGAGTATTCTCGTCCATCACCGAGTCTAACTTTGGTGAACAGTTTTTTAGACCCTTCTGCCTCTTATTGATTTTTCTAGAGGTACTCCGTTCCCCCAGAGGCCTCGCAATTAATCCCCTAGATGATTCTTCCCCGTCCATAGCAGAAACTTGCGATGGTACGGCCACTCCTCCAATTACAGCACTAGTCGGGGCCTGAGATTCAGAGTTTAATCTTACACCACTAATCAGCACAACTGGATCCAGTGGAACGGGAGCATTAAATAGAGGCTCAAAATCCTCAACACCTCCTCCTTCATTATGTCTTGAGCCCAAGCCCATTTCCTTTTCGGCATTAGCTATCTCGTTATTCAAAGCTCCCACGGCCGAAGTTAGGTATGAGATTATAGATGATGACTGTCTCTGTACTTTTGGTTTTGCACCTCCCTCATCTTGGCTACCACAAAGTTTGCGCTTACCCATAGTTAGATGTTAGAGGGGTGGCCCAGCCCGGCCTCTTACGGGCTTTGACGGGCGCGGACGGGCCCGCCCTTGGCCCGCGCGCGTCCCGCGCTGCGGGAGAGCTGCACAGCTGATAAGCGCCTCCAGGCGCTCCGATGACGTCCTCAGCAAGTGACTCCCACTGCCTGCTGGGGATGGTAGTCCAGCCGTTGCCCTCACGGCAGGTGTGACAGTGGCGGTATGAGGACAGGAGCCGTTCCCCTCATGGCAGAAATGGCGATGGCAAAGTGTGGACAGGAGGCGTTCACCTCACGGCGGTGTCCGAAGGTCAGGTAAGGTAAAAAGACCGTTCCCCTCATGGTACTGCTGTCGGCTGTGGCGCGTCCCGCGCTGCGGGAGAGCTGCACAGCTGATAAGCGCCTCCAGGCGCTCCGATGACGTCCTCAGCAAGTGACTCCCACTGCCTGCTGGGGATGGTAGTCCAGCCGTTGCCCTCACGGCAGGTGTGACAGTGGCGGTATGAGGACAGGAGCCGTTCCCCTCACGGCAGAAATGGCGATGGCAAAGTGTGGACAGGAGCCGTTCACCTCACGGCGGTGTCCGAAGGTCAGGTAAGGTAAAGAAAAGACCGTTCCCCTCACGGTACTGCTGTCGGCTGTAAGCGCGTGGAGAAAGAGTCATATTTGGGACCTTGATCACAAAGCAAGCTCATCACCCGAAGGTCCTTCAGTAGATGTGACAATGGTCCCAACATACGATGAGCTTAAAGAAGTATGGTACTACAGGTGAACAATGTCTAGAAACATAGGGGAAGATTTACAAGAACTGACGCATCTCTGCATATTAGCAGAGATGCGTCAGTTCAAGTGCGTCACGGAAAAAAACCCTTGCGCCACCATGGATGCGTCGCATTTACAATGCGGCGCACCATGGCGCAAGGATTGACAGATGCGTCACGCATCTATTGATGTACCGGTAACGCATTGCTGGAGTCGTTTCGCAAGCACGACGCAACTCCAGCGATGCTCAGGAATGCCTATTCCTGATGTGCTGCTTCACTCCTTACGCCTGCTTCAAGCAGGCGTAAGGTTTTGACGCAGTGGCGTCGTAAAAGTGACTCAGTGAAATCTTGTAGATTTCACTGAGTCACTTTTACGAGGCTTTCTTGCGTCGGAACGCCCACCCTGCATACATTATACCTGACGGTATAATGTGACGCAGGGCTTTACAACATGACGCATCTCCATAGATGCGTCACGTTGTAAATGTGTTGCAACGTGACACATTGTTTACGACACCGCTGCATCACAAAAGTGACGCAACGGTGGCGTAAAAGTGTCGCAAGGGGCTTGTAAATCTGCCCTATAGAGCTTGCAAGGTTTACTACTGGAGAATATGTAGCTCGTGGCAACAAGATTCGGAAACAGGTTTGACCTTGGTGGTAACAACAAGTGCATGCTACATCTATAAGCACCTTTGTATTGACTGTACTGGAGAGAAGCAAAGCTGACAAGTCCTTTTTAACTCTGATCAGAAGGTAGAGGAGCAGAGGCCCTCATTACCTCTGGCCCCGAAGATTTTTAGGCTTATGTTAGTTTAAATTGCTGGTATTCTGGGAACAGGAATATCGATACAATATTCCTACATCCCTTCTAATGGGAGCTAAAAAGTGAAATATTTTGCAATTTTGGAGAGGGCATCATATAAGGTGTGTAAATATTGAGTCATGTATAGTTCCTACATGAAAACCTTTCTCAACAGAAAACTATTTTTTCCTGAAGGTTTGGAAGTAGTTATCCAATGAGCATGTCTTTGCACCTGATTTAGTAAACAATGGTGTAAAATTCTTTCACACCGTTCCAAGATCATTACGCATTTTATCATTTCTCTGGACATCTATGTGAAATCGCAAATCTTTGGTGCTGGAGAAAGTTATTAATATCGTGAATAGCTAACCGAATGTCATTGCTCTTTTAAAGGCCTTTGATTTTATTAATGTGTTCTTGCATTTATAAGCGGTCTCTGATTAAATAAATATTTTCTCACAATTTCTAACTTTAGCAAAGAGTGAAGTGAGGCCCTTTAAAACAAAATGAATTATGTGATGACCGACATTGACGTTTGAGATTTGGAGGAAAGCGACAGACACTGAATGGGAGCATTGGAGGAAGTCAACACTGAAGAGAGAATGTAAGGGATTTGGTATTAGTGAAAAGGACGAAACATAGATATGAAGAAAAGAAAAAGCTCACTTTATGCAAAGCGTGGACTTCATCACATGACAATCACGCCAAATTGGGTTATGGGGAAATCTTTTTAGGGTGGGAAGTATGAATAGCTAGTAAGGCTGGAAACATTCATGGTAACGTCCGGGAAACGTATCTCTAGTCTACCAATTTCAGTTGTTAATTTGCTAATAATATATATATATATGACCATTTGAATTGAAATACATTGAACTGCCAAACAAATTGAATTATGGGAATTGTAGTTGTTGAAATACACAGGCACGTGACATTGGCTTGAAAAATCACATGGAGCCTGGCAGAATTGTTTCACCTGTGATCAAGGCACTCCCTGCCGAAACGCGTCAGAAAAAAGTGAGCAATCCACCGCTGCAGTCTGTGTCATTTACAATAAATGCTGCGCAGTTCAGATCTGGGCTGTGGAATCTTTTTGTCTTGTTGAGGAAACAAGTACGGGAATCTCTGTCTCCCGCATCCACGGTCGCCCTGCAGAGTTGGGGGCCCCGTCAACAGAATCTTTTGTGGAATATATATATATATATGTATATATATATAGACATCACCTCCGCACTTGAATTCATTGATTGAGTCAACAAAAGGGATCCTTTTCTTAGATTCTCCCGCACCATAAGCTACACAGGACTGCCATTTCTAGTCTTAGGAAGCAAGATTAAAGAAGGCAAATTCAAAATGAAAAGTTAACGTAAAACCACAGATATAAACAACGGGGCATATTAGCAAGGAATAGCGATATTTATCGCTAACCGCGCTTAGCACGACTTTGGTTAACGCCGCCTATCGCTGGAAAATATCACTGAGATAACACCCTATTAACAAGGTTTATCTCCATAGCGATAACATTTCCAGCGATAGCGGCAAAATGTGAGAATATTGCTGGAAAAGCAGCGATATTCTCGCATTATCGCTAAGGTGGATTCAGCATTAGAATCCACCTCCTATACTTTAAACAGGTAAGTCATCCTCACTAGCAGGGAGATAAAATATAGCGATAAACGCGCTTAGCGCGGACTATTTTATCGCCCGCCTGCCTTGCTAATAGGGGTAGTGGAGTTAGCGACTGTTTCCAGTCGCTTTAGTAGGGAACGCCTTCCTTGCATGTCATTAGCGATAATTATCGCTGACATGCAAGAGCGATGGAAAACGCGGCCTCTAACGCCTGAAAGCTGTCGCTAACGCCTGTTAGCGACAGCTTGCTAATAGGGCGATAAAATTATCGCCGCTTTAGCGGCAAAAAGTGCCGCTAAAGCGGCGATAAAGCCCTTGATAATATGCCCCTACGTCTTTTGCTTCAACAGCTACCATTTCGTGCCCTCAGGGAGAACCTGCCTTTTGGAAAGTTCTTGCTCCTTCAACGTAATTGCTCAGATATAAAAACATATGAAGAGCAGTCCAAACTGGCAGATCATCTATAACCCAACAGGATCATTAGGAGAGCAAATAAAAGGGTTCAGAACAGCAACAGGGAAGCGCTTGTGGAAACCCATCCAAAAAGACCTCGGACAGAATAACCCGTGAGACCACATTCTCGTGTGTCTCCCACTGTGTCAAGAAGAATATCTCAAAATGTTGGAGAATACTAGCACTGGGAACCACTGGGAATTGCCCCATTTTTCTTAAAACGAACTAGTAATATCGGGAACATGGTGGTCCACACGGAGCAAATGCCACTAACAGCCACTGTAACCAATGCACTTAAGGGTTTACCTCCGGTCAGTGGCATACCAATTGCCCCCAAACTCCTGCAGTGCGGGGGCCTGAGCTCCCGGGGCCCCCTCTGGCACTGTGAACGGGCGGCAGGCTCCTGGCCTGAGAGCTCCTGACTGCATCCAGTGCATAGGGGGCCACCTCCATGTACTTTACAGTGGGGCTCCCCAAGTTTTGTTACGACACTGTCTCTGGTGACTGGCCATTACTCTTGTGGTAGATGATCTGCCTGTCCATTCTCAACCATCAGAAATTAGATCGACATTGGCACAGGACACCCTTGGAGCTAAGGACACACATGAATTGCAATAGCGAAAATGGTATTTACATGCTCACCTGCCCCGTAAACTGAATTATATAGAGATTACCTCGCTAAAAATGTAGACCCGCGTAAGCGAGCACTGCAGCAACATCAGGTGTAAATGATGCTTGACTAAAATGACCAATCATTTTCTGGAGAAAAATCACACAGACAAAATCCTGCAATGTGTTGTCCTAGAGAAAGGAAGCCAAAGTGTGCGTATCAATACCCCACAGATACTTCTAAACAAAGATCAGACAGAGATGGGTGTTCAGAGATACATTAAACATTGATATTCCATAGATGCAAGTTAGCACCTCCTAATAACTCTGGGAACTCCTTATAAATGATACGATATCACCATGCACTATTGCAGTATGCATTCCCCATCTGGACTTACCTACATTCCTTGCAGCCTTTCTTACTCTTCTGGGGTGGCATAATTGTATTAGTATCACAGTTGGTCCACCTCATGAATAAGTATAATGGTATAAATATGGCTTTAGGATAGCACCTCTTAATGCTTCAGTGTATATACATCTTTGTATACATATATGTCACAATTTTTATATGCACGTTTGCAGTTCCTATCCTTTATCTGGCCACAACTCTTCTTGTGATATTCGACTCTCCTCTGGGGCACAGTTGTCCAAAACAGATATTATTACGCACTGTACCACTGAGTGTTACTGCGTAATGTGCGCCCGAGTTGGGATTACACTACCAATCCCATGATGCTCGTGCAGCGTGATGACGGGTCATGCATACACATGTGATGATGCACTACGCACGCACCAAGACCCTCATGCTTCACAAGCCTCCTAAAAATATAGAATATGCCAACAATTTTTAATATTCGGAGGACACAGGTGGTATATCAGATATCAACCAAGGCGAATCCTTTCACTAAGTAATTTCCTGACCAATCCTTCATCGTGGGCATTAGCGGTCGGTGGTGGGAGTCAGTAGCGGTCGGTGGTGGGAGTGCCGCTGGGCGGTGACATGGGGCGGGGGAGGGGCAGGGTGGGGGGGGTAGTAAACTACGGATTACGGGCGATTACAGGTAAGTACACATATAAATAAATAAAACAAATTTCGTTTCTCGCTGCATCACATTTGGCGATGCAGCGAGAAACGAAATTCGTTTTATTTATTTATATGTGTACTTACCTGTAATCGCCCGTAATCCGTAGTTTACTACCCCCACCCTGCCCCTCCCCCACGTCAGCGCCCGGCGGCACTCCCACCACCGACCGCTACTGGTGGGAGTGCAGCCGGGTGCTGACGTGGGGCGGGGGAGGGGCAGGGTGGGGGGTAGTAAACTACGGATTACGGGCGATTACAGGTAAGTACACATATAAATATATAAAAGGAATTTTGTTTCTCGCGCTGCATCGCCAAATGTGATGCAGAGCGAGAAAAGAAATTCGTTTTATTTATATGTGTACTTAACTGTAATCGCCCGTAATCCGTAGTTTACTACCCCCCACCCCACCCTGCCCCTCCCCCGCCCCGCGTCAGCGCCCGGTGGCACTCCCACCACCGACCTCTACTGATCGTGGGCACTTTTAATCATCCCAGACAAGGTCCGCATGATAAACTCATTTATATTTTTTTACTTTTCTTGAGTGTAACTAAAAGGTTCCCCTTGTGTGTTCCTCCATGAAGCACATTTACCTTTAGTATAGGATAGGAATAAATGTGTTGCCTAGGTGCTTCTATTTGGTACATTAATCAACTGACACCTACCCACTTGCTATGTGGTTTGCTGTATATTCTTCTAATGTGTTTTTGCAGTGGCACAGAAACAAATTGTTGCGCCGAAAAGAGATTGTGCTTCTTGCCCTTTATGTTTATTTTATCTCGTGTTTATGCTAATTTTATTTTATATTTTGAAGGACCATCCTAACAAAAGATATGGAAAATGCGGGCATATTGAGCACCTATTTCATGATTTGCAGCAGTGTGAATGCAGGATGCTGTATGAATGAGAAATCGATAGAGAGCTAGGGATCTTGGTCTTGACGAAAGCCAGGACCCCATGTTGAACCCACACTAAGGCTGAAACATGTTGACCCACATGATGTTGGAGGAATTTGTTTTAATCATCTCTTTGGCTCTCCTGCAATAAAGAAATATCTTTTCGAAAGAGCCTGCAATTTTTAACCCACAAAGTGGATCCCCCTTTCCAAAAACTACTCCCTGAAATAAGGGAAACTTTTCATCACTGTAAACATTTCTGATGAGTATGGGGGCCCTATTATGAAGCATGACACCTAGGGCCTGATTCACAGAGCTAACTTACGTCAAAAACGTAAAGTTAGTACTTTTTGATATTCACAGAATACACTTACTCATTTTGGTATTCACAGAATGAACTTACTCATTTCGGTATTCACAGAAGTTAGTAGTCCTAACTTTAGGACTCCTAAATGCCTTCTGTGAATACCGAAGATCTTAAAGTTAGGATTTTCTCAGTTTAGGAGTAGTAAAGTTAGGAGTCCTAACTTTACTACTTCTAAACTGAGAAAAATCCTAACTTAAGACTTTCGGTATTCACAGAAGGCATTTAGGAGTCCTAAAGTTAGGACTACTAACTTCTGTGAATACCGAAATGAGTAAATTCATTCTGTGAATACCAAAATGAGTAAGTGTATTCTGTGAATACCAAAAAGTACTAACTTTACGTTTTTTTTTTTTTTAAATTCTTTTTATTTTATTAACAATTCCAAATTCCCAATCAGACAGAGTACATTACATTATTGCGATAAATCAGATGACCAGTAAGTGTACACAGCAATTTACCAAACTTTAGTCAAGGAGCATTCACATTACAACCCTTATGGTGAGGTTGGCTCGTCCTGGGTGGGGAGATGGGGAGGTATACAAATGTTGCCTCGAAATGTGTTCCATTTACCCCAAATAGCATTCCACTTCTGGGGGCAGCCTCGCGCCACATACACTGTCTTTTCTCGTACTAACTTTACGTTTTTTACGTAAGTTAGTTCTGTGAATCAGGCCCTAAGATTGGTGTGTGAGGGCTTGCCATCCATTTTTTTGTAATCCCTGGGTCTTTGGTCTACAAATATATACCTCAGTTAGGGCTTTCCACAATTTAGCTAATTCCTGTTGGAACCCTATAAATCATGTTAAGTATGTTCTTGTGGTAATATGACTGTGTCCGTGAGGGTATAATTTGCATCAACCCATCTGCCTCCCATTCGCACTATGCCACTATTCCTAAGGGGCTGTTATTTGAATATATATGCTCCTTAATGCACGTAGGTGAGCTTTAGAACCATTCTCTCAAAGATATTGTCAATGAGGCACCACTCTGTTTTTATTTTATTGCTTGGATCATGGTTTTATAAAACAATGCTAGTCTTGAGCATTTCCAAGAGCAGTCTCTGTGGAAATGAATGTATTCATCCAGAATGTGCATGCACAACATCTTATGAATGGGCATGAAGGAAGGATATACATTAATGAAAGTAGGCCAAAGAGATGCATAAGTTGCATTCAGGAGTGTAATTGGGAGCAAAGCCTTATATTTTATGCTTAATAAATTCAATCGATGAAATACCTTTGTATGAGAGTAAACTTAAGAAACATATTTGTATTGTCTTGTAAATAAAAGAATGCTGGTTCCCACTGTACACCAAAGGCCTGTGACGTAAGTTTTGGAGAGCTGAGTTGAAGGCAGGCTTAGAATGTTGAATTCTGACTTACATGCAGCGTAATAAAGAAGTGTAAAATTACTCTCTGTTTGTGGCATGGTTATTGTCGAGTACATGGGCTGGCAGGACGCTATCAGTGGTGACGAGATAGTGGATACGAAGCCCATACACTGAAAGCACTCTTTCAGAAAGTTTGCAGTGGACCAGCTAACTGCTTGTATGTGCCATGTGTGCCGCAGTCGAAGTGCAGAAAAAACCCTGGCACCAGTGGAGTCAGCCTGTATAAAACACTTAAAGATAAAGAATGTGACATTGAAAGTGTTGGTGGCCAGGAACTGAATGAAACGGCTGCAAATAAAAGGTACTGTGCCATTACACAAATTATTGCCATATGCTATACTGAGTAAAAACACAAAAGGCGGATGCAACAAGTTACGAAAGCAGCGCACAGCAGCAGTTCATTACAGATTAAACTGAAATTCACGTGCTATGAAACAGAGATTAACCAGGTGTTTGTGAAGAAACATTTAAGCACAAAGCCGACCAAATAACATAACATTGTCTGCTTTCATGGACTAGTAGTGTACAAGGTTTATCTACGTACCGAAATCACTAACAACTCATTGTGCAATGATGTTCTGCGACGGGTTGGGGGTTGTACTTGTAGGGCTGTTCCCCTGAAAAAAAGCCACCCCACCATCAAAGCCGCCACATAGGGGCCCAGAACAACTCCATAGACAGCCATAAGATAAAGAGCTCCGATGGAGAGCCAAGGCGAGATCCACGCTCCAAAAGTCGTTAAGGCTGACCCTGAAGACTGCATATCACAAGGCGCTAGAGATGCTCTGTCTGATCAAGTTCCACAGGAAGTGCCTGAGAGACCACTGCTGTCCACCAATGTATATACAGCTGCTACATTCTTAAAACTGCCAACTACATTTGATGCGGCCAAAAAAAACACAATATTGCCAATAGATGGATTGCATGGCTAGAGACCTTTGAAGATTTTATAGATGCAATAGATTAAAAATATGATAAAAAGATTTATCTGAAGAACATAACTGGTGATGGAGTGAAAGAAGCCATGAAACAGATTCCACAAGAAGGTGAAGTAACGTATGATCAAATCAAAACAGCTTTGAATGTCAGATTTAATCCAGTGCCAAATGTGGATTATGAAAGATACATATTCAGTCAAGAATGTCAGAGACCCGGTGAAACCATCAATATGCTTGTTGAGACTGGAGGTTCTGGTGAAACACTGTTAATTCAATGAATTTAATGATGAGGAAGCTACCCGCCTCAGAGTAATCGATAGATGTCTGTCAGATTCCTTTCAACGACGCATGCTGAAAGAAACTGTGAGCTTAGAACAGGTCCTCAAGTCTGCGTGCACTGAAGAGTGTGCTGATCGTCAATCTACTGACATGGAGGCCAGAGGCGCCCATAGTGCTTCAGTCATGAGCATGGAAAGTAAGCCCAGATACAAGGCTGAGAGACACAAGGCGATGTCTCCACAGAAAAAGAAAATGTGTTATTTATTTATTTATTTTGGTGTCCTAGTATAGCTCACGACTCACTCCAGGAGGAGTATCTCAGCACAGTGCTGATCACGGCAAGTGAGGAAATTCTAAAACAGCCAGGTTTTTCACATCTTCTTAAAGTTTGTAAAATCTGGGCAGGTACGAAGATGAAGCAAGAGTTTATTCCAGTGGTATGGGGCCATATAGGAAAATTATCTGCCCCCAAATTTTGAGGTGTGAATATGTGGGGTCAGCAGAAGTGCTTGATTTCAGGACCGTAGTTATCTGAAAGGCAGGAAGTAACTAAGGGGCATATCAGCAACATACGGCGATAAATATCGCAAAGCGCGCTTAGCGCTTTAATATTTATCGCCGTCTGTCTCTTGAATTTATCGCCCGATTAGCGCGCAATCATCAACGCGTATCACCGAGGCGATCAGAAATCCTGCAAAAGCGGCGATAAGCGGGAATATCGCTGGAAATCCAGCGATATTCCCGCAGCGATAGGGGAAAGCTTGGTGATAGGGAGAAGTGGATTCAGCCATGGAATCCACCTCCCATGATATGCATAGCTAAGTCTGGTTTTTTGCAGACGTTATCTTACGGCGGTAGTCGCGGTTAGCGCTACTTATCTGGACGCAACGCAGGTATTGATAATAGGGAGAACTTGTCTTTGCGACTGTTTCCTTTACTGTTACTGAGGAACGCCTACTTTGCATGTCATTAGCGATAAATATCGCTGACATGCAAAGCGGCAAGAAAACGGGCGCTATTGTAGTGAACTGTCGCTAACAGCTGTTAGCGACAGTTTGCTAATAGGGCGATAAAAATATTGCCGCTTTAGCGGTAAAAGTGCCGCTAAAGCGGCGATATTGCCCTTGACAATATGCCCCCAAGTCGTGAAGACAGATAGGTTGGGCGGGGTTTGTGAAGGGCCTTATGTGTCAGGCAGCAGAGTTTAAAAACAACCCGCTTTCTGATAGGCAACCAATATAGTTTCCTTAAAATAGGGGAGGAGGATGAACATGCAGGAAGATTGAAGATCAGCCGTGCAGCTGTATTTCGCACTACTTGCAGCTTGGTCAGCAGGGTGTCATTTACTGCAACCAGTAAAGCATTCCCATAGTCCAGGCGACTGGTTTTGAGAGCCTCAACAATAATTTTTCTGGAGGAGTCTGGAAGCCAAGGAAAAGCTTTTTGCAGGAGCCATATGTGGCATTAACTGATCCAACATGGAGCGTGATTAGTCAATTTTCACTCCAAGATTTTTCACCACCTGCTTGGGTGCAGTGGCTGGACCAAGTTCAAGGGGCCACCAATCTGCCGACCATAGATAGTTGGCTTTGCCAAATAGCATGATTTCCATCTTCTCGCTGTTAAGTTGGAGGCAATTTTTATTCATCCAGACAGTGATTTCCCTCGTACAGCCCGTAAATTTGTCTTTCACTTTACCTGGATTGGGCCGAAAGAGATGAGCAGTTGAGTGTCATCTGCTTATGACACAATCGCCACCCTGCATGCTCTCACAATTTGGGCTAGCTGCACTACAAGGATATTAAACAGTGTTGAACTTAGGCACAATCTCTGGGGGACTCCCTTGTTGATTTCCATCAGTCTTTACATAAGAGGGTCAAGGTAGACATGTTGTGTGCAGTTATCAAGGAAGTCCCTGAGCCTATATAGTGCCCTGTCCTGGAGACCAGCTTCATGAAGTCTGCGGATTAGGATGGAATAGGAGACTATGTCGAAGGCCGCTGATAGATCCAGTATCACTAACATGACCGTGTTGGACTTGGCCCTTTTTGCAGGGTCATCCCTAAACTTTTTGCCTTTCTCCTAGCCATTTTTCTGACATGGTGTTGGTGGTTTTAGGACTCTGGGCACTTTAGCACTGCTGTTCAGTGTAAAGTGCGTGTGCTCTCTGTGATAAACATGGTAAGATTGGTCTACACCTGTTTGGCCTATTTAATTTACCTGTCAGTCCCTTGTAAAGTGGTATCTCATATACCTAGGGCTGGTAGATTAAATGCTACTGGTGGGCTTGCAGCGCTGATTGCGCCACCCACCAAAGTAGCCTTTCAAACCTATCTCAGGCCTCTGCCATCGCAGGGCCTGTGCGCGCAGTGTTACTGCTGCTGTGACGTGGCACTTAAAGTGTGTGCCATGTCTGTGACTCCCCTTTTACTACATGTCAGTCACCCCTAAGGTAGGCCCTAGCTAGCCCTATGGGCAGGGTGCATTGTAGGTAAAAGATAGGACATGCACCTTAAGTGTGCGACATGTCCTGGTAGTGACAAACAGCCATTTTGGTTTCTCACTACTGTGGGGCTGCCCTCCCATAGGAATGCATTGGGGATTCCCTGATAAGTGTTTCAGTGGTAATTCCTGATATGAGAGGCGCAGCGTGGTCACGTTTGGTATGTTTGAAATAGTAATAATAAATGCTACGCAATGGTGTGCGCAGATTTATTATAACTATTTTAGAAATGCCACTTTTAGAAATGGCATTTCTGTGTGCTATGTGTCTGCCTGCCTGATGTGAACTGCATGTCTGGCTTGTGAGGGATAGGGGCTGGGAGGTGTGTGTGGCTCCAGGAGGGGCAGGGTGAGTCAGCGCTAGGCTGAATGGGACATCTGTGCTGGGAGTAGTGGGAGGAGTAATCCCCTGACTCTGAATAGGACTGTGCCCAGCCTGCACAATGCTGGCTCCGCCCCCTGTGGTGCGTCTGAGCACCTAGCCCCCACCTGACAAAGGAGAAGAGGAGCTTGGAAAACAAAGTGCTCCAAATCCCCCCTGAACCAGTTGCATCTGGTTCCCCAAACCCTACACTACAGACAAAGGATTATGTGGTATAAATATAGGGGCTGTGACCCCATGAAAAGGTTCTTGTGGTATGCTGTTCCTGACTTGGGAGCTTGCTGCTGCTGGGGCCCAGGAGGAACCACCATGGGGGCTTACCTCCCTGCTAGAGGGCCCTGTGTGCTAGCCTCCCTGGACCCAGCTAGACCCCTTGGACCTGAAAGAACTTGTTGCTTGGACCCTTTCACTCTTCTTTGATAGCCCAGGACCTTCAGGACCTTTTTGCTGCATTTTGCGCCCTGTGAGCGCTTTATTTTAATTTTCCCCAAAGAAGGGGGAGAGGGAGGGTTGCGCAGCGCTGTGCTGCCGCTCTTTTAGAGGGAATCCTGATGTAGGGATTCCCCCGTGATGATTAACTGGCGGGTGCCCACCCCGCGTTTTCCTCTACTTATTACGGGTGCCCACCCCGCCTATTTTGAGGTTTCAAATGCGGGTGCCCCCTCCGCTTATGCTTTGTTTTTATGGCGGGTGCCCACCCCGCGTTTGTCGAGGAAATCACTGCTGCGGCCCGAGCCGTGAAAAGGAAGACAGGCTCGTCCGCCTGACTATGGGCGGGGTGTAAGGTGGAAGCCGCCGCCGGAGATCCGTCCGGAGCCTCGGAGGCTCCATATCGAAGTCCCGGGTCCCTGGAGGGGGCCCGGGTGAAGTGCAGAGAGTTGCGGCAGCTGTTTGGCGGGGCTCCCGTGAAGCTCAGGGAAGCCCCGGGCAGACCACAGAGAATACCGGCGAAGTGGGGAGGATCCCCGGCGCCTGTACCAAAGCGCAGAGAGCCGGTGAGTGAGGGCTCCAGGAGGGTTGTGCCAATTGAGGCACAGTGTCGGTGCCACTTTCCTGAGTGGCCTCCGCCTGATAGGGGGCTGCTCCAACGAGGGGCATATTTGTTTCTGGAGCCACGTGGGGGTCCATAGGGCACCGTGGTGCCGGGCCCCTCTAGAGATATGGTCACAACTGCGCCGCCGTAGCGGGCAGCTGCAACGTTATGGGCATTTTGTTGTAGAGCCCCAGTGAAGGCCCCGAGGGCACAGTTGTGCCAGGGCTGATTATTGCCTCCCAGCTGCGCCGCACCAGCGCAGGCAGCTGCAACGTTGGGCAGCATTTCTTTTTGGTGATAGAGTCCCTGAGAGGGACAGGAGGGCACAGTGAGTGTCCAGGCCCCATTGGTTTTTCACAGCTGTACAGCACTTAGTGACAGCTGCAACGTTTAGGTCCACAGTTCTTTGGGGGCATTCTTTGTGAGATAGGAGTGAGATGCACTCCTCAGCCTCAGCGCAATTGCGCACATGGATTTTGCTGCATTGGCAGCCACCCTGACATTGGGACATAGGGCATTTGAGCCCCAGTGGAAGGCCAGTTGGCCTGGGGGTCATTTCACTGTTTAGGCTCCTGAGGGTTAGGATAATGTGTTTATGCCTAATGCGATATTGCGTAATGTGTTTATGCTAAGGAGGTTTGGGGCCTAACGTGTTTCTGCCTAATGTCATGTTATGATGTTTGGGGGAGTACCTATTTGCGTAAGGTGTTTATGCTTATGAGGTTATTGCATAATGTGTTTATGCTGGTGAGGCCCATTGCGTAATGTTTTTATGCTGATGAGGTTTGGGCCTAATGTGGGTTTATGTCTAATGCTAATAGGATAATGCTTAGGTCATTATGGTACCAGTAGTTACTGGTTGTGTGTTATATTTGCATTTACTTACCTGTTCTGATGGTTCTGACCGTGGCCCAATTAGCCTGGTCCTGTATATAATCCCCTGTGAATATTGCCCGTGCCAGTTGGCACAGTGTAAATGTGTGATTCTGTTTCTAATGTGTTTATGATAGTACAAAGGCTATTTTTTATATAACCTTGTGTGGAGTTTCTTTTGTGGCTTGCCTAGTTTGTTGCTGCTGTGTGTGTGTGTTGCGCAAACGCTTTACACATTGCCTCTGGGATAAGCCTGACTGCTCGTGCCAAGCTTCCAAGGGGGTGAGCAGGGGTTATCTTGGGTGTGTAACTCCCTTGCCCTGACTAGAGTGGTGGTTTCTGCCTGGCTTTGGCGCAAGCCTTAGCCAACCAGAAATCCCATTTCTAACATTGGTTGTCAGCGGTGAGGATAGGACTTGCGTTTGCGCAGTACCACAGCAACAACTGGTTGCACTACAAACTCTGCATTTAGATAATCACATGTTTGGGGATTATTTTTACTGATTTTGTTTTCTCCTCAAGAGTGTCATTTTTAAATGGTGTTTTCTGCACTTTTATTTTGGTGGCAGAAGAGAGAAAATGACAGGGCGGGGACGCCAGTAGGTGGGGAGGATCCCATAGATAGGGAGTCCCTTGCTGGGTCCAGTGCCGGGGGCAGTGCCCCATCCCTTTCCCTGTCCCCAGAGGAGTGGGTGGATAGGAGGGAAGAAAGGGAGTGTGGAGGAGAAAAATCTAGCTCTGGAGGGTAGGTTATCCCCTGAGTGTAGTTTGAGTTGTCTGGATTCACCAGTAAGGGTGGGATCCAGTGGTGGCAGCAATATGGAGTCCAGTGCAGGAAGTCCCATTCCCCGTTCCCAGAGTATGGTACCTGGTTCCCAGTAAGAGGGGTACAGGTTGAGATTCAGGGGCAGTAAGGAACTGTCTCACCAGTCTTGGGTGGGAGTTTGTGGATGAATGTTGTGATGCACTGGACGATTGGGTGATGGTTAGCACTGCAAATGATTTTGAAGGGCTGTTCAATCTGTGTGTCAGAGAACACGTGTTCAGTAATTGTTTTACGGGGTTGCGCCAACACCTGTTGGGGTGTAAGTTCTCTGATCCCAGGGAGCTTGCTCGGGAGGCAGACCTCTGGCTGTGTGCTAGTGGGTCTGAAGAGGCATTGGGGAGTGATTCCAAAAGTAGTGGCTTGGGTATCTTCCGGTCCTGTGTGGTGGAAGAGGTTCAGTGTAGCCCAGCTAGGTCCCAGTGTAGTGGGAAGGGTGTAGGGGCTCACGTCCGGTCTCAGTGGAGAAGGAGTGAGTGTGGGACTGTGTGTCCCAAGGTGCCCGAAACCCCGTCTCAGGGCCTGGAGGGTACCATAAAGGAGCGCCAGGTCGGGGACCTAGGCTGTACTTGTAGGATATTTGAGGAGGAACTCCTAGTGTCAGGAGAACGTGGAGTGTCTGTAATCAGAGCTCCAGCGGTTCTGGTGTCTGGCGGTGCCGCTCCAGTTGGGAGGGTGCAGAAGTCCAGAGTGAGGGGTGAGAGGGGGATGTGTTCCCCAGTGGGAGAACCAGTGGGTCAGGGACCAGCCAGAAGGGCTGAGTCTCCTAGAAGTGACCATGGCGACACCACTTCTGTCCTGGGGGATCTTCGTGCACTGTCAAATGGACAGGGGTCGGGAGATCTGCGCCAGGCAGAATGTCACACAACACATTAGTCATGTGTTACCCTCGGGGGGATACTGTGTGCATCCCCAGAAGTCCTGGCGTGCCAAGCAAGTGCTCAGCCGCGGGGTTCAGCCCCAAGGTTGGGAGGCCAGGTTCAGGTTCAGCCTGACCTGGAGGGAAGGGCATCTGTAATCAGTGGCCTGAACGGTTTTGGCTTCCAGGGGTACCGCTCCAAGGTGGGAGGGTGCAGAACTCTGGAAGGGGGTGCAGAGGGAGAGAGCCCTCACCTCTGACCCTGGTGCAACCTGAGGGTTTAGACCCTATGTTGGGAGACTTGGAAACTTCATGATCGAGGGGGAATCCCTGCCAAAGAAAACAGCTGAATAGACGTAGGAACAGTGCCGCCATTGCTGTGTGTCTGGGGGCTGACCTACAGTTTGCTGTTTCTGCTGAGGAAGAGGACTAAGGGACTTTGCTGTGTGCTGTGTCCCCCCTGCTTGAAGAGGAACTGTGCTGTGTGCTTTGTTTTTCTGAAGACAAGAGTCTCCGAGGGTCTGAGTGAGCTGGCCTCCTATTAGGTAGTTTCAGCTGGTTGGAGAGTTGTGTTCTGAGGGTGCCTCTCCGAGGAGGAGGGTACGGAACCCCAGAAGAAGAGGTAGGGGGAGGAGAGCCTCTCCCGTGACTTCTGGTCAGCCTGAGGGTGTGGACCCTAGGTTGGAGGATCAGTGGCAGTTTGGACCTGCCCTGATGGGAGGAAGAGTGGAGAATGGCTACTATGTGCCAGGGGCTACCGCCCCCCATTCTGTGGATTAGCAAGGACCAGTGACATGTTATTGGTATTTCTAAAGCGCAAACGGTTACCCAAGGCTGTCCTGGCGCTAACTGCTTTCTTCTGGGCATTAAGATATAAACAAAAGTTATAAATTAAAAAGCCATGTTTTCAGTTGCTTCCTAAAAAATAGCAGATCAGTGGAGTTTCTCAAGTAGAAGGGAAGATCATTCCAGGCTCTTGCTGCACAAGCTATAAAGCTTCTTCCACCCCATGAAGCTTTTTTATGGCTGGTACTGATACCAACTTTGCCCCGAGGAGCGTAGTGTTCTTATGGGTTGGTACCATTGCAGTCGCTGCTTAAGATATTCTGGGCCAGTGTCCTGCAAAGCCTTGTACACTGTACACAGGGCCTTAAAGCGCACCCTTTTCCTCACCGGCAGCCAGTGGAGTTTTTTTATTTCATTAGCAATAGGCATAAATTTGGGAGTGTTAGTAAGCAATCTAGCGGCTGCATTTTGCAGCAGTTGCAACTTATTCATAGATCGTTCTTGTATGTTTAGGTAGAGACCATTACAGTAATCTAACCTAGACATAATGAGTGCCGTGACAATTGTCCGCCTACTGTCTGCCGGCAAGAAGTGTAGGATTTTTTAATCATTCTGAGAGTGTAAAGGTGATTGAAGCTACAGCATTTATCTGATCACTAAAATTGAGCTTATCATCAACAATCACTCCCAGATTCTTTACCTTCCTGGTAGGTGTGGGGAGAGTGCCCAGAGTGTCTGGCCACCAACTTGGGGCCCAGAAGTTAGGGTCAATTCCAAATAAAATGACCTCTGTCTTACTTGAGTTAAGTTTTAAACAGTTTTGCGCCATCCACCTCCCTACCGCCTCCATACAGTCATGAAACCGACTTTCTATTCTCGCTCTCTGGCCAGGATGCAGAGCAACCACAATTTGTGTATCGTCTGCGTAGGAGGTAAGGTTAAGACCATAGGAGCCAATTAGAGATGCCAAAGAGGAGACATAAATATTAAAAAGTGTTGGGCTAAGGGAGGACCCTTGTGGCACTCCACAGGGCAAGGAGAAGGGTCTGGAACAAAATTCATCCAATGCCACAATTTGAGACCTATCCGTTAGGAAGGATTTTATCAACTTCCAGGCCTTGCCCTGGACCCCGCATGTTGACAGCCGGTCCATCAATAAATCATGATGGACCATGTCAAAGGCCGCTGATAGATCTAACATAATCAAAGCGGCCTTACCTCCCCTATCCAAAACTTCTCTAATCTCTTCGGTGGATTTAATAAGAGCGGACTCTGTACTGTGGCCCTCTCGAAATCCATATTGAGTTGGATCTAAGCCTTTTGTCTTGCATAAAAAGCAGTGAGTTGTCCATTCATAGCTTTTTCAACCAATTTAGCTGGCAACGAAAGCGAGATATTGGGCGGAAATTATTAGGATCTTTAGGATCCAAGTTAGGCTTTTTAATAGAGGAAGTATTGAGGCGATCTTCCACCGTTTAGGGAATTCCCCTACTTCAAACATTGAGTAGAATAGGGAGCTAAGTGAACGGGCAACCGGTCCCGAAGCCCGTTTGATTACCGATACCGGGCAGGGATCATAGGGAGCCTGACCTTGCTGTCACCAAGAGCTTCTCTGTTTCCACAGAAGAAAGTGGCTCAAATTTATCAAAGACAACAAGTGGGGTAGAAGTGTTGGTACTTTCCTCCAAATAAGCCCCCATCCCCAAAACACTTGGGTGTTGGAAAGCCCAAAAATAATATCAACCTTTTTTGAAAAAACAAGGCAATATCCTCACATAGTTCCTGTGTTGATTCAATATTTTTGGGATGAGGGGATGCCAAGCTGGACACTATATTAAAAAGTTCCTTGGCCGAATTCCCTGCAAGACTGATGCGGTTTGAGAAGAAATCCTTTTTGCATTACATATCATTTGCTTATAATTTGCAAGACTTTGTTTATAACTTTTTTAGCAGCTTCCTCATAATCTCTCCTCCAAATCCGTTCAAGAGATTTGCAGATAAGTTTCTGTTCCCTTAGATCCTCCGTATACCAGGGGGCCGTAGGTTGGGATCTTCTAGGGACCCGCACTTTTCCGGGCGAGATCGGTACACGCTGTTTCGATCCAATTGGTGTAGTGTGTGGTGGCCTCCTCTAATCCTGGATTATGCTAAGGAGGTTTGGGGCCTAACGTTTTTCTGCCTAATGTCATGTTATGATGTTTGGGGGAGTACCTATTTGCGTAAGGTGTTTATGCTTATGAGGTTATTGCATAATGTGTTTATGCTGGTGAGGCCCATTGCGTAATGTTTTTATGCTGATGAGGTTTGGGCCTAATGTGGGTTTATGTCTAATGCTAATAGGATAATGCTTAGGTCATTATGGTACCAGTAGTTACTGGTTGTGTGTTATATTTGCATTTACTTACCTGTTCTGATGGTTCTGACTGTGGCCCGATTGTCCTAGTCCTGTATATAATCCCCTGTGAATATTGCCTGTGCCAGTTGGCACAGTGTAAATGTGTGATTCTGTTTCTGATGTGTTTATGATAATACAAAGGCTATTTTTTATATAACCTTGTGTGGAGTTTCTTTTGTGGTGTGCCTAGTTTGTTGCTGCTGTGTGTGTGTGTTGCGCAAACGCTTTACACATTGCCTCTGGGATAAGCCTGACTGCTCGTGCCAAGCTACCAAGGGGGTGAGCAGGGGTTATCTTGGGTGTGTAACTCCCTTGCCCTGACTAGAGTGGTGGTTTCTGCCTGGCTTTGGCGCAAGCCTTAGTCAACCAGAAATCCCATTTCTAACAGACCGGTATTCCAGCCTCTAGAGAGAGTCTGAAGTTATCAGTAACGGCCAACAGTGCAGTCTCAGTACTGTGTAACTCTCTGAAAGCTGATTGAGAGGGGTCTAAGATCTTATGCTCTTCAAGAAAGGATAAAAGCTGTTTGTTAGCATATCTTTCTAGATCTTTCCCGAGTAGAGGTAACAACGAGATCAGTCTGTAGCTGGAGAGGACATCTGGGTTTGCAGAGGATTTTTTAAGAACCGGAGATACTAGTGCACAATTCCAGCCCTATGGCCATAGCCAATGAGAGATTGAACATTTCCCTAACTGCCGGTGCCAGACAGTTCGCTACCTAGCCATAGGTCCTGAGGAGAGCCAGATTTGGCGAGGGCAAGCATCTCCTGCCCCTGACCCACGGAGCAGATTTCAAAGTCGCTCAAGCTAGCCATGGCATCTGGGTATGGGAGAATTAAATGAGGTTCCCTTTAAGGTTGTTCCAGGCTGGCTGGGAAGTTCTTATAGATGGTATTAATCTTAGCTTCAAAAAAGTCAGCTAACTCATCACAGAGATCTTGAGAAGCCACAATAGTGGAGGCACAGTCATGTGGTTTCATAAACCTATTTAAAGGTTTATATAACTCTGTAGTGTCCCTCTGAGGTGTCCCCCAGTGCTCATTCCTCAGCCCCACGCTCTTCAACACATATATGACCCGCCTGGCCAACATCTTCAGATCCCACGGTCTCAACATAATTTCCAACGTAGACGACACCCAACTCCTCCTCTCACTCACCGACGACCCCACCACCACCAGAACCAACTTCCACATATGCCTGACAAAAGTCACCGACTGGATGAAGAACAACTGCCTGCAGCTGAACACAGACAAGATGGAAATACTGATCTTTGGCAACAGCAGCAACACATGGAATGACTCCTGGTGGCCATCAGATCTAGGACCCGCACTCACTCCCTTCAACCACTCCAGAAACCTCGGAATCATCATTGACAACAAGCTCACCATAAAATCACAGATCAACCCCGTCTCCTCCGCCTCCCTCATCACTCTGTGCATGCTATGTATGATCTTCATGTGGATACCCCTACACATGAGACTCACCGTGACACAAATCCTAATCACCAGCCGACTAGACTACGGCAAGGATCCACTGCACACCTTCTATAAGCTTTATAAATCCTAATTGATTGATTATCAATAGGGGAAAGTCTTGCAACTCTCATGTTTGGAAGAGCCATGACGACCAAGCTGCCCGAATGGGCCAACCTCAGATCCAAGAATGAGGAAGACATTCATGCCACAGACTTTGGTCACAAACAGAAGATGAAAATATATGCTGACAGACGACATCATGTAAAAGATATCACATTTACAAGAGGAGATTGAGTGCTTGTCAGACAACACAGAAAAAGAAATTCTGGTGCTCCTTTTGAGGCTGAACCCATTACCATCACTAACACCAAAGGACACATGGTATCCCAGTATCCTGGGAAGTCCCTTACGAGAGATTCCACTCATTTACAACATGCGGCCCATCACTCAACAAACATTCATGTCAATGTAGAGACTGGGTCCCGACAGACTGTTGATGACAATGTGTCTGCCGATAATTCCACCTCACCTGTGCAGATCACTGACAATTCCTGGTTTCAAGTGACCCAATCAGGAGGTGTGACTCAGTCGCCACGATGCCTAATTGAAAAATTATAATTGCCTGTATATCCCTGATTATCTGAGTATTTATGCATCTATTTATTTGTGTATTTATTTATTTACTTATTTGTTTTTTGAAAAGTTATAACTTTTTTATTTAACAAAGCGGACATGTAGAGTCATATAAATAAAAGAACGCTGGCACTCTTTTGGTTCCCACTGTACACTGTAGGCCTGTGATGTAAGCGTTGGATAGGTGAGTTGAAGGCAGGCTTAGAATGTTAGGTTATGACTTACATGCAGCGGAATAAAGACATGTAAAATTACTCCCCATGTGTGGCATGGTTATTGGCGAGTACCTGGGCTGACAGGATGCAACAATATTGTTCACAAACAAAAATCTATTGCTATCATTATAGAAATCCAACGCTGTCATATGTTTTATAAATAAAACAATATTGGTATATATAGGAGTGAAATAACCAAGTATTTCAACAAATTGTAGCAAATAAAATTCAAGTTTTACCATTTAGGGTTTTGTTTGGCTATCACATAACAAGAGCAGAGCCTCAGTGTTGAATAGTCTAAGCGTAGCCTCTTCTCCCCTCCTAATCAACCATAGGCTCCAGAATCATCAACATAAAGCATATTCTGGCACATGCATCAACCGAAATACTGGTCGCAAGCGGTTGCGACCAGTATTTCTGCATTTGGGATGCATCATCCCAAATGCAGAAATGCTAATTTAAGGAATCGCAAAATTGAGATTCCTTAAATGCAATGCATTAAAGTTAAAAATTCACGATTTTGCTAATAGGGGAGCAAATTACCATGAAGTTAAACTGCATGGTAATTTGCAAAAACTTTGAAAAATGCACTAAAGTTCATTTTTCAAACTTCCATTACACACACACATGCCCTTGGGGCATGTGTGTGTGCAAGATGTACTCATATGCAGATTTCAGGGTGCAACAGGGTGTTCTTTTGACACCCTGGCACCCTTGAAATAGCTCCCGCTATTAGCCATTCTTTAATAGCGAATCGCTAATAGTGAATATCTTCCCATTCATTCCTATGGGCCTCCTGGCCCATAGGAATGAATGGGTAGGTATTCCTTAATTGCGACTCGTAATTTGCGAGTAGCAATTAAGGAATGTTTAGGAATCGCTATTTATTGAGCGATTTCTACATGCATAGGCAATTGCGATTCCTTAATAGCGATTCCTTAATAATAGCTATTAAGGAATCGCAATTGCCTAGCTTGATGCATGTGCCCCATTGTTAATAATTGTATTAACGCTCCACCAAATTACTCGATTTCTTCATTAAAACCTTTAACAAATTGCTAATTCTTTAGAGATTTAGATATTGTTTGCATGGATTTACCAGGGAAAACTTTCAACTCGATTATATGCAGCACTGTCAAGAAAGACTGGGTGAGATTAGAGAAATGAATCGTAAACTTTGTTCTTATTATTAGAAGGAGAAACATTTTAAAATGTCAAATGTAATACGACCTTAGGGTTGTGAATGTAAGCCTCAGAGGACTTCTCCTTCTCAATACAAAATCAAAGAGAGCTCCTAGATATGAATGGGAAAAGATACATTACAGATTTCAATTTCTGTTGTTTAACCTATTGAAATGAAATTGGTGGGGACCGATAACCCTAAGGCGTTGGACAGGTTAATCTCTGGGTATCCAACTGCTACTGTGCACTTGAAAATCTCTTTCCTTGAAATACCTACAATTAGAACATTTTGCAAATTGGCTTGTGTGCATTGCAGAAAGCTTAAATCGGATTCATGAGACATACTGGATTTTTTAATCGAATATGAGATAACTGAGGTAATTCATTTTGCGTATTAAATTTATCTTAATGGCACAATAGTACAATTGTCTGCTGCACAGGAGAAGGATAACACCCACTTTTTCATTACTGCGCGCACGTGTCATGTGTGCATTGCATGGATTGTTGTGGTTCTGATGTATATTGACACTGACATGTTGACCTGGAAACGTGGGATTGGGGTGGAGGGAAGGTAAAAGTCTACATTTTGCTCAGGAGATCTTGGGACTGCATGACCAGACTTGCCATAAAATATGAGTGTTGTGTATGTATGGTGAGCCCTAAAATTATTGTGTCTGATAATCAGGTAAACCATAGGTGCACATGGACATGGTCAAAATCCTATTAAAAACCAGGTACACGCCTAGCCTTTCTGGGTTCTTGTTAAACGCAGAGCTATCTTCCATTTAACATTTAACATACTATAAAAACACCAAATAGAGAAAATGGAAAGGGTAAGAATAAGTGGGTGGTACACAGAAAGAAAGTGGACACATATTCCTTATCTTACTCTCTCATTTGTCCACTTCTTCATTTGTACTCAGTTATTTTCTTTCATGCTTTTTGACACATGATGAACGTGGTGCAAGGTCAGTCTTTTTTCACTGTTAGTATTGCCACAGATTTTCCTTAGAATATTCACATATATGGATTAGAACTATCTATAACTACTATAGTCAAACTTGAATCAATATTTACGTTGGCTTTATTGGTAGCACTCAAAGAACCCAGGTCAAAGAAACATGCGTAGAACTCCTTTCAAAAGCAGCAATAAAAAAAAGTATGAATGTATGTCAGTTCTAGAATAGAACTTGCAAACAATTCTTTATCCAATTAAATGTTTTCACATTTTCTGTTTGCCCTGATGAAGATTCAAAATTATGAGCTACAACAGAATCACTGTTGCCATGTTTTTTGACATATTTTATTAGAAACACAAGATAACTATGTGATGGAAATTGATAAACGTTTCATATTGAAGAGGCGTTTTGTTTAGTTCTTTTTAGAGTGTAATTCTTAGTGCTTTAAACTCCATGATTCTCGCTGCCTCTTCAGAGCAAATAAACTCTCAAAAATTGTCTTCTTAAATTATGTTTATAGAATTTTGTATGATCATCAGGGCCACATCATCTCAACAGTACAAACAGGTCACATATACGAAAACACACACACACATACACACACTCTGTCTAAAGGAACATTTTCTAACAAAACAACTTTTACAGACTAAAGAAACACCATCCCCAGACAGACATGCCCTTAAATATATAAATTAAGATCAAGGAGATATGAAAAAAACACAGACAAATGGTCATTTGCAAAATTCACAGAAATTAGCCCACATGTGTTCATTACATCCAGAAAACATTATTGTTGGGATGGAAAAGCCCTCCACATGGTAATGAATGTGCACCACTGCACTGAGTGCCCGACTGTACTAATGTCTGGATCCCTAATGCTGATTTATTTTGTCATTTGCAAACCAGCATCATGTGTGTGTACCATGACCTAGGCCTGTCTCATGGATTGCAGTCTTGTTGGATGGGGATGGACAGTCAAAGCAATACCCTCATACTGGTGGAAAGGCTACTGCCTTCACCAGGAGTTAAGCAGCACGAGTGTATTGGTGGCAGCATACCATGTAGTGATCAGTAGCAGGTCCATTTTAACCTGTGTCACTCACGTGTGGCCTACAGGGTCATTCATTTTAATGTTCCACTGCTGTGTGCTTAACTCATCCCTTGGCCTAAATGGTTTGGTGTGTAGTGTTGCGCAGCGCATGAATGCTATATCTGTGCTGGGTGTATGTATGCCTGGAAAGAGTACAAAACAAGGATAATGCAGTACTGTGAAGTGTGTGCATGTTGAATGCATGTGCTGGGTGTATGTGTGTCTGTGAATGGTACAGTACATGAAGGATATAGAGTTAAGCCGTGTATGCATGTTAAATGTATGTGCTGGGTGTATGTGTGCCTATGAGTGGTACAATACATGGAGGATGTATTGACGCACAGTGCATCCATGTTAAATGTATGTACTCATTGTATGTGTGTCTATGAGTGGTACAGTACAGGAAGGATACAGTGCTGTGTAGTGTGTGTATGCTGTATACATGTACTGGGTGTATGTGTGAATGTGCATGTGAGCGGTACAATGCATGGAGGACCCTGGGCTCCATTTCGGGAAACCCAGGCCTTCATGGTGAAACATGAGGAGAGGAAAGAGAGGAATCCCCCCAAGACAGATTTCTGTATTCTTGCATTCATGTAAGCTCTGTGGGACACACACTGGAGAGGGGGGAGCCAGGCTTCCCACTATATTTGAAAGGGCGTTCTTTAATTCCATGAGAGGCCACAAGGTTGGGCCTGGGCACATCTCAGGAAGGAGATGGGGCTGATAAGAGAATCATAATGAGAAGGGCTGGGGCCCTGGGCTAGCATTTTGATGTACATATCACTGTGGTTGACATCCAGGTGTGAGCTCTGGGCACTCCCATGACCTGTGTTGTGGGACTATCAGCTTTGGAGTTGCTCCTGCTGTGACAGACTGCTTTCAAGAGGGAGGGGGAATAGACACTTCAAAAGAAGCAGACCCCCAAAATAAACTTCAATGATTCATAGCCTAAATCACATTTGGTGTCTGGGAATGGACTATAAGAAGGAGAGTTTGAGACCCCAAAAATTGTCATCTGCCAACTAGCCTGATGGGCTGTGTGAGGAGGGAAACCTCTGCAAGTGTTCTGCTTGTTACCCGGACTGGGGGCCAAGGCTAGCTAGTCTCCCTGCTAGATGAGGGTATATCACCCTGGGAATCCAAGACCACCTGCCCTGGAGCCTGGAGCACCATCGCAGCCTGCTTGCCAAGACCAGTGTGTCTTGTGAGGAAGGGGAGAGCATTGGAGGGAGCGAGATCCAGTGATTAATCCTGCGGAGTGGACTCCTAATCCGAGGTGTGAGGAAACAGTTGGGGCACTGATCGGATCATTGCCAGGGTATAGGACAAAGTCGGTGACCCTCCTATGCCAGTGGAGGACCACCGTGAAGTGAACCTTGGTGAACGCTGCGCTGATCTGGTTGGAGGCCATATGTAGTTACTGATCAGCAATCCCCTATGCCAGGAGGGGCAGCCACAAGGTGAACTTTGCAAATACTGTGCCAATCGGGCCCTTGTGTAGCTAAGGATCAGGAACCTAATATGCCAGGAGAGGCTGCCACAATGTGGACTTTGCTGAACACTGTGTCAATTGGACCAGAGCACGTGTGCATCTAAGGATCACAGTAGGGATGCAGTGACTCCGTAAGCCAGAGGGGGTCACTTTAACTGTCATAAGTGTGTACTGACCAGAGCATCGTTGGAGGAGTTAGTCCACCGTGGGAACCTATAGTGACCCACTTTGGTTCTTCATTTTAGTTTTACATTTTACACATTTTAGCACACATTGTTTTAGTTATATTATCTTTGCATGTTTTACTTGCATGATATTATTCTGAGAAGACGCTGTACATGCTGCTTGTTTTAGAAAGCCTTTCCTACTACATAGTCTGTACACTTCGTTCAAGGCTAGGAACACAGAACAAGATATCCTTGTGCTTGCATTTCCCAATCAGAGACAGCTTCTAACATCTAGACACATCATTGCAATCAGAGTTGTGCCTCTAACACAGTGGTTTTGTTATATAAACAGTGCACTGTCATTTTACGGGTCAGAGGGGCACTCCAGTCATGACTTTCCTGGAATGAATGCTGTGTTTGACATGTAGCTTTGCTAACGCTGGTCTTCCATCCTGCAGAGAAGGATTGCCAATCCTATTTCAGGCCAAATCATCCAGGAATAGAAGCTCAGGCTAACCTAAGAGATCGGGCAGAGGGTACACCCACCATGTTCTCAGAGTACGGGTAGTGATAGATAAGCATATATAGAAATCAGACTGCCATGGTTGGACTTTCATTCTTTTCATCATGTTGACAATGCTGGTTACTTTGCTTTGTTTTATCTGCCTAATAATCACAGCTCATTCTTTCTGTGCAATATTACGATTGTTTCAATAAATCTATTGAAAACTCTATTAGTATCTTTCTTGTGTTCACCAAGTGCATGATGAGTAAACAACAAAAGGGTAAGATATGTCTCCACGAGTCCCTTCGGGATCTGAGTGTCATGTTCGAGGTTGCCAAAATCACCTGCCACCCCAGGAAGGTTAGGGGTTCGGGTGAGGCACAGTGAGCTAGTTAGGATTTGGGCTGACAGTCTCTGAAGGTGTAGATGGACTCAGTCCCTACATTCTGAAGTCCTGTCGTTCTAATATGCAGTCCTAACTTTTTTAGTGGGAACCATATAACAAACCCCGTATGCATCTAATGAGGGATCAGCACTACCTTTAAACCTAAGTGCAGTAAAGGAGAACGCCCCATAAGCACACTGGTAGCACCTCCAACATCCATCCTCCCAAACAGTGTTTATTGTGTGAAAGAAATAGTTGCCAGGCAGAAAAGATTTCCAAGATAGCTCACCCTTGCTCTGTCTGCTGTTGGCACTGCCCACTGTCAGAAATACTCTTATCATTCTACCCCTTTCAGCAGCAACTTACCTCATTGTCCTTATTGCACAGTACATCGCTTCAGTGTTCCCCCAACTTTGCTCACAGAAACACTACTTCTTGCAATTTTTTCCAAAAAAGCAGCATTACACATTTACTTAGATATGTGTTGCTCCGAATGTATTCCTTGTCTGGTGCGAGTAGATTCTATATTGTCTTTTTGGTCCTTGGTCAGTGATCAGCTCTTTCCCCGCAGCTCCGCTCGTCAGCGCTCTGCCCACGGTCCCCACAGGCAGGGTTCGAGACCTCCCCCCTGCTGGGTCCCGATTTTTCATCCTCTCATTTTATTTTATTTCTATTGCTCCTCTCCCTCTTGGCTCCTTGCTGAGTGTTGCCCGCACCCGGAACGCTTCCACCGCGTTTCCTTTTTTTCCCGTCGTAACCCGCCCCCCTCCCGCCTCCCAGCCACACACCCCTCCCCTACTTAAATGCCGACCGCTGCGGGGAGCGCGAGCTAGACCCCTGACCCTTGGTAAGTGATCAGCTCTTCCCCCGCAGCTACGCTTGTCAGCGCTCTGCCCACAGTCCCCACAGGCAGGGTTCGAGACCTCCCCCTGCTGGGTCCCGATTTTTCATCCTCTCATTTTATTTTATTTCTATTGCTCCTCTCCCTCTTGGCTCCTTGCTGAGTGTTGCCCGCACCCGGAACGCTTCCACTGCGTTTCCTTTTTTTCCCGCCGTAACCCGCCCCGCTCCCACCTCCCAGCCACACACCCCTCCCCTACTTAAATGCCGACCGCTGCGGGGAGCGCGAGCTAGACCCCTGACCCCTGACCCTTGGTCAGTGATCAGCTCTTCCCCCGCAGCTCCGCTTGTCAGCGTTCTGCCCACGGTCCCCACAGGCAGGGTTCGAGACCTCCCCCTGCTGGGTCCCGATTTTTCATCCTCTCATTTTATTTTATTTCTATTGCTCCTCTCCCTTTTGGCTCCTTGCTGAGTGTTGCCCGCACCCGGAATGCTTCCACCTCGTTTCCTTTTTTTCCCACCGTAACCCGCCCCGCTCCCGCCTCCCAGCCACACGCCCCTCCCCCTCCCCTACTTAAATGCCGACTGCTGCACGGTGGCGCTGCTGGTTTGCCGAAGGCGCGCCTAAGGCAAGCCCGTCTGCGCCCATCCGCGCGTGGACCGTGCCCAGCGCCAGACCCCCTGGCCCCCACGAGCACCACAACACCCGACGCCGCTACGATGCCAACACCCTCCACGCACTGAACGCCGGCCGATCCTCCACCTGCTTCCAGGCCACCCCGAAGCTCACCCACGGAACCTTCACCTGCCGAAATTGCAGCTGCACCTGCCAGCGCACACCTGCACGTCCTGCCCACCCCACCAAAGCAGACCACAACCATCTCAGATGCATACTACTCAACACCCGCTCAGTCCACAAGCACGCCGTCGAACTCTGGGACCTGCTCAATTCATCCTCCCCGGACGTCGCCTTCCTGACGGAGACCTGGATGAACGCCTCCTCAGCGCCCGACATAGCCATAGCCATCCCAGACGGCTACAAGATCACCCGCAGGGACCGAAACAACAAACCAGGAGGAGGAATCGCCATCGTCCACAGGAACACCATCAGAATCTCGACCAACACCGAAGACTCCCTCAGCATGGCCGAACACCTACACTTCCAGATCCACGTCAATCACAACACCACCCTCAGAGGAACCCTCGTCTACAGACCCCCGGGACCCCGACCGCAGTTCAGCGACTACATCACCGACCTCATCAGCACGCACGCCCTCGCCTCCACAGACTACATTCTCCTCGGAGACCTGAACTTCCACCTCGAGAACGCAAACGACAGAAACTCCATAACCTTGATCGACAACCTCGCCAACCTCGGACTCAAACAGCTCGTCACGACACCCACCCACTCCGCCGGACACATCCTCGACCCCATCTTCTCCGCCAGCAACCACGTCACCTTCAGCCACACCACCGAGCTCCACTGGACCGACCACCACTGCATCCACTTCTCTTTCGAGAAACACAACGTGCACAGCCAACCGCAATGAATCCCACACCGCAGCTGGAACAAAGTCACCGAAGACCAGCTTATCATCACCCTCGCCCGAGGCCCTCCTTCCGAGCCCTCAGACACCAACGCAGCAGCCCACAACTTCAGACAATGGATCGACGACTGTGCCAACACCTCGCCCGATCAGGAAACCCTCAAACAGGCGCACGGACACGAGAGCCATCTGGTTCAACGCCGACCTCCAGGCTTCCAAGCAAGCCTACCGAAGACTCGAGAAGCAGTGGCGCCACGACCAGACACCAGACAACCACGCAGCCGCCAAGAACGCCAGAAGCAAGCACCACCAACTCATCCGATCCGCCAAAAAGACCTCCTTCAAGGAGCGCATCGACAACAGCGCACACAACAGCAAAGAGCTCTTCAACATCGTGAAAGAACTCGCCACCCCCAGCTCCAATGACATCCCGCCATCGCAAGAACTCTGCGACTCCCTGGCCATCTTCTTCCACCACAAGATCGCAGACATCCACGACAGCTTCGAGACCTAGACACCAACGACAGACGCCAACACCCCCGACTCAACGCCCACCAAACACACCGACCTCCTGCTCTCCTGGAACAACGTCAACGATGAAGTCACCATCAAAATCATGAACACCATCCACAGACTACATTCTCCTCGGAGACCTGAACTTCCACCTCGAGAACGCAAACAACAGAAACTCCATAACCTTGATCGACAACCTCGCCAACCTCGGACTCAAACAGCTCGTCACGACACCCACCCACTCTGCCGGACACATCCTCGACCCCATCTTCTCCGCCAGCAACCACGTCACCTTCAGCCACACCACCGAGCTCCACTGGACCGACCACCACTGCATCCACTTCTCTTTCGAGAAACACAACGCGCACAGCCAACCGCAACGAATCCCACACCGCAGCTGGAACAAAGTCACCGAAGACCAGCTTATCATCACCCTCGCCCGAGGCCCTCCTTCCGAGCCCTCAGACACCAACGCAGCGGCCCACAACTTCAGACAATGGATCGACGACTGCGCCAACACCCTCGCCCCGATCAGGAAACCCTCAAACAGGCGCACGGACACGAGAGCCATCTGGTTCAACGCCGACCTCCAGGCTTCCAAGCAAGCCTACCGAAGACTCGAGAAGCAGTGGCGCCACGACCAGACACCAGACAACCACGCAGCCGCCAAGAACGCCAGAAGCAAGCACCACCAACTCATCCGATCCGCCAAAAAGACCTCCTTCAAGGAGCGCATCGACAACAGCGCACACAACAGCAAAGAGCTCTTCAACATCGTGAAAGAACTCGCCACCCCCAGCTCCAATGACATCCCGCCATCGCAAGAACTCTGCGACTCCCTGGCCACCTTCTTCCACCACAAGATCGCAGACATCCACGACAGCTTCGAGACCTAGACACCAACGACAGACGCCAACACCCCCGACTCAAAGGCCCACCAAACACACCGACCTCCTGCTCTCCTGGAACAACGTCAACGATGAAGTCACCATCAAAATCATGAACACCATCCACTAGGGCTCACCTTCAGACCCCTGCCCCCACCACATCTTCAACAAAGCAAGCTCCATCATCGCACCCCAACTCCGGAAGATCATCAACAGCTCCTTCGAGACCGCTACCTTCCCGGAGAGCTGGAAACACGCCGAGATCAACGCCCTGCTCAAGAAACCCAAGGCGGACCCAAAGGACCTCAAGAACTTTCGACCCATCTCCCTGCTCCCATTCCCGTCGAAAGTCATTGAGACCGCCAACAGACAACTGACCCACTTCCTTGAGGAGAACAACATCCTGGACTCCTCCCAATCCGGCTTCCGAAGCAATCACAGCACCGAAACCGCCCTCATCGCCGCCACCGACGACATAAGGGCCCTGCTGGACAACGGCGAAACCGCGGCCCTCATCCTCCTGGACCTCTCGGCCGCCTTCAACACCGTCTGCCACCACACCCTGCGCACACACCTCCACGGCGCAGGGATCCACAACAAAACTCTGAACTGGATCACCTCCTTCCTCACTGGCAGAACCCAGAGAGTCCGCCTCCCCATTCCGATCCGAAGCCACCACGATCACCTGCGGTGCACCCCAAGGATCATCCCTCAGCCCGACCCTTTTCAACATCTACATGGCACCTCTCGCCAACATCGTCCGAGTGCACCACCTCAACATCATCTTGTACGCCGACGACACCCAGCTGATCCTCTCCCTCACCAAGGACCCGGCCACCGCCAAATCCAACCTTCACGAGGGAATGAAGGCCGTCGCAGAGTGGATGAAGACCAGCCGCCTGAAACTGAACTCGGAAAAGACGGAGGTCCTCATCCTCGGCTCCACCCCCTCCGCATGGGACAACTCCTGGTGGCCGGCCACGCTGGGAATGGCCCCGACACCCACCAACCACGCTCGCAACCTGGGGTTCATCCTGGACTCAACGCTCTCTATGACCCAGCAAGTCAACGCGGTCTCCTCCTCCTGCTTCAACACCCTCCGCATGCTCCGCAAGATCTACAGATGGATCCCCACCGAAACCAGAAGGACAGTCACCCAAGCCCTCGTCAGCAGCAGGCTGGACTACGGCAATGCCCTCTACGCGGGAACCATGGCCAAACTCCAGAAAAGACTTCAACACATACAAAACGCCTCATCCTTAGAATCCCTCGCCACAGTCACATCACCGCCCACCTGAGAGACCTCCACTGGCTCCCGGTCAACAAGAGGATCACCTTCAAGCTCCTCACCCACGCTCACAAAGCACTCCACAACGCCGGACCAGCATACCTCAACAAACGACTCACCTTCTACACCCCGAACCGCCAGCTTCGCTCTGCGGACCTCGCCATCGCCCTCGCCACCGTCCCACGCACCCGCCGAACGACCACCGGCGGCAGATCATTCTCCCACCTTGCCGCCAAGACATGGAACACCCTCCCCACCCACCTGCGACTAACCCAGGACCTGCTGACCTTCAGGAAACTTCTCAAGACCAGGCTGTTCGATCAGTAGCTGCTTCCTCCCCCCCCCTAGCGCGCTTTACAAATGTTTGATTGATTGATTGATTTTCCTTTGCATTATGGTATTTTTAGTCCAATCTTTATAAAAGAAATCAAACAATCGTTGTCAAAGTACAATGAAAGAATTCTGGCTGGATACGTTACCTGTAAGTCAGAGGTCAAATATTTGTTTTGGCGTGGGTTTTAAATCCTGATGTCACTGAGGCTTCAAAAATCCCAGATCAGCCAGTTGTAACTGCATCACTGTTGGATTCAGTGCAAGACCAACAGGTGCAAAACTGTTTACCTGTCCCACTCCCATCTAGAAGTGTGAGAGAGCCAAATGTGGAGCCACGTGCAGCACTGGTTCTTTTCTATGTTTTCTTGAAATAAAAATGTATATGTGATTTGTAGTCAGCAATGCTGTTGCAGTAGGAATAGATTGCTCATGCAAACTGCACACCTGTCTGGCCATTGCCCATTTAGTGAATCATGAATGTAAGCACCTTAATTACGTCCTTGTGCTCTAAAATGAGTACCTGGCAAACACCAACTAAAATTAAGCCCTGGCACTGCCAATTTTTTAATCAGAAGCTTGGACATTAAATCTTTTCTTTTCCTACAAATGAATCATGTTGTGTGTAGCTGGTGCCAGGGTGTATTCATTATCACAGAGAGATGAGGTGGTTGGGACAAGCAATAACAGGCTGCTAATTTGTGCATTTGGACCCTGATTATAGCAGCTGTCTTTAACCACACCAGGCTCCAGTGGGTGACTAAGTATATCAACAGGCAAGAGGTTTTCATAATCTACAGTCATGTAAAAAAAAGGACACACATTCAAGATTCTATGGTTTTACATATAAAATATTGAATATTCATATAGTCTCACCAATTCCTGACAGTAGATAAATCTAGCCTCACATGACAACACACATATATCACCTTGTCCTCAAGTATTAAACAAAATAGCCGCAATTCAGAATCCTTGTGGGAAAAAGTATGTGCACCCATACTGCTTTCACATCAGCTAAGTGGTAATTTGAATCAAGTGCTGCTAAAGAAGTGTGCATGTTAACTATATCATCAGGAAATGCTAACATCTTTATATAAATTCATAAACTTTGTCAGTTTGATCTTGAACACTCTTATGTGTGATCCAAATCATGCCTAGATCAAAAGATATTTGTTATTGTATAAAAGAAATAACTGTTTAATCTCATTTGTCTGAGAAGAGTTATGAAGCCACTTCCAAAGCATTATGAATTCAAATGCTCCACATCAAGAAAGATTTAGAAATAGAGAAAGTTCAAGGTGGTTGTAGAAATACCTTTGCCTGTTTCCATCCACAATCTCTCTCTGCTGCCCTCAGAAAGATATGTTAAAGTGTATCATCAATAAGGTCCCTAAACTCACCCCAACCGTTCACCTCACACCCCTCAAAATATACTCTACAAGAAAGATGCAGAGAAATGCTGTAGACACAGACATCTCTGGTATTATCAAGTAGACGCATCCTAATATCAACCACTTCCCATCTGTCTAGTTTCAAGTCCATATAAGATTAATTTGCATACTTTTGTATAAGGTTCTGCATTTCCTAGCACAAAAGCAGAGGTGCAAATAGTCCTGGTGATGGGCAGCATAAATAAATGTAATGCTTAAATGTGTTGACTAAAACCCTCTTCCTCTGTTAATGACAAAGGTAAGAAATCAGTCTTTGTCACCATATAATATGTAAATTAAAAAGAGCACCTAGGATAGTAACTGGCGTTCATTGCAAGACATATTGGACCTTTAATGCGCATTATAATTCTATATTTTTTCTGTTCTTCTAAGAAGGGACTAGCACGTAATAATTATTGTTTGAGTACACTCATTGGTAACACATAGGTAATGTACATGTATGTGTTACTTTTATAATTGTAGTGAAAGCAAAATGGTATACTATGTACTTTTGTAATGTAATAAATCATACATGGTAACTGAGTCATACATATGATGGTATTCATTTGTAAGGACACTAATGAGACACATAGACACCTCAGCAGCCAAGTAACACTCAAGGACAGCAATTCCTGCATTTTTACCATATAACTAAGTCTACATTGTTCTTTTTCTGGGAACACATTGAAGAGTGCACATTACCACATATCCACTGAGATAAAACAATAATTTACAGTGTTTCTTGCCAGACACACAAACAACATTTTTTGTTTTCTTATAGCTTTGGTGCTGTTTGACATATCTGCAAGAAACATTTAAAAAAGTACCTCCACTTTGGGCCTTCATGGCAAGTTTTGTGAAGATCGAGCAAATGGGGGCCAAGAAAAAGGAGGCCTCACTTTTCACAAAAGTGCCATTTCTCATTTTTAGATCCCATATGATTCTTTGCTGTTGTGGTTATTAGCATTTAAGACGGTGATCTGGTTGGAAATATCAGCACTATTAATTCACTGGATTTGAATCTGTTGATCTCCGAGGGTCCAAAATTCAAATAATACTCAAATTACATTGAATAATCCAGTTGGCAGGTTGTAAAATCAGGTAAAAATGGTGTGGCAGCCATTTGATAATGTAGTTACTGAGTCCCCGTTTTCTAAAATAAAAATCTAATGGCATATATGGAGCCAGCATGAGCACACCCTGACCACAAGTCCCATATGGGTGAGGGATCTGAAAAAATTGCTGAACATTTTTGTGGAGTCAATCAATCCTCGAAAGACCCAGCGTGTGTCCCCTGGTAACGCGAAATTAGAATTGTTTCCACAGTACAAGCAAACTTCCCATTCATCAGGTCAAGCTTTGCAAACCAATGTCAGCCTATTAGAGATCTGCGTACCCATTCCTGAACAATTGAATCCCTTTTAGGTCATTGAAGCTTGCTAAATGCTAAAGATTTAAGTGAAAACAGAACCAAAAAGCACAAAATGCCAACTTTGGGTATCTGGTCGCACTTGACCGTGGCAACATCACAAGTTCAGGTTGACCACAATGGAGAGCTGGCAGGCTACAGTGACACAGTCAGAACTGCTCAACAAAGTACCTTAAATCCTGGTTGCGGAGCGATGAAAGATCCCGCCCTGAGGATGCATTGCACAACAGGACAAATGCGAGAACGCAGGATGTGGTCAGAGGCCATGCAGAGTGTGTGCTGTCCATTCATGGATAGTGGAGCATAGGGCTCGGTAAGAGATCAGACCCTGGTTTTTTTTGCCTAAAAAACAAAATTGCAGCTGAAACAGAGGAATAGGAACCTGCATTATAAAAGACATAGATTTTTTTTGCATGTCTGTTGATTTAACAGGAATTGGTTTATTTGTGCTTGTGTTCTTAGTTCTACAACAGAGATCATCACCCTGCAGACAAGGCAGTGCAAGCCATTAATCACAAAACATGCACCATTCTCATCTTTCTCCTTCCGCTGAGTGCCCTGTGGCAATTTGTCACTAGGAGAGGTTGCATGCTGTAATATGGTGTCATTTGTAGATGTCACCTCTTCAGAGTCCCACTTATATTACCTTTGATGCCGGTCATTAAAATGCCTGCTCATTGATGATGTTCTAAATGATTATTTGCCATGACTTGCTTGGCCAAATTTCACGTCACTTAATGTACATATGACATATTTCAATGGACAATATTCTCTCCATCAAGGATGGAGAATAATTGCCACATGATAGACTCATGTGGGGACCTGGTTTCTTCGATCTGATCTTACCTGCAATCCTGATCAGCTTCCTCTAGATTTTTTCTGTGCTGGTCATCCTGCCCAGAAGCTATACATGCAGTGGAGAAAGGGTTTCAATACCCCCAAAAAGGAAGGAGAGCTAATAAACCCAGCCTAACCTCCTTTGCAGTAGATATGGTTAATAAGAAAAACATCTACTTGAATGTGGAATATACAGCGACAGGAACCAATGAAATCTTTTCAATTTCTTCCAACTGTCCACAGATGGTTTGCGGTATCAAAAATACCCTGGTCCTGGAGTACCAGTTGCAGGTACTGCAGTCTCAAAAAGGCTTAAAACATGGAATTTGTGGAAACTGCAAGTACAGTTCTAAGTTTTAAGCTGGTCTCTACTTTGGGATTCCGGATCCCAGAAAGAAAGTCTCGCCTTCATGACCACTTGTACACCTAAAATATTACACCTCAAAAGCGCACCCAACAGTTGGGTGGATCAGGGACGGTGTTAAACTTCAATTTCATGAGGCATGTGGCAATTTCACACATCTGAGAGACAAGGTATAAATAAAATTTTAAAATAGAATCAAACAAGAAAGTATTGCCTTAAGAAGTGAGTTCTGGAGTGGATTTGGGGAAAACCATGAAGGTTTATTAAAAATTTAAAGAACTACAACACGGAATTTGTGAAGTGCAGATGCAGCAAATCTCATTTATATGCATACACCTTTGCCATGAAGGCTCTCAGTTACAAACAATACATAATATTAGACAAAATCAATCATAAGCTAAGTCCCTGATATGCAGCAAAATTAGTAAGAAATCAAGGACCATCCCTAGTAGAGACCCAAAAATATCTGGGTCCCCCAATTCAAGGTTTTATACAGCAAATTACACATAGGAAATCATGGAAACTGAAACATCACTGTGGTGTGAGCAAGCAAATAAATTTTCAACAAATCAGAATGCAGACTTAAAGATGGTCATACTGCCCTACCACCTAAGCGCAATTATTCTACATGAATAATGATTCAACTCTTCTGACTTAAGGCCATCCGGAGGTGTCAGAACAAATTAGTTACATAAACAACAGTGAACCATTGTGACTAAATGAGTGCAATACTGCATGCAAGTGAAAGATCTTTGGAAAATGTTACAATAGTGAGCAAAGGTTAGAGAGCCTTCCTCAAGATCAATGTAATTCAGAAATAAACAAATCCACATCTTGCTTGACTACGTTCAGCAGAAATATTAACAAAAAATGAACATGATGTTGCATCCATTTTAACCCCTTCGCTGCTAGTCCTTTCCCCCCCTGTGCTAAGCCTTTTTTTGGCTATTTGGGGTAGTTCACACTTAGGCCCCTGTAACTTTTTGACCACATAAGGTATCCACGCCAAATTTGCTTCCTTTTCTTCCAACATCATGGGGATTCTAAAGGTACCCAGGGTTTGTGGATTCCCCTGGAGGGGACCCAGAAATGAGCCAAAATACAGCTAAATGTTGTTTTTCTTTGGAAAAATCGGAAAAAAGGGCTGCAAATGAAAGTGTCTGGTTTTTTCCCTGCAAATGGTATCAGCAAAGGGTTTGTGGGGCTGAAGTCACCATTTTCTCAGGGACTGACAGACTTTTGTCAGAAAACCAACATTTTTTACACAGTTTTGGCATTTTACTGGGACATAGCCTATTTTTGCTATTTTTTGTGCTTTCAACCTTCTTCCAGTTAATGGTAGAAATGGGTATGAAATCAATAATGGATCCTGGAAAGCTATACATTTTAGAAAAGTAGACAAATTTCTAAATTCAGCAAGGGGTCATTTGTGTAGAGCAAGGTTTCTTTATAGAAACTAACAGTTGACAATAAGAAAAATTGAAAATGAGTTGAAAAAAACAGCCATTTGTGCCAACGTTTTCACCTGTAACTTCTTCTAATTATGACAGATATTTGAAAGCAATATACCGTTACATCTGCTGGACCTTTATGGTTGTGGGGATATATAGGACTTGTAGGTTCACCAAGAACCCGACGAACCCAGAGCCAATAACTGAGCAGCATCTTGCAATGGTTTTTTATTATGTACCAGGTATATAGCAATTAATTTGGGAAAAAATATACAGTGAAAAATCGGGATGAAAGACACCTATGTATTTCTGAAATTGGAACAAATATAGAGTTTGGAAACAGTAACTATTTGCACATTTCCGAAATTGTGAGTACCCATACTAGCATGAGAATTATAGGACATTTTTCAAAGTGACTTCTTTTTTACACATTGTCTTTCATTTGGAAGGCAGAAATTCATCGAAAGTCAATAGGTAATAACAGTTGCTCTATAATTCTGTGCTACCCTAAGTCTCCCGATAAAAATGGTACCTCACCTGTGTGGGTAGGCCTAGTGCCCGCAACAGGAAACGGCCCAAAACGCAACGTGGACACACTTTATTTTTACAGTGAAAAGTGCCTTGCTGTAGATTTTGAACCCTAGCTCTGCCAGCACCTAGGGAAACCTAGCAAACCTATACATTTTTGAAAACTAGACATGCACGGGAATCCAGGATGGGGTGACTTGTCTGGCTCTCACCAGGTTCTGTTACCCAGAATCCCTTGCAAACCTCACATTTTGTCAAAAAACCCATATTTTCCTCATATTTCTGTGGTGGAAAGTTTTGGAATCTGCGTGAATCCACAAAATTCCACCCACCCCACATTCCCCAAAGTCTTCCGAGAAAAATGGTACCTCACTTGTGTGGGTAGGCCTAGTGCCCGCGAAAGGAAACGGCCCAAAACGCAACGTGGACACACCACATTTTCACAGTGAAAACTGACCCTTTTTTTGCAAAGTGCCTAGCTGTAGATTTTGTACCCAAGCTCTGCCTGCACCTAGGGAAAGGTAGCAAACCTATACATTTTTGAAAACTAGACACACGGGGGAGTCCAGGGAGGTATGGCTTGCGTGGGTCCCCCAACGTTTTCCTACCCAGAATCCCCTGCAAACCTCAAATTTAGCTGAAAAAAATCACTTTTTTCTCAAATTTCTGTGTGGGAAAGTTCTGGAATCTGCGTGGATCCCCAAATTTCCTACCACCCAGCATTCCCCCAGATCTCCCGATAAAAATGGTACTTCACTCGCATGGGTGGGTCAAGTACCTGCGACAGGCAAGGGCCCAAAACGTATTGAGGAGACTTCAAAATGACCTATCACAAAACAACCTGGTTTTGCAAGGGGGGTCACCTGGGTTTTTGGCCCTGGGTTCGGCGGCCATCTTGGGAAACCTACCAAACCCACACATTTCTGAAAACTAGACACGCGGGGGAGTCCAGCGAGGTATGGCTTGCGTGGGTCCCCCAACATTTTCCTACCTAGAATCCCCTGCAAACCTCAAATTTAGCTGAAACAAAATCAATTTTTCTCAAATTTCTATGTGGGAAAGTTCTGGAATCTGCATGGATCCACAAATTTCTTACCACCCAGCGTTCCCCCAGGTCTCCCGATAAAAATGGTACCTCACTCGCGTGGGTGGGTCAAGTACCTGCGATAGGCAAGGGCCCAAAACTTATTGAGGAGACATCAAAATGACCTATCACAAAACAACTTGGTTTTGCAAGGGGGGTCACCTGGGTTTTTGGCTCTGGGCTCAGGGGCCATCTTTGGAAACCTACCAAACCAACACATTTCTGAAAACTAGACACCCCGGGGAGTCCAGCGAGGTATGGCTTGCGTGGGCCCCCCAACATTTTCCTACCCAGAATCCCCTGCAAACCTCAAAATTAGCAGAAAAACCCAAATTTCTCTGTGGGAAAGTTCTGGAATCTGCATGGATCCACAAATGTCCTACCACCCAGCGGTCCCCCAGGTCTCCCGATAAAAATGGCACCTCACTCGCATGGGTGCTGGGTGGTTGGAAATGTTTGGATCCACGCAGAATCCAGAACTTTCCACCACAGAAATGTGAGGAAAATGTGGTTTCTTTTTTACAAAGTTTGAGGTTTGCAAGGGATTCTGGGTAACAGAACCTGGTGAGAGCCAGACAAGTCACCCCATCCTTGATTCCCCTGGGTGTCTAGTTTTCAAAGATGTATAGGTTTGCTAGGTTTCTCTAGGGGCCGGCAGAGCTAGGGTTCAAAATCTACAGCTAGGCACTTTGCAAAAAAAGGTCAGTTTTCACTGTGAAAATGTGGTGTGTCCACGTTGCGTTCTGGGCCGTTTCCTGTTGCGGGCACTAGGCCTACCTACACAACTGAGGTACCATTTTTATCGGAAGACTTTGGAGAATGCGGGGTGGGTTGAATTTTGTGGGTCCACGCCGATTCCAGAACTTTTCATCACAGAAATGTGAGGAAAATGTGTTTTTTTGGACAAAGTTTGAGGTTTGCAAGGGATTCTGGGTAACAGAACCTGGTGGGAGCCGGACAAGTCACCACATCCTGGGTTCCCCTGGGTGTCTAGTTTTCAAAAATATATAGGTTTGCTAGGTTTCTCTAGGTGCCGGCAGAGCTAGGGTTCAAAACCTACAGCTAGGCACTTTGCAAAAAAAGGGTCCGTTTTCACTGTAAAAATGTGCTGTGTCTACGTTGTGTTTTGTGCCGTTTCCTGTTACGGGCACTAGGCCTACCCACACAAGTGAGGTATCATTTTTCTTGGAAGACTTTGGGGAATGCGTGGTGGGTGGAATTTTGTGGATCCACGCAGATCCCAGAACTTTCCATCACAGAAATGTGTTTTTTTAAAACTAAGTTTGAGGTTTGCAAGGGATTCTGGGTAACAGAGCGTGGTGAGAGGCACATAAGTCATCCCATCCTGGATCCCCCTTGGTGTCTAGTTTTCAAAAATGTACAGGTTTGCTAGGTTTCCCTATGTGCCGGCTGTGCTGGGGCCTGAAATCCACAGGTAGGCACATTGCTAAAAACCTAGTCAGCTTTCTGCCACCCTGGGGGGGATATAGGGGGAGAGGTTCCCCCAATATGCCCCCAAGGGGGGCAGAAAGACTGTGGCTATTTTTTTGGGGGGTGGGTGCATTGGTATGCCCATTCTGGGCTGACCTCACCCCTGAATTTAAAAAATATATATTTTCCGATGCCTAGTGGACTTTTTGCCCCCCCTGGGGGGGCACATAAGGGGCTAGTGGGCTTTCTGCCTCCCCGGGGGCAGATCAGGGGCTACTGCCCCCACCTGCCCCTGGGGGGGCAGAATGACTGTTGCATTTTTTGGGGGTTGGGGGCATTGGCCTGCCCATCTTGGGCAGCCCCCACCCCTAAATCAAATGTAACAAAAAATCCCTGGCTTCTAGTGGGCTTTCTGCCCCCCCCGAGTCAGATTGGGGGCTACTGCCTCCGTCTGCCCCCCAGGGGGGCAGAAAGACTGGAATTTCTCCGGGGGGTGGGGACATTGTCATGCCCATTTTGGGCAGTCCCCACCCCTACATTACTAAAAAAACAAAATCCCTGGTTTCTAGTGGGCTTTCTGCCCCCCCTGGGGGTCAGATTGGGAGCTACTGCCCTCGTATGCCCCCGGGAGGGCAGAAAGACTGGAATTTCTCTGGGGGTGGGGGTATAGTCATGCCCATTTTGGGCAGCCCCCACCCCTACATGAATACAAAAAAAAATCCCTGGTTTCTAGTCGGCTTTCTGCCCCGGGGGGGCAGATTGGGGGATACTGCCCTTTTTGGGCAGCCCCCACCCCTAATTCAAATTGGCAAAAAAAATCCCTGGTGTCTAGTGGGCTTTTTGCCCCCCCGGGGGGCATATTGGGGGCTACTGCCCCCATCTGCCCCCCAGGGGGGACAGAAAGGCTGTAATTTTTGCGGGGGTGGGGGCATTGGCATGCCTGTTTTGGGCAGCCCCTGCCCCTAATTGTAATTGCCCCAAAAAATCCCTGGTTTCTAGTGGGCTTTCGCAGAAAGGCTGTCATTTTTGCGGGGGTGGGGGCATTGGCATGCCTGTTTTGGGCAGCCCCCAACCCTAATTGTACTTGCCCCAAAAAATCCCTGGTTTCTAGTGGGTTTTCTGCCCCCCCCCCGGGGGGCAGATTGGGGGCTTCTGCCCCATCTGCCCCCCAGGGGAGGAAGACAGACTGTAATTTTTGCGGGGTGGTGGGAGCATTGGCGTGCCCATTTTGGGCAGCTCCCACCCTGATTCAAATTGGCAAAAAAATCCCTGGCATCTAGTGGGCTTTTTGCCCCCCGCCGGGGGCAGAAAGACTGAATTTAGCCAATTGTTTTGGGGGGGGAGCAAAGGCCCTTGCCCAAGAGTAGCACCCTCCTCCCTGGTGTCTAGTGGGTGGATCCCTGCTTGGGGATCGCCCTCCTGGGGCGATCCCCAAGCAGGTATCCACTGGGGAGGAGTACCATTGGAAAGGGGAGATTCTCCCCTTTCCAATGATACCTGTCCCGTCTTTCTACGTGCTCGGGTGGCTGAGATAGCCCCCTGAGCACATAGAAAGTGAAACTGAAATGAGCCTAAAGGCTCCTTTCAGTTTTGGTTTCTATGAAATGACGACAGCGCGACGTGCGGGGCATTGGCATGCCCATCTTGGGCAGGCCCCACCCCTAAATCAAATGTAACAAAAAATCCCTGGCTTCTAGTGGGCTTTCTGCCCCCCCCAGGGGTCAGATTGGGGGCTACTGCCTCCGTCTGCCCCCCGGGGGGGCAGAAAGACTGGAATTTCTCTGGGGGGTGGGGGCATTGTCATGCCCATTTTGGGCAGTAACCATCCCTACATTACTAAAAAAACAAAATCCCTGGTTTCTAGTGGGCTTTCTACCCCCTGGGGGTCCGATTGGGAGCTACTGCCACCGTCTGCCTCCCGGGGGGGGCAGAAAGACTGGAATTTCTCTGGGGGGGGTATTGTCATGCCTATTTTGGGCAGCCCCTACATGAATACAAAAAAAAATCCCTGGTTTCTAGTGGGCTTTCTGCCCCCCAGGGTGGGCAGAAAGGCTGTAATTTTTGCGGGGGTGGGGGCATTGGCATGCCCGTTTTGGGCAGCCCCCACCCCTAATTGTAATTGACAAAAAAATCCCTGGTTTCTAGTGGGCTTTCTGCCCCCCCCGGGGGGGCAGAAAGACTGAATTTAGCCAATTTTTTGGGGGGGAGCAAAGACCCTTGCCCAAGACGCGCATCCCCCTCCCTGGTGTCTAGTGGGTGGATCCCTGCTTGGAGATCGCCCACCTGCAAGGGATTCTGGGTAACAAAACCTGGTGAGAGGCAGTCAAGTCACCCCATCCTGGATTCCACTGGGAGTCTAGTTTTCAAAAATATATAGGTTTGCTAGGTTTCCCTAGGTGCCGGCAGAGCTAGGGTTCAAAAACTACAGCTAGGCACTTTGCCAAAAAAGGGTCATTTTTCACTGTGAAATTGTGGTGTGTCCACGTTGCGCTTTGCGCCGTTTCCTGTTGCGGGCACTAGGCCTACCCACACAAGTGAGGTACTGTTTTTCTTGGAAGACTTTAGGAAACGCGGGGTGGGTGGAAATTTGTGGATCCACGCAGATTCCAGAACTTTCCACCACAGAAATGAGAGGAAAATGTGGTTTTTTTGACAATTTTTTAGGTTTGCAAGGGATTCTGGGTAACAGAACCTGGTGAAAGGCAGTCAAGTCACCCCATCCTGTATTCCCCTGGGTGTACCGTTTTCAAAAATGTATAGGTTTGCTAGGTTTCCCTAGGTTCCGGCAGAGCTAGGGTTCAAAAACTACAGCTAGGCACTTTGCCAAAAAAGGGTCATTTTGCACTGTGAAATTGTGGTGTGTCCACGTTGCGTTTTGCGCCGCTTCCTGTCGCGGGCACTAGGCCTACCCACACAAGTGAGGTACTGTTTTTCTCGGAAGACTTTGGGGAACGCGGGGTGGGTGGAAATTTGTGGATCCACGCAGATCCCAGAACTTTCCAACACAGAAATATGAGCAAAATGTGTTTTTTTTTACAATTATTTATTTTTGCCAGGGATTCTGGGTAACAGAACCTGGTGAGAGGCAGTCAAGTCACCCCATCCTGGATTCCCCTGGGTGTCTAGTTTTCAAAAATGTATAGGTTTGCTAGGTTTCCCTAGGTGCCAGCAGAGCTAGAGTTCAAAAACTACAGCTAGGCACTTTGCCAAAAAAGGGTAATTTTTCACTGTGAAATTGTGGTGTGTCCACGTTGCATTTTGCGCCGTTTCCTGTCGCGGGCACTAGGCCTACTCACACAAGTGAGGTACCGTTTTTCTCTGAAGCCTTTGGGGAACGCGGGGTGGGTGGAAATTTGTGGATCCACGCAGATTCCAGAACTTTCCACCACAGAAATGTGAGGAAAATTTGTTTTTTTTTTACAGTGTTTTAGGTTTGCAAGGGACTCTGGGTAACATAACCTGGTGAGAAGCAGTCAAGTCACCCCATCCTGGATTTTCCTGGGTGTCTAGTTTTCAAAAATATATAGGTTTGCTAGGTTTCCCTAAGTGCCGGCAGAGCTAGGGTTAAAAAACTACAGCTAGGCACTTTGCCAAAAAAGGGTCATTTTTCACTGTGAAATTGTGGTGTGTCCACGTTGCGTTTTGCGCCGTTTCCTGTCGTGGGCACTAGGCCTACCCACACAAGTGAAGTACCGTTTTTCTTGGAAGACTTTGGGAAACGCGGGGTGGGTGGAAATTTGTGGATCCACGCATATTCCAGAACTTTCCACCACAGAAATGTGAGGAAAATGTGGGTTTTTTGACAATTTTTTAGGTTTGCAAGGGATTCTGGGTAACAGAACCTGGTGAGAGGCAGTCAAGTCACCCCATCCTGGATTCCCCTGGGTGTCTAGTTTTCAAAAATGTATAAGTTTGCTAGGTTTCCCTTGGTGCCGGCAGAGCTAGAGTTCAAAAACTCCAGCTAGGTACTTTGCCAAAAAAGTGTCATTTTTCGCGGTGAAATTGTGGTGTGTCCACGTTGCGTTTTGTGCCGTTTCCTGTCGCGGGCACTAGGCCTACCCATACAAGTGAGGTACCATTTTTCTTGGAAGACTTTCGGGAACGCTGGGTGGGTGGAAATTTGTGGATCCACGCAGATTCCAGAACTTTCCACCACAGAAATTTGAGGGAAATGTGTTTTTTTAAAACAAATTTTAGGTTTGCAAGGGATTCTGGGTAACAGAACCTGGTGGGAGCCAGTCAAGTAACCCCATCCTGGATTCCCCTGGGTGTCTAGTTTTTAAAAATGTATAGGTTTGCTAGGTTTCCCTAGGTGCCGGCAGAGCTAGGGTTAAAAAACTACAGCTAGGCACTTTGCCAAAAAAGGGTCATTTTTCACTGTGAAATTGTGGTGTGTCCACGTTGCGTTTTGCGCCGTTTCCAGCCGCTGGCACTAGGCCTATGAGGAAGTGTGCCTCGTAGGTATGAGTAGAAAGAGGCGCTTGAGGTGAAGATGAAGTTTATTGCAGGTTACATATAAGTAGACCCCATCCAGCATCGAGTCAGGAGCAACTGCCACAACACATTCGAGCAGTGCTTGGTAACCATCACCACATTCCAAGTTCTGGAACTAACACCAGCTTACAAAGCATGTGCCATTCTCTGCTTAGGAATGCTTGAGAACACCACATCACCTCCCCCTTTATAAACAAAACAAAACATTGTACATCACAGAAAACTTTGATAAAAACAAACAAAGGAGGAACGCTTACAAGTCTCAATCTTGGAGACGAAGAGGAACCCGTTTCACCCGTATAGGTCTCGAACTGCAACTAGATGATTGAAGATCACTTTCTCTTGAACATCCCACAGAAGTCGCCCCACATTTAACTACCCTTTCTAAATTCCAAATTTTGTGATCACTTGTCCTCACCGCATTTCTAAACACCTTGACCACCTGAAATGGTCGACTATATTTAGATATACCAGGTGTTTTTCTTGGTAACCTGATCTTGACCCAGTCACCAACAGCAACAACGGTCCTTTTCACAGCCTTCCTTAGATCGTAGCTAATTTTCCTTCTCATCATACCAGTTCGTTCCTTGTCCTTCCACCCATCTACACAATCAAACTTCTCATCCACCAAAGCTCTTTTGCCGGAGATCCACGCTGGAGTGATCTCCACATTTGCTAACCTCCCTTTAAAAAGGCGAAAAGGAGTCACCCCCGTAGAAGAGTGTGGAGTGAAACGATACTCTCTCACCTTTTTTTACTGCCGCTTCCCAGCACGCTCCACACGACCTTGCTTGCTGTATAGCTTCTTTGAGGACGCGGTTAAACCTCTCAACCACGCCATTACTTTGTGGATGATAGAGAGAGGTTGTTTTGTGCTTAATGCCCCTTGCAGACAGAAATTCCTCCACCGAATGTGAAGTAAACTGCACCCCGTTGTCGGACAGCACAGTAGAAGGAAACCCTTCACGCTCAAATAACTCATCTAGGAACTTTATAACCACATCAGATTCAACCGAATTGACAATCTTTATCTCTGGCCACCGTGAAAACATGTCAACACACACAAGGAGATAACGAGTCTGTGCCTTCAGATTGATGGGACCTAAAATGTCTAAGGAGATGTCAGACCACGGGGCAACAGCTTGTTCTCTCACCACCATTGGTTGAGTTCTGCATTTGTAAGACTTATCACTATTTGCGCACTCAGCACACTCACGCACCAGCCTCTCTATTGAAACATCCATGGCGGGCCACCAAAATCCTTCTCTGACTCTTTCCTTAGTCTTAGCTATACCCATGTGTGAAGCATGGGCACTCCCCACCAACTTTTCTCTCAGGACCAGTGGGGGAATGAGCTTGCTCCCACGCATAAGCACGCCATCAACAACAGCCAAATCTTCTTTGACATGCCAAAAACCTCTCATATCGACCTCACAGTCTTTCTTTTCGCACCACCCATTCTTCACCATTGCAATCACTTTTTGCAAGATCTCATCATCCAAAAGGTGCTCTTTCCATTCAGATTCCGAAACAACACCTTCACTAATTGTGCAAACGTTGACATCTTCTTCCAAATCTTCACCTCCAAAATTGTTAAACTCTTCAACCGGGTCAACTTCATTACCCCCAACCTTGACAAGCAGTCTGCTAGTACATTGCTTGAACCAGGTATATACAAAAGATCAAAATTAAATTCTTGCAGCGCTACCACCCATTTACGAATTCTGTGTGACACAAAATCTATTCCCTTCTTTGTGAACACCTCTTTGAGTGGTTTATGATCTGATAAAATAGTGAACTTCTTCCCCCACAAAAATGTTCGCAACTTGCGTACAGCCCAAAACACTGCCAACGCCTCCTTCTCAATTACAGAGTAGTTACACTCTGCACCCCTTAAAGGCCTGCTCACGAACAAAATCGTCTTTTCTACACCACTTGTTTTTTGTAACAGCACAGCTCCTAAACCAGTGGCGCTTGCGTCAGTCATAAGAGTAGAAGGTTTGGATGGGTCAAGACTACTGAGGAAGGTGGCACCATTGAGTTAATCTTTTATGCTGATGAACTCCTTTTCACAGTCCAACGACCATGAAAACTCTGACCCTTTTTTTAACAACAGTCTCATATGCGAAGTTTTTCCTGCAAAGTCTTGAATGAACTTGTGGTAAAACTCCGCCATTCCCAAAAATTTAATGAGCTCATCTTTACAGGACGGAGAACGCAGACTAAGAATACAATTCACTAGAGACTGCTTAGGCTTAATTCCTTCACCTGAGACTGTGTGCCCGAGATATTCAATCTCTAGCACATTAAATTTGCATTTATCGGCCCGTAGAGTTAGACCTGCTTTCTCTAGCTTACTTAAGACAGCTCTCAATCTCAGATTATGTTCGTCTGCATCACCTCCGAAAACTAGCACGTCGTCTTGGTAGACCTTCACACCACCTAGGCCTCTGAGAATGCCCTCCATCACCCTCTGAAACACGGACGCTGCAGAGATAAGGCCAAAAGGCATCCTCAGGAACCTAAAGGTGCCAAACGGTGTGACAAATGCTGTGTAGTCTTGGGAAGAAGAGTGCAGCTTCACCTGGTGGTATGCGGAGCTCAGATCTAGCGAGGAGAAGTGCTTGGCCCCTTCCAGGGAACACAACATCTCAGCAATGTTGGGCAATGGGAAATGATCCACAACTACTGATCTGTTGAGCTCTCTCAAGTCCACACAGAGGCGTGCCTCTCCGTTGGCCTTCCATGCCATGACGACTGGACTGACCCACTCTGTCGCTTCTACCTCTTCGATCACACCCTTCGTTAGTAGTTTGTCTAATTCTTTTTTCATATTATCTCTCACCAGGAGAGGTACTGATCTGACTTTAGCAACCTTGGGAACGACATTCTCTTTTAGTTTTATCTTGTGTACATAATCCTTACAACATCCTAACTCATTCGCAAACACCGCAGGGAATTCCTTAACTAACTCATTTTCAAAGCTATTGACCACTTTTACAGAGGTAACTTCTTTTAGACGGACTTGCGGAATTTCGTTGGGATCCAGAAAAACGTTAAGGTCCCTTTGGTGAAGCCAACTAATGAGAGAGTCCCCTTTCATGGACACATAAATCTTTCCAGAAACGACTCTCCCTTTGTAATTTATCACGCCCCAAAAGTACCCAAACAAATCTATCGGAACCCCTCCATAACCTTTGGGCCTAATGTCGGGTTTCTCAAGAGCAACCTTACCATGTAGGTGCTCAACATAGAACACCTTTGGAACCAACGTGATTTTAGCACCCGAGTCAAACAGCATGTTGACTACTGCATCGTTTATCATAACATCTTCATAGGGACCATCAGGTTCCGTTCCCTTGACTTGACTAATTACAAACTCATCAGAGTCATATACATCAAAGTCAACTTCCTTCACAGTCTTGTTGGCATTAAAGTTGCCAGAGTTGCAACATTTTGAAACATGTCCCTTTTTCCCACAGACTTTGCACGATGCTCTCCTACCCGGGCAATTTTTGTAATCTGCCATGTGACCTGAGTCCCCACACCTGTAGCACTTCCCATAGGATTGTTTCCTGGTCCATGGTTTTTGGTTGGTTTTATGATTGTCATATGTGAACCTCTGAGGTTGAACATATTGTCTTTGATCAGCAAGAACCTTACGCTTAATTGACTTCTCCGCCACAACTTTAACGTCGCTTTGATCACCTTTCACCAGAGTAGTGTCTTTCCTTATGGTGTCAATACACGCTTTGGAGTGTTCATGACTCTTGGCTATTGTGATGACTTCATGCAGCGAGGGATTATCTTTTTGCCAAAGAGAATCCCTTGTCTTATCTTGCGCACACCCTAACATGAACTGATCCCTGAGACGCTCCTCCAGGTTAGCCCCAAAGCTGCAGGTTGACGCCAATTTACGTAAGGTTGTGACATATTGTTCAACGGATTCATCTTCTCTTTGCATCCTCCTTCCAAAGTTCCATCGCTCCAGCACCGTGCTGACTTTGGGTAAATAGTGAAGGTCAAGTTTCTTTAGACAAATTTCATACTCATTGAGGGAGGCTGCTTCACTATCCGCGAGATCTGGAAGGTGTTCGAATACTTCTTGCCCCTCCGACCCTAAGCAATGCATTAGAAGAGAAGATTTACGCTCAGCACTTAGAGAGGTACCACAAACACGTGCGTAGTGATTGAAGACCTTTTTCCACTTCTGCCACAATATTGGAGGGACACCTGGCGAAGAAAGGAAAACGGTGGTGCCGGGACATTCTGCATTATTTGTCTTTAAAACAAGGGTTTTTATTCTTGTTAACCTTAGTGAAATGCGTGTGTTAATTACCTGCGTGAATTAACCAAAATGTTATCAAATACACTTGTTAGTGCTTTAACACAAACAAATTTTGAGTAGAGCAAACTGTGCACATTGAACACTCGAACAGTAGTGTAGCAAATGTGGAAGGATGAAGCTGTGTGCATCAGCGTGTGGTTATCACTTGTGCACTGCCATTTGTGAATCACAGTACTCTTACTTTGTTGACAGAATGCCCAGAGACAGAGGGAGAGGTGCGGGGCACTTCTACCTAAATCATAGGCAAAGAAGAAAGCTGTGTGCATCAGCGCGTTGTAGACAGCTGATGGGGCGACTTCTACATGAATTACAGGCAACGAAGAAAGCTGTGCGCATCAGCGTGTTGTAGACAGCTGACCAGCTGAATAAGTGCTGTGCGCAGCGGCGTAGGAAGCTGTGCGCGTCAGCGCGTTGTCGACTGCTGCATGAAGGGATTTCCTTACAGGAGTCTTACGTTGCTAGGTAACGTGGGACAGCCTAGCAACCATGAGGTGAGAAAGATACTGGACGCACGCACGCAGCGTTCATGTGCGTCACGTTGTGTCGTCGAGGGTCAGGCAGGACAAGCTGGGGAGGCGCGCGCGCCTGCACGCGATCCGCTGGGGAAAGCACGTAAATGGAGGAAGCTGCCACCACTACGGGCCAGAATAAGGAGACACGACCGGGGCCCCGGTTTGGGTAGACTAACAGGTAGGGGTCCTCCTTCCCCCCTTGCTCCTTACTTGAGTCTTTTTGGTTGTGCTCAGTCCTCCTTACTCTCTTTTGCTCCGTACTTGACTTGGGTTGGCTTTGTGTCGACAAAGCGGGTGAGGATGAGTTGTTCCTTTTGCCTTTCGCTGGTTTTTGGACGGTGTGTTGGTCCTTCGTAGACTCTGTGGTGGTCCGTTTTCTGATTGTAGAGGTCAGTTGAGCTTTTGTCTTTTCGAGCTGTGGGAGTGCTGTTGGGGTCTAACCTTCGAAGTTGCGTGAGTTCTGGGTCGTCGCCAAAATGAGGAAGTGTGCCTCGTAGGTATGAGTAGAAAGAAGCGCTTGAGGTGAAGATGAAGTTTATTGCAGGTTACATATAAGTAGACCCCATCCAGCATCGAAACAGGAGCAACTGCCACAACACATTCGAGCAGTGCTTGGTAACCATCACCACATTCCAAGTTCTGGAACTAACACCAGCTTACAAAGCATGTGCCATTCTCTGCTTAGGAATGCTTGAGAACACCACAGCCTACCTATGCAAGTGAGGTATCATTTTTCTCGGAAGACTTCGGGAACGCGGGGTGGGTGGAAATTTGTGGATCCACGCAGATTCCAGAACTTTACACCTCAGAAATATGAGGAAAATGTGTTTTTTTAAACATTTTTTTAGGTTTGCAAGGGATTCTGGGTAACAGAACCTGGTGAGAGCCAGTCAAGTCACCCCATCCTGGATTCCCCTGGGTGTCTAGTTTTCAAAAATGTATAGGTTTGCTAGTTTTCCCTAGGTGCCGACAGAGCTAGGGTACAAAAACTACAGCTAGGCACTTTGCAAAAAAGGGTAATTTTTCATTGTGAAAATGTGGTGTGTTAACGTTGCGTTTTGAGCCGTTTCGTGTCGTGGGCACTATGCCTACCCACACAAGTGAGGTAACATTTTTATCAGGAGACTTAGGGTAATTCAGATTTTTAAAGCAACTGTTATTACCTATTGACTTTCAATGCATTTCTGCCTTCCAAATGAAAGACAATATGTAAAAAAGAAGTCATTTTGAAAAATGACCGATAATTCTCATGCTAGTATGAGTATTCCCAATTTCGGAAATGTGCAAATATCTACTGTTTCTAAACTCTATATTTTGTTCCCATTTCAGAAATACATAGGTGTCTTTCATACCAATTTTTCCATGTATACATTTTCCCAGAATAATTGCTATATACCCGGTACATAATAAAAAACCATTGCAAGTCGCTGCTCAGTTTTTGGCTCTGGGTTCCTCGGGTTCTTGGTGAACCTACAAGTCCTAGATATCCCCACAACCAGTAAGGTCCCGCGGATGTAACGGTATATTTCTTTCAAAGAGCTGTCATAATTAGAAGAAGTTACAGGTGAAAACGTTAACACAAAAGGCTGTTTTTTTCAACTAATTTTCAATTTTTCCTATATTTACCTGTTAGTTTCTATAAAGAAACCTTGAAGGATCTACACAAATGATCCCTTGCTGAATTCAGAATTTTGTCTACTTTACTAAAATGTATAGCTTTCCAGGATACATTATTGCTTTCATACCCATTTCTACCATTAACTGGAAGGAGGTTGAAGCACAAAAAATAGCAAAAATAGGCTATGTCCCAGAAAAATGCCAAAACTGTGTAAAACAAATTGGTTTTCTGACAAAAGTCTGTCATTCCCTAAAAGCTGGGAAAATGGTGATTTCAGCCCCACAAACCCTTTTTTGATACCATTTGCAGGGAAAAACCCAGACACAAAAAACAAAGTTTAGCTGCATTTTGGCTAATTTCTGGATCCCCTCCAGGGGAATCCACAAACCCTGGGTACCTTTAGAATCCCCATGATGTTGGAAGAAAAGGACGCAAATTTGGCGTGGATACCTTATGTGGTCAAAAAGTTACAGGGGCCTAAGCGCGAACTACCCCAAATAGCCAAAAAAAGGCTTAGCACAGGGGGGGGGGAAGGCCTAGCAGCGAAGGGGTTAATGATTTGGGTTTGGAAAACCTTCTCTGAGTCATTAATTGTGTTTAGTGCATTTCAAAAAGTGTGTTGCGGTTGCAAACCCTCAGATTTACCAAATTTGACGGTTTGCAACCATTAAAACACTTTGTACATGAGGCCCTAAGTTCTCCAATCTCAAGTGTGATAAAAACCACACTCATTCACTAATGAGTAAAATGTAAAATAGCTCATGCTCACAAGTCTCCACATCTCAAATACTAAAAGGAAAATAGATCACTAAAACGTCATTGCAGATCGGACCTTTTCAGTATAAATTTCATACATGATTACAATTTTCAAAACGTTGCCAGCAACATTATGGAGATACATATTAAAGCGTAATTTACATGCATCTCTAGAAGGCATTCACCCTGCAGCAAGGCTGTCATATGTCAGTGCAGTTCTAAGCAGCAAGACATACATTGTGAATTGTGAGATAAATATCCTACTCCTCCTGCTTCACATTTTATTATTGTCTTATAAGCAACATACAGTGTGGCCTGCACATTTACACTTGTGTTACAATGGGCCAATATTTAATATTTTAACATTCTTTAGTGTCAGCATGACGGAATGGCAATCAGTGAGATCACCCCTGCAGCAGTACGACTGTACTGAGAGACAAAAGCAAGTAATTTAACAACCGACAGTAATCTGCACTAGGTCTTTATTCACAAAAGATGTCAAATAATCACGAGGTCCAAAATTAAAGATCAATCCCAAAGAAAAAAATTAATCAAGGCAACCCCTCCATAGAGATGGTATTTAGCGCATACAAAGAAATGGTCCCTCCAGAGATTCTCTATGGGGCAGAGGTTTTAAGCTTGGGTTCAAGCATGACTGGAAGAAATTAGAAGGTAAATGACTCAAAAATATTTTAGAATTCCTTGCATATGATGAGAGAGAGTGTGAAAGCCCTTTGGGGTGGAGAGTAACTGTGGGTGTGTAGGAATAAAAAATTATGTTCTTGTATTGTTTTACATAAGTTAGCATTCGCGGTGCCATTTTGTGCACAGGCGACATTTTGTATCATGAATGAAACTAATCCTTTGCCATTTCGGAGAAACAGCCTTCTCTAGTTTATGTTTCTTCGTATCTGAGTCTTGCCACACTAATGAATGCACTGTTCTTATTAGCGCATACCTTTCCTTTGGATGTAATCCTTCTCCCACTTGTCTAGTGGCGGGCACAGACAGAGTAACCTTGAGAGATAGATAATGTGTGCCCGGCCTCAGAATTTGAAATGTACTCCTTTGTGATTTACTGTCCAGCTGCATCTCTCTGGAAAATCCCATTGTAGGTGTGCCTTCCTTGATTCTGAAATGTACATAATGTATCGTTATGCTTGTTGAAGTTGGTCCCTCTGCAGCACTCCTTAGCAGGTGGGCACATTGGGCTAAGCTCTGGGGGGCATATTCACAAGGAGCTATCGCCGAATTAACAGCACTTTATCGCAGCCAAAGTCGTGATAAATTTACCCCATTATTCACAAGCCGGTGTAAACAGCCCACAGCACCAGTTTACCCGCGATAGCAGCCGCAAAAAACATCGCCACAGAGGACCCCAGCAAATATCGCTAATGAGATGCAGAGTAGGCGTTCCCGTGACAAAAGTCGAGAGAACATCACACCTCAACATTCACAACGACCAGCCACATCGGCGATAAAAACACAAAACAGGCAATAAGGCGCGTTAGTACCAGGAAATTTACACCTGCTCTGACCTGGTGTAAAGTCGGACGGCAGCCAGCACCACAAAAGGGAGCACAGCCCAGGGCCACATCCGAAGGGCAACAGATGCCATGGAGCCACCCATCATGCGCCCCGGACACCCAAGAGGGCCACAACACCCACCGCCACCACCCCCATGCCCGCAACACCCCCCCCGGGACCACCCCCAACCTCGGACTAAGAAATTGCACACCAACACCACGAATCCCAAAACAAACATTTTGCCTGATGTCGCACAAGCAGGAAAATAAACATACATGCGTGGCCAGAAAATGGAGAATCAGTCATACAGCAATGCAATCACCAACACAAAACACCATACAAACAAAAGCAGAAACAACCATTAGGATGAGTCCTAGCTGCCCCACACTGGACAATCCGTAGCACACAGCCTGGAAGACCAAATCCAAGAGAAGAAGGTGTGCCATGCGCCCAACAAAGGAAAGAGAGGGAGAGAGCAAGGGAGAGAGATGGAGTGAGATAGCACAAGCAGCGCAAGGCCGCTCGGGCACCTGGCTCCACATGCCAACATGTGTGTGTGCATCGCCATCCGTACACCATGAGCCCAAGGCCTTGTCCCAATCTCAGCGCCAGACCCACATCACATTCCGAAAATGAAAGTAGTAGTCAGACAAACATCAGGGATGAAAGCACTATTGTCCCAATGCAGAATGTGGGAGGACACCTGCACCTCTGACCTTGGTCCGGAACACGCCTGGAACACCCTGATAGAGATGCAATGGCAGATGGGGATGACTCCCACACCACGCATTCCTCAAATGAACCATCCGACTCATCCACAGCCCACACATAGAAGCCCCTGCCTGTAGTACCCCCTCATGGGATGCCCTTGACACTCACGGAAACAGCAACCCATAACCCACAACGTTGCACACACATACAAATCATTGCTCAGAGCTGTGGCATATCCTCCACACAACTGCCGCAGTCCAGAAGAGTGCCTGTTCACGAGACGCACCAACGCAATGGCAGGTCATACCGGGCACATGCACAACCCCCGTCACGTGGAACAGTACCGTGCACGTATGCTGCATTTACTGGGTGCACTGCCACTGGCAGAGCTGCAGATCAGTTACAGGCTCAGCTTCCGCATTGCCCACGTCACCTGCGTCCAGCCCTGGTTCCACTGCCGAACATGCACATTCGAGTGTCCCATGGATGTCTGCCTATCCAACACAACTGTTGATGAATTGGACTATGACTTGTGTCTGCGCCCCCTGTTGGATCATGAACAGGAGTGTAACCGATGTAAAGAAAAACAATGGTTCTGTCGGGTATCACATATTCCTTAAACAACCGAACAAATCATTATGTTATTCGAAAGAAATTTTCACTTAAAACCAAGGAACACACACAAAGACCATGAGGGGTATTTGAGTTATTTTATATAAATTAAGTCATTTATAAATACCCAAACTGATTTTGTAAGACTGTCAAGACACGGAGTGAAATACACTGTGATATGTGACAAAGTGACATTTGGTGCTCAGTGATACAAAGGTGGTGCGTAATATGTACAAGGTGGCTAAAAATATGTACAAGAAAATTGTGTTGTCCATTCCAGCCCCACCACCAACTGAACCTCCGCATGTACCCATGCTGCGTGTAAGTGTCTTAAGCATGTCCCTGCCTGTTGTGGCCATTGCCCTGCCCGTACTGACACGCACATGCCAATAAAGCCTATGCCACTCCACTGGTGTCTAACTGTGAGGTGTGTTGTTTAGATTGTCCACTCGTGTGCCACAATGAGCCTCGTCACAACACAGGGAGGAACTGACTGACGCATGTGCAATGGGGGTGTGTCCCTTTGGCAAGCTCCACCTCTGTGAGCCAGACATTGTTTGCGGATAGGTGCTGGACGACATGTGCACTTACATGACTCCAGCTATGTGTGTATGGTGTCCAACCTCTGACCATGTGGAGCAATGTCATACATCACAACAGATTCTGTCCACACAGATGTGTGTAAGTCGGTCTGCGACGTGAAGTTCTGCTGTCACACGTGGTGTGGGATACCACTCCTGGCCTGCCACCGTTTTTGTCACTCCTACACACGGCCCTGTTCAACACATGGACATGTGCCTACTTTGGGGTGTTGTGAGATTGCTGTTGATGTGCAATGGGGACACAGCTAGTACTCACCTTCCCAGTCATCCAATTGGCCATGTGACTCAGGGACAGAAATGCGCATAGATGTCAGTTACCAGGGTGTACCTTCATGTGCAATCATCCTCCCCACATCCAGCCATACTTCCATACGTGAGTGAACATAGTGATGACACATCTGTGTGATTAAGAATGTTTATTCACATTCAGGTGATTGACGGAGCTGGAGCTGTACCTGGCCATCCAAGCCCACATCACATGGAAGCCCAGTGGTGGGCCGACCAGAGTCCTTTGGGGATTGCACAGTGATTGGGAAGAGGGAGAGTGCAGTCCGCAGCAGGATTGCTGTGTGATTGGCCAGCGGTGCAGAAATGGCAGTCCGTGTCGGGGTCTGGGTGAATGTCGCAGGGTGTTCCGGAGGTCAGTAGGAGGTATTTCCCAGGGCATGATGCATAGGTCATGACCAGGCAGGGACAGGCCATATGGCGGTGATGGATGCTACTGCCTCCTTCCTCACACAGTAGTTCCCATCCCCTTCTCACTCCCCTGATATGGGTTCTGTGTCCGGTGTGTCCGGTGTGTGTGGCGGGGTGATGGCTGCATCGCTGTGTGCCCCTGACACATCAGACTGCGTAGGTGATGGGGCAGCATCACAGTGTAACACGGACACATCAGGGGTCGGAGCTGTGTGTGTCGATGTTCCCGCTGCAGTCATCTGGGATCGGCTCAGTGGCAGCAATGGCAAGTTGGAGTGCTGCAGGGCGTTGCTGTTCCCAGCCACTGCTCGCTGGTGTCCAGCCGTGGTGGACATCATTCCAGCCTGCATCTGCACCATGGTGTCTATTGCCCTCCGCATCTGTGCCAACTCTGTGCTGTCATGGCTGGTGCCTGTCTGACCAGACAGTGCTTGTATTAGACTCATGGCACCAGCGAGGTTAGCCAAGGTCTGTGACGGAGCATGGTGTGTACAGGGGGTGTCCGATAGGGACTGTACGTGGTCCCTGATGGGACTCAGACACCCACGTATGACATCGAGTTTGGCTGCCACGAGCTCGAAACCCACCCACAGCTGATGTGCCAACTCCACCTGGCAACCCAACACACGCCGTTGGAATTCCATGTATTGGTCGGGGTGGTCCTGGGAGACAGCCGTGGTGGTGTGTGTTTCCTGCTGTGTGGTCTGTGCAGGTGGTGGGGTCACCTCGAGGCAACTGACCTGGCCTGCTCCTGGGGGTGGGGTGCAGAGGCTGTCCAACATGCGTTGGAGGGTGTCTTGACATGTGTGCAGGTTGTCCTCTTCATCATCAATGGTGGGACGTATGGTGTGCTCTGCAGGGGGTGTTGTTTGTCCCTCTGCAATGTAAAGGGGAGATGCAGGTTGACAGAGTTTCACATGCATGGTGATGATTTGCAGTTGTATACATTCAGAGTGCATGCCAATGTACATTGTGACTGTTTGGGGGGTGCTGGCTATTTGATGGCAGTCAGTGTGTTTTTCGACTACATGACGGATGTGTGGTAGTGCCCGTACATTATCATCACACAGTGTCAGGCAATGCCAGATGTGGGTGGACAGTTACTACGCACGAGCGGAACCTGTTGTGAGCTCTGTCATGTGGTGCTGGTGTTGCACTTTGTACCACATTGCCTTCATTGCTGACGTTCTGTGATTGGTATGTGTGTGTGCTGCATTGTGGGTGAGTTGCCCCTGCAGCTCTGATTTTGTGTAGCCTTCTCCCTTTGAGGCGGGGTGCCTTTGAATTGTGTGCTTTTCGGGGCCTGATTTGCTTTTGACTTGGGCCATGTGTGCTCACAGACTGTTTTTGTGGCATGGTGCATTGTTCGTCTGCTGCGTGTATTGTGAGGCATGGGTTGTGGGTGCACGTGGACACGTCGGAGTGTGACCTGCTCCTTTATGGATGTGGTCCGCACTTGGCTACCTCCATGTCGCTTCGTGGCCAATGTCATTTTTTTGGGGCAGATGCTGTGCTATCAGACATGCAGTGTTACTTGCATAGTCAGTGTGGGTCAGAGAGCCGCTGCTTTGCTGGATTCAGCACATGTGCATGGGTCGGTTGTGTTATTGGTGATAGGGGGGGGCCCTGTGTGCACATTGTGGATGGGGGCCTACTTGGTGTTTCTATGTGTGCTGCAGTGTGCCAAGGCATTCAGGGACATGTTCCACGGTCATTGTGGGTGTGCTGTGTGCTGCGCGTAATTGTGCATGTGTGCCATTGTGCCCATCTCCCCCGTCCCCCCATCCCTAGTGGTTACTCACCCTGTTGCTGTTGGGTCAGGTCATATCGTGCTGTGTCCAGGCCCCCCAATCCTGCCACCGTCTCCTCACTGCTGACTGTGGCCACCATTTGCTCCAGCTCATCCTGTGTCGCAGGATTCACACCTCCAGTCGCCGTTGCTGCCTCCCTGTTGGCGGCAAGCTCATGTTTGGTCTGCCTTTTCAGATCATGCCAGCGCCTCTTGCCCTCCTCCAGTGACCTCCTGGACACTCCGACTGCATTGACCTTGGTGAGGATGGCCTGCCATATTTGGGATTGGGTTGCCAGTGCCGCAGTGGAGGTGCCGAACAGTTGTTGATGGTGTTCGGTCACCCCTGTGACGATGATCTGGTCTTCCTGCGGACTGTACCCGGTCTTCCTCTTCCTCTTGTCCTTGCCCTTCCCCGAAGGCGGGGTTTCTGGCTGGTCCTCCGTAGGGCTTGTGGTGTTCGGCTTGTCCTCTGCATTCGGTCCGGGGGCATCCATGTTGCTACGCAGTTTGAATTGTTTTTGTGCTCTTTTTTTTTCTTTTTTTTTGGTGCTTTTTCCCACCGGCCGCGTGGGATTTACAGGCCTGTGGCTGGTGTTCGCTGATTTCTGTACCACGATTGGCTTCATCGCATGATTTCTCGCGTTTCGCATTTTTTCAGCGTGGCGTTGATTTTGACACTGACATTTGACGCGTTATCTGGTGGCTATCGCATGGTACCGCCTTGTTGTGAATTCCACGTTGACACGTGGATATTTTCCCGCGATGGGCTGCAATATTGGGAGTTGCGTTACGCTACTCTTGCGGTAGTTATCACACGTTCTTGTGAATATACCCCTGAGTGTACTCTGAATAAACGATTATTGGTTTGTATTCTCCACTGTCTGTCCGACTCTTCATTTTAGTGGAAGGCTGAGAGGTGGTCATTAGTGACCCAAGTGACCCGATTCAGGCCATTTCCTTCAGGTGTGAGCTAAAAGTGCGGTGCTCAGGTGTACATGTGTTGATTGATTGTTTATATTTTATAGCAATAAGGCATCAATTTATAAAACCTGTGGTAATCAAATATGGGATAGCAGCTAAGAAAGATGCTATAACATTTTCAGAGATTATCCAATTTTTAGATGTAACTTGTGTGATGGGTAGGTTTTTAGTGGCTATGATGAAACTAGGTCATGATCAAAATAAACATATTTTTACTACTACATTAAAAAAAACAAGCAGCAAACATAATATGCAAATAGTCTTCCTTACAAATTGAAATGATTTTATTTAAGTATATTCCAGACCTTTGTCTATGTTTTTACTCTACTTGTGTAGCATAATGTACACATGCACAGCAAGGCATACATGTATATCCTCTCCCTTTCTTACGTCAAACCTATGTTCAATTCCCCACACTTCAGCATTTGAACGTAGACCTTTAGAATTACGGTATCTGTGCGTGTGCCAGTAAACAGGTGTTTTTCAATACCCACACTGGTATAACTGTGATGATAGTTAATTCACATGCATAGGGTTTCCTTGCAACTACTGCTGAGTCCCCTCAGAAAGCATGCTTGTCTAAACTGAATTAAAATCCATGTATGTGTAGTAAACCCTTGGTTTGTAGAAGTTAGTCACAAATGTGCATATGGTGTGTACAAGTCTATTAGTGAGAGATGTTTTACAGAACATATTTACGCAATTTGCTCAACTGTATTGGAAGTTTATTTAAATTATTTTACAAAACGACTACTAAGAAATTTAGGAAAAATATTTCACATAAATTTAGTCCAACCTGTTTGAAAAATATTACATTTGTGAGCTTCCACCTAACACAATAGTGTTTTTTACCCTTTTATTGAAATTCCTTATCCAAGTTTCAAACTTGATATGTTCACTAAGACATGTATGAATATATAATCAGCAAACTTTATAACTAAAAACTGTATTTGCAATGAATTTCCCATGAACGTCATGCATTAATAGCTAGTTACTATTCAGCAATTACATTTTCTAACTTGCTCTGATTTGCATTTACTTTATGTACTCATCATATTATGATGCCATTAAAATAAACTCTGCAATTTCACTCTTCTGTGATAATTACAATAATCAGACTACTGTGTCATGTCAGTAAATATCCCCATCAGAATAATTGAGCCATAAATATACCTCTTAGGATAATGACTTTAGCAAATAAAAAGTGTCATGAATATACGAGTTGGACTATTTTTTCAGGATAGAGTTCATGAATGAGCACATCAGAACAAATGCACCACAGAGATAAGAGAAAGTGTGTTATGAACATGATGTAAACTACTTGTACCACAAATGTTTTCATCAGTGTACTTGCGCAAGGAATATCCTCATATGAACATTTGTCAGAGCCAGGCTAATAAAAAAAAAGCACTGGCATAGCAAAAGGACAGTTTGATTAATATATTAACGATTTGTCACAACAACAATGAAATACCTGAGCTCATTCGAACTGTATGACATTTATAAAGCACACTTTATGATGGGGCATATGTAGGTGACAAGTAGCGAAATGTCTGCAAAGCTGATAAAGGACAATACTATAACAACAACACATGCGCAGTGACAGAATTTAAAAACAACTTTGAAAAATCAAATTGAAAGAGGGCACTCCAGGAAAAAAGAACTGACACCTGCACCGGAGCCGAGGACACCGCTCGTGACGTCCACGACGCAACGTCCCGACTCGCACCCCAGCCCCGACTTCACAGACGCCGGTGCTTCATCAACGCGGAGCCGATACTCGATGTGGGTGACTGCCGAATCCATCGACATTGCACCGTCGTAAGGAACCGCCGCCTCGCCGCCATCCGTGATGTCACCTCCCCGACACAGTAAAGAACCAACGTCTCACCTCCCCTGCGCTGCAGTAAGTAACAGAGGCATCACCTACCCTTGGGTCGTAAGGAACCGACGCCGCAGGCGCCAACGAAGCATCACCTCCCCGACGCCGTGCACCGTCTTTGCTTTCATCAATTCCAAGGTACTGTTCATTGTGTGTCTGCTTGACTCCGGGCCTGACGCCGCGCACCTCGCGGTCGGCGCCATTCTTTGGGATTTTCATCTGTCACGATGTCTTAACTCCAGGTGGAGTTATTTGTTGCTAGAAGCTTGATTTGTGTGAATAACCTATTTTTAAGGATATTTTTGATACTGTATTATGGATTTTTGTCGTTTGGTCTTGTTTTGGTTTAGATAAAGATTACTTATTTTTCAAAACTGGTGTGGTGTCCATTTGTAGTGTTTTCACTGTATTACTGTATGTGTTCACAAATGCTTTACACACTGCCTCTGAGATAAGCCTGTCTGCTCGTGCCAAGCTACCAAGGGGGTGACCAGGGGTTATTTTAGGAGTGTACCCCCTTACCCTGACTAGACGCAAGGGTCCCTATTTGGTCAAAGGTACCTACCTCTGCCAACTAGAGGCCCCAAATCTAACATTGGTGGTCAGCGGTGAGGATTCTGGACTTGCATTTGTGACTCATGTACAGTGATTGGTGAACACTACTAGTGAGTGCAGACCAAAACGCGACCACATACTTTTGGTAGATTGTTTTTTCTGGGATTTTCTATTTTTGCAAAGAACTGCCAAGTTTAACCACCATGGATACAGCAGCATCCGTAGCATCTGTTGATTTTCATTGGGAAGAGGAGAGACTAGAATGCTACAATGTGAAACAGCTAAAGCACTTCTGCAGGAAATTTAAAGTTGCTATGACCGGTCTCACCAAGAAGGATAAGTTCCAAAAGGCACTGAGGGCCTGGGTTCAAGCAAGGAGTACCCCTGAGAATGAGGAAGGGGCTGAGAATGCAGATGAGCAGCTGGAGGGGCCATTGGGTCCACAGGGGAGGAGAGCAACTTCCCAGTAGGTAGCAGTGTCTCTGCCAAAAGCCTGTCCCCAGAGGAGTTGGTGGACAGGAAGGAAAACAGGATGCACGAATTGGAGCTTGCCAAGCTCAAATTGGGTGGGCAAATGGAGTTAGAAAATAGGAGATTGGCCCTGGAAGAAAAGAGAATGCAGTTGGAGCATGAGAAAAGTTTGAGGGAGTTGGAGTTGAAAGCTAGAAGCTTAGAGATTACTCCCTCTGGTGGCAGCACACCGTCCATGTCTGTTGAAGCTAGGGTGTGTATTCCTAAAGATGTGGTGAGAGAGTTTTATAAGAATGATGATATTGGGCAGTGGTTCAAGGCCTATGAGGTAGCCATGTCTTCCCACCGGGTCCCTGAGAAGGATTGGGGAGCGGGGTTGTGGGGGCGGTTCCTTAGTGAGGGGCGGGACACACTGTTAGACTTGCCTTCTGAAGTCCATAATTCTTATAGCCACATGAAAGATGCATTGATGTCCAGATATGGGTTGACTCCTGAATTGTATAGACAGAGATTTAGAAATTGCAAGAAGGTGGAGTCAGGTACCTGGGTAGAATATGTCACTTTCTTTTGCAGAGCATTGTATGGTTGGGTGAAGGGTACCAAAGTGAATGCTTTTGAGGGGCTCTTTGATTTAATTGCATGGGAGCACTTGTCAAGTAATTGTTTTCCAGAGCTACGCCAGCACCTGATTGATAGCAGGCTGACTAACCCTAGGAAGCTTGCTGAGGAGGCGGACCGCTGGGTGAGGACCCGGGTTCACAAGGGTCACGTGGGAGACTCCGCCAAGAGTGGGCAGGGTCCCCAGCAGAGGAGTGGGGGGGACAAGGGTAAACAGAGGGAGTTCCAAGGGAACCAAGGGAAGGGTTCCCAGCCTCCCCCTGAGAAGAAGCACGGGGCCCCGACAGGTAGGCCTGTTCCCAGGGGACCCCTGAGGTGCTACAAGTGTGGTGAAGTGGGTCATAAGTCGGTTGATCCCCATGCCCACAGTTTGGAAAGACAGCACCCACTGGTGCTCCACCCCGGCAGATGGCGAGTGTAGCCCTGGGGGAGGAGAGGGGTGTCCAAGGTGGGTGGGGTCCCGCAGAGATGTCCCATGTCTCTTTAGGAGACTGTGAGGTGGTCCCCAGGACCCAACTGCCTGATAACACCAAGAAGTACCAGCAGTGGGTGACCATCAATGGCCATAGAGTGGAGGCTCTTCGAGACACAGGAGCCAGTGTGACAGCTGTCAAGTGTCACCTGGTGTCTGAAGAGCAGGTTGTCCCCAATGCATTTTACCAAGTTGTTGCCGCTGACAACACAGAGAGCCACTGCAAGGTGGCTCAGGTTCCCTTTGAGTGGGGGTCTCTGGTACTCTTCAAGTAGCTGTGAGGCCAGCCATGCCTGTTGACTGTTTGTTGGGGAACGATTTGGAGAGCTCACTTTGGGCTAAGGTGGAGCGAAGTGCTCATTTGGAGATGTTGGGTCTGCCTGACTGGGCGTGTGTGACCACACGGTCCATGGCAGCCAGTAAGGGTGTTCAAGAAGACCTGGAGCCTGGAGAGGGGGCCCAGGTGCCTGCCTTAAAGAGAAGAGGCAGGGGGCACGGGAAACCGGCCCCGAAGTTCCCACGGTCCAGGAGGAGGTAGACCCTGAGGGGGATGCCCTGGAGCCTACAGGGGAACAGGTAGCTGAACTGGGGGACCTGCCTGAGCTGACCCATTGGCAGCAGGAAGGAGGACCCTCCAGGGAAGAGTTCTGCGCGGAGCAGAAGAAGTGCCCTTCTCTTGTGGGTTTGCGGCAGCAGGCTGCAGACCAGGCAGCAGGTGATCAGTCTGGATCACATTGGATCTACTGGGAGAATGATCTCCCTGTATACTGAGCCTAAGGTTGCTGAGCCTGGGTCAGCCCATGTGCTGGTGGTACCCCAGCGCTTCAGAGCCTTCCTACTGGGGCTGGCTCATGATGTGCCATTAGCAGGACATTTGGGGCAGGACAAGACCTTTGAGAGGCTTGTCACACACTTTTATTGGCCCCAAATGCGCAGGAGTTCAGACACTCACTGCAGGACATGTCAGACTTGCCAGGCAAGTGAAAAGAGTGGGAGGAAGCAAAAGGCTCCTCTCCAGCCATTCCCTGTGGTCAGCACCCCCTTTGAACGGGTGGGTATTGACATCGTGGGGCCACTGGACCCCAAGACAGCCATGGGCAACAGGTTCATCCTGGTCTTGGTGGACCATGCCACCCGGTACCCGGAAGCCATACCTCTGAGGACAGTGACGGCCCCCGTGGTGGGACGGGCACTGATGGGAATTTTCTCCCGAATGGGATTCCCTAGAGAGGTAGTGTCTGACCGAGGGACAAACTTAATTTCCAAGTATATGAAGTCCCTGTGGCAAGAGTGTGGGGTAACTTACAAGTTCACCACTCCTTACCACCCCCAAGGAAATGGGTTGGTTGAGAGATTCAACCGGACCCTCAAAGGCATGATTATGGGTCTTGAGGAACCTATGAGGCGTAAGTGGGACGTCCTCTTACCATGCCTTCTCTTTGCATACCGTGAGGTACCACAGAAATCTCTAGGGTTCAGTCCCTTTGAGCTTCTCTATGGTCACCCAGTGAGAGGACCTCTGAGTCTGGTCAAGGAAGGCTGGGAGCAATCTCCCAGGAAACCTCCCCAGGATGTATATAGCTACATGCTGGCCTTCAGGAACCAGACTAGGTGTTTCAGGCAACTCGCTGAGGCGAATCTGGAAGCCAGCCAGGAGGAGATGAAGCGGTGGTACGACCAGAATGCCACTCTGGTAGAGCTTCAGCCTGGTCAGAAAGTGTGGGTCATGGCCCCCGTGGAGCCTTGTGCACTCCACGATAAGTGGACCGGACCATTTGAGGTGGTGGAGCACAAGAGTCCTGTTACCTACTTGGTGGACTTGCGGTCTCCCAGGAACCCCTTGCGGGTCCTGCATGTCAACCGCCTGAAGCCCCACTTGGAGAGGTCCGAAGTGGGCATGCTCTTAGCGACAGATGCTGGAATGGAGGAGGAGACTGAGCCTCTTCCTGACCTCCTGTCGGCGACAGAGCGATATGGGTCAGTGGATGGTGTGAACCTCTCTTCCACCCTGACTCCTAAGCAACAGAATGACTGTCACCAGTTGCTAGGACAGTTTTCTGATCTGTTCTCCCTGATTCCCAGTGTCACTGATTGGTGCATCCATGATGTGGACACTGGAGACAGTCCTCCTGTGAAGCACAAAACTTACAGGGTAACTGACAGGGTGAGAGCTTGCATCAAGGAAGAGGTCTCCAAGATGCTTGCGTTAGGGGTGATTGAGTCCTCTAACATTCCTTGGGCCAGCCCAGTGGTCTTGGTCCCAAAGGCTGCCGCACTGGGTGCCACGCCAGAACTCCGGCTCTGTGTGGACTACCGAGGGCTCAATTCAGTCACGAGGACTGACGCGCACCCCATCCCCAGAGCTGATGAGCTCATCGATCGGTTAGGGGCTGCCCGGTACCTCAGCACGTTTGATCTGACGTCTGGGTACTGGCAGATCGCCTTGACTGATGGTGCAAGAGAGAGGTCAGCATTCTCCACACCAGATGGGCACTACCAATTCCGGGTTATGCCCTTTGGGATGAAGAATGCCCCTGCCACCTTTCAGAGGTTGGTCAACCAGGTGTTGGCTGGACTGGAAGAGTTCAGTGCCGCCTACCTGGATAACATTGCAGTGTTCAGCGCCAGTTGGGAAGAACATCTGCGCCACCTCTGGGAAGTGTTGATGGCGCTGCGGAGAGCAGGACTTACGATCAAGGCGAGTAAGTGCCAGATCGGCAGGGTTCCGTGGTGTACTTGGGACACCTGGTTGGGAGCGGCCAGGTGACGCCCCTACAGCCCAAGATTGAGCCCATCCTGGCTTGGGAGCCCCCCAAGACCCAGACAGAGGTGAGAGCCTTTTTAGGACTCACTGGGTATTACAGGAGGTTTGTCAAGGGGTATGGCAGCATCGTTGCACCCTTGACAGAGCTGACTTCCAGGAAACAGCCCAAGAAAGTGATTTGGACTGACACCTGTCAGAAAGCTTTTGAGGCCCTGAAAACTGCCATGTGCACGGCGCCAGTGCTCCTGGCACCCAACTTCTCAAGAGAGTTTATCGTTCAAACAGACGCTTCAGAGCATGGTGTGGGGGCTGTTTTGTCACAGATAAATGAGAAGGGCCTAGATCAACCCGTAGCCTTCATCAGTAGGAGGTTACTTCCACTGGAATAGAGGTGGAGTGCGATTGAGCGTGAGGCATTTGCTGTGGTCTGGGTGCTGAAGAAGCTGAGACCATACCTGTTTGGGACTCACTTCCGGGTTCAGACAGACCACAGGCCCCTCAGATGGTTGATGCAGATGAGGGGTGAGAATCCAAAGCTGTTGAGGTGGTCCATTTCCCTACAGGGGATGGACTTCACGGTGGAACACCGCCCTGGTACAGAACACGCCGATGCTGATGGTCTGTCCAGATTTTTCCGCCTTAGTGAAGAGAACTCCCAGGAGGTAGGGTAGTTCTCCCCACATTTCAGCTGGAGGGGACAAATGTTAGACCTGGCACTGTTGGCGTGGGTCTCCCTTCCATTTTTTGCTGTTGCCTCATATGTTTTTGTTGTTATAGATGCTTTGGGCAATGTGCCACTGCTGTTCAGTGCCACAGTGCAAGTGCTCCCTATGTTAAATTGGTGTATGGATTAGTGATTCCATGTTTGGCCTATTTGATTCACTGTCAGACCCTAGTACAGTGCACTGGTTGTGCCCAGGGCTTGTGACTCAAATGCTGCTGGTGGGCTTGCAGCACTGGTTGTGCCACCCACAGAAGCAGCCTGTAAAAGTGTGTCTCAGGTCTGCCATTGCAGAGCCTGTGTGCAGCCTGGTACTGCCATGTTGACTGGGCAAGTGCACCCACTTGCCAGTCCCCAAACCTTCCCTTTTCTGCATATCAGTCACCCCTATGGTAGGCCCAAGGGCAGGGTGCATTGTAAGGATAAGGTAGGACATGCCCTGGTGTGTGTGGCATGTCCTAATAGTGAATTACAGCCATTTTCGTTTTTCACTATTGCAAGGCTACCTGTTCCTCATAGGCCAGAATGGGCAGTTTGATTATAACCTCTTATAATCCTAACTGACCCAGGGAACATGGTAGAAAAACGAATTTAGTATGCCTGAACTCAGAATGATAAAATACATCTTTTAGTGAAGTTGGTTTTAACATTTTGTGTTTGAAAATACCACTTTTAGAAAGTAGGTATTTTCTTGCCTAACTATCCAAGCCTGCCTCTGCTAGGTTGTGTTTCCTTGTCTGGAGTTTGAGTGACAGGGGCTGGGGGATTCCAGGAGACAAGGTGAGTCAGCACAGGGCTAAATAGAGAGATCTGCATGGAGATGGGTGGGAGGAGTTGCACCTGGGACCTGAATGGGGCTGTGCCTTCCCTCCACAATGCTGGCTCCACCTCCTGTGGTGTGTATGTTGTCCCTGCCCTGCACTGTGAAAGGAAAGAAGGAGTCTTGTCAACAAAGTGCTCCAGGACTGACCAGAACTGGTTCGGACTAGGCAAAGGCCTCTCTGCCTTCAGAGAACAAAGAGAAAATGAGTATAAAAGAGGGGACCCAAACACCAGAAGATCAGATCACTTTGGGAAACAAGAAGAACCTTTGCTGATGAGAGGAACCAGAGAAACTGAGGAGGAGACTATCCCTATGCTGAGTGCTGTTTGGGGGATTGGCCTGCAGTGGTTGCCTGACTGCCAAAGAAAGGAGAAAGGAACTTTGTGTGTACTTTCATCAACTTGTAAAAGATCTCCAAGGGCTTGAGAGAAGAGCTTGCCTCCTGCTGAAGTCTCAGGGACAACAGACTTCACCCACCAGCTCCCCAAGGGTCTTTCAGGAAAGTGCCTGCTGCTGTGCTGGACTTTCTGAGGGACTGCGTGTCGCAAGGAGCTGGAAGCGCGACTCACGAAGAAGAAGCGTCGCTGCCGCAGCCGAAGCACCTCGCATCACCGAAGAGAAGGATCGACGTCGCATCAGACGCCGCCGCATCAAAGGAGAAGAGTGTCGGCGCCGCTGCCGCTGTCGCCTCGTTGCCGAAGTGCCTCGCATCGCCGGAGAAGAGGACCGACGTCACATCAGATGCCGCCGCATCACCGGGAAGCGTGTTGCAGGGCCTGTCTCGGCTCAGAAGAATCGCTGAGTCGCCGCACGGCCTTCGCATCGTTGCCGAAGCGCCTCGCATCACCGGAGAAGAGGATCGACGTCGCATCAGACGCCGCCGCATCATTGGGAAGCGTGTCGCAGGGCCTGTCGCGGCTCAGAAGAATCGTTGAGTCACCGCACGGCCGTCGGGCGTGCACGCATCGTGTCGCATCAAGAAGAAGACGCCATCTTTGTTTCATTGCACCGGATCTTCATCGCATCACGACGTTGCTGGTCGCATCCCCACGGAAGCACAGTAAGCAACCGATGCATCACCTCCCCACGCCGAGAAGAACCGACGCATCCCCTACGCATCAGTAGGGACCCAACACATTACCGTTCTTGCGTGTAAGGAACCGACGCATCACCTTCCCTGCAACACTTTCGTTGTATAGCGATACGCATCCTAAGGTACATTGAACTCAAAGTGTCGCATTTACTATCTAAAGAGAACTGAGCTAATTCTACCATTTTTGAAGTACAGTATTGTGGATTTTTGTCGTTTGTGGTCTTGTGTTAAATCTATATAAAAGATACTTATTTTTAATATACAACTGGTGTGGTGTCCATCTGTAGTGTTGTTACTGGATTACTGTATGTGTTCACAAATGCTTTACACACTGCCTCTGAGATAAGCCTGTCTGCTTGTGCCAAGCTACCAAAGGGGTGAGCAGGGGTTATTTTAGGAGTGTACCCCCTTACCCTGACTAGACGCAAGGCTCCCTATTTGGTCAAAGGTACCTACCTCTGCCAACTAGAGACCCCCAAATCTAACAGAGAGCAAAGGAAATATTCACAGAATTATTACTAACCTACTAGCACGAACATAGCAGCACTCTGGATAGTGCTAGAGTGTTTTTAATAAATGGAACTAAGGCAATTAAAATTTAAAATTAATGTGTAGTCCTAAAATAAGAAGCCGCATTTTGAAAAGGCAAATGGGAGCACTAGGCTTCAATAGCCATCCATGTTAAGTTAGAAATGCTTCTGAATGCAAATTTCTTTTTGAATTTTACTGACCTTAGGTCAACATTTTTAGTAATGTGAGGAGGTCACAAGTTCAATAATAAAATGTGCTGAATCAAACATGATTTCATAGAAAAAGCTAGGTTTCGACCTTCCAGTAGAGATATTTCCATGAAATACAATAATGCAATTAATGATATAGTTTAAATTTTGCTGAAATGTTTCTTCAGAAATATAATTTGCAAGTTAGATTATGTGAGAAAGGCAAGATTTCCATTGTGGAATGACAGAGCTAACCGTAAACTGTTTGTTTCGTATAAGGTAAAATAGTGCGAACCAAACCACAACTTTTAAAATGTGATTAAATATGTTATGTTTAACACATAATATCTGTACGTCTTTTGTTTTGAGACAGATTAGGTGGTGGAAGCTTTCCGTTCCCATGAAGACATCTTTTTTTTTTTTTTGGGTGCAGAAGATGGATGAGTGCAACATTTGTTTTAGTTGTTGATATCAAAATGTTATATTAGTGTGTGTGCCTACACTAGGTTTGAGGACGCTCTCGAGAGCACTCAGGACTTGTTGGACTCTCTGTGCCCTGAGTTCTGAAGCTCTGTGCTCCACACTCTGAGCATACCTTTTCAGGCTCTTTACTGAGATCTATGCTGAGATACATTCATTTCCCCTTTGCCTGAATCTATGCTATTTCTGAGACTCCACTAAGTTTCTGAACTTCTCTTCATGGGAAGTGCTATTTGAATTGCTTCTTACTTTTACCTCTCGATTTAGAACACTTTATGGGTTTGAATATACTTTTGTTGTTGTAGGATTAGAACAGGAATTTCCTTATATGGAACATGCAGTATGCTTTTATTCTGTATTGTAGTCAGATAAATAAATTGATCATTAATAAAGAGATACTTACTAAAAGATTTTAATGAAACCTTTAAACTCACATCCGAAACTCTTCATTGACTCTTAAGAATTAATAAATTAACTGTGATGTGTAAACTGAATTTGATTTGCACCTCCTAATTAATTCTTTATGTACAGCAAAGGTCCAGAGGTTCAAGGGCCTGGTGACAGCAGGTACTTTTCTTTCAGGAATGCTGAGACTAAAATTCAGAGATCGTAAAACAAATATTTATTTAGGTCCTTCCTCCACCAAAGCTGGTAGCAGAGGACGGTTTACGTAGTGAGAAAGAGGAGCTGCAAAATTAAAAAATAGCCCAAGATAGATAAAATGACCAATGGCCATTTGCCCAAACCCCAGTTTAAAGACTGCCGGAGTGCATTTTTTCTGAGATGGTTGCAGGTGAGTGTGAGTATTGATAGGGTAATGTGTTGCAATTTGTGTTGACTATTGTCATTTTGCGATCTGTATAAGCATTGATGTGTTGAATTGGATCATTGAAGTTGTGATTTGTTGATATTCATGTACTTTTTTCAAAGAAGATAAAGAGGTTATCGGACTAAGAAGTAGTCCACGATCCCGGGACAGATAGATAAATAATGAGTCGATTTTGGTATTCTTGTCTGCAAATGATTTGAAGTGCAGGCCATGATATGTTGTTGACTGCAGAATTGAAATTGGGACAGTAACAAATTGTTTTGATTGTACTAATATTGGTCAGTGTTAATGAAAACCTGGTGGGAAAAGGTGACACTGCATTGATTAGGTGATTTCCAGCTGGTCGAGATTTCATTGGTTTGCATCTAACTCTTTTGATTGAGAAAAGACGGAGGGTGTAAAAAACTAAAAATTCCAGTTGTTGAATTGTTCTATTGATTTCTTTAGACGAAGCAGACAAAGACTGCTTTTTTATGTCCTGTAGAATTGTAGACTTGAATCTTTGTCTGTGTACGAAGAAATTGAATTGTAAAGAAGGGTATGTCGCTGCAAAGAGCAGGCTGTTACATCATATTGTGCTGCACTGGTATTGGTTGAGTTGTGTGAAGAGTCGCGCTGTTATTGACTGATTGTCTTACAGAGTCGCGCTGAGATCAGGAGAAGGGTTTATTGAAATCTGACGCATATGGAACAGAATCAAAACATTGAAGGTTTATATTTTGTGTTCTGCCATTTGTTGAAATAAAATGTGAAATCATGAAATCTTTCAAAGCAATTAATGGTATAATGAAAGGTGATGTGACTATTGCTGTTCAGGAAGGTTGAAGAGGCACTTCCTGAGATTGTGTATCCGTACCTTATGAACATTTTAACTGAGAATTATTGGCACATTTAGAAAGACACTTTGTGAGGTGAAGCCACCTCCTAGACCTACACAATATAAAGCCTTACATGCTTGGGAGAAACTGGATCAAGACTGAGAGAGAGAGAGCAAGAGAGAGAGAGAGAGAAAGAAAAATACCAGAGATCAATTAAGCAAGCTGTGAAAAAGTATGCAGGTGCTGTATGGGATGAAAGACAGCATAGGTGGGGAAAGGTGATAGTGGAAGGAACAAGATTATATCCCACTATAACAAATGAGAAATCAGAAACACACGAGAAACCTAAAAAGGCTAAATTAAAAGAGGAAACAAAATCCACCACTGATACCGATTCAGGAGATGACATTTTGGTCGAATAATTAGCTGCACTTCCACCACCTTATGTGGGTCCTGTGACTGATAGTGAAAGAACGACAACAAGTGATGTGACAGTGGCTACAGCCTCTGTTCATAAAAAATGCATATCAAATTGATAGATGATTGCCAATGACCCAGCCTGTTCTAGCACAACCTGTAATGACACGGCCTGTTATGAGACAGCCTGTCACACAACCAGTCATAACAAATAACGTACCAGCTCAAGTAGGAACTGTTCAGACAGATATTGAGCGAACCCGACCCGAAGGCTGGTGCACATGGCACCAAACCCCAGGGGTTGCCATTTGCTAGAAAGTGAGCACCATTGGGTTGCTTAAAAACTTCGGTCCCTCCAACGGGCACTCCCTGTTTTCATTGAGAAATCCTCTGAGTCCGCCCACCTGCTCAAGCTCAGGGGTCATGACATCCTGCGTTCCATGTGACCTGTTGATCCCAGGGTAGACTGCCCAGCTTTCAACTTCATAGGCCTGCAGAATAGAGCTGCACTCTCAATGACAACACAATTAGCTGGAGTGGTGATGGACCATTTGCAGAACTACACACACACTTACCTCAGACTGGGCTGAGGATGGGAACTAGAGGCACGGGGCCAAAGGGCAAGCCAGCCTCCAATCTCATATGCAAACACAAAAAGGCTGCCCCTCACGTGGGTTCCTACAGTTTCCTACAGAGTTATGCTGAGATGCAACACCAGTGGGGGCATCTCATAAAAAGTTTCGGACTGGCCTCACACACCGCCCGGTGTCATGCTTCATCATAGGCTGTCCTCGCCCTCTAAAAACTTCGTTTGATAGAGGGCGGGCATACACCTGGAGACAGGGATGCACTTCTACAACTAAGTGATGGCCGTGTGAAAGTGAAAGGTGATTTAAAAACCATCACACCTGTCACTCAACTGTGTTTTATTCAGGGAACAGATGTATGGTATTAAAATAGGTGTACGGTGATCTGGGACATTATTCTCCCTTCACCGTATTAAGTGCGGTCAACATGTTTCTGCGTTAGTGTCCCCGTAGGGTACGTCGCATTCGTCAGGACCAAAGGGTTTATCCTTTTTGCCTCTAATGCAAAAAGGTGCTGCTAATCTGGGGACGGGGATAAAAGATAAATAAAATAAAATCGCCCGTCTGGTGTAGTACCACTTTGAAAGATTCTGTAGGAAACAAGGAAACAAAGAAAACAAACAAACCAGACGTGTAAGTATGTTTATAAATAGACAATTGTTGTCATCCAACCCAGGTCACACCTATAGCGCGCGTGGTGTGGTCTGTATGAGACACGTGGCACACGTACGTGTCATCAAATGGTCAATTGCATAATCCATTTCTTACCCTAAAATACTATCCTCTATACTCCATGGGAGGGCGAGGTGGGAGGGCCTACTTGTGACTTTCTGTAGGGGAGAAATGCTGATTTAGAAAGTGGTAATAATCTCATAATGTATCCATAGATTAAAACACAGAAAGCTAAAATGCATGGAACTGTAATAACCAAAATGGTCATCCAGTAATAGTGATTGACACCCAATCTCTCCGAGAAAACTGGGATCAAGCTTTCATTCTCACCATCATACATTACACTCATACGCTTACTGTCTGACTTCAGCGCTCCCATCGGTTCTCTCTACAGGCGTCCTCTCGGTCTCCCCGTCGATGGAGACTGATGTTCCCTAGGTGGTATATATATCCCCTAGATAATTGGTTAATTGTTTAATCGTGCGAAGTAATTGAAACAGCGCCTGGGGCGCTTAGAGCGCTTCCTGTGTCCCAATACGGGCAGGGCTAGGCGCCTGGCAAGGGGCGTGTGTGAATCTACGTGCTCCTACTGGATAAAAGAGGTTGCCTCTGTACAATCGTAAGTGTACCTCTTGCGCGCACGCGCTATTGAGTGAGAGACGCGTTGAACTCATACGGCAGTAGCCACGCGTAGAGACCCGTGGACTGCGCGTGTGCAGATGAAGAGTGTCTCTATTGTCCGTCTGCACTTTATACCTCTATGTGGCACCATCATCACCTGTGAACTGGAGCTCTCTGTTCATAACTTAACGTGTCTCAAGCGCGCATGCGCTATCAATTGGGAGACGCACAAAATCATACAACATAAGCCACGTGGTTGAAGACGTGGATAGCGCATGCGTAGAATTAGTGTATTCTTGTGATCCGTCTGCGCATCATATTGCTATGTGGAAACATCACCCCTTATCGGTGGAAGCTCGTCATAACCGGGAGGTGCTCTGGGCGATATCCGTGCTATTATTGGGAAATGCAACCCAGTGATATTTAAAGCGTGTATTGACGTGCGCGAGAGAACATACTCAATTGTATGTGTGTTTAGCCTTAATAGGTTGGTAATCTATCCTATAGGTAAAGTACTCTATACTATAAAATAAAATAGAAATTTAGATAATATACAGCCAGAGTGTCGTCATTCTGGGTTAACTGGTTTCCAAAGTTACACAATGTGTTTGATCTCCGGTGATGACTGTGGTGTGATCGTAGGGCATGAAACTCATTCTCTCCCTAAAATGTATTAGACCCTGGGTTAGGGGGCTAAATATATGATGGTCAACCAGTATCTATGTACTCGTATTTAATCTATGTTGCAATCGTGGCGTATACTACTCTATTGATCCCCTGAAATGTGATGGACATAAGGCAGTGGGACTAAGTACATCACTCACAATGGTCACACTGTGTAACAATTGCCATTATCTACTTCTAGGGGTTGATAAGTCTATACTCGCATAGGCTGCCCATTTATGGTCTAATTTCGTCACTTGATTACACGGTCTCGGATCATCTTCTATAGTAGTGTGCAACTATCTCAATAAATGATTGATCCATGTATTAAGGTTGGCTAGGTCACTTTGCCAGCTGTAGCCATGGTATATCATCGTTCAGGCCTCGCTCCCATGTATGTAACCTGTACACCCACCGTTGTTCCCGGATGTGTAACTGTCTAGAAATGTCATTTTTCCTTTTTTTCATTACTTCAAGGATGATCCACCGTAGATCAGAATCACTATGGTGTTTCTCGGTAAAATGTTTTGTCAACTTAGTGTTTGTTTTTGCACCTGATGGTGCTACGGTGTTCATTAATCCTCGTTTTTACTCTCCTTGTCGTCATCCCCACATATTTCAGATTGCAAGGACAGGTCAGTAGGTAAACTACATTTTCTGTATTGCAATTGCTGAAATTCTTGAGTCTCCAGGGATTGTCTGTTCCAATATCTACCTCCTTAGTAGTGGTAGTCAGGGGCAGCAAACACAGTTACCGCACGGATAGTGCCCTATTGGTTTTGGTTGGCTCCATAAGGTCATCTGGTTTTCTGTGTCATCGTTAGTGATCTTCGAGTGTACCAATTCATCTCTCAAGTTTCTACTCCGTTTAAACGCAAAAAGTGGGGGTTCCCACTTCCGGTTTCCACTGTTCAAAATTGCCCATTTCTTCTTGATGATGTTCTGCACTCTATTTGAAACAGGGGTGTATGTGGTAACGCATACCAGCCGGTCCGTTTTACCTTTCGGGATGGTCTCTAATAGGGCTTCCCGATTATTGTTCTTCGCCCTTTTCTTTGCACGCTTCACCATCTTGCTCGGGTAGTGTCTTTCCAGGAGCTTGCCCTCTAGTTGTTCCGCCTGTGCTCGAAAACGTCCACCTCCGAGCAATTCCTACGTACTCTAAGGAATTGTCCGACTGGAAGATTATCACGGAGAGCCCTCGGATGGTAGCTCTCATAGAGAAGAAGACTGTTCTTATCTGTCGGCTTTATGTGTACTTTGGTGGAAATTCCTTCCGTTGTTAATGTTATATCTAGATCGAGGAACACTGCGTGGTTCACCTCAATGTTGTAAGTAAACCTAAGGTGGGGGTCTTTGCTGTTGACCCACTCCACAAAACGTTTGGCTTCGTCCGATGTGCCCTTCCAGATGATCAAGACATCGTCTATATACCGTTTCCATGTTCTCATCTGGGTTGTACACGGATTTGAAGGGTTGAAAATGTAGTCCTCCTTGAACTGATGGACATACAGGCACGCCATGCTAGGCGCAAAGGTGCTGCCCATGGACGTGCCCTTAATCTGATGATATATTGTGTCCTCAAATTCGAAAAAGTTCTCCGTGAGGGCTAGTTCTGCGCATTCCATGATGAAATGAGTCGGTGTCATGTATGTCCAGTCTTGGCCTTGGAGGATTCGTTCCACCACCTCCAATGTTCGCCTCTGGGGGATGCTCGTGTAGAGCGCTTCGATGTCCATTGTTATGAACATATCCTCCTCAACATTTGTTTCCAAATCCCTTAGGTGGCACAGTACGTCCTTGGTGTCTCTTAAATAAGACCGAGACTTTTGTACAATTGGTTTTAAGAACCAATCGCAAAATTGTGAGAGGGGTTCAAGTACTGAACCTATTCCCGACACTATCGGTCTGCCTGGTGGTGGCATTCTGTTTTTATGAATCTTGGGGAGGGTGTAGAACCTGGGTGTCCTCGGTTCCGTGTTGATTAGGAACTCCGCCTCATGTTTCGTAATCCAATCATTGGTTTCAGCTTCACTAACCATAATCTTAATTTTGTTCATAATCCGAGGTGTGGGGTCTTCACGGTGTGTCTCATAACTCGTAGTATCTGATAGGAGGCGTAGGCATTCTTCTCTGTACATGGTATAATTCATCAGGACTATCGCCCCTCCCTTATCTGCTGGTTTTACCACCAACTCATGATTATTTTTGAGTTGTTCAAGGGCCATTCTCTCGCCTCTGGTCATGTTCTGGAAACCCCTTGTATTCTTGTAGTCAATCTTCCCAACTTCAGTGAGGACCGCTTGTTCAAAAGCCAGAACATTACAGGAAATGTTTTGGGTTTGCGGGGTGAATGTCGACTTTATTCGTAGACCAGTGTTAGTTCGGTTGTTGTCTTGGCTTTGTATTTCACCAAAGAAATCCTTTAATTTTATCTTCCTAAAAAACTGTGCTAGTTCAGTATTAAGGAAGAAGGCATCATTCTCTGGGGTGGGGACGAAACCTAATCCTTTTGCGAGAACGGCCTCTTCATCCGTGTTGAGTACATGGTCACTCAGATTTACGATATTAGTCATTCTTTGCTCATTGTTTGATGGGTGCCCCTGCCCCTGCTCCGTGTCACTGCCCCGCTGGTGGTTGCCTCGTCCTCCCATTGGACTCTGGTTGGTCTTCTTGCTTTTTGTCTGCCTTTCCTCTCCCTTGGCCCCTGAATAAAAAGGCTGCTGTCCTTGTTGGAATCCAAAACCAGGAGGGAAGAATTGCTGTGGCCAGTACCCATAGGGCTGCATTGGTGGTGCGAACATTGGTTGATTCGGGTTCTGATATCTCCGGGTCTGTTGTCCTCACGGGAGGACAACAGACCCGGAGATATCAGAACCCGAATCAACCAATGTTCGCACCACCAATGCAGCCCTATGGGTACTGGCCATAGCAATTCTTCCCTCCTGGTTTTGGATTCCAACAAGGACAGCAGCCTTTTTATTCAGGGGCCAAGGGAGAGGAAAAGGCAGACAAAAAGCAAGAAGACCAACCAGAGTCCAATGGGAGGACGAGGCAACCACCAGCGGGGCAGTGACACGGAGCAGGGGCAGGGGCACCCATCAAACAATGAGCAAAGAATGACTAATATCGTAAATCTGAGTGACCATGTACTCAACACGGATGAAGAGGCCGTTCTCGCAAAAGGATTAGGTTTCGTCCCCACCCCAGAGAATGATGCCTTCTTCCTTAATACTGAACTAGCACAGTTTTTTAGGAAGATAAAATTAAAGGATTTCTTTGGTGAAATACAAAGCCAAGACAACAACCGAACTAACACTGGTCTACGAATAAAGTCGACATTCACCCCGCAAACCCAAAACATTTCCTGTAATGTTCTGGCTTTTGAACAAGCGGTCCTCACTGAAGTTGGGAAGATTGACTACAAGAATACAAGGGGTTTCCAGAACATGACCAGAGGCGAGAGAATGGCCCTTGAACAACTCAAAAATAATCATGAGTTGGTGGTAAAACCAGCAGATAAGGGAGGGGCGATAGTCCTGATGAATTATACCATGTACAGAGAAGAATGCCTACGCCTCCTATCAGATACTACGAGTTATGAGACACACCGTGAAGACCCCACACCTCGGATTATGAACAAAATTAAGATTATGGTTAGTGAAGCTGAAACCAATGATTGGATTACGAAACATGAGGCGGAGTTCCTAATCAACACGGAACCGAGGACACCCAGGTTCTACACCCTCCCCAAGATTCATAAAAACAGAATGCCACCACCAGGCAGACCGATAGTGTCGGGAATAGGTTCAGTACTTGAACCCCTCTCACAATTTTGCGATTGGTTCTTAAAACCAATTGTACAAAAGTCTCGGTCTTATTTAAGAGACACCAAGGACGTACTGTGCCACCTAAGGGATTTGGAAACAAATGTTGAGGAGGATATGTTCATAACAATGGACATCGAAGCGCTCTACACGAGCATCCCCCAGAGGCGAACATTGGAGGTGGTGGAACGAATCCTCCAAGGCCAAGACTGGACATACATGACACCGACTCATTTCATCATGGAATGCGCAGAACTAGCCCTCACGGAGAACTTTTTCGAATTTGAGGACACAATATATCATCAGGTTAAGGGCACGTCCATGGGCAGCACCTTTGCGCCTAGCATGGCGTGCCTGTATGTCCATCAGTTCAAGGAGGACTACATTTTCAACCCTTCAAATCCGTTTACAACCCAGATGAGAACATGGAAACGGTATATAGACGATGTCTTGATCATCTGGAAGGGCACATCGGACGAAGCCAAACGTTTTGTGGAGTGGGTCAACAGCAAAGACCCCCACCTTAGGTTTACTTACAACATTGAGGTGAACCACGCAGTGTTCCTCGATCTAGATATAACATTAACAACGGAAGGAATTTCCACCAAAGTACACATAAAGCCGACAGATAAGAACAGTCTTCTTCTCTATGAGAGCTACCATCCGAGGGCTCTCCGTGATAATCTTCCAGTCGGACAATTCCTTAGAGTACGTAGGAATTGCTCGGAGGTGGACGTTTTTCGAGCACAGGCGGAACAACTAGAGGGCAAGCTCCTGGAAAGACACTACCCGAGCAAGATGGTGAAGCGTGCAAAGAAAAGGGCGAAGAACAATAATCGGGAAGCCCTATTAGAGACCATCCCGAAAGGTAAAACGGACCGGCTGGTATGCGTTACCACATACACCCCTGTTTCAAATAGAGTGCAGAACATCATCAAGAAGAAATGGGCAATTTTGAACAGTGGAAACCGGAAGTGGGAACCCCCACTTTTTGCGTTTAAACGGAGTAGAAACTTGAGAGATGAATTGGTACACTCGAAGATCACTAACGATGACACAGAAAACCAGATGACCTTATGGAGCCAACCAAAACCAATAGGGCACTATCCGTGCGGTAACTGTGTTTGCTGCCCCTGACTACCACTACTAAGGAGGTAGATATTGGAACAGACAATCCCTGGAGACTCAAGAATTTCAGCAATTGCAATACAGAAAATGTAGTTTACCTACTGACCTGTCCTTGCAATCTGAAATATGTGGGGATGACGACAAGGAGAGTAAAAACGAGGATTAATGAACACCGTAGCACCATCAGGTGCAAAAAAACAAACACTAAGTTGACAAAACATTTTACCGAGAAACACCATAGTGATTCTGATCTACGGTGGATCATCCTTGAAGTAATGAAAAAAGGAAAAATGACATTTCTAGACAGTTACACATCCGGGAACAACGGTGGGTGTACAGGTTACATACATGGGAGCGAGGCCTGAACGATGATATACCATGGCTACAGCTGGCAAAGTGACCTAGCCAACCTTAATACATGGATCAATCATTTATTGAGATAGTTGCACACTACTATAGAAGGTGATCCGAGACCGTGTAATCAAGTGACGAAATTAGACCATAAATGGGCAGCCTATGCGAGTATAGACTTATCAACCCCTAGAAGTAGATAATGGCAATTGTTACACAGTGTGACCATTGTGAGTAATGTACTTAGTCCCACTGCCTTATGTCCATCACATTTCAGGGGATCAATAGAGTAGTATACGCCACGATTGCAACATAGATTAAATACGAGTACATAGATACTGGTTGACCATCATATATTTAGCCCCCTAACCCAGGGTCTAATACATTTTAGGGAGAGAATGAGTTTCATGCCCTACGATCACACCACAGTCATCACCGGAGATCAAACACATTGTGTAACTTTGGAAACCAGTTAACCCAGAATGACGACACTCTGGCTGTATATTATCTAAATTTCTATTTTATTTTATAGTATAGAGTACTTTACCTATAGGATAGATTACCAACCTATTAAGGCTAAACACACATACAATTGAGTATGTTCTCTCGCGCACGTCAATACACGCTTTAAATATCACTGGGTTGCATTTCCCAATAATAGCACGGATATCGCCCAGAGCACCTCCCGGTTATGACGAGCTTCCACCGATAAGGGGTGATGTTTCCACATAGCAATATGATGCGCAGACGGATCACAAGAATACACTAATTCTACGCATGCGCTATCCACGTCTTCAACCACGTGGCTTATGTTGCATGATTTTGTGCGTCTCCCAATTGATAGCGCATGCGCGCTTGAAACACGTTAAGTTATGAACAGAGAGCTCCAGTTCACAGGTGATGATGGTGCCACATAGAGGTATAAAGTGCAGACGGACAATAGAGACACTCTTCATCTGCACACGCGCAGTCCACGGGTCTCTACGCGTGGCTACTGCCGTATGAGTTCAACGCGTCTCTCACTCAATAGCGCGTGCGCGCAAGAGGTACACTTACGATTGTACAGAGGCAACCTCTTTTATCCAGTAGGAGCACGTAGATTCACACACGCCCCTTGCCAGGCGCCTAGCCCCGCCCGTATTGGGACACAGGAAGCGCTCTAAGCGCCCCAGGCGCTGTTTCAATTACTTCGCACGATTAAACAATTAACCAATTATCTAGGGGATATATATACCACCTAGGGAACATCAGTCTCCATCGACGGGGAGACCGAGAGGACGCCTGTAGAGAGAACCGATGGGAGCGCTGAAGTCAGACAGTAAGCGTATGAGTGTAATGTATGATGGTGAGAATGAAAGCTTGATCCCAGTTTTCTCGGAGAGATTGGGTGTCAATCACTATTACTGGATGACCATTTTGGTTATTACAGTTCCATGCATTTTAGCTTTCTGTGTTTTAATCTATGGATACATTATGAGATTATTACCACTTTCTAAATCAGCATTTCTCGCCTACAGAAAGTCACAAGTAGGCCCTCCCACCCTCGCCCTCCCATGGAGTATAGAGGATAGTATTTTAGGGTAAGAAATGGATTATGCAATTGACCATTTGAAGACACGTACGTGTGCCACGTGTCTCATACAGACCACACCACGCGCGCTATAGGTGTGACCTGGGTTGGATGACAACAATTGTCTATTTATAAACATACTTACACGTCTGGTTTGTTTGTTTTCTTTGTTTCCTTGTTTCCTACAGAATCTTTCAAAGTGGTACTACACCAGACGGGCGATTTTATTTTATTTATCTTTTATCCCCGTCCCCAGATTAGCAGCACCTTTTTGCATTAGAGGCAAAAAGGATAAACCCTTTGGTCCTGACGAATGCGACGTACCCTACGGGGACACTAACGCAGAAACATGTTGACCGCACTTAATACGGTGAAGGGAGAATAATGTCCCAGATCACCGTACACCTATTTTAATACCATACATCTGTTCCCTGAATAAAACACAGTTGAGTGACAGGTGTGATGGTTTTTAAATCACCTTTCACTTTCACACGGCCATCACTTAGTTGTAGAAGTGCATCCCTGTCTCCAGGTGTATGCCCGCCCTCTATCAAACGAAGTTTTTAGAGGGCGAGGATAGCCTATGATGAAGCATGACACCGGGCGGTGTGTGAGGCCAGTCCGAAACTTTTTATGAGATGCCCCCACTGGTGTTGCATCTCAGCATAACTCTGTAGGAAACTGTAGGAATCCATTTGCAGAACTAGCTGTTCCTGCATTTGCCATTTATGGTGCAGGTGGACATATCAGCCATTGTCTCCTGCCCGGCAGCAGAATGCAAGCGCAGCATTTTTGTGCCTTCTCTGCTGCTCCCCTTCATGGTATGACTCAGAAGGTGAGGGTTGAATTCTGAGCTGGGGCCCTGATGAAATCCGAGTAGAGACTCTGCTAGTGAAGCGCTGTGGCCTCAGCCTACCTGCTTTCTTGCCCGCCCATCCGCCAAGATTAATCATTCACACGAATAACACCAGCCAGGCAGGCCCTATTCCCACTGGCAATTCCTTAGCATGCTACTTGAGCTGCCTGAACCGAGTTGCCACAGGCTGTAAGAGACATATCTTTCAGATGTGTTTCTTTAAAACTAAAAGCTTTCAACTGTACTTCTTTGAAAGACGTTCTGATTCCTGCCAGTAGTGCAACTTTTATGAAAATGCCAAGAACCTATCAACACAATAACATTTTGCCAGATATTCCTATGTTGATAAACCATCCTAACTAGGTACTATTTTAAAACACACTCATAGCAGACCTGATAAAAATTACGCCATCATTGCATTCCCTCCAAGGCGTACTTGCAATGCGCATGTTCAAAAACATGGCAGCAGATTACCTACTCTAAACATATGCTACTGATGCACCTGCTTTGAAACATGACTGCAACATCACACACTCAAAAATATGCTGGTAGTGCATGTGCTCATAAAGATGCCAGAAGTGCCCCTACCTAAAGACACACCAGTGCCTCCGATTCAAATCTCCCAAGTAGGGGGAGTGGGGTCTTTGCATGGCACAGTAAAGTGTGTGTATGTCTGACATATTTGTAACAAATCAGTGCACGGTTGAGTGGAAATAAATCTTTATAAAAAAGATAGCACCTTGTGCGTGGCAGTGTGCAATTTTGTTTGGCGAAGTTATGTACTATGGTTGTGTGTCTAGAGTCTCTCTGCAGCTAGTGGTGTAAAACAGCAACATGTGCAGATGAGTATGAGCCACAGTCACCATTGTTTGTGGGCTTTTTGCTGAATGCCTTACCGTCACATATCTGAGCAGGTTTCGTTTCAAAGTATTTTGTGTGTATGTGAGCAAAAACAATTTGTGGATGGCTATATATGATGCAGAGTATGCCAGAAGATTGTAACTGTATACTTGAGAACAGGAAGTTTGTTTTGCTGTTTGTCTGACTCAGTAACTTCTATGTTGTAAAACTGTACAGTCTCAAGTTTTATACAGCTCTTTCATTCCTGTGCAGTAGTGTACCAAAGGTGCAATGAACCATAATGCAAGCAAACACCATTACTGAATTGTAAAAGAGCGCCATTATTGAGGTATGTGGGGCCCATCAAACTCCTGGACTCTAGTGAAACCGCACTTGCTGTATTAATAGTCACCCAGTGTCTCTGGCACATACATCATGTTTAAGAGTGACTAGCTTGTTGTTAGTCTGGTTATATCAGCTGCCTTTTTTAGCTCAGTTTTAATTATTTGAGTGGCACATGTATGAAGCTCGATATTAGTGTGGCCATTGTCAAGTAATTAGTACGCAACCTGCCATGAGTGAGTTGTACGTCTCTACCTAAGCATTGGCCCGATGGTATAAACTACCCATCTCTCATAGAAGAGCCTGGTAATGAACGCTGAATATGTCTGAGGATCTTTTCTGATGGGCTCATGTAAGCAGTATATGTCTTTTGTTTAGCATTGTTCTTTACCTTTAAACGTAACCGAATTCCCTTACTATTGATGTATTTATTTGTGTCATGCCTGAGACACTGCATCTCTATGCAGACAATGTGTGTGCAATTGGGATGCCCAGTGCGGGAGCAGGACAGGAATGAAGTGCATTGGCAGAGGTGTGTGTAGGACACTTTGCTGAAAAAAATAAGTTTCTGTAGGGCAGGGTGAGGTACATCTGGAGAGCAGGTTGCGGGTTTAGAACTCCCTTATAGAGAAGTGCTCTTTAAGAATTGAGGTACATTGGCAGAGAAGTGGTCAGAAATTGATAGTGTCATAGTAGGACTGCATTATGTGAGATTTTGTGGTCTAGAGACAGAGAGCTATTCACAGTTTCAATGCCTGTGTAATAGTTGTGTGCTTCAAGACAGGACTGAGATGGGTTGCACACTTTTGGGTTCAATTATTGGCCATTTCTTTGTGGAATGATATCTCATAAAGGTGATGCACTTTCAACTAGTCATAAAATAACAACTTACACATCCCTATAGCCTATAGTCACTCCACACAAGGCTTGGTTCTACAAGATTTCGCTTAACTTGATTTTTCTATTTGCATTTGCTTTTCTTACCATGGTAATACTGGAATATTTCATGTATGGCCTTCCAGTAAAATTAAGTGAACACTTTCTGAGTTTTCCACTGCTAACATTAAAAAAAACTTGTGGAAGGAGGCGCCAAAGAAGATTGTCGCATTGGGCGCCACCAATGCTAAAGATGGCCTTGGCATCCCGCCTCAGCTTTCCTTCTCTGATCTGAAGACGGGCACATTCCAGCAATACTAAAACTCATTAGCTTTAAGGGGCTTGTGTCAAAAGATACAACGTTTCACCAGTTGGTGAAGTGTGCCATTCTCGAGCTCTGTAGTGATAGAGCGCTCAACGCTCTTAAATTTGTAGGGGTGCATTATACTTGTGAATAGCTTGCACTCACATGTATCCTGCTGTTTTGTTGTAATCAACGTTATTAGAATGAAGCTAATATCACTATATAAAGACATTAGAACGAAATCTGTAATGTTGCATAAGAGAAATGATTTAGATTTTGCATGTGTTTGAAGAAATAATGTAGTAATGTATACTTTACGAATATTATACAATATAGAATGTATCCACGTCTAAATAAACGGTTCATATAAAGATTCATGTAACGTGTGTGTATTAATGGATGTTCTATGGGTAGTCAAACGTTGGCAGGCCTAACTTTCATTTCCTTAACTTTTGTTCCTCCCTGTTTGCTCTCGTATTAGGAGTCTAATAAGAATTTATGTGTTTGCATCATGTTTTTTTTTTCTCATCCCTACTGCAGGTGTAGGAATTCGACCTCGTTATTTAAGAATAATGTCTTTGTTTTGGATTTAAGAAGAGGCATAGGGAGGAAAGTAATATCTTTGAAGAGTCTGAACAAATAGCAGGAAGGATGCCTTTCGTGTCTGGTGAAACCTGGGAACCAATTTCGTTGGACAAAGACCTGGATGAGCTAATGCCTCATAAACAGTTACCTAAAGGAGATGTTCTTGAAGCAAGTTACCATGTGACCAGGAACATCTTAAGAATTTTGGGGGCCCTGGGCCAAACGTATTTTGGGGGCCCCTATTCTGAACAGATTTGAATTTATTATCCTGTTTTAGCTCTATCATGCCCTTTTTGGCCAGGTCATTGACAGTGCATAGGAACACTCGTCCAAATAATAAAGTTGTTACATCTAATATTCAGGGATAGTCACGTGTTAATATTGTGACTAACGCAGCAGCAGCTCACCAATATAACTGCAAAAAAATTCTGTGACACCCTCCCATTTCTAATTTGTGAGGTCCTGTTTTGATCTAAAAGAAACCTTTTTATGGATGTTGCAAGAAACATAAACACAACATCCTCTGAAAAATATATCTAATAGACTCTCACACATGACTCACATTAAAAATAAATTAAAAGGAAACAGTATTTAAACAACCTGTTTAAGAATTATTCAAGGTCATCAGGGCAAGACTCTCGGCAGAACAGAGCTGGCTCTATCAGGGGGCCCCCTGAAAGGCTGCGGCCCTGGGCCAGAGCCCACTTTGCCCATGGTTTAAAACATCTCTGCATGTGACCTGTTAGGGGTGTAACTTTGCTTTTTTGTATTAGGATCAGGGACAGATTCTGGGGACTTCTGCTTTGACTAAGGAAGGGGAGCATCTTAGAACGAGCTCTGTAGCTTTACGCTACTCAACCCATTTAACATGAGTGTGTGTCTTAGGAAGCCTTCATGTGCTGACACCTTTAGAGGGGAACTAACTGCCAGGTAGGTCGCTCCCCCACCACACAGCTCCGCCTGTGTTGTCTGCCCGCTGCTCCTGTAGGTAAGATCGCCCTCCGCTTGTGGCCCCGGTGCCCGTTTTTGTCTGCTCTCCCCCTGTTTTTCCTTTCTGTGCCCCTCGCTGCCCCACTGTTGTTGTGCCCGTGATTTTGTCTGCTCTCCCCCTGTTTTTCCTTTCTGTGCCCCTCGCTGCCCCACTGTTGTTGTGCCCGTGATTTTGTCTGCTCTCCCCCTGTTTTTCCTTTCTGTGCCCCTCGCTGCCCCACTGTTGTTGTGCCCGTGATTTTGTCTGCTCTCCCCCTGTTTTTCCTTTCTGTGCCCCTCGCTGCCCCACTGTTGTTGTGCCCGTGATTTTGTCTGCTCTCCCCCTGTTTTTCCTTTCTGTGCCCCTCGCTGCCCCACTGTTGTTGTGCCCGTGATTTTGCCTGCTCTCCCCCTGTTTTTCCTTTCTGTGCCCCTCGCTGCCCCACTGTTGTTGTGCCCGTGATTTTGTCTGCTGTCCCCCTGTTTTTCCTTTCTGTGCCCCTCGCTGCCCCACTGTTGTTGTGCCCGTGATTTTGCCTGCTCTCCCCCTGTTTTTCCTTTCTGTGCCCTCGCTGCCCCACTGTTGTTGTGCCCGTGATTTTGTCTGCTGTCCCCCTGTTTTTCCTTTCTGTGCCCCTCGCTGCCCCACTGTTGTTGTGCCCGTGATTTTGCCTGCTCTCCCCTGTTTTTCCTTTCTGTGCCCCTCGCTGCCCCACTGTTGTTGTGCCCGTGATTTTGTCTGCTGTCCCCCTGTTTTTCCTTTCTGTGCCCCTCGCTGCCCCACTGTTGTTGTGCCCGTGATTTTGTCTGCTCTCCCCTGTTTTTCCTTTCTGTGCCCCCGCTGCCTCTCGCCACTCCCGCCGCTGCGTTCCCTGCGGCCCCGCCCCTGACTGCCCATCGCTGCCCCTGCCTCCCGCCTCCCAGCTGCTCCTCCCTCCCACCTCCCCATAAATGGCGGCCGCTGCACGGTGAGGAGAGCGACCCTTGACCTTGCCAGGTAGGTCGCTCCCCCACCACACAGCTCCGCCTGTGTTGTCTGCCCGCTGCTCCTGTAGGTAAGATCGCCCTCCGCTTGTGGCCCCGGTGCCCGTTTTTGTCTGCTCTCCCCCTGTTTTTCCTTTCTGTGCCCCTCGCTGCCCCACTGTTGTTGTGCCCGTGATTTTGTCTGCTCTCCCCTGTTTTTCCTTTCTGTGCCCCTCGCTGCCCCACTGTTGTTGTGCCCGTGATTTTGTCTGCTCTCCCCCTGTTTTTCCTTTCTGTGCCCCTCGCTGCCCCACTGTTGTTGTGCCCGTGATTTTGTCTGCTCTCCCCTGTTTTTCCTTTCTGTGCCCCTCGCTGCCCCACTGTTGTTGTGCCCGTGATTTTGTCTGCTGTCCCCCTGTTTTTCCTTTCTGTGCCCCTCGCTGCCCCACTGTTGTTGTGCCCGTGATTTTGCCTGCTCTCCCCCTGTTTTTCCTTTCTGTGCCCCTCGCTGCCCCACTGTTGTTGTGCCCGTGATTTTGTCTGCTGTCCCCCTGTTTTTCCTTTCTGTGCCCCTCGCTGCCCCACTGTTGTTGTGCCCGTGATTTTGTCTGCTGTCCCCCTGTTTTTCCTTTCTGTGCCCCTCGCTGCCCCACTGTTGTTGTGCCCGTGATTTTGTCTGCTGTCCCCCTGTTTTTCCTTTCTGTGCCCCTCGCTGCCCCACTGTTGTTGTGCCCGTGATTTTGCCTGCTCTCCCCTGTTTTTCCTTTCTGTGCCCCCGCTGCCTCTCGCCACTCCCGCCGCTGCGTTCCCTGCGGCCCCGCCCCCTGACTGCCCATTCGCTGCCCCTGCCTCCCGCCTCCCAGCTGCTCCTCCCTCCCACCTCCCCATAAATGGTGGCCGCTGCACGGCCGCGCAGCGGACGTGCGCAGCGGCCGCGCGCTGGCGCGCCGAAGGCGCGCCTAAGGCAAGCCCGTCTGCGCCCGTCCGCGACTGGACCGCGCCCAGCGCCAGAACCCCTGGAACCCACCAACGCAACACTACTCGACGGACCTACGACGCCGCCACACTCACCGCACTCAATGCCGGCCGGAACCCTGCCTGCTACCGAGCCTCACCGAGACGCACCCACGGACCCTTCGCCTGCCAAGCCTGCCGATTCACCTGCCCCCGGACGTGCACCACCTCCGCCAAGTCGAGCAACAGCAGCAACCACCTGAAATGCATCCTGCTGAACACCCGCTCCGTCCACAGGCACGCCGTGGAACTCTGGGACCTGCTCGACGCAACAGCACCGGACATCGCCTTCCTCACCGAGACCTGGATGAACGCCTCCTCAGCGCCCGACATCGCCATAGCCATCCCGGATGGATACAAGATCACCCGGAAGGACCGCGTCAACCAGACGGGAGGAGGCATCGCCATCGTACACAAGAACACCATCCGCATCTCGACTAACTCCGACGAGACCTTCTCCGCCGCCGAACACCTACACTTCCAGATACACACTGACCCCAAGACCACCCTCCGAGGCACCCTCATCTACAGACCCCCGGGACCACGCACACTATTCAGCGAAGACATCGCAGACTTCATCAGCCCGCACGCCATGCCCTCAGCCGACTACATCCTCCTAGGGGACCTCAACTTCCACCTGGAGAACAACAACGACAGAAACACCACCGCCCTGCTGGACAACCTCGCCAACCTCGGACTCAAGCAACTGGTGAACACGCCCACCCACTACGCCGGCCACACGCTTGACCCCGTCTTCTCGTCCAGCAAGCACATCTCCTTCAGCCACGCCACCGGACTCCACTGGACCGACCACAGCTGCGTCCACTTCAGCTTCAGAAAGACTGCGACCCACCACCACCCGCAACAGGCTCCCCGCCGGAGCTGGAGCAAGATCACCGCCGAGCAGCTCACCGCCTCCCTCAGCCAGAACACACCCACCAACACAACGGACCCAAACGAAGCAGCCAGCAACCTCGCCAAGTGGCTGACCGCCTGCGCCGACGACCTCGCACCACTAAAAACCCTCCCAGCAGACCCGGAAGCAAGAAAACCCCTTGGTTCACCAACGAACTCAAGGAATCCAAGAAGAACTGCCGCACTCTCGAGAAAACCTGGCGACTCGACCAGACCACAGACAACAGGACCGCCCTCAAGCACGCCACCCGCAAACACCACCAGCTGATCCGTGCCACCAAGAAGTCGGCACTCAAAGAACGACTGGACAACAACGCCCATGACAGCAAGGAACTTTTCAGCATCGTCAAAGAGTTCTCCAACCCCAGCGCCGGAAACAACGACATCACCCCTCGCAAGACCTCTGCAACTCACTCTCCGCGTTCTTCCACCGCAAGATCACCGACATACACAACAGCTTCGACGCACAAACAACGCACCCTACCGCCGAACCAACGCCCGCCACCACCACCCTCTGCAACTGGACCCCGATCAGCACCGAAGACACCACCCGCACGATGAACTCCATCCACTCCGGATCACCAACCGACCCCTGCCCACACCACGTCTTCAACAAAGCCGACGCCACCATCGCACCCCATCTCCGGGACATCATCAACTCCTCCTTCCACACCGCCACCTTCCCGGAGAGCTGGAAGCACGCCGAGCTTACCGCCCTCCTGAAGAAACCAACGGCGGACCCCACCGACCTCAAGAACTACCGTCCCATCTCGCTCCTTCCGTTTCCGGCCAAAGTCATCGAGAAGACCGTCAACAGACAGCTTGCCGCCTTCCTCGAGACGAATGGATCCCTCGACCCCTCGCAGTCCGGGTTTCGGGCCAACCACAGCACCGAGACCGCCCTTATCGCAGCCACCGACGACATCAGAACCCTAACCGACAACGGGGAAACAGCTGCCCTCATCCTCTTGGACCTCTCTGCGGCGTTCGACACCGTCTGCCACCGCACCCTAGTGAAGCGCCTCAGCAACATCGGAATCCGAGAGAAAGCACTGGAATGGATCATCTCGTTCCTCGCCGGAAGAACCCAGAGAGTCCGCCTCCCCCGTTCAGATCCGAAGCCACCGAAGTCATCTGCGGCGTTCCACAAGGATCCTCACTCAGCCCAACCCTCTTCAACGTCTACATGAGCCCCCTCGCAGCCATCGCACGCCGACACAACCTCAACATCATCTCCTACGCCGACGACACCCAGCTGATCCTCTCCTCACCAACGACCCCACCACCGCCAGAGCCAACCTACATGACGGGATGAGAGACGTCGCCGACTGGATGAGGAACAGCCGCCTTAAACTGAACTCAGATAAGACGGAAGTCCTCATCCTGGGCTCATCACCCTCCGCCTGGGACGACTCCTGGTGGCCCCCGGCCCTGGGCACCGCGCCCAAGCCAACGGACCACGCACGCAACCTGGGCTTCATCCTGGACTCCTCCCTGTCGATGACCAGACAAGTCAACGCCGTCTCATCTTCATGCTTCAACACCCTGCGCATGCTCCGCAAGATCTTCAGATGGATCCCCACTGAAACCAGGAAGACCGTCACCCAGGCACTCGTCACCAGCCGACTGGACTATGGGAACACCCTCTACGCCGGAACCACAGCCAAACTTCAAAAGAGACTCCAGCGCATCCAGAACGCCTCCGCACGACTCATCCTGGACATCCCCCGACACAGCCACATCACCGTGCACCTGAAAGACCTGCACTGGCTCCCCGTCAGCAAGAGAATCACGTTCAGACTCCTCACCCACGCACACAAGGCCCTCCACGACCTGGGCCCAAAGTACCTCAACGACCGCATGACCTTCTACACGCCCACACGCCAGCTACGATCAACCAGCCACGCCCTCGCCACTGTACCACGCATCCGCAGAACCACCGCCGGAGGAAGATCCTTCTCCTACCTGGCAGCCAAGACCTGGAACTCCCTCCCCACTCACCTTCGGCGAACCCAGGACCATCTCTCCTTCAGGAAGCAGCTCAAGACCTGGCTGTTCGAGCAGTAACTTACCCCCTCCCCCAGCGCCTTGAGACCCTCCCGGGTGAGTAGCGCGCTCTATAAATGCCGTGATTGATTGATTGATTGATTGACTGGGATGCTAATTAGTGCTGTCACCTCAGAGATAGAGTAGGGACAGATTATTCTTTTAATTCCGAAATATAAATGAAGAAGGATTTGGACGCAGCGTCTATACTCAGTGGTGTCCTGATTTTGGAATTCATTATTCTATGTTTGTTGTGCCGAGTGAATTATATTCATAGGCTTGGTTCTGTATTAGTGTTCATGTATCTTTATACACTTATATTGAGGTGTACTTATGTTTTGCTCTTTTTGGCCTTATAATAAATTCAGTAAGCTTGGATCGAGAGTCTGTGCACCTTGAGCACCATGGGAAAGGGTAATGTATAATTATCAGGCATTGTTTTCTCCCTTCCGCACTTAGCTTAGCAGGCAACAAAGACCCTCTGCCAGAGGTTCCTGAGTATATATAGAACGTGAAACCCGGCTCCATTAATTGGTTGCAGAGGATGGTTGCCCCTAGGAAGTGAGGGGAGAATCCAGAAAATCTAGAATAGAATTAGATCCATAGAGTCCAAAATACAGCCCCATGATCGAGAGCAGAGGACGACGGGCATTGATGGAGGTCGGCGGAAAGTGATGGTGCGGTGAAGACATCGGTGAACGGTGTCGTGGGTATCAACAGTGTTATGTGTTAGATTGCAGTGAATTGGTTGTATGATGTCTTGCTGAGTTGGGATGACAGTCTAGTGAATGTGGGTTACTGGGCCGAACATGTGCAGTCCAAGTGTTTTGGTTGTTTTGGATATTGGGCTCAAGATTAGCCTAAGATCACGGGATAGGTACGTGGTGTAAAAGGCACCACTTGGCTGTAATTGTCTGACCATTGACTGTGTCGTGGAGCACTATCGACGACTCACTTGGGACAGGGAACTTTGTGTGAGTGGATTTAATAGAGCCGTGTGTGGAAAACCCTGTGCGCAAGGGGTAGACTACAACGATTCGAGTGACTGATGCAGGTTGTGGGTCACGTGGTGTGAATGTTCTTGAGAGAGTGAATACTATTGATCTTCTAGAAGGCAGACAATTACGTGGTTTACTGTAACTGTAAGGTAAACAGTTACTTGGTTGTACGAGTGAGAGAGCGAACGTGGATGGTGTGATTGTGAAGATTGTGAGGGTGAGTCGCTGCAAGGAGGAAAAGGTGATTTCACAGTGCGCCACGCTGTAATAGGTCGGTTGGTGTAACGCTGCGCTGGGATTGGTGGGTTCTCGACAAGAATTTGAAGAGGGAAAGGTGTGTTTTGTAATAATTTGATTAAAAAATTCGATGTTTAGGGTATTATGAGATCTATGCAGAGGAGATTCAGGTGTGGTAACTCGGGTAGGGGAGGAAGCCCCACCAGAGGATACTTCGGTACACTATATGGCAACAAATGTAGGACTTCATACTATAGTGTGGCTTCAAAATTGGCATAAGATTACTGAAAAAGAGGGGGAATTGGCTTTTCCACGTTATGGGTCATTTCGATTGGATGTGTTGTAACAATTGAGGGGAGTGATGTCTTCATCAAAACCTCCACCTAGACCCACACAATTTGAGGCATTAGATGCATGGATGCGAGCAGCACAAGCTAAACGAAGAGAAAATTCTCAGGGAAGGATGAAAAAGGCAATGAAAGCATATCAAGATGCAAGGTGGGATGCTCAGTTGAAAAGATGGCGGGTGGATACCATCGAGGGGGTAAGACGGTACCCATTATTGTTACAAGAAGCAGGTACTCGAAATAGGAATACAGAGGACGGCAGTGACACAGATTACAGTCTGTTAGACAGACTATTGGCAGATCATCCTCCACCCTACAACCCACAGTCCAAAGGGGGAAGACGAGAACTGACAGGGGAAGGAGATCCAGAAAGAACGGGGTCGGCTCCAGTAGGTCTTAGTGCAACAGTAGTGGGAAGGATCTCAGAGGGACCAGAAGGACAGGAAGGCCAGTAATTGGAAATACTGAGATGAGTGGAGTTGACAGTGCCATACGGTTGCCAGAAGCCCTTACGGTACTGGTTACCATTGGACCTGTGGTCTCGGTATATAATCTGAATGTAGGCGAAAGTCGTGGTCAACAGCAGACAGGAATGGGAGAAGAAACTATCTCTGGAGGAAGTGTAGTGATGGGGGGAATGGGTACATCCTTGGTGCCTGTGGAAGCTAGTACTCCACTGACAGCGTAGGCTGACCCTTCAAGGGTGTGCGTCAGGTTTGATACAGGACGGTCAGGCTCACTGGCAAACTCTTGGTTAGAAATAAGAATGTGGGTTCCCCAGTGAGGGGAACTACGGGGAGAATACCAGAGGTGGGAACAAGGCAAGAAGTGCTTGGAGCACAACCCGTCCTCCAGAGTACAGGAGTGGAAAATCGATGGAGGAGTCAAAGTTGCGAAAGGGAAGCCCAGCCCACCCTTCAAAGTACAGGGTTGGAGAATCGCTGGAGAAGTCAGAGTTGTGAGAGGGAAGGCCAATGTAATGTGACAAATCAGGGAACACTTAAGGTTGCAATGAAGGCAAAATTGCTTGATGTGCTGAAAGTAAAGGCAGAGGCAGATGAGGTAATTGATGGGAACTTGCCATTGGAAAGGATAGTTTTCTTTGATTGTGATGAACTGTTATTTGTGGCAAAGGATGTTACTGGTAAGGCAAAGCAAGCTCAAGAGATGTTAGTTCAATTGGCATGGAAGTACAATGTGGATTTGACTAAAACCAAAATGCTTCAGGGAAATCACAAGTTAAATTAAACTGACCAGGAATTGGAAGAGAAGAGAATAGTAGATTTGAAAGCTCATATTCGAGAATTAGTCATAGGAATGCGTGCATGGAAAGAGTTGGACAAATGGGAAGAGAAGTGGTCTAAGAAGAAGGGTGCCAAGAAAGGGATAGGAGACACTCTGCCTCCCGGAGGGGGAGCAGGGAGGGTAGGAAATTACCCACCGTGAGAGGTGCCGAACAGAGGGTATGTGCATTTGCCTTAGAGCATGGGTGATTTAGCTTCTTTCCGAAATTATTTTCCTCAGGTGAGGAAAAAGCCTTCCAAATGGTACAAACAGGTTGACCGCTTTGTGAAAATGTCAAAGGTATTGTGGGTAGATTTGAACACCTTGTTTGATATTGTGGTCCTAGGTGATCTATGGACTGCATGCAAAATTGCAGTTGAGTGGCCCACTATAGAACCAGAAAGAGACCCTGTAACGCATGGCCCTTCGCCTGAGATATGAGAAAATTCGATCAGGTGATTACATGCTACAGACTAAAGTTGCCCCACAAGACATTGATTGGCTTAAAATTGATCGAACTACCCAAGAGCCCAAGGAGTTGGTGCATGCTTTCTATGGGAGACTCTTACAGGCTTTCAAACAGTATAATGGACTGGATGTGTTGAAGCAGACGTATATGGGACAGTTTGTTTCAAAATTTGGGCTGGGATTAAGGCCTGAGATTAGTTTTATGATCCAGCAACATTTGATTTGTTGGCAAAATAAGTCGGTGGACGAGATTTTGCGTTATGCCAGGTACTGTAGTGATGAAGTGGAGTCCAAGCATAAGAAAATGAAGGATAAGTTGATGTTGGTACAGTTGAGGAATGCCGAGAGACCAGACTTAGCACAGGTAAATGGAGGAACAATGGGTCGGATGCAGGGGAGAGGTCGAGGAGTGAGCCAAAATGTGTCAGCTCCTCCAGGACAGGGGAGAGGAAGAGGAACAGATTCTGGGGCAGGGGTGGATTTGGTTAATGTGAGGAGGAATACTGCCTGCCACTATTGTCATCATAAGATCGGGCATTGGAAGCGCGATTGTTGCTCAAATCCAGCTAATCAGAAACAATTAGAGGAAAATATGCAAGTGTCTGATGGCTTGAATACCGCGACTAGACCTAGGTCCATGTATGGAGGAGGTGTAGATCAACCTCCGAGAGTTTCCCAAGGCAATCGTGTGTACCAACAGATGCCTTTCATTGAAACACTAGATAATTTTGACCCGGACCCGTTTCAATGACAGTGCCCGAGGGGGGAGGAAGGCTGTACTTTTGGGGCAGCCTTAGAGGTAGATCAGAGTGGACCATTTGTGGAGGCAGATGTTGACGGTCATCCCATTACAGTCCTGATTGGTACTGGTGCCACCGGCTCTACTTTGAGGTCAGCAGTGGTTCCCAACCTACCCCTCTCGGGACAATTGATCCAAGTTGTAGGAGTTGCTAATCAAAAAATGACAAATCCACTGACAGATGAGTTACCTGTGAGAATAGGAACATTTCAGGATCAACACCAGCTTGTGGTATGGGACTCAAGTCCAGTTTGTTTGTTAGGACGGGACCTTTTGTGTAAGTTAAATTGCACAATTTACTGTACTCCGAAGGGAGTAGAATTACAGACACATGACGATGATGTGGCCTTTAAATTGGCAAGTCAGAACTTGTGTGCAGAGATGTTTCCTGTCCTAACTGCGGATGAGTTACCAGTTGATTTGAGGGATTCAGTCTCTCCCGTGTTATGGGATTTTACTGGAGAAGAAATAGGACTGATTCGAGGAGTCGAACCAGTTAAGATACAGGTTAAGCAAATGCTGAATTTCCAAGAACACCACAGTATAATTTGACTCTGGAGACTATGGCCAGAATAAGACCTGTACATGAGTCCATGATTGCACAAGGCATTCTGAAAGAGATAAGAGGAAGCCCCTGTAACTCACCTATTATGGGGTTGCAGAAGCCCAGTGGCAAATATAGGATTGTCCAGGACCTGTGCAGATTTAATGAGATTGTGATTCCATGTTGTCCTGTTGTACCGAATCCCGAAGTAATTTTGTTTCAGATACTTTGTGAGGCGGAATGGTTTACGGTCCTATGCCAAGCATTCTTTTCGATACCCCTCTATGAAGAAAGCCAATTATTTGCTTTCCGGCTGGAGAATCGTTTGTTAACGTGGTGTCCTATCCCACAAGGGTATACTGAAAGTCCGTCTATTTTCAATCAGATTTTGAAAAAGAATCTTGAGAGTCTGGTACTGACGCAGAATTCATTTTGTGTTGAGTATATAGATGATCTCCTGGTTGCTTGGGAAACAGAGGATGCTTGCAGAAAAGATACTGTGGCTTTGCTGAAACATCTGGCAGAGAATGGGCACAAGGTGTCCCCGAGCAAGCTTCAGTACTGTTTGCCTGAGCTTAGGTATCTGGGTCATCGGATTGAGAAGGGAACGAGAAAGGTGCCACCAGATCGCATTGAGGCAATCTTACAAATGGGTCCTCCTAAGACACAAAAGGAAGTCTGAATGTTTTGGGGAATGGTCGGCTACTGTGGCTTTGCTGAAACATCTGGCAGAGAATGGGCACAAGGTGTCCCCGAGCAAGCTTCAGTACTGTTTGCCTGAGCTTCAGTATCTGGGTCATCGGATTGAGAAGGGAACGAGAAAGGTGCCACCAGATCGCATTGAGGCGATCTTACAAAAGGGTCCTCCTAAGACACAAGAGGAAATCTGAATGTTTTGGGGAATGGTTGGCTACTGTTGACAGTGGATTCCCAATTTCTCCCAGAAGGCAAAACCCTAGTTGAGGTTGACTCGTAAGGACATAAGTGATCCAGTACCATGGGATAACAACTGTCTGGTTGCCTTCCTAGAGATGAGAGAGAGCCTATGTCATGCTCCGGCTTTAGGAATGCCTAATTACAACAAAGCGTTTTCGCTCTTTTGCTGTGAGAGGGAGGGTTGTGCACTAGCGGTACTCGGACCAGTGTCCGTAGACCAGTGGCTTATTTTCAGCTACCTTAGACCCGGTAGCTTCTGCTTTGCCCGGATGTCTCAGATCTGTTGCTGCAACAGGTGTCAGCATTGAGAGATGTGGAAGCATTGTGATGGGTCACCCTCTTACTGTTTATGCTCCACACTCAGTAGAGCTTCTGATGACGAAAACCAAGACACAGCACTTGACAAATAACAGGTTCACTAAGTATGAGCAGGTTATTTTAGCATCTGAAAATGTTAGTTTGAAAAAGATGTTCCATGTTAAATCCTGCTACACTGATGCCATTTCCACACATTGAAGGCGAGGATTGTGAGGAACATGACTGTCTGGATGTGACTGAACTTACTACCAAACCAAGACCCGACATTGTCGATGAACCTTTACCTGAATCAGATATGATCCTTTTTGTAGATGGTTCATGCTTAAGAGACAGTGAGGGTCGGTTGAGAGCAGCATTTGCTGTCTGTACTATTTCTGGAGTTGTGGAAGCTGCTTTTTTGCTAGGAGTACACTCCGCACAAGTGGCTGAAATTATTGCCTTGATGCGTGCATGCCTTATTTCTGATCAAGTCCGAGTGACTATCTATACCGATAGTCAGTATGGATTTGGAGTGGTTCATGACTTCGGACAGTTGTGGTTACGGAGTGGGTTCTTAACGTCATCAGGATCTCCTATCAGGAATGGGGAATATGTGAGACAACTGTTAGAGGGCCTGCAGAGGCCTAAGGAAGTGGCAGTGGTGAAATGTACAGCACATGGAAGGGGGAAAATTTTGTATCTCAAGGAAACCGCTACGCTGATGAGGTAGCATGCTTTTGTGCCATACATGCTTGTATTTTCAATGGAGACTATATAAGACAGAGCACAGACAAGACCGAGCTCAGCATGATGTTAGCCATAGCTGAGACTTGGGATGAGGTTAAATGTCTGCAAGGAGAGGTTTCAGAGCAAGAGGAAGCTGCTTGGATCAGGGCAGGTTGTGAAAAAAGAGATGATGGCATTTAGGTTTCAACGGATGACAGAGCAGTGTTACTAGACTGTTTGTTGAGCCCTATGGTGAGACATATTCATGGAGCAATTCATCTTGGGAGAGATGCTATGGTAAGGGTGTTCCGACAGGCATGGTTCAATCCAAGGTTTTGAGTGTTTGCTGAAGCAGTGTGTCATAGGCGTGTTACGTGTCAACAAATGAATGCTGGAAAGAAAACTGTGGTTGCTTTGAGTCACATTGGGAGATCGGGAGGTCCTCTTAACAGAATTATGATGGACTTCATTGAGATACCCAGATGCAATGAATTGAGGTATGTTTTGGTGGTGGTGTGTGTCTTTTCACATTGGGTATATCCAACCAGGCAGTGCGACAGTCTTACAGTAGCAAAGCTGTTGCTTAGAGAATTAATTCTGCGGTTCAGATTTCTAACTTCATTGGAATCGGATAGAGGGACTCACTTTCATAGTGAGATCATGAAACTGTTGTGTGCCACCTTGCAAGTTGACCAGAGATTGGATTGTAGTTATAGGCCGGAGGTGTCTGGCCTAGTGGAACCGATAAATGGTACCCTTAAGATGAGAATGGCAAAGGTGTGTTCCTCAACGTCCTTGAATTGGCTTGATGCACTGCCCTTGGTGCTGATGAGCTTGCGTAGCACTCCCGATAGGAGAACAGGACTTTTGCCCCACATAATATTGATGGGAAGGGCGATGCGCTTGCCTGCAGTGCCAGCTGCAGCATTGATAAACATCACCGATGAGTTGGTCCTTGATTATTGCAAAGGATTGGCTGATGTGGTTAATTCTGTGTCTCACCAGGTCGAAGCTGCAACCGCACCAACATCGAAGGACCTCTCACACGACCTATGCCCGGGTGACTGGATGTTGGTTCGCAAGCACGTGAGGGAGAACTGCCTTGATGCACGGTGGCGAGGTCCGTATCAAGTGATTCTGGTCACAAGCACTGCTATGAAGTACGGAGGCTTACTGAACTGGATCCACGCCTCACACACCCGTAAGGTTCCAGAGTCCTTGGAAGAAACAGCTCCTCTCACTCAAAGAAGTCCAGCTATGATCACAAGGTTGGAAGACAGGACAAGCCAAGCTGTGAAGGTTCCTGTCGAGGCTGAAGTCTCACCAGGTCGAGCTGAGGGGGGTCAAGTTACACAAGACCCAGGTACAGACTCTGAGGGAGATGGAAATGTTGTGGTTGGTATAGAGTCAGACTCAGCTGAACAGACTGGTGTGGAGCAGGCCCGGGTGGTGAGGAGGAGAACAAAAGCTGAAAGAGAATCGTGGCCGGTGAGAAAAGAAAGACTGAATTTGAGGCTTGCATCAGAAAAAGATCTCGTTCCAATCCCTGAGACATCTGAATCTGAGCAAAGTGACACAGAGCCAAATCAAGAAGGCTTGAGGAGATCAAGGAGAGTGAGAGTACTGTACCAGAGGTACGCTGCCCCAGAGTGGACGTATCTGATCACAGATGCAGGGGTCAGTGAAGTCCGGGAGGCTGAGGTCCGGATGAGTGAGACGCGGGGAGACAACACTGATCATTGACATTGAATTGTTGGTTTCTGGAGTCAAGGCTCTATGGGGTTTTGATACTGACCATACCAGATCCTCCAAGGCTGAGTGGGTTGCGAATTCTGATCCTGAACCAACTCTCTTTTCCAACGTTTGGGCGTTCAGCTCAAGAAATGGCATCTTTTCGTATGGAGATCTTATAGCTCGTTGTTAATGAACTCGACACTGATCTCATACATGATGTAAATTAAACTGTATAAAGAGAAAAGAGAATTGTTGCTTTGAAAGAAGATAACCTAGTTCTGAAGAAGAATAAACTTAGGGATTTTCAGTAGAAGAAGAAAGAGCGCAAGTGAAGTCTGTTGTTGAACTGTAAATAATTATTGAAGAACTGAGTACAGAAAATTTCCAGGGTTCTGAAGACATTGAGTACGAACTTTGTGAGCAGGATCACTACTTGAGAAGAAAAGACTTTGCTGATCTGGTTGCTGAACATTGTCAGAGAACTGATTCAAGATGGAGCCTGGAAATTCAGACCGTAGGCAGAAATTCATGATAGCTACACTCATAGTAGGAGTGATTGTAGTTATCACTATAGTAGTTATCACATTCATAGTTGAGTCCAACACTAAGGTAGAAGAGGGGGTACAGGGGACGCCTACACCTCCTACTCCAGACATAAGGGAGGGTGCACCAGAATCCGATAGAGCTATGATAAAGGAAACCAGTTGCTTATTACATGTAGATCTGTCCAAGAGTGATTTCACGTTAAATGCGTATGCGAGGTTGTTGTATGAATATGTGGACACAATGGATGTGAAGGATTGTTATGTGTGCATGCAGTTGCCAGCGTCTGTAGAGGAGGACATTTGGTATCATTACTTGCCTTTGACATATGGTATCACCTGTAGTGTATTGCTTAGTATGTTTTATGGCAAAGCACATTTTGAATCTTATTTTTCTAATAACAACGTAGTGCTTCCAGAGGTTCCGGTTCTTAAATACCTGAATAAGTATGATTATTATAAACAAGTAGAGAGAATGTCAAAATATTTTGTGCCCATAGTCAATTTGGATACTGTGTATGCACACAGACACAATTTGACGTGCATGCTATCTGACATAGAAAAGAAGTTTGTGGACCAGATCGAAGATAGACATAGGCAGACATTGGTTAGGCCTAACCCTAAACATGAGGTTATCGAATGGACTCAAGAGGAGTTGAATCACAAGGCTAAGGGAAGTTCTGGTCCGATAGCTCTAGATTTGCAACAAAAAGAACGCCTGGGCGTAAAACTCCGCTCCGCTTGCAGAGTTTGCGGATTTTTGGCAACTCCACGTTCCGCGTAGATCGCGGAGTTACCGAAAACATGCGCGCTCAAAATGCATTTTTGCATGCACAGGAGCAACTTATCGGGATGCCTGCGATCGCCTATGAGATTTCCCATCCGTTCGCTTGCGCCACGAGATTTGGTAGCCGGCTGCACGGTCCTGCGAGCGTGTGCGATTGCGAACACGTCATTCGGGCGCGCCATCGGACTTCCGGCGGAAGTTTTGTGAAGATTGCGATCCTGAACATGCAGAATTTGCAATCTGGAGGAGAATCTCTCTCGAGCAGCTTCAAAACCTTCTCGAAATGATGATTTGGATTAAAAAACTCCTCATATTGACATTTTGATTGCACTTTTTCGTGCAAGGAGTCTTTTTTCTTTTTTTACTTTTTTTTTGAAGAGGAAGGAAGTGCCCCAGTGTCTCCAACTTCCTGTTCCTGTCCAGCAGGCTCCTCCCAGTGCTTTGTCCATCTCCTGTTCACTTTTCATTTGGATTTGGAGCTGGAAGGATCCCTCTTTGTGTCAACTGCATCATATATCATTGGATTTGAGGACTTTTGGATTTGAGATTTCACAAGTAAGTTGGAAAATTGGTATTGGTTGTTTGGTTGGGGCATTGCATCTACATTTTTTTGTACTTTTCATCATTTTTTTAAAATGTATTGTGGTGGGTGGCCTGTAGTTTCAGTAGGGGCCTAGTTGTTTCTTTGTATGTACTTTTTCTTCTAGTTTTCTTTTATAAAGGAAACATGTTGCAAAGTTCACTACATTTTCTCCAACTTTGAAATCAATTTGCAATATTTATTTAATTCACTAGCCCAGTAGTCTGCCAATAGGCCTTTCCGCCAGCAGGCTCAGAGCTACTCATGGGTGCATGAAACAACTGTTTCTTCGGTGTCTGTTGAATTTAAACAACATTTAGGGCATGGATGGCATTGGATTGAAATGCAAAATGTGTTTTTTTGGGGGGTTTTCACTAGTTTTCATTGTTGTATTTAAGCTGTGCTGTTTAGCATGCCTCCTTTGTCTGGCCAGTGTGTAAGTGGGTTTGTTGGTAATTGTGGGCCAGCATTTGCCTTGGCTGAGCCTCTCCGTGTGGCCAGAGGCCATTTTGTAAAGTCTGTGTCCATAATAGGCCTGCTTGAGATCATTGTTTTCCAGGCCTCCTGCTTGTTGTTGTTGTGAGTGATCCAGCGCTCAGAGATCAATAAATTTGCAACTAAACAAGGCCCAAATACATTACCCCAAAAAGTCCCTTTGCGCTGGTTTCAGTGTAAAATGCAAAGTTCAGACCTAACTTACCAATCTCTAACCGAACCTGCATTACTCATAGAAAAATAATGTAATGATGGCATCTTTTTATAGTTGATGGCAATAATTAATGACACTCTCTAAATAAAGACGAACACAGAGTGTATATTTATAATGTTTTAACTAAATAATGTGAAATAAATGCTCATCAAGTACCAATATACACAGTACAAACCCTTAGATTATCACAGAATAAACAATTAGCAAAGAGAAAATGACAAATCACATCGACAGTGCATTGAAGGAGTGGAAAGGAGAAGAGAGAAAAAGTTTCAGAGACAAAATTCATTTGCAAATGATTATGCAAATTCAGGTTTCTATCTATACTAACCCATAAGGAAACAGGAAATCTGCTCTCTGGCCAGGGGAGCAGCAGGGCCCCTCAAGAAGATTTGTAAGGGCAAAGTCTAAATCAGGAATCAGGAACAGGAAGAAACAGGTAGGCCTCTACAGCAAACCAACGACAGCGATGAACACACCTAACGCCATCAGCACCTCTCGCAACAGGAGCTAACCCCTTCCACCAGGGCACCTCAATTATACCCTAAAACCCAAATGTCCAACCCACACTTGTTTCATTTCAGAGTCAAAACGACATCGTGATTGGTTAAGAAAGGTGGTGTACTGTCACACCACACTTGGCATGTTCATCTCTATCAATGTTCTATTGTTTTGTTTTTTCATCATCATAACTACATCATCTCAGGAAATATAAGTATACAATATCAGACTTCAGTTTCCTTCTCTCTCCACAATTGTGTCAAGTTCTGTTACTTCTTCTGCCACTCGTGCGCTTACAGAGGAAACGTACATCACTTGTCGATTGTTTTTCATCTTCACGTTTAACTTTTGGCAGGTACACATAAATTCGAAGGTCGCTTGCCTTTGCCTTCCCTCCACATTCTCTTTTGCTTTTTCAGTTAATAATTCTTTATTTTGCTTAACCCAAAGGTTCTACGGAAAATAAAACAAATACAATTACTTATTTTGAAATGTTTTTCTTTACGCACCCTCCCAAATGCTACATCTAACCATGCGCAACCCATGTTAGGTTTGTCTGACAAACGTTAATAACATGCACAAAAAGCAGCATTAGTCTCTTTATTTTCATTAGTCAAGCATTTGCGGCCTAGTTCAGTGCTTTAGTATGCGCTTGCGCAGTATTATTTTTCCTCATGTTAGTTATTTAGACCACACATTTTTCACTGCACACTGTTAGAAAAATGAGAAAATGTTATTAGGGGTCTCAATCCGAGCAGGTTTTATTTCTCGAAAACCCTGCTCCATCAATCCCCCCTTTGATGGCGTCTTGGAGACATCACCAAATACCCACCAATACAATTTGTCACTTAAAAAGCTGTTTTGTTTTATCATTATTCCATCTAGACTCTTCATCATTTCATAATAGTTTCCTCTTCTATCCTCTGGTTCTATTTCTTCTCTCTTTCTTTTTCTGCTCTTCGTTTATTATCAGATGTCTCTTTCTTGCATTTGCAACATTTATAAGGTAAAGAGTCAGAATATTGAGTAGGAAATGCCGACTTGCACTAATATCGAGTGTAAAATATCGAGATACATAAATATCGACTGCAAGAATATCGCGGTCAAGAATATCGAGTTTCAGGTAAGAAATATCGTTTTCTAAAATATCGAAGTAATTAATATCGTTTGCAAAAATATAGTTGTAAAAAATATTGCTTTTTTAGTGTTATGTATTTTAGTATGTATTTTAAATGTATGTGCTCTATTTTTTTGTCTAAGTATTGCATTTATTTTTTAATATATGTGTTAAATTTTTGGAAGTTATTAATTTTATTTTAAATAAATTTTGCGCTTTAGCTCCGTAGCGGGTTGTGGGTTTATAGGGGAATAGGGTGGGAAGTAATTTAATTATAATAAATTGAATATATTAATTTATATTTATTAGTATTTATTTATTTTTGATTTTATAGTGTTAATTGTGGGAATGAATTTATAATTAATTGGCTGTTAATTTATATTGATTAATTAATTGGTAAATATTTTAATTGTGTTATTTTTTTAGGAGCGGGTTGTGGGTTTATAGGGGAATAGGGTGGGAAGTAATTTAATTATAATTAATTTATTAATAGTTTTTATTAATTAATATTTATTTATTTTATATGTTATATTGTTAATTGTGGGAATTAATTTATTATTATTTATTTATTGATTGGTTGTTAATTATTAATAATTAATTGGTAATTATGTTAATTGTGTTATTTTTTTAGTAGCGGGTTGTGGGTTAATAGGGGAGTAGGGTGGGAAGTAATTTAATTTTAATAAATGTATTAATATTTTTAATATAATATTTAATTAATTTTATTTTATAGTGTTAATTGTGTGAATTCATTTATTAATAATTATTTATAATTTGCTTGTTTATTGTTATTATTAATTAATTAATTGTTAATTAATTATGTTAATTGTGTCATGTTTTACGAACTTGGTGGTGGTATTTATAGGGGAATATGGTGGGAGGTAATTTAATTCTAATTAATTAATTATTTGTTAATTAATGCTAATTAATTAATTAAAATGTAAATAAGCCAATTGTGTAATAATTTTGAGTTGTGAGTCATGGGCTTTATAGTGGTAAATGGTGGGAAGTAATTTTTTTTAAATGAATTAATTATTTGTTGTTAATTGATATTAATTGATTGATGTAAAATTAGTTATGGAAATTGTGTAAATATTTTTAGGTGTGTGTTTTGGTGTTTTTTGGGGTACAGGGTGGAAAGTCATTTAGTTTAAATTAATTAATCATTTCTTGATCATTAATATTAATTGACAAAAAATGTTGGTAATTGTTTAGTTTTTATTTTGTTTGGGGATTTAGGTTCAATAGCTGTTACGTTTGGTTTGTACATTAATTTTTTAATTTTTAACATGTGTTTAATAAATATTAATATTTGTTAAATTGATAATTAGTTGTGTTAATTATAGAGGTACACTTTTTTTGTTTAATTTAGATGTGTGTTGTAAATTGTGTGGTGTTATAGGGTAGGAAAATAAATATTACATTTATGTAATTTTTTATTTTTTGATTAAGATAAATTTCTATTACAAAATATTTGTTTGTAAATTGTTTGTTAAATTAAAAAAATTAAGGGGCCCATTACGATACCCGGCGTAAAAAAATCCGCCAGGCATGGAAGCGGCAAAAATCCGCCCGCACACACCGCCTGAACACCGACCACGCCATTATGAGTACACAAACCGAAAACCGCCATCGGCGGAAAAATCACACAAAATACCGCCCGCCATCGTCCGAGTCGGAGTCAAACCGCCCGCCACGGACGGAAACACGCACGACAACACAAAACCGCCCGCCCACACGGCCGACACACCGCACGTGAAATTACGATCGCACCGCCATGAGCGCGGGAAAACAACAAATATACCGCCCGCCAGCGCAAACAACGCCGATGAGAATCGACACGGCAGAAGCCATGGCGCCCACGTACCTGCACAGAAACCATCCGCACACAAAACCAATAGCACACAACATGGCCAACAAGTCCACACAGCAAGGCACACACAAATACACAAGCACAGTACACATCCCGAAAACACCCACCCGGACAAACAAAAAATACAAAGGCCAGAACCCCAGACACAACACACCTGAAAACAACAGACCATGAGGACACACCCACATAGGTGAGTACAAAAGCAGCACTCCCACAGACCACAACCCCTTGCTACATTGCAAACCAGAGAGGAGAGGAGAGGACACAGTGACACAGCAAGGACAGCAGCACACCACAGAAACGCACACATCACTACCACCACCACCACCACCACCACCACCAAACACCTGCACCACAAACCCCCTGCACATTACACAACACACACCGCACCAGCACCACAAACACCATGGCACCACAAAGAATGCCCAAGTTCACGCCCATGGAGCTGACGGTCATGGTCGACGAGATCATCAAGGTGCACCCACAAATCTATGGGAACATGGTCCAGCACACACCACTAGCCACCAGAAACAGAATGTGGAACCGGATCGTAGACCAGGTCAATGCAGTCGGGACCCTGCCCAGGAACAGAGTCGAGATAAACAAACGTTGGAATGACGTCAAGAGCCTGGTCAAGAAGAAGGAGGGCAAAAACAGAGAGCTGGCTGCCGTCACTGGCGGAGGGAATCCCGCGCTCTTTAAGACCTTCAAAGCGTGGGAGGAGAAGGTGCGAGTCGTAATACATCCGGAGATCCTCGCCGGATTAGCAGGGGAGTGGAGGCTGGTAAGTACAAACCAATGTATACTAGCACACCGCTATGTACTCACATGCGCAACCACCATGCCACAGCTCCCAGGGACAAACACCCCCATGTCCAGCACACAATACACAACACATCACACGCACATGCAACAGACACTACCACACACAGCCCAAACCGAACAACTGTAAGATGCGTGGGGACATGTGTACACTAAGCCAGCCACGTAACCACCAACAGGTCCACAAATATGCCAGAAGCGCCACAACGAGCACCCACCACACCCATGTGTCCGCCACAGCTGCACTAACCGACAAGTAACAGGTAAGTGGCAGGAACACAAAGTGCAGTGGGTGGGACGGTGGACAGCCCAAGTACAACACACACCAGGCCCCAGTCCCACAGCACAGCAAGGAGGAGCATCCCCCACACCCCACAGCCACGTGTCAGCCACCGCAGTGCACAACGACAGCCGAAAGGCAGACATCACGGTCCACAGCAATCGGTGTCAGTGGGTGTACAGCCACCCCCACGACCCACTACACCCCCCACCCCCACAGACCTGCAACATGGAGCACCCCCGCTTAGAGCCATGTGGCATCCAGTACAGTGCACGCACGAACAACTTGCAGGTGGGAAACTGGACAGGGCTGGATTACTGGAGGCATGAGGACCATAACACCACCAACACATGGGACATGTCACGTAGCACACGAACACGCAGCACCGCCCACCGTCACGAACAAGTGAACAATGTGCACACGGACATGAACAACAGACTCACACCCCACATGACCCATCACAGACATAGCAACACCCAAGGAGCCACGTCTGCATGCACAAGCCACACTGAATATAGTCCCACACGGCAGCCACTGTGCAACTCATCACACACAACCGAAACACCATTGAAGTCCAGTCCATGTAGCCCCCACTGCCTGTCAACCCCACACCCCACAACTACGCATATGTAAGACAAACAACACTAGACGCAACAGAGCGGAACAACAGAAATGCACACGAACACCACTGAACCCATCAAACTCACAGACACACCATGCACATACAACATACCATCCATCCCATCCGTCAGCCCCAGTCACATGAAAGGCATGTCATCCGCACAGCTGCCACACATACAGCAGTCACGCTAAGACACATGCCCATGACCAACCATGTGCCAGAAGTCAATTAAGCGCACGACACACTGTGAGCAACAACACACAACATGGGCCACACCCCCGAGCACTGCAGTGATGCACATGGCACAGGGCAGCACGCACACCAAGGAGATGGGACAACTGCAATACGTTGGCTGGCACACAACTATCACTCACTCATAACGATGCGTCCAATGCCATGTCCAGTAACCACAACAGACAGCAAATATGCAGGGCATGTCAGGCATGCACACACCTCAGACCATGCACTGTCATGCTGCCACAACACATGTCACGTTCGGCACCCATGGCTCACAGCATGTACCCCAAAAGCATATCCCCTCCCAAATGCGAATCTGGGGCATGGCCCCCATGTTGCCATATGCGTTCCTAAGCGTTCCATTTGAACCCCAAAAGCATATTCCATCCCAAATGCGAATCTGGGGCATGGCCCCCATGTTGCCATATGCGTTCCTAAGCGTTCCATTTGAACCCCAAAAGCATATTCCATCCCAAATGCGAATCTGGGGCATGGCCCCCATGTTGCCATATGCGTTCCTAAGCGTTCCATTTGAACCCCAAAAGCATATTCCATCCCAAATGCGAATCTGGGGCATGGCCCCCATGTTGCCATATGCGTTCCTAAGCGTTCCATTTGAACCCCAAAAGCATATTCCATCCCAAATGCGAATCTGGGGCATGGCCCCCATGTTGCCATATGCGTTCCTAAGCGTTCCATTTGAACCCCAAAAGCATATTCCATCCCAAATGCGAATCTGGGGCATGGCCCCCATGTTGCCATATGCGTTCCTAAGCGTTCCATTTGAACCCCAAAAGCATATTCCATCCCAAATGCGAATCTGGGGCATGGCCCCCATGTTGCCATATGCGTTCCTAAGCGTTCCATTTGAACCCCAAAAGCATATTCCATCCCAAATGCGAATCTGGGGCATGGCCCCCATGTTGCCATATGTGTTCCTAAGCGTTCCATTTGAACCCCAAAAGCATATTCCATCCCAAATGCGAATCTGGGGCATGGCCCCCATGTTGCCATATGCGTTCCTAAGCGTTCCATTTGAACCCCAAAAGCATATTCCATCCCAAATGCGAATCTGGAGCATGGCCCCCATGTTGCCATATGCGTTCCTAAGCGTTCCATTTGAACCCCAAAAGCATATTCCATCCCAAATGCGAATCTGGGGCATGGCCCCCATGTTGCCATATGCGTTCCTAAGCGTTCCATTTGAACCCCAAAAGCATATTCCATCCCAAATGCGAATCTGGGGCATGGCCCCCATGTTGCCATATGCGTTCCTAAGCTGCTCCATATGAACTCCAAAAGCAAAGTAAAAACCAGACCCAGGATGGGCCAGGAGCCCGCATACACCAGAGTCACAATGAGTAGGGGCAAAGCAACACACCCATCGGCATGGCCAATCCGTCCCATGCCACATGTGCACAGCACACAGTCCCATTGCCTAGCACACACAACTACAGATGCCACAGCCACACACTCGCCTCCGGGAAACCCATGTACGAGATTGCACGAACTGCCAATGTCAGACGACTAATACATACTTCGCCAGGTGCAACACAATAACAAATCTCATTTTCTCCACAGGTGACGAACTGCTGGACGCTGGGGATGGAGACAGCAGCCAGCACAGCCAGCCTACAAGCCCCCAACGAGGACACACGGATCTGGAGGATCTGTCCACCTCTTCGGACACGGACCACCAAGCTGGCCCATCTGGCGTGGCAGGGCCCAGCCGCTCCCCAGGACCCCTCCTACCCACCAACCCATCATCCAGGGATGCTGAACAGTCCCAGTCCCCTGCTGCCACTGTCGTTGCGGCCACACCCACGGTCATTGCGGCCACTACCACTGCCGCAACCGCCACCATCGCCGCACCGACCACCACCGCCTCCACCACCACCACGTCTTCGCTGGCACCAGCCCCAGCGCAGGTGGTGGCCCGGCCGACTGGATCCACCCTGGGAGCCACAGCGAGGACCGTGGTGTGCAATGTGGCTAGTGGGCAGGCCGGTGGCAGCAGGACTGGTAGGAGGAGCAGGGTCAGGGAAACGCCAGCCTCCCCTGGGAGCCATGCCCTGCCTCAAATGGCCAGAGTCCTTGGGGCCTATGAAGAGGCCCAAGGACAATGGGCCAGGTCTGCTACTGACACGCGGGAGGTGCTGGGGGTGCTGAGGTCCATGGACGCCCATATGGGCCAATTCGTGTCCCGTATGGACCAACTCGTGGACCTCATGGGCCAGCTGGTGGTGGCGGTGGGGTCACAGGCAAGGCCAGCAACACCACCTCCGCCACCACCTGCTAGGGCGCAGGGTCGGCCAGCAGTGTCCACTTCCCCTGCGTCCACAGCCAGTGAGCACACCTCACCCACCACCAGCAGGTCGCCACCACACACCCCCTCCCAAACGTGGAAGGGGCCGTCCGAAGAGGAAACAGATCTCCCGGGAGGACTTCGCACGCTCCAGTCGCAAGTGAGGCAGCCAGCCAGCCTTCCGCCAGCCTTCCTTGACCAGCCACTGCATTGACTTGCTCTACGATCCCACTCCACACAGCCAGCTGGATGGCATGTGTGTGTTGGACTATGGACATAGAACCAGTGGGTACACCCTGATCATCACGCAGCCATGACCGACAGCTCATTGTCACTGCGCGCACCACTTTTGTCATCACCTTACACACAATCACATGTCACAGTTTGTAATAAATGCACCTTTTTCACTAACTGCTGTTTGTGCCCTGTGTTTTATTTGTACGGAATACAACGGCCACCTTGGGCGGAAGGGCACCTGATGCGTGGCATGGCAATGGAATCCGGAGGGCCTGTAGGGACCTAGGGGTGGGAGACAGAACAGGAGCACATTCAATGAGTGTGTCACACACCCATCACACAGTACATGTCAACAACTACAAGCAATGTACACACATCGCACGGAGCAATAGGGCACAATGCCACAGTCACCAACAGTGGCATACTACCCTGGCCATGGAGCGTTGACACACTGCACGCAGTGAACATACGGCCACCCTGACACAGCACACACACACCTGCACAGATACAGACACATCATCCGTCGTACATGGACACTCACCGTCAAGTGAAGTAGCGGGCGATGAGCTGCTGGCGCACATTCCCAGCTTCCTCCTCTCCGCTGTCCACCTCACTCGAGCTGTCCTGGTCTGCGGGCTGGGGCCCTGGTTGATCTCCGTCATCCACAATGAGGGGGATCTGCTTCCGAATGGCCAGATTGTGCAGCATGCAGCACGCCACCACTATCTGGCACACCTTCTGTGGGGAGTACGCCAGTGCACCCTCGGTGCGGTCCAGGCACCTGAACCTGGACTTGAGGAGGCCAAAGGTACGCTCGACCACACGTCTGGTCCTCCCATGTGCCTCATTGTATCGATCGTCTGCTGGGGTGCGAGGATTCCTCAATGGACTGAGCAGCCATGCCCCATTCGGATACGCAGAGTCACCTGGGTGTGAGGGACACAGAGAACCGTTGCAATTCCAACTGGACAGGGGACAGCATCGCACAACCAGCACGCTACACCACTCCACATACTCACCGACAATACAGGCACGATCCTGTTGCAGATTGGCCATCAGTCGTGGCAAGATGCTGTTGCGCATTATGTGTGCGTCATGGGCCGAGCCTGGAAACTTGGCACACACGTGGGTGATCACCATGTCCGCAAGGCACACCACTTGCACATTCAGGGAGTGCGTGTGCTTCCTGTTGCGGTACAGGTGCTCAGTGGCCTGTGGTGGAACAAGGCCAACATGAGTGCAGTCAATGGCTCCCACGACGTGTGGGATTCTGCCAAGGGCATAGAATGCACCCTTCACTGCCGCCAATTCACGAGCCCTGGGGAATCTGATGTACCTGTTCCGGTACAGCATCATGGCTGCCAGTACATCCCTCAGCACCTTGCTGAACATGGGCTGGGACATCCCTCCTCCACTGCCCACTGTGTGCTGGAATGACCCAGTGGCGAAGAAATGCATGGCGGCCATCACCTTAGCCGTGGGGGTGACAGCAGTCGGATACACCCTGCGGGGACGGAGATGGGGCTCTAACATGGCACACAGTCGATGCAGAGTTGGCCTGTCCAGCCGAAACTTCCTGATTACCTCTGTATCGTCCATGTCCGCCAGCAATTGGTATGGGCGGTCAATGTTCGGTCTCCGCCTGGGTTAAATGGCAGAGGACACATGTCAAAGCAACACGGCACATAGCAATTTCGCATACACATCACTGACATGACTGAGCAAGCACATGAGCCACAGCCCAGCTGTCAAGCTGGGACGGCACGGCCACAATACACTTACACAGGTCTCCCAACAATGGCAAGTGAGACATACCACTGCCATGTGCATGCACATGGGGATCTAGGCCCCAATGACTTGCGGGGCGTGCTGATGGGGACTGACTGCATATTCGTCAAGCGGCAACGCCACGGCAACATGAGTGTCTGCTGAGCATGGAACTGCTTCCGAGGCTGGATGAGTATGGCACACGACGACGACGATGTGGGCACGGGCTGAGCGGCCAATACAAGTGGGACCTGTGGCACGAGGGGATATGAGACAGTAGTAGGTGTCAGCACTGCACCCTATGTACAGCACTGTACGGATCACAGCTCCCGAAACATTGACTGGTGTCCACATTGACAGCCCCATGCCAAGACGGCTGTGTGCTTGCAGTCACACGTCACAGGTGAGAGGTTACATTGCACGTGCCAGGTGGCAGACGTACATAGTGGGAGCTGGCATGTGTGTGCATGTGTCTCCTGTTCAGGATCCACCAGATGGGCGCTGACTCTGTACTGACCATTGGACACAGCATGTTCCGTGGAAGGCTTGTGTGTGTGGGATGGTGGCACTGGATGTGCCTCCGTTGGGTGGGGGGCCATGCACAGGGCGGGTACGTCGATGATTGCGCATTGTTGGTCACGGTGGGTGCACCAACTAAGATGTGTTGCCCTGTGTTCAATTCCTATGTCCGCATGATGATGGACTGTGGATGTGGGCAGACTACACATTGGTCGATGTGCTGTCTATATGCATGTGCCTTCACACCAGGCACAGCTGCCCCTGCACATGTGACCCCTGCTGGACTCGCTGCTGGGTCTGTGGAGCTGATGCACCTTCTGCGCGTGGGGCGGACAGCTCTCCTCACTTCCCTCATTGCGCATGTCATGTCTTTGCCGCAGGTGACATGGATCATGGAGGGCCCACATGTACGCGTGGGTAGGCTACACATGATTGTTCACTGGTCGCCACCCCCAGTCAGTGTTTCGAATGGGAAGGTTGTCGTGCTGGTGGTATGTTCGATGTGGCGGATGGGCGGGCCTAGGTGCGGGCTTACATTCCGGACATGGGGGGTAGTTGGATTGGCGACTAGTTGCAGTACACACGGGACACGTCTCTTCCTTTCCACATCTGGGTCATCCCTTGTACTAACTGACAGTGATACAGTCATCTTCGCCCCAGCCCTCATGTCCTCCCTCGCCCCCCAATATGCATGCTCACCTGCGAGGCTAGCGCTTGCACAGGCAGCCCCAAGCTCGCACCAGAGAGGGCAAGGAGTGTATGTGTGGGTCCAGTTGCACGAGTGGGCTGTCTCAGGGTATGATGTGTGGCGGGACGCCGTCCACCTGCGTGGTGCCCCAAATGGAGACCCGGCCTGCATGGACTATGCATCACAGTCTTCGCCTTCCGGATCCGCCACCTGCGACACCCAGTGGCTGTGGCTGCCCTTGCGGCCAGGCCGCGTCCGTCTGTGGCTGATGGCCCACACATTCACTCTTTGGCCTCTCTGGGGAGGGCTCGGGGTGGTGGCGCACGCGCTTGCACTTAGTCGCAATGGCATGTGTCGTGGTTGGTATGATGGGCAATGGATGGGATGGTGCGAGCCACCTCCCGTGACGTCAGTGCTGCTCGTGCTGTGGTGCGTCCCCCTACACTTCCATGTGACTTGTGCCATGCTAGACGTTGAGGTACTATTGCCTGCGTGATATGACCAGGAGGAGCGCGAGGAGACCTCTCACACACCATGCTCCACTGCCATCCCGTGCCCTGTATCGCCTGTGCGGATTGACTATGTTGGGGTTACACCTGGTCGACTGGGGCTGTGTGTGCCTTGTCAAGGGGCATGGCGGGCGCACAACAGGATCCAGCTTGTCCACAGAGGGTGGGCTGAGGTGCGCCTGGTACCGCTTTGTACGTGTGCCCGGCTGCTGTGCACACACGTGTTCACTCCCCCCGACAGGTGTCCTCTCACAATGCCCAGGGAAGCGGTGGTGTACTGTTCATGACCCCTCCCAACACGGCGTGCTCCAACTTGGCATGTGCGCATCTACCCGTCGCACCCACCCACCTGAGCACTGCGTCCATACGACTTCACACGACACATGTGTGTCTTCCACAGTAGTGCTACTCATTTGCGTTGACATCCAATACCAGTGGACTACATGGTCATGTCACGACTGCCGTGTACTTCACATACTCTCATCCTCTCTCATTCGTACTTGTGAAATGAGTCAGCGGAGACAGTTCTGGTTTCAAACATTATATTGAGTCTTCTGTCCTCTGTGATGCAGTATAGTGGACACTACTGGCAGCGGAATACATGTTGAGGATATACTGAGCATGATAACAAATGGGATAGGGTGTGGGGTTACATCTGCTTGGCCAAGGCTGTGCTAATGTACATTTACGTATAGCTGCGGAGCTGCGGACTTTGACACAGACGGTATACATGTAGCCTACCAGACCGCTCGGCATCATGGGCACAGTCCATCTCAGTTCCATGTGACAGGTTTGCTGCGGTTGTTCCTCATGCACGCGTGCATGTGAGATGACATCAGGGCATGTGCTTGCGTGCATGCAGCGGCGTGCCACTTGTTGTTGCACTGTGGTGGTTACTGGACATGTCACAGTCACTGGGGTCGTGTTGTTGTTGTATGCACTTGTCGTCCATGCAAAGGTCCTGGTATGGGATTCCCGGGGCGGGGGTGGGAGGGGTGCAGCACCCACAGACTCCAGGCGACCTATTCATGTCCACTGAGCGGTGTGTGTGTCCATGTGCGCTGGATCCATGTCGTGTCCTGGTTGTTCGTGCAGTTCCGTCCATGTGGGTGCGATGCACAGAGCCCATGCCACTGCCTCCCACGATGCATGCGGTGTTCCTGGATGTGATGGGGAACAGTGTGCATGTCCCGGTCATATCCGATGTCATGGCGATGTCGTTGATGGTGTGGTTACAGTTGCCGGTCGTTTGGTATGGCTGTTGTGGTGGTGACTGGCCAGTCCGTGCGGAAGCTGAGCATGGGTGCGGGGTTGGACTTCATAGGTCACTCGGGGAACCTGCGTTGTGGTCCGACGTATTTACAGGTTGTCAGGTATGCAATGCCGTCCAGCAGGGCTTCCATGTCATTGGTGGTGTACATGTTTGCCAGCCAATGAAGCGGATGGTGGCTGTCAAGGTGTTGTTCGTAGGTTGTCCCTTGGAGGACCATGATGGGGCATGCTGGGTGACATTCGATGTAGCTGTTCTCGATGATCCGTCGTGTGGAGGCACAGTGGTTCCATTTCAGTGCGCGTGCGATGTTGGCCACATACGCCATGCCCCCATAGGCAGAGCAGGCCCTGTCGTGTGCGTCCAGAGGGAGGAGTAGTGGTAGCAGGTCCGCCTTCAGACATGCCGGGTTGGAGAGGCATATCTCGACGGGATGCTGGTAGGGACACCTCCGACAGTAGAAGACGGGCATGACGCAGCTGAACAATGTGATGCGGTAAGTCAGTCGGTAACTTACGTTCAGCAGGGACAGGAGATCGCATCCCAATGTATGTATCGTGTTGGTTTGGTACAGCTTGAGCTCTTCGGCGTAGTTGGGTAGGTGTGTTGCGGTTGCCATTTCGCAGCGGTTCGTAGAGGTGGCGTGCTCCGGCTGTGTGTGCAGTCTGCAATGTGCACGCTCCGGGGTTGCTGTGAGCTCTGTGTAGTCGTGGGGAGACAGGACTTGTGTTCTGTTGGCTTGTTTGGAGGACACGGGCCCTCTTCCCACATGCTTCTCAGACAGTTCAAGGTCAGTGCTGTGTGACTCCTTCCAATTAACTTGCATGTGGCCGACATGGGGGAGTGTTTTCTTCTTTCTTCCCCGTCCGTTGTGTGCTTCTGTGATATGCGCTATCTGCCCTGTGGTCGGTCTCCTCGGCATGCCTGTGTTGGTCTATTCTTGGACAATGGCTGTATTCACCAGCTTCTGTCGTAGGGCTGTGGTTTCGGTGTTGGAATGGAAGGTCATTCAGTGCTGTCTGCTCTCCCTTGTGTGGGCGGCAGGCTGCCTTTCCGCTCTGCGTTGGGCCTTGTGTGTGGATGTAATTCTTGGGCCACCTGTTGTCGGTCCCCGGGCTCTTTGGTGTTCCGTTTCATGTGTCTTGTTCATATGTGCAGGGTGGTATGGGTTTTTCAGTGTGGTACTGGCGTTCCTCTTCCCGAAGGGGCCCTGCTTCTCCTAGTTGGTGTTGCCGCCGCTGTGTGCTACGCCATGTTTGTTACACTGGGGTGTGTCCTGCAGTTGCGTGTCTTCACTGACATGTGTGCGTCGTTTGTGTGGCGTTGGGTGTTGTCCGTGAATTGGGCGTTGGGGACATGTCTGTGGCCGGCCTGTCACGTGTCATGTGCGTTCGGGGTGGGGCTGATGTGTGTGCTGCTTGGTTGTGTCCCTGTGTCTGTGTGCGACGCATGCATGGCGCTGCGGTTGGCCTCTGCGTTATGCGCATGTGTGGCGGCGTCATCAGCGCTTTGGGGCCGTGACGGGGTGGTTGGTTCCTAGTCCCAGGTGGTGTGTACACATGTGTTCTGCGATGTTACGATTTGGCCTGTGTGTCATATGTGGATGCGATGGTGGATGTGTAGTGTGCACGCGCTGGTGGGGGGTTGTCCGCTTTTTCCGCCCTTGCACTGTGTGCGCTGTTTGCGTGCACTTGTTGTGTGTGTGCCTACCTGCGTCTCCGCGGTACGTTGCGTCCTTGGTGGTGCATCAGCAGAAGCATGGGAAGGGCCTGCAGTGCTGGATTCATGCCCGGGTGCCGCTTCTTCGTTGTCCGTGCTCTGCGTCCGTGTTTCCGCCTCTCTTTCACGTGCGGTGTCTCTTTGCCGTGGGAGCCGTTTGTTTGCGGCATCGTAATTTATGCGCCGGGCGGGACGTGTTTCGTCGGACGGTGTGTGTCAGTTGTGCTGCGCCGCTACGTGTGCGGGCGCACTTTGATGGCGGACGGTGTTGCTGGCTTGCCGGCGGTGTTTGGCCTGCTTTTCGCATCATAATTGGGCGGGCGTGTGGACTGCTGCGTGCCGGCGGTAACTGGTGGTTTTTGCATCCGCCAGCACGGCGGTTGTGCTTCCGCCCGCCATCGTAATGGGCCCCTAATATTTTTATGTCAATTTTAGATTTTTGCTACATTAAAATAATTTTGTATGTTTTGTTAATTTTTATATTTTTATATATGTTTTGTTTTTGTTTTTTTTATTATATTTGTATTGCAGTTAATATTTTGTTTGTTTTTAAATTTGAATTTTGTTCTGTGGGAAGAGTAATTTTTACCCCTCCACTATCCAACGCTTTCCCTACTGTTGCATTCGCAGGAGTGGAAATAGTAATTTATACCCCTACGCTATCCAACACTTTCCCTACTGTTGCACTTGCTGGAGTGGGAATAGTAAATTTTACCCCTCCGCTATCCAACACTTTCCCTACTGTTGCACTTGCAGAAGTGGGAATAGTATTTTTCTCCCCTCCACTATCCAACACTTTCCCTACTGTTGAACTCATTGGAGTCGGAATAGTAAATTAATACCCTCCGCTATTCAACAGTTTCCCTACTGTTGCACTCATTGGGGTGGGAATATTAATTTGTACCCCTCCGCTATCCAACACTTTCCCTACCGTTGCACTCCCTGGCGTGGTAATAGTAATTTTATCCCCTTTGCTATCCAACACTTTCCCTACTGTTGCACTCATTGGAGTGGGAATAGTAAATTATTCCCCTCCACTATCCAACACTTTCCCTACTGTTGCACTCGCTGGAGTGGGAATAGTAATTTTTACCCCTCCGCTATCCAACACTTTCCCTACTGTTGCACTCGCTGGAGTGGGAATAGTAATTTTTATCACTCCGCTATCCAACACTTTCCCTACTGTTGCACTTGCTGGAGTGGGAATAGTAAATGATTTCCTCCGCTATCCAACACTTTCCCTCCTGTTGCACTCACTGGAGTGGGAATAGTAATTTTTACCCCTATGCTATCCAACACTTTCCCTACTGCTGCACTTGCTGGTGTGGGAATAGTAATTTTTATCCCTCCGCTATCCAACACTTTCCCTACTGTTGCACTTGCTGGAGTGGGAATAGTAAATTATTTCCCTCTGCTATCCAACACTTTCCCCACTGTTGCACTCACTGGAGTGGGAATAGTAATTTTTACCCCTATGCTATCCAACACTTTCCCTACTGTTGCACTTGCTGGAGTGGGAATAGTAATTTTTATCCCTGCTCTATCCAACACTTTCCCTACTGTTGCACTCATTGGAGTGGGACTAGTAAATTATTCCCCTCCGCTATCCAACACTTTCCCTACTGTTGCACTCGCTGGAGTGGGAATAGTAAATTATTCCCCTCCGCTATCCAACAATTTCCCTACTGTTGCACTCGCTGGAGTGGGAATACATTTTTACCCTCCGCTATCCAACACTTTCCCTACTGTTGCACTCATTAGAGTGGGAATAGTAAATTATTCCCCTACGCTATCCAACACTTTCCCTACTGTTGCAATCGCTGGAGTGGGAATAGTAAATTATTCCCCTCCGCTATCCAACACTTTCCCTACTGTTGCACTCGCTGGAGTGGGAATAGCAATTTTTTACCCTCCGCTATCCAACACTTTCTCTACTGTTGCACTAAATGTAGTTTAAAATGTAGGTTTAAAAATATTACATATTTTAATATTTTAATTTATATTTTATTTTTTTATTTTATTTTTATGTTACAGGTGTATGTATATATGTATCTTTATTTTTTTATATATTTCTAACATTTTATAATTAATTAAAATTATTTATTAATTATTTTTAAGTAAACATATACATATATATATATTACATTTTATATATGTATGTTTAATTTATTTTTAAATTACATTTTTTACTTATAATTGTTAAAATTTACAAATAAATTTAAATAATTTTTTTAAGTAAAATGTATTATTTAATTTATTTTACATTATTTATAATACATATAAAAAAAACGATATTTTGTACTTCGATGTTTTTAACAACAATTTTTTTCCCCGATATTTTTGTACTTACCATTATGAAGTTAGGAGGTCGATATTTTTGACAACGATATTTATGTCACGATATTTCTGTAGGTCGATATTAGTGTTGTCGATATTCTGTCAGTGATCCCATTTATAAATCAAGAAAATCATTAATATCACTGTAGCCACTGCAATAATAGGTGTTAATATTCTCCCTAATAGGCTATTCCCAAATGTAGAAAAACTATTTCTGACAGAGGAAAAACTTTTACCAAGTTTCTCCCAAGCACCATCAATCTTCAATTCGGATAAATCTTGATGAAGATTTGTAATATTCTGAATATACCCCTCAAGATTTTTACTCTTGTCAGGGATATAAGTACAACATTGTTGTATTTTCAACATATTACAGACTCCACCCTCTTTCGCCAATAATACATCAAGGGCAAGTCGATTCTGCAAAACCATAGATCTAATTGCAACCATCTCAGTATCAACCATTAAAAACCCACCAGCAGTGTCTGTTGATAAATGATCAACCACTGTGGACAATTTTCTAATTTTGTACAAATTTAGTATCACTCCAACTGAAGGTATCAATGCCCCAAAAACATCTCCTATAATTTCTGAAAAACTCAGTCTCTTATTACGTATTAGTCCATTCTTTATTTAATTGATTCTATGTTTCTCATCCATGTGGTAAATCTTAGGAAATACTATTGCTAAATAACAACACCCATACCAATGTGCAGGCAATCTATAATAGGCATTCTTACCACACACATAATAGATTTCTGGAAAAACAGGATCAGTTCCTCCTTTCAATCCCCATCCTCCCGTAACTAGAAAAGTATGATCACATTCACTAGAACCAATGAAATAATTATTATAGTCAGTCTTTTGTCCAAGTAAACAAAGCTTCCCTCTATTATACCAGTCTAGGGTCATGGCAGCATAATCTCCCTCTCTGAAAGCCCATGGAGGTACATGAGACTTTTGCTTAGCAGCCTTTCCCAGAAACTCTTGTCTTCTATCTTCAACCATGTTAATGAATTCTATTTCTTCAAATCGTAATCTGCAAGTTAGGTTATGTCTATGTGCATATACTGTATCTATTGTTTGTGTAGAATGAAAAAATTCTCCCATATATTCCTCATTTCTAGCACTATTTATTTTATTCATATTCCTTCTATTAGGAATTTTTGAAAATACTAAATCCATGTTAGAGTAAAAGTATTGGAGACTTCCCCTCTCATAAAACAGACTTGTTAATACACTGCAAGGCACACCATATGTTAAAGGTAGGTGATGATATGTCACCCCTCTGAGACAGACGACGGTAATTGCATGCATACATAACAATCTCTCGCATCCATTACATCAACATACTCATACAATAATTTGGTAAAGACATTTAACGAAAAATCATTAATTGATTTATCATGATGATAGATACTGTCATCTTTCATCTTTTCCATTTTAGTATGTGAGTCTTCCTCTAAACCTTAGAGCAGCACCCGCCGCAATGTAATAGGTGCGGAATGCAACCGCCAGGGTGGCGGTCACATCCTAATTTGCGGTGCGGGACCGCAGCACTGCTGGCGGCCGGTCCCAGCACCGCTAGGGTGGCGGGCGGCTAATGGGGCCCTTAATTCCCATAATAGGTGAATTGCAAGGACTTCCCAATATTTCTTTTAGAATGCCTTGTTCAATCATTTGCTCTATTACAGGAATAACTCCTGCTATAGTCTCAGGACTCATCTTATATGGTGGTGTTTTTGGAAACTCTGCACCTTGTTTTACTGTAATTTGAATAGGGTCAACACCTTTCATCAAGTCCAATTTCTTTTCCTGTAAAATCCCACACATCTGCTCTCACTATGGGGCCGATTCTGATGCGGGTTGGAAAAGCTTCCCGACCGAGGGCCTGATTCTGATGCGGTTAGGAAGGCCTCCTAACGGCATTTGCTCCTTCCAAATCGGATCGGGATCGTGTCTTCCCGACCGAGGGCCCAATTCTGATGCGGTTAGGAACAAATGTTCCCATTGAAGTCAATGGGAGTTCAACCAAATCGTATCTGGAAGCATCCGGATGCATCCTACTCCGCCGGTCGGACTTTCCCGATCCGAGTGGGTCGGACACCATTTCCCAACCAATTCGGTCGGGAAGCTTTTCCAACCCGCATCAGAATTGGCCCCTATGTCTCTCAACTCACAGGGGAAATCCTCAAATGTGAGCAATGAATATAGATCATTCACTTCTGTCCCTTGCTTTGCTAACATCATTTTAAAAGCAACATCTTCATCTGGTGTCTGAAAAGCAATACCATCCGGTGTACAATAGATGGCGCAATTCATCTTGCAGAGCAAATCCCTACCTAAAAGATTCACTGGACTCGTGTCACATACCACAAAGCGATGCATATCTCTGAATTCTCCAATATGAACCTCCATTGGTTTGGTCATTGTAGTTCTAATGTATTTATTTGAAACTCCTACGACTTGGATAGTTTCTCCCGAGAGGGGTAGGTTTGGAATTTCTGCTGCTCTTACAATAGAACGGGTAGCACCAGTGTCCACACGGAATGTAATATTATTACCTTCCACTTTCCCATCAATAAAAGGACCTGATTGATCTACCACTAGAGATGCGCCGAGCATGCACTCTTCCTCCCCCCTCAGGCACCGTCATTGAATGAATGAATGAATGAATGAATGAATACTTTATTTGTGCGGTTAATCAAAACCATTACAAAACGCAACATATTTAAAAGAGAAAGAGAAAAGCTTTTGGAAGTATAAAACAATAAATATTTGTTCGAAAGATTGTTAAAGTCTCCAATTGATTTTGTTTATAAAATAAGACAGTGATTTATAAAAACCTTAATGGGCAGAGCAAATCAAAGGTTCGCTGTTGGCCAAGCATCCACAACCCAGGCCCTCCCTTCTAAAGAACTCCGAAGGGTACGCCTCACTCGGCGTATGGAGAGTTGCCCTTAAATAATGTGCGGGTGTTGTAAACAAATTTCTCAAAGCTGGCCATGTGCTTTACTATATCCAAAGTATAAAGTTGCTGGACTGCCTCTTTTGCTGTACAGGTGCCCAGTTGGAGGAGGATCGGTCTAAGATAGATTCTACGAGCTGACTGAAGGGCTGGACAGCAGAGTAGGATATGGGCCAAGGATTCTCGTTTGTAATTGCAGAAGTGGCACTCCCTAATACCCGGCCTTATGTACACGGTTGGATATAGTTCTTTTAGAGGGAGGGGGTGTAATCTGGCAGCTAAAATCCTGTGTAGGGCTTGCCTTCCCACGGCCTGCCTAAGATGAGGTTTCTGACTGGACCGTGTATATGGGAGACTTTGGGTCTCATGGAAGCCTCTTGCTGCCAGAGATTCCGTGTCCAAGGTGCGAGAGCGTAGACGCAATTGCTTTTTTATTGCTGCCTTGATAATAGCATAGTTGGTTATGCTAGTGTCCCAGTTCTCTGTGGCAAGCTGCAGGAGTTCTTTGGCTAAAGCAAGACAGGTGGACCATGGGTTGTTGGATTCTAGGAAAATCGATTTAAAAACAGCCTTCATAGAGTTTGTGGGGGCCGCCGTTGTTAAGAAAAAGTATTTCGAGAGAGTCGCCAGCTCTTCTAGCTTTTGTTGGTTGAGGTCAAATTCCAAGTGAATTAAGGTGTTCCTGGTACAAGCTGGTAACCGGAATATCTTTTTGTAGGCAGTGCAATGTATTTTTTCCAGGTCCTGCGCAAATTTCCCTGGGAATGCCTGTTGAGCGTAATTGAGGGACGGTAAGAGGTTGGCCCTCAGGACTCTTTGTATGGCAATAGTTGATGGACTATCCAATGTCACGTATAATTTGCAAAGTGCGTAGGTGACCATTTTCCCCTTCTGCTGCAGTTTGTGGAGGTGCACCCGTGGGCTGCCCGATTCGCTGATCCAGACCCCTAGGTAATTGTAGGATTGGACACAGTCCAGAGTCAGCGTGTCCAACCGCCACTTTGCCACCTTTTTTTTCGGATAGTGGCCAAAATCACTATTTTGGACTTGGTTGAATTAGCAACCAACTTGTTCTGAGCGTTGTATACCGAAAGGGCCGTAAGCACTTTTTGAAGGCCTATTTTAGTATGATCGAGGAGAACCAGGTCATCGGCATACTGCATCAGCTGTATCTTTTGTGAGGCCGATCCTGGGCGTGGCTAAAGAGGCTCCATTCAGTGCCCGGCCCATGTCCGCAGTGTACAGATTGAAGAGAATCGGGGCCAGGACACATCCCTGCTTTAGCCCCCGGTCCGTGGTAGTTTTCTCTGTAGCAGACTGGCTGGAAAGTTTGACCCTTACCCAAGTGCGCAAATATAGTGATTTAATGGCTTGTAATAAGGGTGGACTGATGTTCCAACGTGCCAGTTTCTGCCAAAGGATGGAGCGGTCTACACCGTCAAAGGCTGCTGAGTAGTCAATAAAGCAGGCAAAAAGCGGCGGGGTGCAATGGGACACCACTTGATTGGCTAGATATGACAGGGCGACGATGTTATCCACGGTTGAGCCCCCTGGTCTAAACCCGGTCTGTTAAAAGAGCAGAAGACCTTCCGTCTTGAACCAGTCCGCTAATTCCGCCAAAAGTGAGCTTGCATAGGCCTTGCCCTCGATGTCCAGCAGGGCGATCATTCAGTAGTTCCTAGGGTCAGTGTTTGGCCCTTTTTTTATATATAGGTTGCAGCAGTGAACCCCTCTAAGAGTCTGGGACGTCCCCCAATAGCCTACATTCCGCGTATAGCTGCGTCAAGGTGTCTGACCAGAAGTCTGTATCATCCCTAAAGAGGGAGCCTAGTAGACCACAAGGGCCGGGGGCTCCGTTCTGTCGTATCTTTTTTAGGATTAAACAGACCTCGCCTTTGCCTGGAAAAATTGAAGCGACTGAAGGAACAACGGGCTCTACTAAGGTGTTTCCATGTCCCTCCCCGGATGTTGTGGCACTATTCTGCGGAGTGCCGTTCGGGACATCGGTATACAGTCTTTTAACATGGGCTACCCAGGTGGCTGCGTCAAGAGAATTCTCTCTATTGGAGGTCCCGTGAAATAGTTGGTTTAGGTATTGTCGGAATTCTTGGGATTTAGACGGCGCCAACAGGTCAATAAGTTTCAGCCATTTTGCCTCTATGAGTTCCCGTTTTGCCTTCCAGACCTGTTGTGAATGGTTTTTTGCCGCTAGTTTAAGTTCCTTTTTGGCGGTCTCTGACCTGGTTTTTTGATAGGCCCTTCATTTGGCCTTTAAGTGTTTTGCACATTGCTTTATCACTGGAGCTTGACCCAGAGCGTATATTGGATTTTGGGGGATGCTGTGTGTGATGTTCCCCCGCAACAGTGTGGCCAATGCATATGCAAGTTTGTCCCATTCGCCTATACGGCCCCAATTATTAGGGCCGGTCTGCCATCCGACCCATGTTGTTTTCCAAAAGGCAAATTTGTTGATTGTTTTTGCCCCCCATTTAATCCTTCTAAGGAGCCTGTGCTGTTCTTCACCCTGGGACGCTCCGATGCAGCGGGTGGTGTAGCGGATATCCGCTGTGATGGTTAAATGCAGAGTTAGGGAGGCATGATCACTTTCGCTCCGTGGAAGCACTACGAAGTTTAGCATGCATTTTTGCAGCCTCTCACCAAGTAGGATGTAGTCTATGGTGGTCTGGTTGTTATAAGTGGGTGGGTGAGATACCCATGGCTTGGACTTCATAGATAGGGAGTGCATGGTGGCCAGGTTGTATGCCCGCATGAAGGCATTAAATCTCCCAGCGCTCCCAGCGGAATAACTTTCCGGTACATCCTCTCCTATATTATGCATGTTGAGATCCCCAAGAATGATGGGTTCCATGGAAGCAAACTGTGTGAGCAAGGACTCGATTTGGGCAATCAGTGGAGTAAGCTTGTCCTTAGGGGCCGGCCCATGAGGGTTATAATATATGTTGATTAGGAGAAGGGATAGAGGACCCTCGCCCGTATTAAGACCTTTCAAGGTCCCGGCCAGGAACATGTCAGAGGCATTCTTTATCTCGGTGAAGTGGACTTTCTAGGCGTGTTTGATGTATATGGAGATGCCCCCCGCTGGTCTCCCGAATATAGTGCCTTTGATTGCAGGTTTAAAGTATTTTGCATAGCCTCCTATTGGAATAGACTTGGTTGTCCACGTTTCTTGAACACAGATTAAATCAGCCCCTGCCAGGAGCGTGGTCGCCGAGGTACTTTGCAGAACCTTAGTCATCCCTGCGACATTCCAGGTCATGATGCTTAATGATTGGATATTGTTAGAAGGGACTTTGGGCTGAGCAAGGCTGTTACTTGGGGCGAACGAGCCTTTGACAATATGGGCCCCTTACTTGATAAGGCCCTGAGATTTGTTGGCCAAGCTTGCCGCGACCCAGCCCCAATAGGCCGAATTTGGGGAGGGTGGGGGGCAAAAGGGGGTGGAGATATTCGATGTAGAAATAACCTGTCTCCCCCCCCCAAGGCCCATCGACCGTGCACTGTATATTCAAGTTGGCTTGTGCAAGGGAGCCCTCCCCACCTCGAATCCCCTTCAGTATGCTAACCGTGGGGGGGTTCTTTGTGGGTGCCTGGAGGATAAATGGATACTTTTCCTGTTCCGACCTTTGCACGTCAATCCCCCATTCTGCAAATTGTTCTTTTTCCGTGAGGACTCTGTCGGCGATGTCCACATTGGCCCAGGTTACAATGGTTTGTTCTAAAAGATTCACTGGACTCGTGTCACATACCACAAAGCGATGCATATCTCTGAATTCTCCAATATGAACCTCCATTGGTTTGGTCACTGGAGTTCTAATGTATTTATTTGAAACTCCTACGACTTGGATAGTTTCTCCCGAGAGGAGTAGGTTTGGAATTTCTGCTGCTCTTACAGTAGAACGGGTAGCACCAGTGTCCACAGGAATGTAATATTATTACCTTCCACTTTCCCATCAACAAAAGGACCTGATTAATCTACCACTAGAGATGCGCCAAGCATGCACTCTTCCTCCCCCCCTCAGGCACCGTCATTGAGATAAACCGGAATCACTCTCAGGACACTGCAACCAATATTGTTGTACATTTTGATTCTTACCAACTTCTTCACTGGAGTGAAATCCAGCATTAGCACTGTATCTCTGTACCTGAGCATTCACATTATTTGGCATAGGAGCTTGAGGTACTTGTATTTGTTGAACCTGTAGTGTGCTGTTGCAGCTGTTGTTGATTCACAACCGCTTCATTCTGCATCTGCGGATTTAAATTTTGAATCATTCCATTATTTCCTAGCAAGGACTTACACTCGTTCTTCCAATGCCCTAACTTTCTGCACGCATGACAAGGATATTTCTTTTTAATTTCTTCTCTATTATTCTTACCTCTACCTTTTTACCATTTAATACACCATTCATTTTAGGTACCTGACCATTTTGAAAATTCTGATTCTGTCCTTTCATTTGAAAATCTGTCTGAGAACCATTGACATAATTCCCATCTTTCTGTTGCGCCACTTTCACTTGTGCCCACATCATCTTCTCTTTTAATTTCTTATGCCTCGACTCAATATCATCACTAAAATACTTAGCATATCTCAAAATGTCATCCCCTGTCTTACTCTGCCAACAAATCAAATGTTGCTGAATCATATTACTAATCTCAGGTTTCAATCCAAATACAAACCTATACACAAAATGTCCCATATCTTTGTCAGTTATACTTTCAAAGCCACTATACTGTTTAAACACCTGTAATAGCCTCTCATAATATGCATGTACTGATTCTTTTGACTCCTGTGTTGTCCTGTCAATTTTAACCCAATTTGTTTCTTTTGGAGAAATTTTACCCTTTAAGTAAGTAATTCACTGATTATATTTTTCCATCACCTCTTCTGAAGGTGCTCCTGTTTTGACATCTCTAGGATATTCCTCTTTTGGCCAATCGACTGCAATTTTACACTCAGTCCATAAATCAGCTGGAACTACAATGTCAAATAAGCCATCCAAATCTTTCAACAAGAGCTTTGAAACTTTTACAAACCTCTCTACCTGTTTGTACCACTTGACAGGCTTTTCTCTTAATCTGGGGAAATCATTAGTAAAAGACAATATATCCATATAAGGAATGTGAACATATCCACCACCTGGAACTTCTCTCATCGGATATATCATTTCAACTTGCTCTGCTTCTCTTAATGGAAGTAAAGAAGATGCATTCACATTTTTACTAGCAATCATTTCTTCCTTCTTTTTCGCCCATCTACCTTTCCATCGTTCCACATCACCCCATCTCTTCAAGGTATTAATCAACTCTTTTATTTGCAATCGTTTACCAGACATATTCAAACTCCCCAAATCCTTTTCAGTAAAGTCCAATCTATATGTTTTCTGCAAAGCTTTAGATTTTCCAATATCCACTCCATATTCCTGTGCAACCTCTACCAATTTCTCATGTAAATTCTTCGCTCTCCATGTAATATTTTTACACAAAAACAGCAACTCTTCGTCCTGATATTTACTCAATCTCTCTGGACTTATTGTATCATTAATCATTTCTTCCAGATCTACTCTCAATTTACCTATATCTATACTCAATTTAGACTTATTCGTTTCTATTCCTCTTATCTAATCATCTAACTCCTCTGGCAATGGTCCCACTGAACCCCCTGGTACTGGAGTCATTTCTCTCACATTCTGCACTAGTTTCCTAGGATCTATCTGCACACTTCTTTTTGCTGTTTCAATCACCTTTTCATTTATTGGAAGATCAATCAATGAAGCACTCCTCTCAACTGGTTCCAATCCACTAGCATTCCTGACACTATTCATAGGAATTGTCAATGTATGCACTCTCAAAATATTTTGACGCTCACTGTACAATGGAACTATAGGACCAATTGTTACTGGTACTGACAATGCTTCTACATTCAAATTCAACTGACTAATTTTCTGGGTCAACTCCTCCCTTGTTATGTTCAACATGTCAATCTATTTTTCCTGTAACTCTCGAGTACCTAATGAAGACTGTGAAGCTACCGAAACATTTGTAACTTGTGAAACTTGTGGGACTGGTGGAACTTCTATTTTAATTAAAGGTGCACTCCGAGAAATCCCATCCAGGCTCTCCTGATATGCTGGAGGTCTCTTTGATAGCATCTCATCTAATAATTCATCATCGATTTCATTTGGATCAGTGTCTAATTCTGAAGTCTCTACTTTATTCTTTTTCTCTTTACATTTTCCTCCAGCCTGATCCTCAGCAACTATTACCGGATATAACCCATCTGCAATCACTTCTCTTCTCCATCTCTTCATCTGATCATCTCACCTAGCTTCTGAATATCTCCTCAATGTATTCCTATATCTTATCCCATTCCTGTCTCTCTCTCTTTTATACGCTTCATGTTCTCATTCTTCAAGCGCCTCATAATGCATAGGTCTGGGATTTGGTTTTGATGAATTCATTTGTCTCCTCAAATTTTCTAATATGCTCACATTAAAAGTACCATGCATTGGAAAAGCTAAAACTCCATCATCTTCAGTGTAAACCATCCAATTCTCTAACCATGTACACGTATGATATCCATGCTCCAACATCATGAAAGAAGCAGGTGATCTTGGAGGAGGTACAGGAAGCCCCTCTCTAGTAACTATCGGCTTATCCTTTTTAAAGAAATCTTGTATTCTTTTTACCATTTTCATTTTACACTCTCTTTTTTCTTGCTAAATAAACCAAAACAAACAAGGGAAGCCTTCCGTAAATCCTCTCACTCTATTCGCTGAATTTCAACCAATACCAGCGCGACTCCCACCAACCAACCAATCACGGCTCACTACACACCTACTATCTCGACCAATGCCAGCGCGGCTCAGACCAACCAACCAATCATGGCTCACTATGCGCCCACTGTCTTGACCAATGCCAGTGCGGCTTTTTGTGACGTCAGTATAACTTCTGCTACTGACCCTCCTTTTACAAAATAATACGGCAATATACTACAAGGTTTTTCTTAACTAAATTCTTGTTAGAAACAACACAAAACAATGCTACTTTGTCTGCTCCACCAAATAAAGAGATAGTTTGATCATTCGAAGAAATTTCTTTTACTTCTAGTAAAATAACGACCAGCGCTACTCTACTCCCAATCAAGTGAAAAGAGGTCTTGGTACTCTTCTGGGGATACTAGCCAAAGTTTCGGAAGAGGATTTTCAAATGAAAAAAGTCTTGGTACTCCTTTGGGGATGTAAAGCCAAAATTTCGGAAGTGGACTTTCCACTATTTCACACAACCTTTTCTCAACAGAATGAATCCCTAAAATAACATCAACAGCATCTCACTGTTTGATATTACAACAACAGACAAAGTACTTCTGCAGTGTGATACTTTTCCACACTATTCCTCTGCCCCCTTAAGGCTAAAATAACATCATCAGCATCATCATCCCGGGATCTTAGGCAACTCCGTACCCGTATTTCCAGACTACATGAAACAAAACGAACACTATCTTTTCATATTAATAACCAAAAAATCAATAATCAATAATTATTGCCAAACTAATCAATATTAATCAATGACCATCCTCTGCTACCAAAACTGATCCAGCGCTCAGAGATCAATAAATTTGCAACTAAACAAGGCCCAATTACATTACCCAACAAAGTCCCTTCGCGCTGGTTTCAGTGAAAAATGCAAAGTTCAGACCTAACTTACCAATCTTCAACCGAACCAGCATTACTCATAGAAAAATAATGTAACGATGGCATCTTTTTATAGTTGAATAGTTGATGGCAATAATTAATGACACTCTCTTAATAAAGATGAACACAGAGTGTATATTTATAATGCTTTATTTAAATAATGTGAAATAAATGCTCATCAAGTACCAATACACAGTACAAACCCATTGATTATCAAAGAATAAACAATTAGCAAAGAAAAAATGACAAATCACATCACATCGACAGTGCATTGAAGGAGTGGAAAGGCGAAGAGAGAAAAAGTTTCAGAGACAAAATACATTTGCAAATGATTATGCAAATTCAGGTTTCTATCTATACTAACCCAGAAGGAAACAGGAAATCTGCTCTCTGGCCAGGGGAGAAGCAGGGCCCCTCAAGAAGATTTGTAAGGGCAAAGTCTAAGTCAGGAATCAGGAACAGGAAGAAACAGGTAGGCCTCTACAGCAAACCGACGACAGCGACGAACACACCTAACACCATCAGCACCTCTCGCAACAGGAGCTAACCCCTCCCACCAGGGCACCTCAATTATACCCTAAAACCCAAATGTCCAACCCACAGTTGTTTCATTTCAGAGTCAAAACTACATCATGATTGGTTAAAGAAGGGGTGTACTGTCACACCACACTCTGCATGTCCATCTCTCTCAATGTTCTATTGTTTTGTTTTTTCATCATCATAACTACATCATCTCAGGAAATACAAGTATACAACATCAGACTTCAGTTTCCTTCTCTCTCCGCAATTGTGTCAAGTTCTGTTACTTCTTCTGCCACTCGTGCGCTTCCAGAGGAAACGTTCATCACTTGTCGATTCTTCACGTTTAACTTTTGGCAGGTACACATAAATTCAAAGGTCGCTCGCCTTTGCCTTCCCTCCACATTCTCTTTTGCTTTTTCAGTTAATAATTCTTTATTTTGCTTAACCCATGCTTCTATGGAAAATAAAACAAATATAATTACTTATTTTGAAATGTTTTTCCTTACGCACCCTCCCAAATGCTGCATCTAACCATCCGCAACCCATGTTAGGTTTGTCTGACAAACGTTAATAATAACATGCATAAAAAGCAGCATTAATCTCTTTATTTTCATTAGTCAAGCATTTGCGGCCTAGTTCAGTGCTTTAGTACGCGCTTGCGCAGTATTATTTTCCCTCATGTTAGTTATTTAAAGCACACATTTTTCACTGCACACTGTTAGAAAAATTAGAAAATGTTACTAGGGGTCTCAATCCGAGCAGGTTTTATTTTTTGAAAACCCTGCTCCATCATGAGTGACCATGTGGCTGGTGGCCATTTTGTGGTGGTGGTAGTGCTTTTGCCATCGACCTGCATGTCTTCATTCCTTTGTTCCTCTTGGGGTATTGCTTCTTGTTGTGGCCTGCCTGGCCATGTGGCTGAAAGCCATTTTGTGAAGGGGCAGCCAGTGTGCTTCTGCATTAGGCCTGCAAGCCTTCTTTGTGGTGGCAATGCCTTCTTGCTGGGTGTTGTTTTGAAAAATGTGCATGCAATTTTTTCTCCTTTTATTTATCCAGCAAAAAATGTAGCACAGTTCACTACATTTTCTAATACATTTGCAATATTATTGATTTGAATTGATTTGATTCACTATGTGGCTTAATCTGCCAATGGGTTTTCCAAACAATAGGCCCAGGCCAGAGCTACTCATGGGTGCATGAAACAACTGTTTCTGTGGCGTCTGTTGAATTTAAACATCATTTAGGGCATGGTTGGCATTGGCTTGAAATGCAAAATGTGTTTTTTTCACTTTTTTTCCTGTGTGTTAAATAAATGCCTTTGTTGGATGTGTGTGGTTGTTGTGTAACTTGCAAACCTTTTTTAGCCCTGTGGATTTTCTTTTTTGGCATTGTTGTATTAAAGCTGTGTTGTTTAGCATGCCTCCTTTGTCTGGCCAGTGTGTGAGTGTGTTTGTTTGTAATAGTGGGCTAGCATTTGCCTTGCCTGAGCCTCTCCATGTGGCCGGAGGCCATTTTGTAAAGTCTGTGTCCATAATAGGCCTGCTTGAGTTCATTGTTCTCCAGGCCTCCTGCTTGTTGTTGTTGTGAGTGACCATGTGGCTGGTGGCCATTTTGTGGTGATGGTAGTGCTTTTGCCATAGACCTGCATGTCTTCTTTCCTTTGTTCCCCTTGGCTTATTGCTTCTTGTTGTGGCCTGCCCGGCCATGTGACCGGCGGCCATTTTGTAAAGGCAGCCAGTGTGCACTGCTTTTGCCGTAGGCCTGCATTGTCTGTCTTCCCTTTCTTGTTGTTGTGGCCTGGCTATGTGGCTGGCGGCCATTTTGTGAAGGCAGCCAGTGTGCTTCTGCATTAAGCCTGCATGTCTTTCTCTTTCCTTTCTTCCTCTTGGCTTATTGCTTCTATCCATTGTCAGCTGCAGCTCCCTAAATGCTGAATCCTACATGATGCACAATGCCCAACATGGTACGTCCATTTGTATTTTTGTTGTTCTTGTTCTTCTTCTTTCCTATCCTTCCTCAGTGTACTGTACACTAGTACACCAACCATGAAAGCTCTTGTTTTTGTCAGTCTCACAAATGTCTACACTGTATTGTTATGTTTTTTTAAATAACTGAGGTAATAAATTTAATAGTAATATTAATAATTGTGACCACACACAAAGTTGTATATTATATTTGTTTGTTTGTACTAGTAGTAATTGAACCACAACAATGAATACCACGTTTCACTGATGTTCTTCTTGCTTCTTTGCTTTTAGGTGCACAAAAGAAGAGGAGGCGTCATCACCCATTGTACTGCCAGACAGAAGTCCTGCTCTGCACGGCGTCATATGACGTGTGACCACAGACATCTCTTCAACTTGTGCCACTGCGTGCTGCTGACATCTGCAGAAGATGGCCCCAAAGAAAGGTACCAGGTCCTCCAGCACCAAGAAAGTTGCCAGTGAGAAGAAGGCACTGCCACTTACCAAGACTGGTGTGTCGCCCAAGATCTTTTTTGGGAAACCAAAATTTGCGCCTGCAGAAGCGGTGTCCGGGGAGCAAGCTGGGAGCAGCAACCCTGTATCAGTGGACCCACCCCACCAACCTAGGCCCAAGCCCCTATCTGTCACAGAGGCAGCCAGTCTAATCACGACAACGCCGACGAGCAGTGATGTTGAAATTTACATATCGCTAACGCAAAGTAGTACCCAATCAATGCATGGAACTGACATAAGTGGGCAACAACAGCTGCAACCGCCCCCAATAGTAGTTGTTCCTCCCGAAGTAGGGGAAGTTCAGGATATAGAGCTTTCTGCAGAGGAAGAAGAGCAAGCCACTCTTTCAGAAGATCCATTGTCTTCCAGTTCCCCAGCAAGGAAAAGGAGGGTTAGTCCATCAATTTCTTCTGCAAGCCCCCCTTCTGATGATCTAGATGCCACTTGGATCCCACCACCTCAGTCTGAGAGTGAGACACGCCACAAGACAATGCTAGGGAAAAGGAAGGTTCCAGAAAGCCTTAGAGTTATGGAGGTAGATGTAGAAGAGGAGGATGATGACGAGCCAGTCATCATCATGGACATTAGTGCCGCCCCAGTGGAGACCGACATTACCCCATCCCAAATTGCTGTGAGGTATGTGGCACAGATACCACCAAGACAGAACATTTCACCAACACCACCTCCAGCTTCCATATTTCGCCAGCAGCCACGTACATCCACCACAAGTACCACCTCAGTAGAAGTAGGTACTGCAGGGAGTCAAACTTCATACCCACCTACCAGTTCATCCAGCGTTGCAAGTGGCACCAGCAGCAGCGCCAGAAAGTTGACCTCCCCTGTTTGGGAATTATTTTGGGTTAGCACGAAGGAGGTGAACATTGCTATATGTTCCATTTGTGGACAAGGTGTTAGTCGGGGTGAGCTTGGTACAAACTATGGTATCGGAGGCCAAACAACCCATCTGAAAAAACACCACTTGATCCAGTGGGAGGCGCACCTTAGCGGCAAAAAAACTTCACCCATTGCTGTAGGTGGGGATGAAGAAGTAGAAGATATGATTGCGGTGGAAGGTGAACAAGAGGGAGACATTTTATCTGGTACACAAAGTAGCCCTGTCCCCAGCAGTGCAGTGGTACCACCCACATCCTCATCAGCAACATCGCAGTGGCACAAGAGTAAGAGTCAGGCTGAGACACCAAGGGGTCCCAGGCAAGACAGTACTGCAACGAAAAAACATGCGTTGAGCCTCACAACATCTGGCGTCAAGAAATCACCTGCATCAGTGGCACCAGAAAAGAAAAAAATCCAGCCTACCATTCTCAGCATGTTTAGGTCGGAGGGGCAGTACGAACGCAACCACCCAACGGCACGTTTGTACAATGCAAACCTGGCTGAAATGTTAGCGCTGGACCTCCTCCCTTTTTCTTTTGTGGAAGAGGTGAGTTTTCTTGAATTTGTGACAGCTATCTGACCAAAATGGAAGGTTCCCAGCCGGTCCTATTTCGCCAGAGTTGCTGTTCCAGCACTACATCACGGCGTGCTGGAATTGCTTGGACAAGCTTTGCAGCAGAGTGCTGTTCACACTATCCCCCTGACAACAGACATGTGGACCAGTTGCCAAGCCACTGATTACATGTGCATCACTAAACACTGGATCTCTTTTGTGGGGGTTAGAGAAAAGATATCTGCAACAGGTGTTGTTGACACTGCTGAGATTTTTAATGCCACTCGGAAACATGCAACTGTAGCCATGTTCTCCATGGAGAAATCTCATACTCCTGCAAACGTTTTGGAAGACTTTGACAGCAAGGTATTTGAATGGCTGCGCCCAAGAGGGCTTAACATTGGTTTTGTTGCCACAGACAATGGCAGTAATATAGTTAAGGCCATGTCCGATGGTGGCTATTTCAGGGTCCTGTGTTTGGCACACTGCATTAACATCATTGTTCAAGACTTTCTGAAAAAAGAAGACCAAGTCAGCAACTTACTGACCACCTGCAGAAGAATCTGCACACATTTCAGCCATTTTTTTAAAGCCCGGAAGCAGCTGAGCATCATTCAACGTGAGCATAGAATGCCAGTTTAAGCACTCATCCAGGAGGTGGCAACACGTTGGAACTCAACTTATTACATGCTTGAATGTCTGTTTGAGCAGTACAGACCAATCAATGAATATGACATGCAAAGAGGGGATGCTACTGTGAAAGGCATGATCATTGAGATGGACCAATGGGGCCTAGTTAAATGCCTAACAGAGATGCTACTTCCTTTCGAGCTCTTCACACATGAAGTCAGCAAGGAAGACTGTACTATGGGCCAAGCTATCCCATTGTTGCACATACTACAGGAACAGCTGAAGAGGGTGTCTGCAATGTACGCAGGTGTGGAGGGAAAAAAAGAAGTGTATGAGTTGGTGGAGAGCTTAACCCTTCGCTTATCTGAAAATACAGGGGTGCAAAGAGGCATTGTGTCATCCAACCATTACATTTCTGCCACAATTCTGGATCCACGGTACAAACCAGTACTGAACACATTGTCTCCTTTTTTAGAAGGGGATGTTGCCAAGTACAAAACTTGAATAGCTGCGGAAGCCAGTCGCTTAAAAACAGAACAGCTGGGAATTAGAGGCCCGCTACTCCATGCCACAACAAGTACTGCAGGGCAGCCGGCGTCAAGTTCAACTTCAGAGCCTGAGGGCAGTGCAGTTGGCTCCAGCAGTCAAAATCACCAACAACACCAAGAACAACATCAACAACAACAAGAATAGGAGCATCAGCCCCACCAAAATCGGCACAGGAATGGTTTCTACAGCAAGGGCTTGTTAGGTCCAGTGCTGAGGCAAAGGCAAACGAGGCCGAGAAAAGCAGAGCACCCCTGAGCATTGAGCGGATGGTCCAGGCCTATCTGGATGACCCAACAGAGGTTTTCATTGATCAAAGCCCATTGCTGTTTTGGTATGGGAAAAGGAGCCAATGGGCAGTGCTCTGCAGGCTGGTGATAAACTATCTGGCTTGCCCTGTCGCACGTGTCTCTTCTGAGCCTGTTTTCAGTGCTGTTGGTGCCGTTCTGACAGTGAGCAGGACCAGTCTCTCGCCCCAAAACATGGATAGGTTAACCATGATCAAAATGAATCAGCACTTTATCACACTGGATTACACCATACCTGAAGTAGCACAGCAGGAAGATGATGACAGCAACTTAGGTCATGGAAGTAGTGTGTTAGATGACCTACTTCTGAGTGAACCACCAGAGTTTGAGGACAAGCTCTACTTCCCTGACAAGAACTAGACTTTCGACTTGTTACTTTCTTTCTTGCTTATTTACTTTTATTATTTGTGTGTGTCTCTGTCTTTCTGGTTCGAATCACAACAAATCCATCAACACCATCTTACTCTTTTATTGCTGGATTGGAGTTGCGACTGTGTGCAGTCAGGGAAGAATTCAGTCCATTCCTCCGAGTCCTGCTCCAGTCCACTCTGAGTCCTGACTCGCCCTAAATCCATTTCCCTCAAGCCAGACATTGGATGGAGAATAGTACAAGAAATGTGTGCCTGCCTCGTCGAGTCCCTCCAAAGAACCTGACTATAGCTATCCTCCTTTCCGAGCCAAGAGGGACTGCCCTGTAAGAACAGGTAAATGATGGCATGCATTGGACGCTGACGAGTGATTGGTATTTGTGTTGTTGTTGTGCATGATGTCTACTAGTATTTAATCTACCCACAAAAAAGTGACTCAAGTCAATGTTTCCCTTCTTGTTGTTTAATAACAACATTGTACTACTGCAGGCCGATCGATTGCATTTTTGATTCTGGACTCACTATGTACACTACAGAGTTGGACACCATGATGACCATACCATACTCGCAGTCAGTCAGTAGGATCGGAGATGATTGATGGAATAACTCGGGGCATTTCATGAAGTGGCCTAAAAGGTAAACAAGTCGAACAACAACCACACCAGACCTACATGTCTGTGTAGTGATGGAGGTGAGTGTAGTGGTATGACTGACAGCGGTGCATTGATTTAGTTACTTAATTTGGAAAATGCTATGTTGCTGTGCATGTGTGCTCAGTGCTGTCTGGCTCAAAATCTAAGCTAAGTGGAGGTTGGGTGGGCACTGGGGGGCTGCTCTGTCCTGTTGTTGTTGTAGGTTAATGCTGGAAACAGAGTAGACATGATTTAGCCATGCCGCCTCTGAAAGTGTTCTTGTTGCATTCCTCCTTAATTTATGCATTTTAACTTTACTTTTCTCCTTGATTTTTCAATATCCCTTTTATTTTTCCATCTACACTTACAGGCCGGCCTTTACCCTGAGCTATACTGAGAAAAAAAACTCACACTTACCTTACCAATCCGCATCCGCGAGGCAGGCAGTGGCCCCCAAGATTGACGGACGGAGCGTCGATGAAAGGAAGAACCAAGAGGAATGCCAAGATGCAACTCCCATTTTGACCATAACATAGTTATAGTATCATCTTTTCATTTGATTGATTTTTTCTCTTCAATCATTATGACTGTGTGTGTTGTTGTTTATTATGTTTGCTTATATATTTAACCCCTACAGCTATTTTTTTATTTTCTTTGCTAGCTTTAAAAGGAAGCCCGGTACAACAGAACATAAAATGTATGTAATTTGTGTCTCTCTGGGGGCAGACAGGCAAGGCAATTGCATAATAATAATAATTATACTGCTGCCCTGTATTACTAGTCTAGTACTTCTCATCATCATCAAGTCATCATCATACGTGCATTTTCCTTTTTCTCCCTTAACAGATTTATGATGGTCGTCTACCAAGATTGTGTGTTGTCCATGTGTAGTGTTTGTCTTTGTCAAATCTTTCCCTCAAATACCCCTTCCAAACCATTCATGAAACCCTAACCCTCTTCCTCCGGGCTGTGTGATTTATATTGAGGTGTGACTAAATTAAATTTACACCAATAATTGACATATATATATATATATATATAAACATATATTATCTACTGGCGGTCGCCAGTAGATAGTTATAGTTACAACCTATTATCCATAGGAAATCCGCGACATTCTATTTGCAATAACGTTGGCGTCGGTTGACGAATCTTCGCGAAAGCTTCCAACTTGTTGGGGCGCTCCGGTCCGCTCCTACCCTGAAAGTCTCGGGGTGATACGTCAAGTGGGGGCCGAGAAAAAAGGGGGGTCCCAAAACGCGTTTTCCCCATTCATTTTTCCATAGGAACCTTTAGTCGCAGCTACAGCCCGAACTGCTGAACGGAATTACCCCAAATTTGGCAAAGAGGTAGCCCTTGGTTCAGACTGGTGCCTTTTGCTAAAATGGTGTAAATCCGTTCAGTAGTTCCTGAGAAATTCACAATTAAAATCACATATATATCTATGGGCGCGTCGGATCCGCGTACCCTCCCGATCACGAGCTGCATGCTAATTGGCTGTCAACACTCCAAATCAAGAAGTGTTGGCAGCCATTTTGTCCCTCGGTAGAACCGAAGGACAGAAACAAGTGCGCAAAGCACAAAAGGGGGCAGGGTAGAAACACCCTGACCCCTAGGTCTGCTCAGGGGTCCCACAAGGACCCCCTGGGCAGAAAAGATTTTATTTTTTTAAATCGGCGGGATGCGCTTAGGGTGCGCGTATCCCGCCGAGAAAAAAAGAAACAAGTGCGCAAAACGCACAAAGGGGGCAGGGTAGAAACACCCTAACCCCTAGGCCTGCTCCGGGGGTCCCACAAGGACCCCCTGGGCAAAAGCATTTTTTTTTTTTTAAATCGGCAGGATGCGCTCAGGGTGCGCGAATCCTGCAGAAAAAAAAATCGAAGCGCGGTCTCCCGCGCTCGATGTTACTGGCCCCCGGGTGGGCCAAGTCCCGGGGGCATGCTGGGGGGGGGTTAATTTTATGTGTGGGGGCCTCTAGGGCCCCCAAGCCCGGGGACAACCACCCCCGGGGCTTTATGCATAATGGTTGCGGGAGGGCTCTGAGCACTCCCGCAGCCCCGAGGACCACCACCTCCCCGGGGCTTCTTTTTTTAAATGAAAAACCTGTGTGGGGGCTCCAGCCCCCCACACGCCCCATGGACCGCCACCTCCCGGGGCACTAAACATTTAAATATGGGGGTCCGTTACGGACCCTCAGAGCCCCGGGGACCACCACCTCCCCGGGGCAGTGCACACGATGGGAGGGGGCCGCGCGGCCCCCTCCTGGAGCCCTTGATGGCCCTGGGGACCGCCACCCCCAGGGCCGGCTCCTGCAGTGTCCCGGGGTGCCTACCCCGGGACACTGCTGTTTGCAATGACAGGACGGGAGCCTCGCGGCTCCCGTCCTGTCATTGCAAACTTGCTTTGGATATTGGAAGAGAGAGCAGGAAACCTGCTCTCTCTTCCAATATCCAAAGCTGATTGCTTTCCACATGGGGAGCAGCATGTCAGCTGCTCCCCATGTGGAACAGCAATGCCGGCTCCCAAGGGACGTGGGGAGCCGGCGGGACTGTGGGGGTTTGGGGACCCCCCACAGTCCCCAACGAGAGGCCAGGCCCCGGGGGATGGGGTCCCCGGGGCAAGTAGTGGCCCGGGAGGGGGCCACGCGGCCCCCCTCCCCAAAGTTTTCAAAAATAATAAAAAAAAAAAAAAAGGGTATGGCCGGCCCGGGGATGGGGTCCCCGGGCCTTAAAATGGCCAGAGGAGGGGGCCACGCAGCCCCCCTCAAAATATTAAAAATAAAAATAGAGGCCATGCCCCGGGAGATGGGGTCCCCGGGGCCAATACAGGCCCGGGGAAGGGGGCCACGTGGCCCCCTTCCCGTTTTTTTTAATTTTGAAATTTAAAAAAGGGGTGAGGCCCTGGGGGATGGGGTCCCCAGGGCCCAAAAACAGAAAAAGGAAGGGGGCCACACAGCCCCCCTTCAGGGGACAAAAAAAAAAAAACGATCGGGCCCGCAGGCCCCGCCCCTTCCTTCACCACTCTGCAAACGCGCCCCTGGCGCGTTTGCAGAGGAGAACGATTCCCCTTGAATACTGGGGGTCCCTGGGGCCAACTAGCCCACCAGGAACCTCCAGTATGCGCCAGGGGGCTGCCTTGCAGAGAGGTGTACAGAGGCCACGCCCCTTTTTACACCTCTCTGCAACGCAGCTCTGTGGCGCTTTTGGAGGTATATGGTGGGCTAGTTGGACTCCGGGGACCCTCAGGATTCAAGGGACTTAATCCCCCAACTTAAAACGCGCCACGGGCGCGTTTGCACAGTGGTGAAGGGAGGGGGCGGGGCTTCAGGTGACATGTGTGCAAACAGGCCCCGTGGCGCGTTTTAAGATGGGGAATTAAATCCCCTTCAATCCTGAGGGTCCCTGGGGGCCAACTAGCCCAACAGGTACATCCAGAAAGCGCCACAGAGCTGCGTTGCAGAGAGGTGTAAAAGGGGTGTGGCCTCTCTACACGTCTCTGCAACGCAGCCCCTGGCGCATATTGGAGGTTCCTGGTGGGCTAGTTGGCCCCTAGGGACCCTCAGGATTCAAGGGGACTTAATCCCCCAACTTAAAACGCGCCACGGGGCGCGTTTGCACAGATGTAACCTCAGGCCCCGCCCCCTCCCTTCACCATTGTGCAAATATTCCTCTAAAATCAGCCGAAATACGAATTCCGATTTACTCACCTGTTATCAGGAGAGACCTCAGTGCTGCATCTTTCAGCCCAGTACTGGTCCTCAAAAGTAATTTTAGCCGTTCTTACCGGTAACTTGAATTTCCTTCATAGGCTAACATTGACTGGTTTCACTTGGAAATTCTTCTAAGTGTGGAGTTTTGGAACTTTAAAATATTCCTCTAAAATCAGCCGAAATACGAATTCCGATTTACTCACCTGTTATAAGGAGAGACCTCAGTGCTGTATCTTTCAGCCCAGTACTGGTCCTGAAAAGTAATTTTAACCGTACTTACCAGTAACTTGAATTTCCTTCCATAGGCTAACATTGACTGGTTTCACTTGGAAATTCTTCTAAGTGTGGAGTTTTGGAACTTTAAAATATTCCTCTAAAATCAGCCGAAATACGAATTCCGATTTACTCACCTGTTATCAGGAGAGACCTCAGTGCTGCATCTTTCAGCCCAGTACTGATCCTCAAAAGTAATTTTAACCGTACTTACCGGTAACTTGAATTTCCTTCATAGGCTAAGATTGACTGGTTTTCAGCAAAAAAGTTTCAAAGTGTTGATTTTCACAAACTACAAATATTCCTTAAAAATCGCCTGTATGACTTAAACGCATTTTTTCAACTGTTTACAGGAGATGCACCAGTGCTGGATCCAGGATCCAACACTGAGTAAGAAAAAGTAACGATAACAGTTTTTACCTGCTAAGTGAATTTCCTTCCATAGGATAACATTGGTGATTCTATGAGAAAAAGTTTCTAAGTGTCAACTTTTAAAATACAATAATATTCCTTAAAAATCACGACTGTAACCAAAACGCTTTTACTCAACTGTTTACAGGAGATGTACCAGGACTGAATCTAGGATCCAGTCCTGTGGTTACAAAAGTAATCCATAAAGTAACTAATTGCATTTAACTAGAAATTCACATTGAGCTGAATGTTGCATTGTGTTTGAAAATGTGTTGCCCATTGCAACAACTGTAACTACTGTACTTAAAAGTCTATTGCCTATCTGCAAAGTATTTAAACTAAAGAAATTCATTCTGAGAAAGTATTTTTTGTAATGTAATGTATAATGTAATTACAATGTAATTTAAAAAATAAAATATGTAAAAAAAAATTGTTTCTAAAAATGTAGTAAATCAGTATGAAAAAAATTAATATAACAATTAATAAATTTAAAAATTGTCATTTACAAAACCTTTGAAATTCACTGAAAAAACCGTAGGTTTCAGGCACGTTATAGTTAGAAATTAGCATTTAAAAAACCTTTGAAATTCACTGAAAAAACCATAGGTTTCAGACACGTTATAGTTACAAATTAGCATTTAAAAAACCTTTGAAATTCACTGAAAAAACCATAGGTTTCAGACACGTTATAGTTACAAATTAGCATTTAAAAAACCTTTGAAATTCACTGAAAAAACCATAGGTTTTAGGGACAGTTATAGTTACTTGGACATTGCACTCGTACAAAACCCGTGAAATTCCCCCGTAATAGTTAGTTCAGCTAACTATAACTCGCGCCCCCGCAATGCACTGCTGATGACGTCACATATTACATCACTCATGACATGGTCAGTGACATCACTGATGACATCACTGATGACATCTCAAATTACATCACTGATGACATCATCCACGTGATAATCTGATGCACCTCCTCACACCCTAATATAACCTTTGATACACCCACTCTAAATTACAGACTGCCATTCGCAAAACCATAGACACTCCAACACCAATAACTACATACCCACTCACTGATTCTTAGGTCTACACACACACATCCACTCACTCACCTGTACAGTCACTCATACTTACGGTCACTCAGTACAGGACTATCATATGCACTCTTACTCCTATATAGACACTCAAACAACGCCACTCATCCATAGAGATACTCACACACCTAGTCAGTCATGCAAATAATTAAACACACTGCCATTTACTCACCTATACAGTTATACACACACCAGCTCACTTACTCATACAAATAGTAGCACATTGTTACGCTCTTATACAATCACAGATACAAGCACACACTCATCCATACAGCCACTATCACAATCACTCACTCTTGCTTATAGCTATTTATATACTCCAACACACATATATACTGCCTTTCACATATGTAGTTACTCACACATGTACCACTGGGACATACATTCACTCACTAACACACTCTTACACACACTTACCCACCCATACAGTCTATCACAGATGCACTCTTGAAACCATCCACCCAGTGAATCACCCACTCACACATCTATGCACAGAGTTGCACACACCCCTCCCACACAAACACTCAGGCACCCATACAGATACTCAGACAAGCATTCAATAACTCATATAGACACTCATTTAGCTATTCACAAACACATGCAGCCACTTACACAGCAACAGACAGACGGATACAGACATTCACCCAGTTTAGTCACTAACCCATGCATTCAGTAAGATACGTTAAATCACTCACTTATAGAGTCAGTCACGCACCTACTAAATCATCCATACAGACACTTACACACCCACTCATTCTTCAATACGTCTTTTCCTATATATATTAAAAATATTTAAACTTTACAGAAACACACAGTCACTGGATGATGTCATCAGTGATGTCATTTGAGATGTCATCAGTGATGTCATCAGTGATGTCACTGACCATGTCATGAGTGATGTAATATGTGACGTCATCAGCAGTGCATTGCGGGGCGCGAGTTATAGTTAGCTGAACTAACTATAACGGGGGAATTTCACGGGTTTTGTACGAGTGCAATGTCCAAGTAACTAAAACTGTCCCTAAAACCTATGGTTTTTTCAGTGAATATATATATATATATATATGTATATATATATATATAAACATATGTGTATATATATATATATATATATATATATATATATATATGTTTATATTACCTACTGGCGATCGCAACATTTTTAAAACTAGTGGGGTGCTCCGGTCAGCTCCCGTCTTGAAAGCTTCGGGGTGATTCGTCAAGCGGGGGCCGAGAAAAAAGGGGGGTCCCAAAACGTGTTTTCCCCATGTAAATTTCCATAGTAAACTTTAGACAAAGCTACAGCCCGAACTGCTGAAAAAAGGTAGGTCTTGGTTCAGAAAGAGCCCCTTTTGTTAAATGGTGTAAATCCGTTCAGTAGTTTCAGAGAAATCAGAAAAAGAAAAAGTTTCGATATCTGAGCACAGAGGAGGGTTCGCGAACCCTCCCGGTCACGAGCTTCACTCTGATTGGCTGCCAACACTCCAAACCAGGAAGTGTTAACAGCCATCTTGTGACTCGGTAACCGAGTCACAAGAAAAGAGTGGAAAAAACATAAAAAAACAAGAAAAGGGATAGACCTAGGGATAGACCTGGGGGTCCCCCTAGGCCTGCTGAGGGGGACCCCCAGGGCCAAAAAAAGCATTTTTTTAAATAAATTCGGCCGAATTTGCGCTGGGTGCGCGAATCCGGCCGAAATTATTAAAAAAAAACAAAGCTCGGGCTCCCGTGCTTCGTTTGTTAAAAAGCCCCCGGGTGGGTCAGGTCCTGGGGGCAATACTATTTATGGTGTGGGGGCCCGTGGGGGCCCCCACAGCCCCGGGGACCGCCACCTCCCCGGGGCTTTATGATTTATGCGCGGGGGCACTCGGCACACCCACAGCCCCGGGGACCGCCACTTCCCCGGGGCTTTAATTAAAGATGTTGGGGGGGCCTCATGGGACCCCAAGCCCCGGGGACCACCACCTCCCCGGGGCTTTATGTAAATATGTTGGGAGGGACTCGCGGGCCACCCAAGCCCCGGGGACCGCCACCTCCCCGGGGCTTTAATTAAATACGTTGGGGGGCCTCGTGGGCCCCCAAACCCCGGGACCACCACCTCCCGGGGCTTTATTTCAATATGTTGGGGGGCCTCACAGGCCCCCAAGCCCTGGGGACTGCCACCTCCCCAGGACTGTCATAAATATTTAGTGTAGGGGGCTCGAGCACCCCCACACTGCCTCGGGGACCACCACCTCCCCAGGGCACTCTATGTAAATATGGGGGTCCGTTACGGCCCCCTGGCCCCGGAGACCACCACCGCCCTGGGGCTTTGTAAATGTTGGGAGGGGAGCCGCGTGGCCCCCCTCCTGGAGCGCTTGATGGCCCTGGGGACCGCCACCCCCCAGGGCTGGCTCCTGCAATGTCCCGGGGTGCCCACCCCCGGGACATTGCTGTTTGCTATGACAGGGCGGGAGCATGGCTCCCGCCCTGTCATAACAAACTCTGCTTCGGTTTTTGGAAGCAAGAGCAGGAAACCTGCTCTCGCTTCCAAAAACCAAAGCAGATTGCTTTTCCACAAGGGGAGCTGCATGTCGGCAGCTCCCCGTGTGGAAAATCAATGCCGGCTCCCGCAGGAGGCGGGGAGCTGGTGGGACCGTGGGGGCATTGAGGCTCTCCCCACGGTTCCCATCACAGAGGCCAGGCCAAGGGGGATGGGGTCCCCGGGGCCAGAAGTGGCCCGGGAGAGGGCCACGTGGCCCCCCCTCCCCAATAAGTTAAAAAAAATTAATAAATAAAAACACGGAAAGGCCGGCCCCGTGGGATGGGGTCCCCGGGGCCATAATTGGCCTGAGGATGGGGGCCATGCGGCCCCCCCTCCCAAAAATAAAAAATTAAATTAAAAAGCTGGCCAGGCCCCGGGGGATGGGGTCCCCGGGGCCATAATTTGCCTCTGGAGCGGGGCCACGCGGTCCCCCTCCCCAATTTTTTTTTTTTTAAAACCAAGGCTGCCAGGCCCCGGGGGATGGGGTCCAGGGAAGGGGGGCCAACCAGCCCCCCTCCCATAAAAGAAAAAAATAAAAGGAACCGGCAACTCGCCGGAGGCCCCGCCCCCTCCCTGCACCACTATGCAGACGTTCCCCCTGGCGCGTTGTAGGTTGGGGAATTAATTCCCCTTAAATACTGAGGGCCCCTAGGGGCCAACTAGCCCACCAGGTACCTCCAATAAGCACCACAGAGCTAGATTGCAGAGAGGTGGTCAGAGGCCATGCCCCTTTTTACACCGCTCTGCAAACGTGCCTCTTGGCGCACTGCTGGTGGGGCGATGAGGTCCACTTGTGTCCTGAGGACCTCAGGACACAAGTGGACTTCATCCCTTGAGCAGCAGTACGCCAGGAGCCGTATTTGCAGAGTGGTCTCGGACCACCTCTCTGCAAGGAAGCTCTGTGGTGCTTACTGGAGGTACCTGCTGGGCTAGTTGGTCCCCAGGGACCCTCAGGTTTCAATGGGACTTAATCCCCCAAGTTACAACGCGCCAGCAGGTGCGTTTGCACAGTGGTGCAGGGAGGGGGCGGGGCCTGATATAACAAGTGTGCAAACGGGCCCCCTGGCGGGTTGTAAATTGGGGGATTAAGTCCCCTTCAATCCTGAGGGTCCCTGGGGCCAACTAGCCCACCAGGTACCTCCAGTATGCGCCACAGAGATGTGTTGCATAGAGGTGGTCCGAGGCCACGCCCTTTTACACCACTCTGCAAACACGCCTCTTGGCGCACTGGTGGTGGGGTGTTGAGGTCCTCTTGTGTCCTGAGGACCTCAGGACACAAGTGGACTTCATCCCCCGAGCAGCAGTGCACCAAGAGGTGTGTTTGCAGAGTGGTTTAAAAAGGGGGCGTGGCCTCGGACCACCTCTCTGCAATCCAGCTGTGTGGCGCTTACTGGAGGTACCTGGTGGGCTAGTTGGCCCCCAGGGACCCTCAGTATCCAAGGGGACTTAATCCCCCAACTTAGAACGTGCCAGGGGGCGCGTTTGCAGAGTGGTGGAGAAAGGGGGCGTGGTCTTTGTCCACCTCTCAGCAATCCCACTGTGTCGGGCTTACTGGAGGTAAGAGGTAGGCTAGTTGGCCCCTAAAGGACCCCCAGCAGCGAAGGGGACTTCAATCCCCATCCAAGAGCGCACCAGGGAGCGCGTTTGTAGAGTGGTGGGCAAAGGGGGCGTGGCCTGCTCTTCAAACTTAGCAATGCTGCTGTGTGGGAGTAACTGGAGGTAATAGGAGGGGTAGTTGGCCCCCAAGGATGTCCTTGGGGGCCAACTACACCTCTTGTTACCTCCAGCAAGTCCCGCACAGTGGGATTGCTAAAACGTCTTCGGAGGCCATGCCCCCTTTCTCCACCATTCTGCAAACGCTCCTCCTGGCAGACTACGGGATGGGGGATGAAGTCCAATTTACTCCTGAGGGACTTTGGGGGCCAAGAAGCCCTACTGGTACCTCCTGTGAGCCCTACGCACCGGAATTCCTGAGCTCTGGTCGTAGGCCCAGCACCCTTTCTCCACCAATCTGCAAACATGACTACTGGTTAAAGAAGTGTTTGCAGTGTAATAAGTTTCGCATTTGCGAGACGTAGAGCTATTGGCGTTGTAAATGCAAAAGTTTTTACTAATGTTTTTTGGAGTGGAGTGGATGAACGTTGTGTGCAGTGGAATTATGTGGTAAGTTGTGCTGTGAAATTATGTGGATAGAAAGTATGTGGTATTTAGTGTATAGGAATTATGTAGAGTGGGATTATGTGTTATGGAGAGTAATTATGTGGTATGGTAGTCTGTGTTGTGGAGTGGGATCCTCAGATTTAGTCTTCCTCGTTTCCATAGAAGCTCAACTATGAACTCAGTGAGACAAAAAAAGATGGAATCACTGAGGAGCACTTGTGGACCTAATAAGAGGTATGAGCAGGGACACTGGAATTATGTGACTGTTTGGCTGCACCGACTTTCGCACAATTATACATTTTCTGCATTAGCCACATAATTCATGATGTACCCTAATCTGCAGGTTTGAACAAAAAAGCCTTGTTTCTAGCTGAAACGGGTCAAACGTTACCAAAAATGAAGCGACAAGTGTTACAGCGTGGTGGAAGGCCCTTTGCAAACCTAGAATGGTCACCTGTTACTTATTGCTAAATGTGGGTGTTAAATTGGTACTAATGGTGTGCAAGCCACTCTTACTTCCCTCTGCGCCTCTCTTGCCTCTTTCTGCATTTCTGTTGCTTCTTTCTGCACGTTCCTTTCTTTTTCTGTACTTCTCTTGACCTCATTCTGCAAATCTCTTGTACTTTCTGCACCTCTCTTCCCTCTTTCTGCACGTCTGTTGCCTCTTTCTGCACCTCATTTGCTTCTTTCTGCACCCCTGTTGTCTCTTTCTGCACTTGTCTTCCCTCTTTCTGTACCTTTCCTGCCTGTTTTTGCATCTCACTTGCCTCTTTCTGCACTTTTCTTGCTTCTTTCTACACCTCTGTTGCTTCTTTCAGCAATTCTCTTGCCTCTTTGTGCACTTCTCTTGCCTGTTTCTACACCTCTCTCGCCTCTTTTTGCACCTCTGTTGGCTCTTTCTGCACCTCAGTTGCTCCTTTCTACACTCCTCTTGCCTCTTTCTGCACCCCTGTTGCTTCATTCTGCACTCTCCATGCTTCTTTCTGCACCTGTCTTGCTTCTTTCAGCACCCCTGTTGTCTCTTTATGTACCTATTTTGCTTCTTTCTGCACTTTTCTTGCCTTTTTCTGCACCTCTATTCCCTCTTTCTGCACGTCTGTTGCCTCTTTCTGCACCTCATTTGCTTCTTTCTGCACCCCTTTTGTCTCTTTCTGCACTCGTCTCCCCTCTTTCTGTACCTTTCCTGCCTGTTTTTGCATCTCACTTGCCTCTTTCTGCATTTTTCTAGCTTCTTTCTACACCTCTGTTGCTTCTTTCAGCAATTCTCTTGCCTCTTTCTGCACTTCTCTTGCTTGTTTCTGCACCTCTTTTGCAAATTTCTGTATCCGTCTTGCCTCTTTCTGCACCCACTTCCATATTTCTCCACCTCTTTTGCTTCTCTCTACACTTCTCTTGCTTCTTTCAGCACTGCTCTTGCTTCTTTCTACACCTCTGTTCCTTCTTTCAGCAATTCTCTTGCCTCTTTCTGCACTTCTCTTGCTTCTTTCTACTCCTCTGTTGCCTCTTTCAGCAATTTTCTTGCCTCTTTCTGCACTTGTCTTCCTTCTTTTTGCAACCCTCTTGCCTTTTTTTGCACCTCTGTTGGTTCATTCTGCACTGCTCTTGCTTCTTTCTGCACCTCACTTGCCTCTTTCTGCACTTCTTTTGCTTCTTTCTACACCTCTGTTGCTTCTTTCAGCAATTCTCGTGCCTCTTTCTGCACCTCTTTTGTAAATTTCTGTTTCCCTCTTTCCTATTTCTGCACCTCTGACTTAGTGGTAGTTTTAATCCCCCTGCCCTATTATGTACTAGTATATTTTAAAGAAACAAGGGAACCCAAGTAAGGTCTGCCAGGGACCTTGGGAATCGAGATATTTTTAAGAACAATGGACCCTAGGAAAACGACAATAAAGAGGGGGGAATTAATATAGACCCAGTCAGTACTATATTTGTATAACTTGTCCAGCCGGACAGAGGTCAGATATTTAATATTTTAAATTCAGATAGGAACAATACAGACAAAACAGTTTTGTAAGTGGGACACAAGCCTGCATCCTACTAAACCAAGAGGGGCAAACAATAGAAAACACAGAAGGCTCAGGCAAAGCTATAATTTTGTTAAACACAAAATTTCTCAATGTAACAAACAAATCGCAAGGAACCACCTTTACACATTAAATAACAATTTAGAGCAGTGTATAAGGTGTAACTGGTGTCGACGGCGTTTCGATCCATATAAATAATAAATGGATCATCATCAGGACATTTAGAATAAGCATGCCTGTGGGTAATTGCCTGTAATGACTGAGGTACAATTGGGAGAAGAAAAAGGGGGGAAAAAAGAAAGTACAAATAATTAAAAAGGAGCACCGATTCAGGTACCAGCATTAGAATAAAATATGGACTAGTCTGTTTCATGTAACAAGGTTTGTGATCAACTCATATATAGATTACAATTGAGCATTTGCCCTAATGCAAGGGAGACCGTGTGAGTAGAGATAAAAACATGAAAGGAAGAAAAATGCATAGCCATTCTACGCTTGGCCGCGTGAAAGTGCCTAAGAGATAAAAAAGGCGAGCGATTACGCTGTGAGCTGGGAAGAGTGAGCGTTCGCACCTTTAGTAAGCTTAGCCGTGAATAAACAATTATAGGGAGACACATACCTGTTGGCAATTCCCGCATGGAAAATAACCAATATATAGCTGAAGGCACAGGTGGCGAGCAGCCAAAACCTGAAGAGGAAAAATAGAAAAGCTGTAGTGAGGGGGGAAAAAAGGGGTTAAGATAGATGCCAAATGATGGGCAGGCAGGTGCTTACCAAGAAAGATAAAATGAGAGGTATGGGGGAGCCGGACCGGCTAGGGCGTCAAAGGCAAGGTATGAATGTAGAGTGACCTGTACAAACAAGGGTAATAGGAAATTGTAAGGAGTGTGCTAAGCAACCGCTCAAGAACAGAAATTAGTGAGTAATGGGAATTGAGGGCTTACCCATCCAGTGATGGGAAGGGGAAGGCACGATGGCTTATGTATCCAGATGGAGGAGGGAGCCGCAGCCGCTTGCTCCTGATTCCAGATAAGGGGTTATTCTGTAAGGAAAGATTGAGGTTAAGTTTGAAGAATGGTGGTGTCTTCAAGCGTTGTGAAAGGTCGTGGGTGGGAGAGAGCGCTTACCTAGGTCCGTGTTCCTGGGTGGCAGACAGTGTGTGCTGGCTTCCGAAATGCGGGAGAGAGAGTCCCATGCCAGCTGGGTTTAAGGAGCGGGTGGTTGTGCGCAATTGGACAGAAATGGTCATGTGGTCTATGAATTGAAATGGAAGAGGGACTAGGGAAGGAAAAAATGGTGTCGGCCATCTTTAAGCAGGTAGGGAAAGAATGGTGTTGGCCATCTTTAAGCAAGTAGGGAAATGGCCGAGTGGTAGAGTGTTGAATGCACTTCAGATGGCGAGAGCATTTAGAGAAGATCGGTCACGGAGGTGAGAGTAAAAGAGAATTGATATCCAGAGTTTCAGGAAAAGTGAAAACGGGGTGCCCATTGGTTAAATTCTATATAGTTATGAGTGTCAGTCGCTTACATGATTAAAGGGTCAGAGTTAAGTACGGTCGGCCAGAGGTAAGTAGAACGAGGCCTATAAATCAAGTTGAGTTCATAAAATACAAATTGATATAAAGAGGGACAGTAGAAGGTTGGTGGAACAAAAACATGTAAGCAATAAGCAGGCACGATCACAATGCTAAATATACATGGGTGTCGAGATAGTAATACTGCCATTGAAGGGTTACAGGTATTATACAATTGAACCATAATTGCGTTATGCTTTAAATAAGTGTGGTCCAGTCTTCAAGCCGGTTCAGACCTGTGTGTATGCTGTTAGTCTTCAGGATCCATTTTAATTATTCCTTGTTGAGTAGTTTGGAGATGTCCCCGCCTCTTGGGGGTGGTTTAACCACGCTAATGACAGTCCAGCGTATGTCATTGTCAGTATGACCGGTTTCCTCAAAATGTTCAACAAGGGGGGCATTTTGTGTCTTACAACATACTCTGCTGCGATGTTGGCAGATCCTGATGCGTATCTTTTGGGTGGTTTGCCCTATGTAGATTTTATTACATGGACATAAAATAGCATAAACAACATTGTGTGTATTGCAATTAGAGAACGATTTTAGTACGATTTTAGTATTTTCAAAAACAAATTCTTTACATTCAATGGTGAAGTCGCATACACTACAGTTTCCACACTTTGCGTGCCCAGGAAGAGGTGCAAGACCCCAGTGATCATTGAGGGGGCTCGAGGGTTTGGTATTGAAGAAGGCTGCATGCACGAGATGGTCTTTAATATTTTTGTTCTTCTTGAAAGCAAACATCGGACGTTCAAGATTAAGTGTGCCAGCATTTAGGACCCCCCAATTCTTAATGATAGTTTTGCATATAATGTTAGAGCCGGGGAAAAGGTAGTAACGCAGACTCAGCGATTTTGGGAGAGTTTATCCCTTGGTTCAAGGAGGCCGTCTCGAGGACAATACCAGGCTCTTTTCATGGCATTGCGGACTAGCCTACATGGGTAGCCTCTGCTTGTCAGTTTGTTGTTCAGCACTTTGGCCTCATGGAAATAATCTTCTTTGAGTGAGCAGTTCCTCCTAATCCGGAGGAACTGAGAGTACGGTAAAGAGTCTCTGAGTGCGCGGGGATGGTGGCTGTCGTATCTTAATAGTGTGTTGTGCTCTGTAGGTTTGCGGAAAAGGCTGGTGATTAGTATCCCTTCTTTATGGAGGATATTGAGATCAAGGAATGGAATGGAAGCTTTGTCATACGTCAATGTGAATTTGAGGCCTTCGCAATTGTTATTAAGCCAGTGGAGAAATGAATGCAGGGTTGTTTCAGTATCTTGCCAGATCAGAAAAATATCATCTATGTATCTCTTCCACTTAATAATGCCATCCTGGAATGGATTATAAGCTGACAAAATGCGGTTTTTCTCAAGAGAATCCATGTACAATATCGCTAAGTTTGGGGCAAAAACAGCCCCCATTGATGTGCCCTTCACCTGTTGAAAAAACTGCTCATCAAATAGGAAAATATTCCTCGTGAGGCAGATCTCTAGAAGTTGCAGTATGAAGACTGTGGGGACAGCATGGGGACGTGGACGGTATTGAGAATGGTCTCCATCACTAATAAAGAGTCAATTTGGGGGATATTTGAGTACAAGGACTCCACGTCCAAAGTACACAAAGTATCCGTATTGGGATTGAAGGGGTGGTTTTCAATGATGTTAATCATGGTCATGCTGTCACGGATATAGCATTCAGTGTGAGGGACAAAGTCCTTAATGAAAAAATCGACGTATTGTCCAAGTGGCTCTAAAATTGAGCCGCAACCAGAAACTATCGGGTGGCCCGGGGGGTTATCCTGACTCTTATGCACTTTGGGCAGAGTGTAGATAACTGTGGTGCGAGGCGATTTGGTGTTTAAAAACTGATGTTCATGTTTGCTCAGGAACCCCTGCTCGAGAACTTCATTAGTGACTTGTAAAATCAGTTTCTGCAGTTCTTTGGTGGGATTGGTTGGTAGTTTGCAATAATGGTCAGTATTGGCCAATTGTATGTTAATTTCATTTTTGTATGTGTTAAGTTCCTGAAGGACTATGCCACCGCCCTTGTCAGTGGGTTTGATGATCAAAGTATCGTTTTGCAGGAAAGTTGCGATACCTGTCTTCTCCTCTCGTGTGATGTTAAATGGAATGAAACGATGTGTCTTTTCTAAGTGTGTGACCTCTTTGAGGACCAGCTTTACGAATGTAAGGATCTCACTAGGGATCATATGAGACATTAACAGACAATTGGCCAATACTGACCATTATTGCAAATGGATGAGTGTGTGCTTGTATCAGTGATTGTATAAGAGAGTAAGTATGTGTTAGTATCTGTATGAATAAGTGAGGTGGTGTGTGTATAACTGTATAGGTGAGTAAATGGGAGTGTGATTGATTCTTTGCATGACTGACTAGGTGTGTGAGTAACTCTATGGATGGGTGGTGGTGTGTGAGTGTCTGTATAGGTGTATGAGTGCATATGATAGTGCTGTATTAATGAGTGACTGCATCTATGAGTGGCTGTATGGGTGAATGAGTGGACATGTGTGTAGACCTAGGAATCAGTGAGTGGGTATGTAGTAACTGGTATTGGTGTGTCTATGGTTTCAAAAATGGTAGTCTGTATTTTAGAGTGGGTGTATCAAAGGTTATATTAGGGTGTGAGGAGGTGCATCAGATTATCACGTGGATGATGTCATCAGTGATGTCATCAGTGATGTCACTGACCATGTCATGAATGATGTAATGTATATATATATATATATATATATATTCACTGAAAAAACCATAGGTTTTAGGGACAGTTATAGTTAGTTGGACATTTCACTCGTACAAAACCCGTGAAATTCCCCCGTTATAGTTAGTTCAGCTAACTATAACTCACGCCCCGCAATGCACTGCTGATGACGCCACATATTACATCACTCATGACATGGTCAGTGACATCACTGATGACATCACTGATGACATCTCAAATGACATCACTGATGACATCACTGATGACATCATCCAGTGACTGTGTGTTTCTGTAAAGTTTAAATATGTTTAATATATATAGGGAAAGGTGTATTGAAGAATGAGTGGGTGTATAAGTGTCTGAATGGATGATTTAGTAGGTGCGTGACTGACTCTATAAGTGAGTGATTAAACGTATCTTACTGAATGCATGGGTTAGTGACTAAACTGTGTGAATGTCTGTATCCGTCTGTCTGTTGGTGTGTAAGCGGCTGCATGGGTTTGTGAATAGCTACATGAGTGCCTACATGGGTTATTGATTGGTTGTCTGAGTATCTGTATGGGTGCCTGAGTGTTTGTGTGGGTGGGGTGTGTGCGACTCTGTGCATAGATGTGTGAGTGGGTGATTCACTGGGTGGATGGTTTCAAGAGTGCATCTGTGATGGACTGTATGGATGGGTGAGTGTGTGTAAGAGTGTGTTAGTGAGTGAATGTATGTCCCAGTGGTACATGTGTGAGTAACTACATATGTGAAAGGCAGTATATATGTGTGTTGGAGTATATAAATAGCTATAAGCGAGAGTGTGTGATTGTGAGAGTGACTGTATGGATGAGTGTGTGCTTGTATCAGAGATTGTATAAGAGCGTAAGAATGTGCTAGTATTTGTATGAGTAAGTGAGCTGGTGTGTGTATAACTGTATAGGTGAGTAAATGGGTGTGTGCTTAATTTTTGCATGACTGACTAGGTGTGTGAGTACCTCTATGGATGAGTGGCGGTGTGTGAGTGTTTATATAGGTGTATGAGTGCATATAATAGTCCTGTACTGAGTGACTATAAGTATGAGTGACTGTACGGGTGAGTGAGTAGATGTGTGTGTGTAGACCTAAGAATCAGTGAGTGTGTATATAGTAATTGGTGTTGGAGTGTCTATGGTTTTGACAATGGCAGTCTGTAATTTACAGTGGGTGTATCAAAAGTTAAATTAGGGTGTGAGGAGGTGCATCAGATTATCATGTGGATGATGTCATCAGTGATGTCATTTGAGATGTCATCAGTGATGTCATCAGTGATGTCACTGACCATGTCATGAGTGATGTAATATGTGACGTCATCAGCAGTGCATTGCGGGGCGCGAGTTATAGTTAGCTGAACAAACTATAACGGGGAATTTCATGGGTTTTGTACGAATGAATGTCCAACTAACTATAACTGTCCCTAAAACCTATGGTTTTTTCAGTGAATTTCAAAGGTTTTTTAAATGCTAATTTCTAACTATAACGTGCCTGAAACCTATGGTTTTTTCAGTGAATTTCAAAGGTTTTTTAAATGCTAATTTCTAACTATAACGCCCCTAAAACCTATGCTTTTTTCAGTGAATTTCAAAGGTTTTGTAAATGACAATTTTTAAATGTATTAATTGTTATATTTATTTTTTTGATACTGATTTACTACATTTTTTTAAACTATTTATTTTTACATATTTTATTTTTTAAATTACATTGTAATTACATTATACATTACATTACAAAATATACTTTCTCAGAATGAATTACTTTAGTTTAAATACTTTGCAAATAGGCAATAGACTTTTAAGTACAGTAGTTACAGTTGTTGCAATGGGCAACACAATTTCAAACACAATGCAACATTGAGCTCAATGTGAATTTCTAGTTAAATGCAATTAGTTACTTTATGGATTACTTTTCTAACCACAGGACTGGATCCTAGATTCAGTCCTGGGACATCTCCTGTAAACAGTTGAGTAAAAGCGTTTTGGTTACAGTAGTGATTTTTAAGGAATATTATTGTATTTTAAAAGTTGACAGAAACTTTTTCACATAGAATCACCAATGTTATCCTATGGGAGTAAATTCACTTAGCAGGTAAGTAGTGTTATCGTTACTTTTTCTTACTCAGTGGTGGATCCTGTATCCAGCACTGGTGCATCTCCTGTAAACAGTTGAAAGAATGCGTTTAAGTCATACAGGCGATTTTTAAGGAATATTTGTAGTTTGTGAAAATCGACACTTTGAAACTTTTCTGCTGAAAACCAGACAATGGATTCCAATGGAAGGAAATACAAGTTACTGGTAAGTACGGTTAGAATTACTTTTCAGGGTCAGTGCTGGGCTAAAAGATGCAGCACTGGGTTCTCTCCTGATAACAGGTGAGTAAATCGGAATTCGTAGTTCGGCTGATTTTAGAGGAATATTATAAAGTTCCAAAACTCCACACTTAGAAGAATTTCCAAGTGAAACCAGTCAATGTTACCCTATGGAAGGAAATTCAAGTTACTGGTAAGTACGGTTAAAATTACTTTTCAGGATCAGTACTGGGCTCAAAGATGCAGCACTGAGGTCTCTCCTGATAACAGGTGAGTAAATCGGAATTCGTAGTTCTGCTGATTTTAGAGGAATATTTGTATGTTTCAAAAATCGACACTTTGAAACTTTTCTGCTGAAAACCAGACAATGGATTCCTAGGGAAGGAAATACAAGTTACTGGTAAGTACGGTTAGAATTACTTTTCAGGGTCAGTGCTGGGCTAAAAGATGCAGCACTGGGTTCTCTCCTGATAACAGGTGAGTAAATCGGTATTCGTAGTTCTGCTGATTTTAGAGAAATATTTGTATGTTTCAAAAATCGACACTTAGAAACTTTTTCAGCAAAAAGCAGGCAATGATATCCTATGGAAGGAAATTCAAGTTACTGGAAAGTACGGTTAAAATTACTTTTCAGGATCAGTACTGGGCTCAAAGATGCAGCACTGAGGTCTCTCCTGATAACAGGTGAGTAAATCGGAATTCGTAGTTCGGCTGATTTTAGATGAATATTATAAAGTTCCAAAACTCCACACTTAGAAGAATTTCCAAGTGAAACCAGTCAATGTTAGCCTATAGAAGGAAATTCAAGTTACTGGTAAGTACGGTTAAAATTACTTTTCAGGATCAGTCCTGGGCTCAAAGATGCAGCACTGAGGTCTCTCCTGATAACAGGTGAGTAAATCGGAATTCGTAGTTCGGCTGATTTTAGAGGAATATTATAAAGTTCCAAAACTCCACACTTAGAAGAATTTCCAAGTGAAACCAGTCAATGTTAGCCTATGGAAGGAAATTCAAGTTACTGGTAAGTACGGTTAAAATTACTTTTCAGGATCAGTACTGGGCTCAAAGATGCAGCACTGAGGTCTCTCCTGATAACAGGTGAGTAAATCGGAATTCGTAGTTCGGCTGATTTTAGAGGAATATTTGCACAATGGTGAAGGAAGGGGGTGGGGCCTGAAGTGACATGTCTGCAAACATGCCCTGTGGCGCGTTTTAAGTTGGAGAATTAATTCCTCCTCAATCCTGAGGGTCCCTAGGGGCCAACTAGCCCACCAGGAACCTCCAGTATGCGCCAGGGGCTGCGTTGCAGAGAGGTGTACAGAGGCCACGCCCCTTTTACAACACTCTGCAACGCAGCTCCGTGGCGCTTACTGGAGGTACCTGGTGGGCTAGTTGGCCCCAGGGACCCTCAGGATTGAAGAGGATTTAATTCCCCATCTTAAAATGCGCCACGGGGCCTGTTTGCACACATGTCACCTGAAGCCCCGCCCCCCCCTTCACCACTGTGCAAACGCGGCCCGTGGCGCATTTTAAGTTGGGGGATTAAGTCCCCTTGAATCCTGAGGGTCCCTGGAGTCCAACTAGCCCACCATGTACCTCCAAAAGCGCCACAGAGCTGCGTTGCAGAGAGGTGTAAAAGGGGCGTGGCCTCTGTACACCTCTCTGCAACGCAGCCCTGGCGCATACTGGAGGTTCCTGGTGGGCTAGTTGGCCCCAGGGACCCCCAGTATTCAAGGGGAATTCGTTCCCCATCTGCAAACGCGCCAGGGGACGCGTTTGCAGACTGCTGCAGGGTGGGGGCGGGGCCTCCGGCACGATGCCGGTCTTTTTTATTATTTTTTTATTTTTTTTTTGTATGGGAGGGGGGCTGCGTGGCCCCCCTTCCCTTGGCCTCTTTTGGCCCCGGGGATCCCATCCCCCGGGGCATGAGGATTTTCATTATTTGTTTTAAATAAAATAAAACGGGAAGGGGGCCGCGTGGCCCCCCTTACCTGGGCCTATATTGGCCCCGGGGTCCCCATCCCCCGGGGCATGCCCTCTTTTTTTTCAATTTTAAATATTTGGAGGGGGCTGCGTGGCCCCCTCCTTAGACCATTTAAGGCCCCGGGGACCCCATCCCCGGGGCCGGCCTTTCCGTTTTTTTTTTTGTTCTTTTTTTTCTTTTTTTGGGGGGGAGGGGGCCGCGTGGCCCCCCTCCTGGGCCACTACTTGCCCCGGGGACCCCATCCCCCGGGGCTGGCCCTCTCCGTTGGGGACTGTGGGGGGTCCCCAATGCCCCCACAGTCCCGCCGGCACCCCGCATCCCTTGGGAGCCGGCATTGCTTTTCCACATGGGGAGCTGCTAAGATGCAGCTCCCCGTGTGGAAAAGCAATCTGCTTTGAATTTTGGAAGAGAGAGCAGGTTACCCTGCTCTCTCTTCCAAAAACCAAAGCAGTTTGCTATGGCAGGACGGGAGCCGCGAGGCTCCCGCCCTGCCATAGCAAACTACAGTGTCCCGGGGGTAGGCACCCTGGGACACTGCAGGAGCCGGCCCTGGGGGGTGGCGGTCCCCAGGGCCATCAAGGGCTCCAGGAGGCCGCGCGGCCCCCCTCCCTTGAATTGCACAGCCCCAGGGAGGTGGTGGTCCCCGGGGCTCTGGGGGTCCGTAACGGACCCCCACATTTATTTTCTAAGTGCCCCGGGGAGGTGGTGGTCCCCGGGGCATGTAGGGGGGCTGGAGCCCCCCCACACGTTATTAAATTTAAAAAAAAGAAGCCCCGGGGGTGGCGGTCCCCGGGGCTTGGGGGGCCTTAGAGGCCCCCCATATAAAACATAAACTCACCCCCGCATGCCCCCGAGACTTGGGCCACCCGGGGGCAAAATACAATCGAAGCGCGGGAAACCGCGCTCGTTTTTTATCGGCAGGATCCGCGCACCCTGAGCGCATCCTGCCGATTTAAAAAAATGCTTTCTTGCCCAGGGGGTCCTTGTGGGACCCCTGAGCAGACCTAGGGGTCAGGGTGTTTCTACCCTGCCCCCTTTTGCGCTTTGCGCACTTGTTTCTGTCCCTCGGTTCTACCGAGGGACAAAATGGCTGCCAACACTTCCTGATTTGGAGTGTTGACAGCCAATTAGCATGCAGCTCGTGATCGGGCGGGTGCGCGAATCCGACGCGGCCATAGATATATATGTGATTTTCATTTTGATTTTCACAGGAACTACTGAACGGATTTACACCATTTAACAAAAAGGGTTCTTTCTGAACCAAGAACTACCTCTTTGCCAAATTTGGTGTAATTCCGTTCAGCAGTTCGGGCTGTAGCCGTGGCTAGAGTTTCCTATGGGAAAATGAATGGGGAAAACATGTTTTGGGACCCCCCTTTTTGTCAGCCCCCGCTTGACGAATCTCCCCGAAACTTTCAGGGTAGGAGCGGACCGGAGCGGGCCATAAAGTTTGAAAATTTCGCGAAGATTCGTCAACCGACGCAAGAGTTATTTCAAATAGAATGTCGCGGATTTCCTATGGAAAATAGGTCCTAACTATAACTATCTACTGGCGACCGCCAGTAGATAATATATATATATATATATATATATATATATTATCTACTGGCGGTCGCCAGTAGATAGTTATAGTTACAACCTATTAACTTGAATTTCCTTCCATAGGATATCATTGCCTGCTTTTTGCTGAAAAAGTTTCTAAGTGTCGATTTTTGAAACATACAAATATTCCTCTAAAATCAGCCGAAATACGAATTCCGATTTACTCACCTGTTATAAGGAGAGACCTCAGTGCTGTATCTTTCAGCCCAGTACTGGTCCTGAAAAGTAATTTTAACCGTACTTACCAGTAACTTATATTTTCTTCCATAGGAATCCATTGTCTGGTTTTCAGCAGAAAAGTTTCAAAGTGTCGATTTTCACAAACTACAAATATTCCTTAAAAATCGCCTGTATGACTTAAACGCATTCTTTCAACTGTTTACAGGAGATGCACCAGTGCTGGATCCAGGATCCAACACTGAGTAAGAAAAAGTAATGATAACAGTTTTTACCTGCTAAGTGAATTTCCTTCCATAGGATAACATTGGTGATTCTATGAGAAAAAGTTTCTAAGTGTCAACTTTTAAAATACAATAATATTCCTTAAAAATCACGACTGTAACCAAAACGCTTTTACTCAACTGTTTACAGGAGATGTAACAGGACTGAATCTAGGATCCAGTCCTGTGGTTAGAAAAAGTAATCCATAAAGTAACTAATTGCATTTAACTAGAAATTCACATTGAGCTGAATGTTGCATTGTGTTTGAAAATGTACTTAAAAGTCTATTGCCTATGTGCAAAGTATTTAAACTAAAGTAATTCATTCTGAGAAAGTATTTTTTGTAATGTAATGTATAATGTAATTACAATGTAATTTAAAAAATAAAATATGTAAAAAATAATTGTTTCTAAAAATGTAGTAAATCAGTATGAAAAAAATTAATATAACAATTAATACATTTAAAAATTGTCATTTACAAAACCTTTGAAATTCACTGAAAAAACCGTAGGTTTCAGACATGTTATAGTTAGGAATTAGCATTTAAAAAACCTTTGAAATTCACTGAAAAAACCATAGGTTTCAGATATGTTATAGTTAGAAATTAGCATTTAAAAAACCTTTGAAATTCACTGAAAAAACCATAGGTTTTAGGGACAGTTATAGTTAGTTGGACATTTCACTCGTACAAAACCATAGAAATTCCCCCGTTATAGTTAGTTCAGGTAACTATAACTCGCGCCCCGCAATGCACTGCTGATGACGTCACATATTACATCACTCATGACATGGTCAGTGACTGTAAGTATAAGTGACTGTACAGGTGAGTGAGTGGATGTGTGTGTGTAGACCTAAGAATCAGTGAGTGGGTATGTAGTTTTTGGTGTTGGAGTGTCTATGGTTTTGAGAATGGCAGTCTGTAATTTAGAGTGGGTGTATCAAAACTTATATTAGGGTGTGAGAAGATGCATTAAATTCTCACATGGATGATGTCAACAGTGATGTCATCAGTGATGTCATTTGAGATGTCATCAGTGATGTCATCAGTGATGTCACTGACCATGTCATCAGTGATGTAATATGTGACGTCATCAGCAGTGCATTGCGGGGCGCGAGTTATAGTTACCTGAACTAACTATAACGGGGGAATTTCTATGGTTTTGTACGAGTGAAATGTCCGACTAACTATAACTGTCCCTAAAACCTATGGTTTTTTCAGTGAATATATATATATATATAATCTACTGGCGGTCGCCAGTGGATAGTCATAGTTAGGACCTATTATCCATAGGAAATTCGTAACATTCTTTTCACAATAACTTTGGCGCCGGTTGACGAATCTTCGCGAAATTTTCAAAACTTATGGACCGCTCCGGTCCGCTCCTATCTTAAAAGTTTCGGGGTGATTCGGCAAGCGGGGGCCGAGAAAAAAGGGGGGTCCCAAAACATGTTTTCTCCATGTTAATTCCCATAGGAAACTTTAGCCACGGCTACAGCCCGAACTGCTGAACGGAATTACACCAAATTTGGCAAAAAGGTAGTGCTTGGTTCAGAAAGCGCCCTTTTTTTAAAATGGTGTAAATCCGTTCAGTAGTTGCGGAGAAAATGAAAAAATAGAGGTAAAAAAATCAATTTCCCATAGGAAACTTTAGACACGGTTACAGCCAAAACTGCTGAACGGAATTACACCAAATTCGGCAAAAAGGTAGTGCTTGGTTCAGAAAGCGCCCTTTTTTTAAATGGTGTAAATCCGTTCAGTAGTTCCTGAGAAATTCAAAAAAATAAAAGTTTCGATATCTATGGCCGCGGTGGATCCGCGGACCCTCCCGACCACGAGCTGCATGCTAATTGGCTGTCAACACTCCAAACCAGGAAGTGTTGGCAGCCATCTTGTGACTCAGTAGAACCGAGTCACAAGAAAAGAAAAAAACAAACGCAGAAAAAAAGGAAAGGGGGCAGGGTAGGAACACCCTGACCCCCTAGGCCTGCTTAGGGGGTCCAGAAAAAAATTAAAACAGAGTGGTGTAAAAAGGGGCGTGGCCTGGGCCACCTCTCTGCAACGCAGCCCTGTGGCACTTACTGGAGGTACGTGGTGGGCTAGTTGGACCCCAGGGACCCTCAGGATTGAAGAGGAATTAATTCCCCAACTTAAAACGCGCCACAGGGCGTGTTTGCACACATGTCACATCAGGCCCCCACTCTCCCTTCACCACTGTGCAAACGCGCCCCGTGGCGCGTTTTAAGAGGTAGTTTTAATCCCCCTGCCCTATTATGTACTAGGGCCTTACAGAGGAGGTCATGCTAATCACAGGGGTACCCCAACGCATAGTGTTCCCTAGTGTATGTAGGTGTTTTCACTGTATTCTAAGTGCCTTTTAGCATAGCACTGGCTCTAGGCCTGGTTAGTCAGAGTCAGTTACCACCAGTACCCGTCTGAAAAAGTTGTGGGCACAGGATGATTTTGGAACAAGGCCTCTTTCTGCTCCTCTGTTGGTTCTTTCTGCACATGTCTTGCTTCTTCCTGCACTTTTCTTCGTCTATGTGGACCTCTGTTGCTTCTTTCTGCATTTCTTTTGCTTCTTTCTCTGCGTTTTTTCTTCTTTCTTCACATGTCCTACCTCTGTAGGCATAGTTAGAGACTAGCATTTAAAAAACCTCTGAAATTCACTGAAAAAACCATAGGTTTCAGGCACGTTATAGTTAGAAATTAGCATTTAAAAAACCTTAGAAATTCACTGAAAAAACCATAGGTTTCAGGCACGTTATAGTTAGAAATTAGCATTTAAAAAACCTTAGAAATTCACTGAAAAAACCATAGGTTTCAGGGACGTTATAGTTAGAAATTAACATTTAAAAAACCTTACAAATTCACTGAAAAAACCATACGTTTCAGGGGCGTTATAGTTGGTTGGACATTTCACTCGTACAAAACCCGTGAAATTACCCCGTTATAGTTAGTTCAGCTAACTATAACTCGCGCCCCCGCAATGAACTGCTGATGACGTCACATATTACATCACTCATGACATGGTCAGTGACATCACTGATGACATCACTGATGACATCTCAAATGACATCACTGATGACATCATCCATGTGAACATTTCATGCATCTTCTCACACCCTAATATAACTTTTGATACACCCACTCTAAATTACAGACTACCATTCTCAAAACCATAGACACTCCAACACCAATAACTACATACCCACTCACTGATTCTTAGGTCTACACACACATCCACTCACTCGCCCATACAGTCACTCATACTTACGGTCACTCAGTACAGGACTATCATATGCACTCATACACCTATATAGACACTCACACACCGCCACTCATCCATAGAGGTACTCACACACCTAGTCAGTCATGGAAATAATTAATCACACTGCCATTTACTCAGATATACAGTTATACACACACCAGCTCTATTACTCATACAAATACTAGCACATTCTTACGCTCTTATACAATCAATGATACAAGCACACACTCATCCATACAGCCACTCTCACAATAACACACTCTCATTTGTAGCCAATTATGTACTCCAACACACATATATACTACTTTTCACATATGTAGTTACTCACACATGTACCACTGAGATATACATTCACTCAATAACACACCCATACACACACTCACCCACCCATACAGTCCATCACAGATGCACTCTTGAAACCATGCACCCAGTGAATCACCCACTCACACATCTATGCTCAGAGTCACACACACCCCACCCACACAAACACTCAGGCACCCATACAGATACTCAGACAACAAATCAATAACCCATGTAGACACTCATGTAGCTATTTGCAAACCCATGCAGTCGCTTACACACCAACAGACACACGGATACAGACATTCACACAGTTTACTCACTAACCCATGCATTCAGAAAGATATGTTTAATCACTCACTTATAGAGTCAGTCACGCACCTACTAAATCAACCATTCAGACACTTATACACCCACTCATTCATCAATACCCCTTTCACTATATATATTAAACATATTTAAACTTTACAGAAACACACAGTCACTGGATGATGTCATCAGTGATGTCATCAGTGATGTCATCAGTGATGTCACTGACCATGTCATGAGTGATGTAATATGTGACGTCATCAGCAGTGCATTGTGGGGGCGCGAGTTATAGTTAGCTGAACTAACTATAACGGGGGAATTTCGCGGGTTTTGTACGAGTGAAATGTCCAACCAACTATAACGCCCCTGAAACCTATGTTTTTTTCAGTGAATTTGTAAGGTTTTTAAATGCTAATTTCTAACTATAACATCCCTGAAACCTATGGTTTTTTCAGTGAATATATATATATTTATATACATATATATATATATATACAACAAATCCTTGTTCTTTAAGATTCCCCAAATACTGGAACCAGACAGCAGGAACGGATTCCAATTTCTTGGTGCAATATATTTTCTTTATTGGTTCTTGCTCGATATATATATATATATATATATATATATATATATATATATATATATATATATATATATATATATATATATACCAACCACTCTCCCAGGTAAGGAAGAATGCGACACAGCTCCGGGGTAGACTTCAGAAGAGGCTTTATTGTTGTAATTTGCGCTCAGTAAAAAGGTCCTTGAAACGCTGGCAGACCCGTTTCAGCCTCCAATACGGCTTTCATCAGTGCCCTGTTCCAAGTGGCTTCTCTTCTCCATGGGGGTCCGCTGTTGTGGTGATATAGCTGAGACCACTCCCAGTCAGGTGGTCACTTGCCCCTCCTCCGCCTCTGTGATACGAAGCACCTCACGCTCCTCCTGCAGCCCTGCTGCATGCTGGGTGTTAGAGTCCTCTGAGAAAGCCCATTGAGTAATGGGACATTTCAAACATCCAGTGACGTTCCACTCTTTGTGTCTGGTGGGCCCCACACCACTGCAGCTGTCTGCCGGAGTCAAAGTCTCTTCCAGTCCCCCTTCTCAGGCATTCAAGTAATGCCTCCTCTCTCCCCACGTACTGGTACCTTCCAAGTGGGAATCACAAGTACCGGGGGGCTCCGCGTTGCAGATGCCTGCACAACCAACAGTGCAGGAATACCGCGGTGCTCCAGATCGAGAGGGCGTGTCGTATGCCAGCTCCTGCTACGCTGGCCAAACACAGAAACCAACCACTCTCCCAGGTAAAGAAGAATGCGACACAGCTCTGGGGTAGACTTCAGAAGAGGCTTTATTGTTGTAATTTGCGCTCAGTAAAAAGGTCCTTGAAATGCTGGCAGACACGTTTCAGCCTCCAATACGGCTTTCATCAGTGCCCTGTTCCAAGTGGCTTCTCTTCTCCATGGGGGTCCGCTATTGCGGTGATATAGCTGAGACCACTCCCAGTCAGGTGGTCACTTGCCCCTCCTCCGCCTCTGTGATACGAAGCACCTCACGCTCCTCCTGCAGCCCTGCTGCATGCTGGGTGTTAGAGTCCTCCAAGAAAGCCCATTGAGTAATGGGACATTTCAAACATCCAGTGACGTTCCACTCTTTGTGGCCGGTGGACCCCACACCACCGCAGCTGTCTGCCGGAGTCAAAGTCTCTTCCAGTCCCCCTTCTCAGGCATTCAAGTAATGCCTCCTCTCTCCCCACGTACTGGTACCTTCCAAGTGGGAATCATAAGTACCGGGGGGGCTCCGCGTTGCAGATGCCTGCACATCCAACAGTGCAGGAAGACCGCGGTGCTCCAGATCGAGAGGGCATGTCGTATGCCAGCTCCTGCTCCGCTGGCCAAACACAGAAACCAACCACTCTCCCAGGTAAGGAAGAATGCGACACAGCTCCGGGGTAGACTTCAGAATAGGCTTTATTGTTGTAATTTGCGCTCAGTAAAAAGGTCCTTGAAACGCTGGCAGACGTGTTTCAGCCTCCAATAAGGCTTTCATCAGTGCCCTGTTCCAAGTGGCTTCTCTTCTCCTTGGGGGTCCGCTGTTGGGGTGATATAGCTGAGACCACTCCCAGTCAGGTGGTCACTTGCCCCTCCTCCGCCTCTGTGATACGAAGCACCTCACGCTCCTCCTGCAGCCCTGCTGCATGCTGGGTGTTAGAGTCCTCCAAGAAAGCCCATTGAGTAATGGGACATTTCGAACATCCAGTGACGTTCCACTGTTTGTGGCCGGTGGGCCCCACACCACCGCAGCTGTCTGCCGGAGTCAAAGTCTCTTCCAGTCCCCCTTCTCAGGCATTCAAGTAATGCCTCCTCTCTCCCCACGTACTGGTACCTTCCAAGTGGGAATCACAAGTACCGGGGGGGCTCCGCGTTGCAGATGCCTGCACAACCAACAGTGCAGGAAGACCGCGGTGCTCCAGATCGAGAGGGCGTGTCGTATGCCAGCTCCTGCTCCGCTGGTATATATATATGTATATGTATATGTATATATATATATATATATATATGTAGATTGACAAAGGCTTCTAAAGCCGAAACGCGTCTCTCTTACCTCATGGGTTGAGGGGGTCCGGAATGAATAAATTGATGCCGTACCCTGACAGCCTCGTGTCCGTGCCTCCTTCTATGGCTTACTCTGTGGGAGTTGGATGGTGTGTTCATATATATATATTTATGTATGTATATATATATATTATCTACTGGCGGTCGCCAGTAGATAGTTATAGTTACAACCTATTATCCATAGGAAATCCGCGACATTCTATTTGAAATAACTCTCTTGCCGGTTGACGTATCTTCGCGAAATTTTCAAACTTCGTGGGGCGCTCCGGTCCGCTCCTACCCTGAAAGTCTCGGGGTGATACGTCAAGCGGGGGCCGAGAAAAAAGGGGGTCCCAAAACGCGTTTTCCCCATGCATTTTCCCATAGGAAACTTTAGACACGGCTACAGCCCGAACTGCTGAACGGAATTACACCAAATTTGGCAAAGAGGTAGTTCTTGGTTCAGAAAGAACCCTTTTGTTAAATGGTGTAAATCCGTTCAGTAGTTGCTGAGAAAATGAAAAGTAAAAAGTTAGTGATATCTAGGGACGAGTAGGGTCCGCGTACCCTCCCGATCACGAGCTGCATGTTAATTGGCTGTCAGCTGGCTGTCAACATTCTGATTCAGGAAATGTTGGCAGCCATTTTGTCCCTCGGTAGAACCGAGGGACAGAAACAAGTGCGCAAAGCGCACAAAGGGGGCAGGGTAGAAACACCCTGACCCCCTAGGTTTGCTCAGGGGGTCCCACAAGGACCCCCTGGGCAAAAATAAGATTAAAAAAAAATTAAAAAATCGGCAGAATGCGCTCAGGGTGCGCGAATCCTGCCGAAAAAAAAAATCGAAGCGCGGTCTCCCGCGCTTCGATGTACTGGCCCCGGGTGGGCCAAGTCCCGGGGGCATGCTGGGGGGGTTAATTTTATGTGTGGGGGGCCTCTAAGGGCCCCCAAGCCCGGGGACCACCACCCCCGGGGCTTTATGTACAATGGTGCGGGAGGGCTCTGAGCCCTCCCGCAGCCCGAGGACCACCACCTCCCGGGGCTTCTTTTTTTATTAAAAACCTGTGTGGGGGGCTCCAGCCCCCACACGCCCGAGACCACCACCTCCCGGGGCACTAAGAAAAATTACAATGGGGGTCCGTTTTGGACCCCCAGAGCCCAGGGACCACCACCTCCCCGGGGCTGTGCACTGAATGGGAGGGGGCCGCGCGGCCCCCTCCTGGAGCCCTTGATGGCCCTGGAGACCACCACCCCCAGGGCCGGCTCCTGCAGTGTCCCGGGGTGCCTACCCCCGGGACACTGCTGTTTGCAATGACAGGACGGGAGCCTCGCGGCTCCCGTCCTGTCATTGCAAACTTGCTTTGGATATTGGAAGAGAGAGCAGGAAACCTGCCTCTCTTCCAATATCCAAAGCCGATTGCTTTCCACATGGGGAGCTGCATCTTAGCAGCTCCCCATGTGTAGCAATGCCGGCTCCCGTAGGACACGGGGAGCCGGCGGGACTGTGGGGGATTGGGGACCCCCCACAGTTCCCAACGAGAGGGCCAGCCCCGGGGGATGGGGTCCCCGGGGCAAGTAGTGGCCCGGGAGGGGGCCACGCGGCCCCCCTCCCCAAAAAAAAAAAACAAAAAAACAAAAAAAAACGATCGGGCCCGCAGGCCCCGCCCCTTCCTTCACCACTCTGCAAACGCGCCCCCTGGCGCGTTTGCAGAGGGGAACAATTCCCCTTGAATACTGGGGGTCCCTGGGGCCAACTAGCCCACCAGGAACCTCCAGTATGCGCCAGGGGCTACCTTGCAGAGAGGTGTACAGAGGCCACGCCCCTTTTACACCTCTCTGCAACGCAGCTCTATGGCGCTTTTTGGAGGTATATGGTGGGCTAGTTGCACCCCAGGGACCCTCAGGATTCAAGGGGAGTTAATCCCCCGACTTAAAACGCGCCACGGGGCGTGTTTGCACAGTGGTGAAGGGAGGGCGGGGCTTCAGGTGACATGTGTGCAAACAGGCCCCGTGGCGCATTTTAAGATGGGGAATTAAATCCTCTTCAATCCTGAGGGTCCCTGGGGGCCAACTAGCCCAACAGGTACGTCCAGAAAGCGCCACAGAGCTGCGTTGCAGAGAGGTGTAAAAGGGGTGTGGCCTCTGTACATGTCTCTGCAACGCAGCCCCTGGCGCATACTGGAGGTTCCTGGTGGGCTAGTTGGCCCGTAGGGACCCTCATGATTCAAGGGGACTTAATCCCCCAACTTAAAACGCACCACGGGCGCGTTTGCACAGATGTCACCTCAGGCCCCGCCCCCTCCCTTCACCATTGTGCAAATATTCCTCTAAAATCAGCCGAAATCCGAATTCCGATTTACTCACCTGTTATCAGGAGAGACCTCAGTGCTGCATCTTTCAGCCCAGTACTGATCCTCAAAAGTAATTTTAACCGTACTTACCGGTAACTTGAATTTCCTTCATAGGCTAACATTGACTGGTTTCACTTGGAAATTCTTCTAAGTGTGGAGTTTTGGAACTTTAAAATATTCCTCTAAAATCAGCCGAAATACGAATTCCGATTTACTCACCTGTTATCAGGAGAGACCTCAGTGCTGCATCTTTCAGCCCAGTACTGATCCTCAAAAGTAATTTTAACCGTACTTACCAGTAACTTGAATTTCCTTCCATAGGATATCATTGCCTGCTTTTTGCTGAAAAAGTTTCTAAGTGTTGATTTTTGAAACATACAAATATTCCTCTAAAATCAGCCGAAATCCGAATTCAGATTTACTCACCTGTTATCAGGAGAGACCTCAGTGCTGCATCTTTCAGCCCAGTACTGGTCCTGAAGAGTAATTTTAACCGTACTTACCAGTAACTTGAATTTCCTTACATAGGCTAACATTGACTGGTTTCACTTGGAAATTCTTCTAAGTGTGGAGTTTTGGAACTTTAAAATATTCCTCTAAAATCAGCCGAAATACGAATTCCGATTTACTCACCTGTTATCAGGAGAGACCTCAGTGCTGCATCTTTCAGCCCAGTACTGATCCTCAAAAGTAATTTTAACCGTACTTACCGGTAACTTGAATTTCCTTCATAGGCTAACATTGACTGGTTTCACTTGGAAATTCTTCTAAGTGTGGAGTTTTGGAACTTTAAAATATTCCTCTAAAATCAGCCGAAATACGAATTCCGATTTACTCACCTGTTATCAGGAGAGACCTCAGTGCTGCATCTTTCAGCCCAGTACTGATCCTCAAAAGTAATTTTAACCGTACTTACCGGTAACTTGAATTTCCTTCATAGGCTAACATTGACTGGTTTCACTTGGAAATTCTTCTAAGTGTGGAGTTTTGGAACTTTAAAATATTCTTCTAAAATCAGCCGAAATACGAATTCCGATTTACTCACCTGTTATCAGGAGAGACCTCAGTGCTGCATCTTTCAGCCCAGTACTGATCCTGAAAAGTAATTTTAACCGTACTTACCGGTAACTTGAATTTCCTTCATAGGCTAACATTGACTGGTTTCACTTGGAAATTCTTCTGTGTGTGGAGTTTTGGAACTTTAAAATATTCCTCTAAAATCAGCCGAAATACGAATTCCGATTTACTCACCTGTTATCAGGAGAGACCTCAGTGCTGCATCTTTCAGCCCAGTACTGATCCTAAAAAGTAATTTTAACCGTACTTACCGGTAACTTGAATTTCCTTCATAGGCTAACATTGACTGGTTTCACTTGGAAATTCTTCTAAGTGTGGAGTTTTGGAACTTTAAAATATTCCTCTAAAATCAGCCGAAATACGAATTCCGATTTACTCACCTGTTATCAGGAGAGACCTCAGTGCTGCATCTTTCAGCCCAGTACTGATCCTCAAAAGTAATTTTAACCGTACTTACCAGTAACTTGAATTTCCTTCCATAGGATATCATTGCCTGCTTTTTGCTGAAAAAGTTTCTAAGTGTTGATTTTTGAAACATACAAATATTCCTCTAAAATCAGCCGAAATCCGAATTCTGATTTACTCACCTGTTATCAGGAGAGACCTCTGTGCTGCATCTTTCAGCCCAGTACTGGTCCTGAAAAGTAATTTTAACCGTACTTACCAGTAACTTGAATTTCCTTCCATAGGCTAACATTGACTGGTTTCACTTGGAAATTCTTCTAAGTGTGGAGTTTTGGAACTTTAAAATATTCATCTAAAATCAGCCGAAATACGAATTCCGATTTACTCATCTGTTATCAGGAGAGACCTCAGTGCTGCATCTTTCAGCCCAGTACTGATCCTCAAAAGTAATTTTAACCGTACTTACCAGTAACTTGAATTTCCTTCCATAGGATATCATTGCCTGCTTTTTGCTGAAAAAGTTTCTAAGTGTTTATTTTTGAAACATACAAATATTCCTCTAAAATCAGCCGAAATACGAATTCCGATTTAATCACCTGTTATAAGGAGAGACCTCAGTGCTGTATCTTTCAGCCCAGTACTGGTCCTGAAAAGTAATTTTAACCGTACTTACCAGTAACTTATATTTTCTTCCATAGGAATCCATGGTCTGGTTTTCAGCAGAAAAGTTTCAAAGTGTCGATTTTCACAAACTACAAATATTCCTTAAAAATCGCCTGTATGACTTAAACGCATTCTTTCAACTGTTTACAGGAGATGCACCAGTGCTGGATCCAGGATCCAAAACTGAGTAAGAAAAAGTAACGATAACAGTTTTTACCTGCTAAGTGAATTTCCTTCCATAGGATAACATTGGTGATTCTATGAGAAAAAGTTTCTAAGTGTCAACTTTTAAAATACAATAATATTCCTTAAAAATCACGACTGTAACCAAAACGCTTTTACTCAACTGTTTACAGGAGATGTACCAGGACTGAATCTAGGATCCAGTCCTGTGGTTAGAAAAGTAATCCATAAAGTAACTAATTGCATTTAACTAGAAATTCACATTGAGCTGAATGTTGCATTGTGTTTGAAAATGTGTTGCCCATTGCAACAACTGTAACTACTGTACTTAAAAGTCTATTGCCTATGTGCAAAGTATTTAAACTAAAGTAATTCATTCTGAGAAAGTATTTTTGTAATGTAATGTATAATGTAATTACAATGTAATTTAAAAAATAAAATATGTAAAAGAAATTGTTTCTAAAAATGTAGTAAATCAGTATGAAAAAAATTAATATAAAAATTAATACATTTAAAAATTGTCATTTAAAAAACCTTTGAAATTCACTGAAAAAACCGTAGGTTTCAGGCACGTTATAGTTACAAATTAGCATTTTAAAAACCTTTGAAATTCACTGAAAAAACCATAGGTTTCAGACACGTTATAGTTAGAAATTTGCATTTAAAAAACCTTTGAAATTCACTGAAAAAACCAGAGGTTTTAGGGACAGTTATAGTTAGTTGGACATTGCACTCGTACAAAACCCGTGAAATTCCCCCGTTATAGTTAGTTCAGCTAACTATAACTCGCGCCCCGCAATGCACTGCTGATGACGTCACATATTACATCACTCATGACATGGTCAGTGACATCACTGATGACATCACTGATGACATCTCAAATGACATCACTGATGACATCATCCACGTGATAATCTGATGCAGCTCCTCACACCCTAATATAACCTTTGATACACCCAATCTAAATTACAGAGTGCCATTCGCAAAACCATAGACACTGCAACACCAATAACTACATACCCACTCACTGATTCTTAGGTCTACACACACACATCCACTCACTCACCCGTACAGTCACTCATACTTATGGTCACTCAGTACAGGACTATCATATGCACGCTTACTCCTATATAGACACTCAAACACCGCCACTCATCCATAGAGGTACTCACACACCTAGTCAGTCATGCAAATAATTAAACACACTGCCATTTACTCACCTATACAGTTATACACACACCAGCTCACTTAATCATACAAATACTAGCACATTGTTACGCTCTTATACAATCACTGATACAAGCACACACTCATCCATACAGCCACTATCACAATCACTCACTCTCGCTTATAGCTATTTATATACTCCAATACACATATATACTGCCTTTCACATATTTAGTTACTCACACATGTACCACTGGGACATACATTCACTCACTAACACACTCTTACACACACTTACCCACCCATACAGTCTATCACAGATGCACTCTTGAAACCATCCACCCAGTGAATCACCCACTCACACATCTATGCACAGTCGCACACACCCCATCCACACAAACACTCAGGCACCCATACAGATACTCATAGAACCAATAAATAACCCATATAGACACTCATGTAGCTATTCGCAAATCCATGCATCCACTTACACACCAACAGACGGATACAGACATTCACACAGTTTAGTCACTAACCCATGCATTCAGTAAGATACGTTTAATCACTCACTTGTAGAGTCAGTCACGCACGTACTAAATCATCCATTCTGACACTTATACACCCACTCATTCTTCAATACGCCTTTCCCTATATATATTAAACATATTTAAACTTTACAGAAACACACAGTCACTGGATGATGTCATCAGTGATGTCATTTGAGATGTCATCAGTGATGTCATCAGTGATGTCACTGACCATGTCATGAGTGATGTAATATGTGACGTCATCAGCAGTGCATTGCGGGGCGCGAGTTATAGTTAGCTGAACTAACTATAACGGGGGAATTTCACGGGTTTTGTACGAGTGCAATGTCCAACTAACTATAACTGTCCCTAAAACCTCTGGTTTTTTCAGTGAATTTCAAAGGTTTTTAAATGCAAATTTCTAACTATAACGTGTCTGAAACCTATGGTTTTTTCAGTGAATTTCAAAGGTTTTTAAAATGCTAATTTGTAACTATAACGTGCCTGAAACCTACGGTTTTTTCAGTGAATATATATATATATATATATATATATATATATATATATATATATATATATATATATCATATAGATTAGATTGCCCACCCATGCTCAGAATTCGCTATTCAAGTTTTTTTTCCACAGGAACATAATTAACCCATCATAATTATTAATTGCTGGCATCGATTTATTATCATCCTTCCAGCACTAAAGGTTACACTTGTCCACTTCATAGGTCGAGTCAACTTCAGTTTGTAACTTGTACTAGGCTATCCCTGCCACCATTATGTTTTATTTTATTTTACTTTAGCATTGCTTATCATTCATGTAGTAAAATGAAGAAGGTCCAATCCAGGTAGTTTTCCATGTAGGTTTACTAAGGTAAGGAGTTACATAGGGGAGATCCCCACCAGGGGCAGCCTCACTGCTGCTCATCCCATCTCCAACTGACACTCACACACATGAACATTCCATTCACCCACATTCTCTCTCCCAGCCACTCAGGCTGAGCAGCAGCAGTATAACACATCCCCTTTCTTTGCAATCACAAGTACAAAGGCTCATGCACACCACCATCCTCCTTTCTAACACAAAAAAAACAACCCAGACACTCCCACACTACAGACTACATACCAATCCAAGTACCAGAATCGTGCAAGCTGGCCAGGCAAACACGATAAGCACAAGGAAACCAACAACAAAGGTGTGAAAGCAAACTCACCAATAAGAAAAAACAGCAAGCAAGCATGGACAATATCCACGCAGAACATTGTAACAACCATAATAACAGCAAGCCTTCCCTCAACAACACAAGTTGAGGTGTGAGGTGTGGAAGGGGCTCCACACGGAATATGAAGAACAATAAAAATACTTCCCCCAACAACGCTAGTTGGGGTGTGATGTGTGGGGGAACACCACACGGCACAACACACACGCAAAAACTGCGGCACTTCCCCCAGCACTGGCTGGGGTGGAATGTGTGAGAAAAATTCACACGGCACGGAGGAACTTGTAAAATATGCAAGAAACTGCAGCACTTCCCCCAACAACCCTAGAAGGGGTGGAATGTGTGGGTGCACACCACACGACACAAAGCAATATGCAGGAACAGCAAACTTCCCCCAAAGCACGCTGGGGTGGAATGTGTGGGAAAAAGCCACACGGCACGGAGGAACACACAGAACAATAGCAACACTTCCTCCAACAACCCTAGTTGGAGTGGAATGTGTGGGGGCACACCACACGGCACAATGCAATATGCAGGAACAACAAACTTACCCCAATGCACGCTGGGGTGGAATGTGTGGGGAAAAAAACCGGAGGGACACTCAGAAACGATATCAAAACTTCCCCCAACATCCCTAAATGGGGTGGGATGTGTGGAGGGAAAACTACACAGTACAGCAATGATAATTAACACTTCTGCCAATAACCCTAAAACCACGTAAGAGGGGGAAACAACAGCACATTAATAAGGTAACACCACAGAGCAAAGTACAACATGCAATCGCAACCCTGACGTGACACTCACACACACGAACATTCCATTCACCCACATTCTCTCTCCCAGGCACTCAGGCTGAGCAGCAGCAGTATAACAATTCATCATCATGGTTTCTTGTTTAGCAGTCTTCTTCTTGTGTACTGTACTTCTACTACTCGTTCCTTAGTCTCCCTCAGGTGACTGACTGTCTCATTTTCTTTTTTTGCAAATGCAACTGTCTATTACTGCTACCACCACCCACCATGGCACCTTAGGAAACCAAACCATCACCATGCAGCCATCGCTTCGCCTAAACATCAATCACAGGTAAGAGAAGTGTGGGGGAGGCAATAATGTATATACTATGGAAATTAATTAATTCACACACCCACACCCTTCTGAGTACATACTACAAAGGCGATTTAGTTGCAGAATGCATAGACTAGGAGGAGAGACTGACAGTAGTAGGACAAGTAAGGGTACTGCATCTATCTGTTGGTGTGTTACACTATTGGCAGATTTCAAAAACTGGCTGCGGCCCTGCAGCAAAAGGAGGAGACAAACAAGGCGACGTAAAAGAGTAACCCCCCCAGAAAAGATCTACATCATATGTATTGGAAAACTATAAATAATTTATTACCCTAACAAATATAAACTAGAAGAAGAAACCCACAACACCTGACCCACCCCTCTCCCTAACCCCAACCAATGTTCAGTAAATTAAATAAATGTCCATGATTGTCCACGTCAAGAAGTTCAAGAACACCCCATGTTTCCCCAACTCCCAACATCCCACCCACCGAAAAAAAGATAAAAAAAGGGGCAAGGGTCAAAGACTGAGGTCTAGCTGTGGGCGTGACCTGGCTACTGCGCTCCAGGACCTCCTCCAGCCTGGCCTCTAGGCGCGCCATCCGGAGGAGCATGCAGCACTGAAAGTTCCTGCAGGAACAACAGGGGTGGGCAGCAGTGGATGATGAATTTGATGATGATTGGCGGCGGGCGGCTTCCAGAACACAGTGCCATACCACCGGAGGCACGAGGGGGCCTGGCTGGGGCCTGAGGCATTGGAGGAAGCTGCAGCTGCCGCCTCCTCCTCCGCCAGGACAACTAGCCGGCGATATTCATCCCGGATGGCCTCCATTCCATTGCTGGGCCCTGGCAGCTAACTCATGCCTGTTGGGTTGGGAAATTGCAGCTATATCAAGAAAGAAAAAAAGACAATTGTTGTAACCAATACTCTTAGCAAAAGAGTAACACAAAATAATTACACACATAAAAATTATAGTGGCACAGTAGCACTAGCAGTTGTGGTATCCTCCTCACTTCCTCTGCCCCTAAGATTTGGATGTAACTGATGATTAGACTTTCAGGCATTAGGCACTATGGAGTAGACAAGTATTCTTCTTCTCTCTCTTATTTAGCAAAATTAATCTTGTAGGCATGCCAGCTCAGTCATCTTGTGCCCTAGACAGACATACTCGTGTCGCAGACTCACATTACTTTACTACTCTCTGCAGGTACTACACAATTATCTATTTTTTTCATTATGGCCATACTCTGTTAAATCAATAGCAAATGCTCAATTTCACTTTCACCCTGACTACTACAATAAGGCACATGACATGCTTAATATGAATGATGATGGATGATATATGGCACAACATCACGTCACTCACGTGATGATACAGATGACATACTGATTTGTAAGTAGTTAACCATGCAGCCGATAGGCCACCCATGGCTGACACTGTCAAAATGACATGGGTAGGGACTGGAGCGGAAGTGGGCCTCGGAGTCGGAGGGAGGCGATTGATGATGGGTGGGTAGGGTACATAATACATAGTCATGCACAACATATATGTTGTGCTTGCAAACTACTGTGAGTCAAGGGAGTATTCCGTTCTGAAATACAACCTCAAACCTTTGAATCAAAAACCTTGCAAAAAAACAATCCTTGTTCTTCCCAGGGCTTTTTTCATTTATCATTGCATTGCTCTTCTAACATTATTTTATTCTTCACCCTTGGCTTTTGGTACTCTGGCACAGTTTAATTTTCTTTTACATTCTCTTCATCCAGTCTGACTCTTCACCTACTATGATACCATCCAGGCATCCATCCATCCAAACATGGCTATCACAAACCTTTCACCGACAACATACATTTGTCATAGATATAACCAACCACCACCCATGCGTCCTTGCTTGCCTTTGAGTTTGACCCCTCAAACCCCCCGGAGGATTCCTTTCACCCATACAGTTTCACCCACCCAGGCAGGCATCCTTTCTGCTTTCTTTCACCTTTCACCCATCCTTCAACTACCCATGCATCCTATCATCAGCCACCTATATGCATCCCGGGGCCCCTTCCTTAACCCACGCATCCTTCTCTGCCAGTCATATATTACATGTCCTCTGACTCTTTGTCTTCGTCATAAAACTTTCTCTGCTGAGTTGAAGATAAAATAGAATAGGTCATTAGTTACTCAACCCCCGCCGCTAATGCTAATGTTAAGTAAAGGGTGTCTTCTTCAACTGTTCAGTGTTCACAACAACTTAGTCTCAGCAGAAGTACAGTTTACTGAGTGTACACTCTTACAGCGAGAGTATTCACCATTCTCAATAAGTAAGGAATATGACTTTCCACCGCCCGCCACTGCTGCTGGCTCACCCCCTGCAGCTGCGCAATCTGCTCCCTCTGGAGTGGCATGGCCCTCACCGCTGGCCCCGGCACTGGTGGTCGGTACACCTGGAAAAAACATTTCACATTTTTTAGATGTCATATACGCCTCCCCTATTTATTGTTTTCATTAGCAAGATTGAAAATACATAATAATACATACACCACACACATAACTATCTACAATTCAGAACTAGAGTAGAGTAGACAGTATGTCCTATCAAAAATAACAAAATAATATCCGGTTGGGCATTTTGTTGGTGCCAATTTTTGAAAAGCCTCTCAAGAAGAGGACAACCCAAAGGACTGGACTCAGTGGCTAGAGCTATTGGTGCATCTCATTTTTTTAAAAGAAGAAAGAGTGGCCAACTGGGCGGACATAAGGTCTTAGTTGGAAAATAATGGTGCCGTCCTCCTCCTCATACTTCCTTCCAGCCATGGTGCACGGTAATCAGTTGTTCTGTGTTCACCATCAACTGCTGCTAATAAAAAAAGTACTAGGCCTGGATTAGAAAAAGTAAAATACACCACTTTGGGGTGTCCAACGTGAGAGACCACCATTTACTGACTGAGCATGAGGCAGTAAAAGAAAGCCTTCTCATCTCAAAAAACCTGCATAGTATACCTTAATTGGGCATGCAATCTGCACAGCAGATTAGTGTTACTAGTACTAATAGTAGTAAGGAGTCCTTGCTACTACTAGTACTAGTAGTAGCCTAGGACCAATGGGTTCTCTGAGTCTTACAGTACCACTACTAGGCAATCCACATATAAGGGGAGAGGGAAAGCTGAGTGCAAACCCAGAAGAAAGCAAGCTACAGACAGACTAATACAAAGTAAGGGGCATATTATCAAGAACGGCGTTAAAATTATCGCCGCTTTAGCGGCAGGAAACTGCCGCTAAAGCGGCGATAATGGGCTTGATAATATGCCCTTGAGAATTCCAATAGAAGCCCATGTTCTGGTGTGATCCTGGGCTTCTATTGGAATTCTCAAGGGCATATTATCAAGCCCATTATCGCCGCTTTAGAGGCAGTTTCCTGCCGCTAAAGAGGCGATAATTTTAACGCCGTTCTTGATAATATGCCCCTCAGAGGTTAGTCAGAGGCAGTTTGATTTGATGTAAAAAAAAAACAGACACTAGACGCAATGTTAGTAGGTAATGGAGCAAAAACAAGAATTTAGAAACAGATAGATTGAAGAGGATTTTGGAAAAATAAAAATTAGGAAATGGAAATAATAGAGCGGTAAAAGTTACGGAAATATTAATATAACAACACCAGGAGGACTTACTGGGGCCAGCAGCAGAGCCATCTGCACCTGAGGCCGCTTCCTGCTGCTCCTGGGAGGCCCCTCCGGCTCCCGCACCCGCCTCAGCACTGCCAGCAGACCCAGTCTTCTTCTTGCCCCTGGATGCTGATCATGTAAGACATAATTGAAGAGACAAAAAATTTGTGTTAAATAAATAAATATTAAATATTCGCTCTAAAGATATTTTTAGACAGGAAACGGCAACTGCATAACGTTGACCTATCCTAAATCAGATCGACTAGTTGTAGACTAGTGTCGCAGTTGCGCACCATCCTATCTTTATTATTCCACAGTTCAATTCCGATTCCTGAATCCTAAACATACCTAGCCCACCTATTCCAGACTTTGGAATGAATTGCAATTATATTTGCTTCTAAGTTCCGATCTCATTCCCAATCATCTCTCAGTCTCAACTCCAACCCCCTTTGATGGGCCAATTACAAAGTCTACATTTATTCTTCTTAATGCATAGATGGACGCATGCATATTGCATACTCCAAATTGGTTGGTTGCTATTCACTCACTATACGAACTACAAAAGGTTCTACTAGGACTGAAGTCATGTGAGAGGACGCGTCATGCAGGCCACTAAATTACCAAATAATACTAACTAACTAATTACTACCACTATCTTAGTGACAGGACAGCCTGACAGGAGAAAGGAAAGGACTGGAGTCTTTCCTATCTGTATTACCTAACTTAAATTCTCTAACCTCTCTTACATAACCAGCCCAAGAGAGAGCAAAGTTGCAAACAAGTATTATTAGTTAGTAGCGCCGAGCACCTGTCTGGAAGAATAACAATCACATAATATAACATTTCTAAACATAAGTTACCTGCATGTAAGCAGCAGCAGCAGCATGTTAGCTATTTCTTAAAAAAATAATATTTGCAATAACACAGAACAGAAGAACACAATAGTAATATAATTAGCTACTCACCAAGCCCCTGGACCTCAACACCTAGCAGGTCCAACAGGTCCTGCTCTCGGTCCAGGATGTCGGGCCACCTTTGCGTCAATTGGTTATGGGTGCGCCGGAAATACTGCCCGGCGCACCCTCTCCCAACGCCGGTGACGGTCCCTGAGCCCAGACCCAGGCCTGCCGCCTGCTGCCAGGGTTAAGGGGAGGTGGCGCTGGACAAAAAAAAACAGTGCGGCCACCTCCACCTCCGAAAACAAGGACCGGGCCTGCACCCCTTCCGGGCGACGGTCGCGGCTCTCGCTCCTCGACCTCTTCCCCTGGCCCTTAGTCTTTTTAACACTCTTCACCATGATTCTGGGGAGGCGGGGGCGAAAAAGAAAATGTAGGAAGTAAGAAAGGAAGTAAAAAAAATGTAAGAGCCAAGTAATAGAAAAAGAGTGATAAACACACTAAAAAACACATAAAAAGTAGAAAAAATGCAAAATATACAATCAGGAATAGAGAGGGATAGATAATAAATAAAAAAGATCAGAAAAAAGTTTCTAGAAACAAAAAATTGAAAAGATATAGGGAGGATAGAAAAACAGGCCCAGAACCATAGCAAAAAGTGGAAAACAAGATGGCAGCGCCCATTGGCTACCGCGTGGTGAAGTTTGCGTGATATTTACCCCGAGCACGCAATAAGCGTCCCGAACACTCAATACACGTTCCTGAACGGCAAAAACGCATCGCGAACAGGCAGAACAAGCAACTCCGCGCGCTCACGGAACTTCGCGTAGCTCGCAGAGTTTTTCTGCAACTTCGCGAACTCCGCCCAGCGTTAACAAAAAGGCGAACTTTGCATTATACACTGACATATTATGACAAAATATTTGTGGGAGAGAGTGTATGTGAGCATATTTTTCTGATTGAGGAATCAGTGAAGAAGGCGATGTTAGACAAGTTGACCATAGTGCCCAACGTGTATTTTGTGTGCGGAAGGCACACGTATGTTTGGTTGCCACAGAATTGATATGGAACTTTTTATCTGGCTGTTGTATTTCTTAAAATATTCCATGTGGAGGATTTGTGGCCATTGGAAGGGAAACAACCTCGTAGAGAGAAACGTGGTATGAGTGCAGGAGAAATTGTTGCGGATGTGTTTGGAGCAATGATACCGAGTTTGGGTGTGGTTCTGAATGATGTGAAGATTAGAAGGTTGTCAACTCTGGTGGATAAGCTGTCAGTGAATACAGCACAAGCCTTGTTACTTGTAGATTGAGAGATGGTCTCGATAAGGGCCATGGTGCTCCAGAACCTTCTTGCATTAGACGTATTATTGGCAAATGAAGGCGGACTCTGTAAATTATTGAGGGTCCAACAGTGCTGCAGGTATATTCCTGACAATAGTAATGATCTGAGAAAATATATAAGTAACATCTCTGAGATACATTACAACATACATGATTTGGCTACAGAAGGGATTTGGGATAAAATTGGGCAAGGCTTTGGAAAGGTTGGAGGTTGGTTTGCAAGCCTGGGAGAAGGAATTGTTGGTTACATCTTGAAGCCTATTATAATAGTCCTGATTTACATCATCGTTTTGTTAGGTGCCTTTAGAGCTTATAAGTGGCATAAGGCAATTCAGGCTGAGAGTTCTCATAGGAGACAGGAAGACAGATGGAAAGGCTGCAGGACAGTCACTATCAGAACCTCAAGAATTTGGAGAAGTTTAGACAGGGAAAGCAGGCTACAACTTCGGTTTAGGTCGGTCACTACTGCAGGGAGAATGTGGAAAGAATAGAGTGTTGGGTTTGATGACACTAGTCATCAGGGGGGGGCTGATAGAGCGCTCAACGCTCTTAAATTTGTAGGGGGCATTATACTCGTGAATAGCTTGCACTCACATGTATCCTGTTGTTTTGTGGAATCAACGTTATTAGAATGAAGTTTATATCACTATATAAAGACATTAGAACAAAATCTGTAATGTTGCATAAAAGAAATGAGTAAGATTTTGCATGTGTTTGAAGAAATAATGTAGTAATGTGTATTTTACGAATATATGGAATGTATCCACGTCTAAAAAAAAGGTTCATATAAAGATTCATGTAACGTGTGTGTATTAGTGGATGTTCTTAGGTTAGTCACACCTTGGTAGGCCTAACTTTCATTTCTTTAACTTTCGTTCCTCCCTGTTTGCTCTCGTGTTAGGAGTCTAATTAGAATTTATGTGTTTGCATAGTGTTTTTCTTTTCTCATCCCTACTGCAAGTGTAGGAATTCAACCTCATTATTTAAAAATAATGTCTTTGCTTTGGATTTAAGAAGAGGCAGATGGAGGAAAGTAATATCTTTGAAGAGTCTGAACAGATAGCAGGGAGGATGCCTTTCGTGTCTGGTGAAACCTGGGAACCAAGGTTGTTGGACAAAAGCCTGGATGAGCTAATGCCTCATAAACAGTTACCTAAAGGAGATGTTCTTGAAGCAAGTTACCATGTGACCTGTTAAGGGTGTAACTTTGCCTTTTTGTATTAGGATCAGGGACAGATTCAGGGGACTTCTGCTTTGACTAAGGAAGGGGAGCATCTTAGAATGAGCTCCGTAGCTTTACGCTACTCGACCTATTTAACATGAGTGTGCTTCTTAGGAAGTCTTCACGTGCTGACACCTTTAGAAGGGAACTAACTGGGATGCTAAGTAGGGATATCACCTCAGAGATAGAATAGGGACAGATTATTCTTTTACTTCCAAAATGTAAATGAAGAAGGATTTGAACACAGCATCTATGCTCAGTTGTGTCCTGATTTTGGGATTCATTATTCTGTGATTGTTGTGCCGAGTGAATTATATTTGTAGGCTTGGTTCTGTATTAGTGTTCATGTATCTTTATACACTTATATTGAGTTGTACTTATGTTTTGCTCTTATTCAGTAAGCTTGGATCAAGAGTCTGTGCTCCTTTAGCGCCATGAGAAAGGGTAATGTATAATTATCAGGAATTGTTATCTCCCTTCCACACTTACTTAGCAGGCAACAAAGACCATCGGCCAGAGGTTCCTGAGTATATCTAGAACGTGGAACCCGGCTCCATAAGCAGTGTCCAATAAGCAGCACCTCATCATACATTATGTTTGCTCACATTGCGCCATTTTATTTGGGAAAAACTATAAAACAATATAGGCACACCCATTTTCACCACTGACTCAATACATAGCAATATATAATAGCAGTAACTGCCCTCACAGTAGAAGCACTGGAGGGTATGTAGACAATGTGTACTGTTCCAGTAACAAAACATGTACAGAGCTGAAATGCAGGAAAATGAAGTGATCAAGGCATTTTCGTATTGGTGTCTCATTAGGTAGGTGCTCCCTGCAATTCCAGACAAGAGTTTACACCCCACCACTTTCACATTTCACCAGCCTCCACCGTTAGTTGGCACATGCAGCTGAATGTGATTTTTTTGGGCAAACTGAGGGTCTGATTACAAGTTTGGTAGATGGGATACTCCGTCACAAATGAGACTGATATCCCGTCCGCTGTATTACAAGTTTCAGTATATCCTATGGAACTTGTAATATGGCTGACGGAATATCTGTCAGCCATATTGTGATATTTGTGATGGAGTATCCCATCCGCTAAGATCGTAATCAGGCCATAAGTCATTAGATGAGGCCCTGAAGTACGCAAAGGGCTGTAGTGGTGAACAAGAGATGAAGCAGAGAATAATTATAGTGAATGCATGTTGGCGCACAGGAATTTTGCACAGAAAGGTTTTCAAAATCAGTCTTTTGGAGAAAATGTCAGTGCAAAGCAGAATGTTAGTTTCCAGAATGAGAGGCAGGGCATTGGTCGCCAGGGTGTACAAGAAGGTATAGTTGGAGGTTGAGGAGTTCCAATTGAACCAGGTACAGGTTAAGATATTGCAACATGAAGAAAATGCTCCATGTCATGGTTGCAAATTGGGCATTAGAAGCACGATTGAAGGCTTAATCCAGATAGAATGAATGTTGTTAATCAAATGCAGGGAGGAAATCAGGTTTGCATGCAGAACACTCCTGTTCAGTAAATAAAAGTGCCCATACAGGCACATATTCAAAGGATACCAGCCCCACAAGTCCCTATGACTCAACAGAATCAGGGTAACACAAAAATGAATTTTGATCAAATGCCCAGAGTAAACAGAAATACATTTCAGAACCAGAACCAGAAAGCATATCAGCAGTTCCCCATGATTGAGAAAGAGGATTTTGATTCAGGTTTTGCACAATGACGATGACTAAGGGGGTGTCAGATTGTATGCTTAACGCAGTCTTAGAGGTAGACCAGAGTGGACCATTCGTGGAAGGTAAGGTAAATGGCCACCAAGTGTTGCTTTTATCAACACCGGTGCTACCCGTTCCTCTTTTAGAACAGCGGAAGTCCCAGGTCTACCCCTCTCTGGAAAGAAGATTCAAGTTTTAGGAGTCACAAACAAGCAGGTTACAAATTCTATTTCAAGTGTAGTGCCTGTAAAGATAGGTTCATTTGAAGGGTATTACCAGCCTGTTGTGTGTGATTCAAGTCCTATAAACCTATTAGGATGTGACTTGTTGTGCAAGTTAAATTGTACAATTCCCTGTACTCCTCGAAGGGTTTAGTTCCAAATGCTGGATGAGGACATTGAATTTAAATTGACACAACAAAATGCTGTAGAGCTTTACCATTGAGAACATTTGAGGAGTTATCTCCAGATTTAAGAGAAACTGTAAATTCAGAAGTGTGGGATCTTACAGGAAAAGACATCAGACTAATTAAAGTTGTAGAACCAGTCCTTATCACAGTCAAATCTGATGCAATTTTCCAAAAATACCACCCTATCACATGACACCAGAGATAGTAGCAGGAAGAACACAAATCATTGAAGACATGTTGCAAAAAGGAATTTTGAGAGAAATAATCAGGAGTCCATGTAACTCACGATTATGGGATTACAGAAACCCAATGGTAAATTTAGAATAGCTCAATATTTGAGAAACATTAATGCAATTGTAATTCCATGTTACCCTGTGATACCGAATCCAGCTGCCACACTATACCAGATTCCGTGCACAGCAAAATAGTTCACTGTCATGGACCTTTGTCAAGGGTTTTTCTCGATTCCCTTACATGAGGATAGCCAGTTTCTATTCTCATTCATGTTTCAAGAGAGAGTTTTGGCATGGTGCTGAGTCCCAAAAGGGTATATTGAGAGTCCACTGATTTTCAACCAAACATTGAGGAAGAATCTGGAGACATTGCAAATGAATTGTACTTCAGTTCTTGTTCAATACATTGATGACCTACTTGGGGCGTCAGAAACAAAAGAAGCCTGTAAACAAGATACAACTCCCCTTTTAAATCAACTTACTGAAAATGGACATAAAGTGATCCTGATTAATTTGCAATATTGTCAAAAAGATGTCCAATATCTGGGACATATCATTGAAAAAGGAATGAGAAAAGTGTTACAATAGAGAGTTGAGGCAATTTTAAGAATAGGTCCTCCTAAAACGCAGAAAGATGTCAGACTGTTTTTGTGGATGGTTGGCTACTGTAGACAGTGGATACTCATCTATTCCCTGGTGGCAAAGCCTTTGCTAAGACTGACACAGAGAGATGTGCCCAATCCGCTTCCATGGGACAACAAATGCACAAAAGCTATCCTAGAGCTAAGAGAGAGTCTATGTTGTGCTCCTGCACTAGGAATGCCAGATTATACCAAGAGATTTACTTTGTTTTGAAGTGAGAGGGAGGTCTGCGTTCTGTCAGTGCTTACACAGATGCACGGTAAAGCCAGAAATCCAGTGGTCTATTTTTCAAATACCCTTGACCCCATAGCCGGAGGACTGCCTGGTTGTCTGAAATCAGTTGCAGCGGTGAGTCTCAGTCTCGAGAGGTGTAAAAGCATAGTGATGGGACATCCATTAATCGTTATGGTACCTCATTCAGTAGAGCTTTTGCTTACCAAAACTGAAACCGAATACATGACAAATTCAAGATTGATCAGATATGAATAACAGATTCTGCTTTCTGATAATGTGTAATCGAAAAGATGTTAGATTTTGAATCCTAGTACTTTGATACCCCTTCCAGAAAACACTGACAAGTTTGAACATGACTATCTACATGTCATGGGGTTTTCTCCAAGCTAAGGCCCGCCATAAAAGATGATCATTTATTTAGACCCAATTATGTGCTGTTTGTGGATGGTTCATGCGTGAGAACAAATTATAGTTTCCTGAGAGCAGCTTATGCTGTCTGTATACTCAAAGATATTGTTGAAGCTTCCTGGCTTCAAAGAATAAATTCAGCTCAATTTGTAGAATTGATTGCACTTTCCTGAGCCTGTAATTTAATATCCCAAATGAGAGTGACTATATTTACAGATAGTCAGTATGGCTTCAGTGTTGTCCATTACTTTGGACAGTTCTAATCACAAAGAGGATTCATGACATTGTCTAACTCACCAATACGGTAACAGAATGCTGTTCAAGTCAAAAGGATACTGGATGCATTTACACTCTCCACTGATATTGCTGTAGTTGAGGGTGCAGCTCACCAAACTGACAATGGCTATGTCACATGTCACTTTTGGCAATAGATATGCTAACAAACTAGGAAGTTGGGGTGCCATAATGGCCTTCACATTTAACGGAACATTCACAGGTGAATCTCAAGAAGATGCTGTCTTTCCAATGTTGATGTCTATAGCTGACACACGGAAAGAATTCAAGAGATTGCAGAAAAATGTCACTGAAGCAGAACAGCAGAGTAGGATCAGAGCAGGATGTAGAAAAAATGAAAGTGACATTTGGATTTTAGCAGATGGGAGACCAGTGTTAACAGACAGATTGTTGCCACACATGACACAACACTTTCATGGTCCTACTCATTTAGGGAAGGATGCTATGGTCAGGTCCTTTAGACATAACTGTTTTTACCCCCGATTTAGGATGCTTGCAGAGGATCCATGTCACCTTTGTGTAACATGCCAACAGATGAATGTAGGGAAATGAACACCATTTACACTGAGTCACATAGAGAGATTGGGCGGTCCTTTCAACAGGATGCAAATGGATTGTATTGAGATGCCTGTTTGTAATGGGCTGAGATATGTTCTAGTTATAGTGTGCATTTTTTTCCTGATGGGTGGAAGCCCACCCAGCAATGAGAAATGACTGTGTCACTGTAGCTAAATTGTTGTTGAGAGAACTGGTCCCACAGCAAGGAATGGTGGTTTCTCTTGAGACAGATCGAGGTACTCATTTTAATAATGAGATCCTCAAGATGTTGTGTGCAGCATTACAAGTGGAACAGAGGCTGCATTGTAGCTATCGACTGCAAACTTCTGGAATTGTAGAGCAGTTGAACAGAACCATAATTTCTCAATTGGCAAAAGTCTGTGCACCCACTTCACTGAAATGTTCTGATGCTTTGCCTTTGGTGTTGATGAGTCTTTGAAATACACCTGACAGGAAAACAGTTTTATCTCTCCACGAGATTTTGATGGGAAGAGCAATGAGACTGCTTGCTGTACCTGCAAATGCACTTGTGAACATAACAGATGACATGTTACACGATTACTGCAAAGGATTAGCTGATGTGCTGCATTCTGTTTCTCGAAAGGTTGAAGCTCTCTCTGCAAATCTGTATCAACATCAGTGCCACAACTTGAACCCAGGGGACCGGGTAGTCATAAAAAAGCATGTGAGAAAGTCTTGGCTGGAGCCAAGGTGGAAAGGCCCCTAGCAGGTGATTCTAATCACAAATATTGCTGTTAGGTGTGCCGGAGTGCCAAACTGGGTGTATGATTTGCATACCCAGAGAACAAGAGATCCATATGAAGAAATAGTGTGCTATGAGCCAGAACCAACAATACTGGTGAATGTGCGGCCACATTTGACACAGCAGCAAAGAAGAAGGGGTGAAGAACCACAGACAGTGAAGAGTGGCACTGGAGCTCATGCTGTAGAAGGAGGAGTAAATAATGCAGCAACAGTGACAACTGAGATACTTCCAGAGCAACAGGAAGATCCAGGAGAAATCACCACCAATATATCGAGACCAGAAAGAACTTGCAATGCTGAATGGCCACGAGTGTATGAGCGAAAGAAGCTGAGATCAAGTGTGTCAATTGGATCAACACCACACAGAATCACTGAAGAAACAGAGTCAAGTGATATAAGTGACACAGCAAGTGATCAAGTGCTGAGAAGATTCAAATAATCAAGAGTATCTAGTCGAGGGTATTCAGCACCTGAATGGACTTATGATGTAATCCAAGCGCTAAATATTCCAATATCAGATTTACTTGAGTGGAGCAGAGAATTTCCTGAAACCCCTTGAAACTGTTTTGACTTACAAAATTTGAAAAAAGCGCTGAAGAGAAAAACCCAGCTCTTGACAAACTTATTGAATTAAACTGTACAAACAAACTGAAAATAAGTCTTAGAAAGCTGCTAAGAATTATAGAAAATTGCATAGGCCCGAGGCTGCAGTAAAAGAGGAGAGATATCATTTTTTAGAACACGCAGTATGGTTAAGGACGACTATACAAAGACTACTGCAAATAAAGTTGCAAAAAACTAATTGGATTGCTAAGCAAAAGAAAATGAAAAGCTACTAGTGAAATAAAAACAAAAACACTAACTTGCTGCTACCATTATCATTATAAGAGATCTGAATTTAGATAAACAATACATATTCTAACCAGAACTAGGTGCAAGATTATTGTAGGAATTACATTTTTAGTAATGGTATTCGTAGCAATAGGATTATTATTGGTTGTATATTTTACAACTGGCAAAGAGAAATCTGTAGTTTCATTCACTAACATAGCACTTTCACATGCTGGGGTTACAAAGATAGAGTGTAATGTCATCTGCGTAAAGGAATACAATTAGATTCCATGGTAAAACGCAATTCCCCTGTGCCCAATCTGTTGCCTATTGGCGCAGGCCAAAGGCTCCATTGCTATGGCAAAAAACAAAAGGGGCAATCGGCATCCCTGTTTGGTGCCCCGCTTAATCTCAAATGGGTCACATGTCAGGACGTTCACTCGTACTTTGGACTTACGGGCAGTGTATATCAGTTGCATTAAGTGAAGGAAACACTTTGGAAAGTCCATGCGGCTCAGTACAGCAGAGATGTCCCCACTTAACAGCCTTGGTGGCATCCAAGATTGCTGCCACTGTGTCTTGCCTTGGGTCAATTTGGTACAATAATGGAATAGTGCTAGCAAATTGTGTGACATGGATCATCCAGGTATAAAACCCGCCTGGTACGGGAGGACCATATTTCGTAGCAGGAGTAGAATTCTGTTAACGAGGATTTTGGCAAGTATTGGTAAGCGATAATACCCGCTGACTCCAAGAAAATGGTCACTCACGCCCTCATCAACAACAGATTGGACTACGGCAACGCCCTCTATGCCAGAATCAACAAGATACTCCTACGCAAACTCTAGACCATCCAGAACTCCGCTGCCAGACTAATCCTCAATATCCCAAGGCACAACCACATCAACCAACACCTCCGTGACCTTCACTGGCTCTCTGTCAAAAGAAGGATAGCTTTCAAGCTGCTCCCGCACGCATACAAGGCCCTCCACAACATCAGACCTCAATACCTCAAAAACCGCCTCTTCTTCCACACACCAAAAGAAACCTATGATCAGCTGACCTCTTCCTAGCCACTGTCCCATGCTTCTACAGGAACCGAGTGGGTGGAAGGTCCTTCTCCTACCTTGCAGCCAAGACATGGAACGAGCTTCCCCTCCACCTCCGGTGAAGCCCAACATTGGACAAATTCAGGAAAGACCTCAAGACCTGCCTCTTCAAATGGCCCCAACGGAGCTGCACCCCCCCCCCCAGCATCTTGAGACCCTAACGGGTGACTAGCGGCTCTACAAAACACTGATTGATTGTTAATGGATGGTAGGAATCTCGGTATTGTGGTTGCTTTACAGGGTATAATTGCGTATTTAGCATAGCCTCCTTGAAGGAGGGAGGAAGAGAACCACTCTCCCACACCTCCGCAAATACTAGCTGAAGTCTGGGTGCTATGATGGTCGCGTAAGCTTTGTAAAATTCATCTGTAAACCCATTGCCTCCTGGCGACTTACCCGTGTGTAAGCCATAAGTGGCATTAGTAATTTTGTCTAATGTAATGGCTTCCTCTAAGAAAAGGTTGTGAGACTCCTCTAGCCAGGCCAATGGAATCCTATCAAAGAAGGCTGTGTAGTCTGCTGGGGTGTCTGAGTGACGTGTCGTATTTAAGTTGGAGTAGTACTTCATGAATTTCTAAAAAATGGCCTCCAATTCTTGTCAAATCGTTCCATCATCGCTGTGTAACTGTGACACTAGAGGCGATCCCCTGTTCTGTTGCATCAATCTGGCAAGGGTTCTTCCCAACCACTTGGCCTCTCCATATGCACTGGCGGTGGTGGCAAAGGGGGACAGGTGCTTAACTTCTCTATATGCTTGATCGCGAAATTCATCAAGCTTGGCGCGAATATCTACTAACGCATCTGCAGAGTTGTTGTTATTATGTTGATGTTCTAGGATGCGTAGTTCTTACACCACCTGAAATACCATTCTGAAAAAAACTGAGTTGGATTCATCTTTCCTTTTATCTTATCCATCAAAATCGAAACTAAGCTTTACTTCATGAACATATCACTTCAAAATGTCAACGAACATCTGAGACTCACACCCTGTTTTACCCAAACAACACCTTGAAGAAGTTGTCCAATCAGGTGTTCCAAAAATCCAACTTGCCCACACCTCCCCAAAGCTGTCCTTCATGCTGCAGTCTGATTACTATATCATATTGCATATTTACTACACAAATACCTTTACTCCGACACTTTTCACTAAATGTTTCAAAAACTGGGTTGTCGACTACACAGCCCTGGCGCTCACCTAACAAACACCTCTTCGTCCAACAAAAACACACTATTAATTGCCAGTCGCAAGTTTGAAATTCCTTATCTTCATGCATCCCCACCATTCCCCCCTTTCCCTTCTTCAAAATCAATCTGAAACAACTGCTTCTCCACCCACGTTTCCTTTTTCATCTCTCTAGTTCCCATTTTGTACCTGTTCTCAAGGAATGGTTTTTTAAGTGCCCCTGGATAATCCTTTGTGTAGTCTGGTACTTTGCTGTCTTATATTCTCCACTATGACTATTAGAATCCACAGAGATCAAGACAGCCTTTTATATTCGTTGTCTACGTCAGCTCAAATTAGTATTTTTCTCTATGTGTGCATACAAATATGTTTTATATCCATACAACTTTTCTATTTGACTTGTGAAATGCTGCCACTCTGTAAAAGGCGCTCTTCTTTAACCAGACACCAAATTGAAAATTATTGATAAGGAAAGAGCAAACAATTGCCAAAAATGTCTGCTATCTTAAGAATTGTGAGTAAATCCTCAACTAAAATTCTAATATTTTAACTTCACGTCAATGTTTTATGTTATGTTATGTTAAGAGCAGCAGTGGCCTGAATGGATCTGAGGTAGGCAGGCGGGGGCAGGACGCGGGAGGTAGGGGGATGACGCGGGGGAAGTGGCTATAAAAAAAAAAAACGTACCTTCTCACCGCTTCCTCGCCGTGTCTCTCCTCCGTAGTCCTCCCTTGCTCGGCCACAGGAAGCACACCTAGGAACCCAGTCAGCCAATCACAACGCTGACTTAGCAGCGTTGTGATTGGTCTGAGCGCCATGTTTCAGTGCTGTCAACGAAAGGGACAATGCGAAGGAGAAAAGCAAACAACCCAGGATTGAAGCCAGGATTCACATGCTGAAAGGAAATTTTAAATTCAGCAAAAGAAGAGAAACTCACTGCTTTACCGAGACGCTCTATACGTCTAGGACCAAGAACCCAGTTCCTGACAAATTGATGACACTCTTTATCACAGAGTCCTACACACAAAAACCCAGCCCTGAGGAAGACCTTCTGAAAATCCTCTTGGTCCCCCAAACGAAGGTCGAAACGCGTCGGCACCCCCCACACAGAGGCCAGGGGATCCCTCACATTGAAGAATTGAAGACATCAGAACGTCAGGCATATAAGCTGGATACAGACCGCTTGTATTTTATAGTCATCTTATAGGCCTTCCCTGACCTCTTCACCTTGGACCTTTAAATCAGCCTGTATAGAGGTCTTAGCTATTCCAGAGACCCTATACCACAAGATTGCAGTAGGATAGAAAATAATAGATCACGAATGGGATGATAGAAATTAATGTTTTATATGCATTACTTTTGTAACATTGTATATAGATTCATTTTATACATTGTTTTGTGTTGTGTATAAAGAAATCATCATTTGGACTTCATAATTTGTGTCAAAGTTGACAACAACGAAAAATGATAAGTAAAACAATGACATTGTCAAATGCACACTGTGAGTTTTGGTATTTATAAAGAGATGGGCTCAAAATAGTGGTACTGTTTAATCAAATGTTTAAAATGAAACAAGTGAAGTAATTTCCCCTGCAGATAAAGAAAGTATTCTGTAGTTGTAAACAGTTGGTAGAATTTATGGTATAGGAGGCATCTGTTCCTTGCTGAGGATGTTTCAGTGCTCAGACACTGACTGGGAGCCTGGGCATGTTCTCCATGCAGGCTGTAATGCAGCCTGCATGGAGAACATGCAAAGTGCGCAAGACTGTTTTGGGCGGCCTGAGAGGGCCGGCCAAGCAGTCATTGCGCACTTAAGGAGGGTGCTACCACTACTCCCCTGCCTCCGCCCCCCACGCAAAGCTGTGGGTGGAAGTCGGAGAAAATAAAATGATAGTAACACAAGTTATTATCATTTTATTTTTCCTGCGTTTCACTGCAAAAAAGCAGTGGGGCGACGCTCTTCTGCCTTAGCGGAGGAGCCGCCACTGGTTAAGAGGATTTATAAAGCGCAAGTTTATCCAAGGGTGTCTTGGTGCTGACTGAACTTGAGCATGCTGAAGATGGCGCGTTTAGCTATTAAAAAGCCATCTCTTAATGTGTGTCTTTTGACATGTCCGATCACTGCCTGGCACAAAACTGTAAAATAAACAATTCTACTAGCTCCTTCCCTCCCTTAGCTTCCCCTCACCTGTTTAATTTCCTTCGCCTCGAGTACATACTAAGCGCCCGATTCATTTAGAGTCCCTCCTCTCGCACACCATCCCGAAGTACTGGATGGGGGATGTCAATCTGCAAATTTAAATTGGGAAAGGGTGGAAATTGCCAATGCGACAGAGGTAAAGGCAACAGCGTTGTTATGTGCTTTTTTTGTTCTAAATAGTGGGCTGTTTGTGTTTATATTACTTTTATTTTGTGGAGAAATGCTGGGGGAATTATATCTGTAAATTAAGTATTATTTCACGTGTTGCGAGGTGTGCATCGGCAAACAAATGCATTGGTATTTGTGTGAGGCATGAAACATGTTAACTGTTCGTTTGAGAGACGTAATGTAATTAATTGTTCCAAAGCCTGGGCAGCGCATGCACTGCTGCGAGGCATTAAGTAGTGGAGTATGGCTTTGAAACCCTGCCCACTCTCCGCCCATATTTTTAATTGGCTTGTGTCATTGTCCTTCGTAAATGCTGGCTTCGGAGTCATTATTAGGCTTGTTAGTCCCTCCTTGGTACCGCCTTATCTGCATTTATTACCTCCCATAACGACTGGACCTTTTACTGGTGTTGTTACATGGTCTGCTTTATAAGTTGGTGAGCACTATTTTATTTAATGCTCTTTCCAATTCCACCCACTACCTCGCAGCACGCCGCATGCTTTTATTTAAATTTTTACTAATAGCAGTCCGCTTTAACTATAGGGGCCACGTTTTTTTATTTATTTATTTTAGCAGTACGGTCTGCATTTAGTGGCCAAGCGTACTTATTTATTTATTTATTTATTTAGTTTACTAGAGCCCATGCAGCGCTTTCACATTCATAGAGGCCGCGCCCCTTTCCTTACAAAAACCGCATCTAAAGAAAGGTACGCGGCCAACATTAAAGTGAAAGCGCAGCATGGGCGATTTTACCCAAAAAAACATGTTTGTCAACTTGACAAACAGATGCTTTTTTTTGTCAAAGCCCCCATGCCGCGGTTTCACTTTAATATTGGGCACGCCCCTTTCTCTAGAAGCTGCTTGTCTAAAGAAAGGGACGTGGCCTTCATGAATGTGAAAGCGCCGCATGGGCGCTAGTAAAAAAAATATTTGCAATGCAATAGATCTCGCATTTGCGGGAGTTTAAGCTATTGCATTGCCAATAGCTTAAACTCTTGTTAATGTGAGACCTATTCCATTGCAAATGCTAGTTTATGCTAGTGTTTAAGAACAAGGACAGAGATGCTGTCTTCATTATTTCAGGCAAATGTGTGCTGTTTTTATAGCTCTGAAAATGAGTTTCTGGCTTTTATGTTCTAATCCGTACAAAAATCAGCATGTGCAAATATAAACAGACTAGTTGTGTCCTGACAGTCTGCAATCTGCCTATTTCTGCGCCTCTGCGCCTGTGCCCTATTTATAATGTTTTCGTTTCTTTCCCACTTATTATTCGACCTGACCTTTTTTTGCTTATTTTATCATATGTCTTTTCAACCGATCCTGCATTTACTATTCATCATTATCTGAGAAGCCTGAGGCAAATCCAATTACTGAATATAAATCCGATATACTATTATATCTACTCTTAGATTTTTTATTTTTCACCTGCTTTTTCTAATGCTCAGTTAATTATATTTCCAAGTTGCTTATTTTAGGACATGCAACTTTTCCCAAGAAGCACTTACTAGGAGGAGGTAATGGTCTGGAAACGACAATTTCGTTTTGATTTGAGTTTTCTGTCAGTTATTTTCTTTGCATGAAACCAGCACATTATTTTACCTATATTTAGGACAGGCATAAATCTGCTGTTTCCAATATGCCATTGTATTTCTATCATTATGATTAATTTTATCAACTGATAAAAAATCATATAATGCTAATTTTTGGATAGTTTCTCAGTGGCAATATGTTTCAACTCAATAGCTCTACTTTGCTTCTTTCCCTCTGTGGTGACCAACCTATTTTTTCTAGCCAGATTTCGAGTCTTTCATGCTGTTAAATGCCTGTAAATGAATTGATCTGAGCTAGTTTATGTCATAAAGAACCATTTTATTTAAACCTCCTGTCACCACATCTGCCTTATGAAACCCGCTGGTCAATTAAATGCACTGTAAATGTTCTGACCTACTGCATGACGTTGCTCTGGACCTCCTCTTTCTCACAGAAACATGACTAAATCCAACCTTTGCACAAAACATCGATAAAGCAGTCCCCACCGGCTACGATATCGTTGGGCAAGACTGTCAGCACAAGCCAGAAGGTAGAGTTGCAATCATATTCAAAGATGCCATCAGCTGCACCACATACACCGACAACCTACTAGCTACATGGAACACCTGATATTCCAGATACGCAATACAGCCAACTTCTTCCTGGGCATAACACTCATATGCAAACCACCAGGGCCCTGCACAAATTTCACCAGCAACATCACAGACTTTGTTGCACCCCTCATCATCAAAGCCAGCACCTACATCCTCCTCAGAGTCTTTGACTTTCACCTAGAAGACCGCACTGGCCCAAATTATACTGCCCTTTTAGAAAACCTTATAAACCTTACCCTCACCCAGCAAGTTACAAAACACCTGTTGGACCTGGTTTTCACTATAATCAGCAACATCACAGTCGACAAGCCAAAAACTATGACCTGGAGAGGCCACTTATTCGTCAGTTTGAACATACACATCCCATACCATCACAGACCTACCAACACTGGACCCGCCAGCTGCAGCTGGAAAAGCATCTTATAGGAGGAGTGGCACCAGTCCAAGCATAACAGCGACTTGCTGAAAGCAATCAATAACCTTAATAGCTGGATCACCACGTGCAGCAATACCATGGTTCCCCTCAAGCGTAATCCAGTGGCAAGAGCCTGATCACAGGTCAGCTGATTCACTGAGGAACTCAGGCAGATGAAACACCACTGTAAGCAACTGGTGCCTAAATGGAGAACAAGTCAAGACACCAAGGATAAAGATATCTTCAAATCAGCCCTAAGACGCTACCACCAGCAGATACAGAACACCATGCACACAGCTGTTGTAGATCGCATTGACGCCAGAACTAACAACAGCAAGGAAATCTTTGCCATTATCAAAGATTTCACCTTACCTCCAGCCACCTCCAGCAACATCATGCCCTCACGCCTTTGCAACAAGCTCTCTGAATTGTTCTTTAACAAAATCACCTCCATATACAGCTACTCGACCCTCAATCAGACCATGTTGCAGTCACAATTCAACATGCCATCACAGACGATGAATGAACCCTGACCTCATAGCATGCTGTCACTACCGCTGAAATCACTGCTACCTTGACATCCATCCAATCAGGGGCTCCATCTGACACCTGCCCAACCACAGCTTCGCTAAAGGACCCCCACTGATCAGCGAAGCACTAACACCTATTCTCAACTCCTCCATCAACTCATCCACATTCCTGACATCTGGAAACATGCCACTTCATGCCCCTGCTCAAGAAACCATTCTCTGACTCAGCCACGCTTTCCAACTACAGACCCATCTCCCCCCTACCATACCAGGCAAGGGTCATAGAGAAACTAATCAATCAACACCTCATCGACCACTTCAACAAACACCAGCAGCTTAATGCCATGCACTCTGGTTTATCACTCAGCCCCACCCACTTCAATGCATATTTGATCCTTCAAAGTCAAAGTCATCCATGCACATGAGATCAACATCCTCTCCTACAAAGATGACACACAACCTATGTTCCCTCTAGGCTGCGCGCGCGCGCGTGTGTGCGCGCGCAGCCTTGCTTCTTACAGCACCCAGACACTCTGTGGGAGTGCGCTCTAACCTCGAGGAGCAGAATACATAACAAAAGGGCAGCGTGAAAATGTTCCTTTTCAGAGCGGGCGGCGCACCAGGAGGCCCAGTACAGCAATTAAAAGACAAAGGGGCTGCTTTCAGTGTTCCAAGAGGCCCCTAGCAGGCAGTGTGAAACCAACCATATGTGATTGTGTTTCAAACTGCAATGAGAGGGTGTGGATGTGTCATTACGGCCATTGCTGCTGACATTGGCACTGGGGGAACATCGCAGTGCCGGCTCTGGGGGAAAGTATATTAAAGTTTAAAAAGCACCTGCTGCCTCGTTCCTAGCCACAATAAAAATGTTAAGATATCTCCAGTGATTAATGTTCTTCCTGGAGTGAGATCGGAGTTTTGTCTAGTGAAAGTTTTGACTCATTGTACGGTAGCACAGAGGTTTAATATGCCTGATGCAAAGGGCGTGTACCATGCACATCACAGAACTGTATTTATGAAGATAGCTCAGTGGGTCACTGCTTTTGTTAGAGGGATATTTTAGTTACTTGCAGGTTATGAGTTAAATCCTAAAATAGAACAGCAAGCTATCAACTGTTATCAAAGAGCTGCATGCAAACTGCAAAGTATATATATATTAGAGTGTTATGATTTTTTTCCCCAGTCTTTCATTTTCTTAGTGTTGCAAAAAAGATTTGTTTGGGTAGAAAACAATTGTTATTATTACAGAGAACACCCAACCATGGAGTTACATTTTAAATCCTCTTAAAGGGTGGTAGTAAGGGAATCTGTGGCGGAGGTGGTCATTGGGGGGCGCTAACAAACAGTGTCACACTGGGCACCACCAGTGCTACAGCCGGCCCTGGAAACAGGTTCCAGTCTTGATACTCAAGTAAAGAGATCAAATACTTTCCAGTCGAGGTTGCTCAAAAAACTGTAAAAAAAACATTAAACATTCATCTTAAAGTATAGGCAAATACTTTTAAACCGATCCTCCTTTTTATTTATCATCACAAAGAATGCACCTTCAAATACATGAATTCAGGCTTTGCACTGTACAAAACCCCTGACTTGCTTTTTAATTCACTAATAGCATTGTCTTTTGGGGGAGGTGGTGGGGGAGCAGGAACAATTCCCAGTTCATGTTTAATAAATACTTTGCACATAATCTGATGTACTAAAATGAGGTGCTTCCGATACCCTACTATAGTCTAACATAATCTGTGCTGCATGATTGACACGCCACATATTTTCAAGGCTTGGCTTGTGTATGGGTTCTTAAGAGCCAGAGCAGACCCTTGGCTCAGCTGTTCCTGTTAATTTGTTGTCTCGCCCACCTTTGCCTTTTACCATAGTGCGGGTCACTGGAATTATGCGTCAGGAGAGGACCAAATTATGCAGCAGGGTTGAATTATGTGGCAAGAAAAGGCAAGTTATGCAGCATAATGCTGCATATTTTATGATAGTATTACTTTATTATTTTGACATTTTACACATGCTAACACTAACTGGGCAAATCTTTCACCTCATTAGTACCATTTGACACCCAAATACAACAATAATCAACAGAAAGGTGACCAGACAACCTTTGGGAAAGGTCTTCCACTTCCCAGCAATACGGGCAGACCCGGTTTTAGTAACTTTTTATCCATTCAAGCTAGAAGCAACTTTTTTGCATATTGTACAGCAGATGATGGATTATGTGGCACATGTGGCATCATGCACGGTTGCAAAATCTTATAATTCCAGTGCCTGACCTTAGAACAAGGATGTGAGCATTCTGTCAAGCATAGGTTTTATACTGGAATGGGATCCTTCCATTACAAAAAATATCCATCAGACATCTCTCACTGTATGTGTGCTGTAAAGTGCATCATACTTGCAAAGTTTGAAAAATATGGAGACTTTTAAAAGTTACTCCACTGTTACGCCTGCCTTGAGGGGACGCCATTTTTTGGCTCAATTCCCCATCTATAAATGTTATTAGATAGGGATTTGCCTCAAAACCCATGAGTAGTTGCTTGGGAATGCCCATGTACCACCTATGGTATGCCTCTCGATGCAAAGTAGCACAATTTAGTGCATAGTGCTACTTTGCGTTACTTACACAAATCATGATGTGCGTTAGAAAGTAAATCCAACCACAACACTAGGTGCTTAGTTTGTGTCAATTTTGTGATGCAAACAAAGCGCAAAGAGTTAATAAATCTAGATCAGAATCTCTAAGCAGGTACTTATCAATAATATGAGGACGATTTGTGTTCTTACTGCAAGCTAATATAAGGTTACAAAATGACCAATGCAGAGCAAATGTTGCTTTACTGTGCAAAACCAGAAGACAATGAAGATGCCACAGAGGCGGGGCCACTGAAGCATGAGAGAAAAATGATTTGCGTCTGGCACTGAGCATGCCAAATGTCTGTAGACAGGTTTCAGATTGGAAGAGAACAGGGTTTGGAAAGTAAGAAAAGGTACTGGATAGGAAATTAGAAAAGTAGGAAGGACAGAAATAATAGAGAGTTGGAGAGGAAAGACGATTTGGGAGTGTGAGGAAGAGGGGAGATTTGAGTGTAGAGAGAAAAGGAAACGTATGAAGAGGATGAGATATGGAAGTGAGATAGCAAGAAAGGGAGAGAAAAAGAAAGAAAGGGGAGAGAAACATAGAATGTAAAGGAAAAAGGTAGAGAAAGAAAGAAGGAAAGGATGATAAAACAAACAAAGGGGATAGGTGGACCAAGAGGTGGCATACAAGAAGGTCGGAGCCAAGGAGAGGAACAGGATGAGAGAGAAGCATAGTCAAGATATAGATTTGACAGAGTAAGGGTGGAATGAGCGATAAAAGGGCGATTAGAGAGACTTTGTGGGAGAGAGAAGAGTAGGACATAGATTGAAGAGAAGAAACAGAATGAGGGAAAAGTGGAGCAGAGCGGAAATAGAGAAAGAAAAGTGGGATTGTAAGGAAGAGCAAGGAAAGATAAAAGGCTAAAAAAAAAGGGAGGAAGGCAAAAAGGACAGTCTAGTAGATCAAGTGGAAGTGGACAGAGATAAGAAAAGGTGCAAGGAGGGGATAATAGTGGCATGGAGATAGCAAATAGAGAGGAATTAAAGGTAGAATGATTAGGACACAAGATGCAGTGGCACCTATGCCCAGGGGTGCAAAGAGCCCTCTGCGCCCCAGTAATGGGTGTCTTTTAATACCAACCCAGAGGAGTGTATAAGTGTTTGGGGGTGTTCTTTTTTTACTGGTTTGCATTAGGGCCCATGGCACCCTTAATATGCCACTGATTGTGGTAGCTTGCACGCCGCACATGCTTGTATATTAAGTTGTTGCTTATCTTCAGTGCACGCAGCCTTGGCTTCAGTGCACGAAGCACCTTTATTGCCGCACATGGAGAAAATAAATTAGAGGGAACATTGCCCACAACGCATATCCTCCCTCACGGTCAAGACCCCCAACATAAGCAACAAGTTCATTGCGTGCTTGGCCAAAGTCATTAACTGAAAGAAAGCTAACTGTCTCAAGCTCAACACCAACAGGAGAGAAGTAGTGACCCTCAGCAAGAACACCTCACCATAGGACTCCATCTGGTGGCTGGCCATACTTGTGCTTAGACCCACATGAGCACCCATGCCAAGAACCTCGGAATAATCATTGACAGCAAATTGGACATGACCACACAAGTCAACACTGTCACTGCATCCTGCTTCCACACCCTGAAGATGCTCAGGAAGATCTTCAAATGGCTCCCAAGCAAGACAATAAAAACCGTCACTCACACCATGGCCACCTGCAAGTTGGACTATAGGAACAACCTCTACTCCGGAATCACAAAGCTAATTACTAGAAGACTGCAACCAATCCAGAATTCGGACGTCAGTCTCATCCTCAACCTCCCACACAGAAGTCACATCACACCACACCCCAGTAAACTATTCTGGTTCCCAATACAAAAACACACTCAATTTAAAACAGTCTCATCTCCTTTCATCAACCACCCAGACACATCTGCTCTGAAGGACTCCTATTCACTCATGTCCCACTCACTCACAGAACCAGATCAGGAGGACGAGCTTTCACTTAATTCTCTCCAAAAGGGTGGAACGACCACCCACTCCACATCAGAGCCTCCTCCTCTCTTTTTAAATTTCATAAGAGGCTTAAGTCCTGGCTTTTCAATTAACCAATCTACCGTAGGCAGGGCTAAGCACACACCCCTGCTCAGGGCCAGTATACCCTTGCAGGTGATAATGCACTTTACAAATACACATAATATAAAATAACAATCTTTTGAGTTTGGGCTATATCGTCTGGCAAACATGTGCCCAAATTATACCGAGAGGATCTTAAAGATCACAGAATGCAAAATGCACTAAGGAACGCCTCACTACTACAGCTATCATTAATGCACTAATAGTCAATATATTGTACTCTTGCTTAATTTCCCTTTGTATGGTACTGCATAGCTGTCAGAAAGCACTAACCTTGCACTTTGAATCCAGTTGGAACAATGCACTCTTCAACGCGTCACAACAATCACTACTGGACACACACAGAATAATAAGTGAGACAAATAGTAGAAGCCGGGAAAAGAGAATTGGGTGACTCAGTAAACAGAAAACACCTGGATAGCAGTCTTCTGCCTCTTCACTTTTCTGGGTCCAGGTTTGAATGGATACCTAAAGGCAAACATAATATCCTTAGCTATCTGCTTTGAATGTTCAGCTTATAATTTTCTCACAGGGATGGTTATATACCTGGATGCTACCTCAGTGAAATCAGCTCTCTGCCTTCTTAAAATGAAGCTTACCTCCTGAAACTAAAATGTTTCAAGACATTAATGTTTACATAAATGCCTATTAACCTTCCCCCCTATATTGGCAAGATAATTGCCTCCAACTTCATATGTATGTATGTGCCTTCTGAAATTGAGTTAGCTTAGTTCCGATTTGTCTTTATGCAACTGAAAGAAAGATTAACATATATTAACAATCTAGCTTCACATATATATCACTATCTAAATGAGGTTTGTACAAAAAGGCATATTGTATGTATTTATAGCTTAATAAATGGTGTTCAATATTGTAATTCTCCTATTACTTACCAATAATTCAAACGTTTAAAAGGAATGCAAATTCCAAAGTCTTTTTCTCAATATGTCGAAGTTTAAAAATAATGCAAAATTGTTTCTCGCTAGACTTGATTTCCAGATTACTTCTCTACATCGAGGATATCTTTTAACAGACTCCCAAAAAAGAATATTTTTGCTCCAACATGATTCCTCAAAGCAAGAGTCCTGTCTGCAGAAGCATTGCAGCTCGATTGCATAGGGAGGTCGCCATGAAACATGAAGAAAGTTATACTCAAAATCGAAGATGGCTGCCAACATCTCCAACTCTTGCGAGAATTTCTGGAACTCTAGGGCATGCAGTTCATTGCCTATCCCTGTAGTGTTGTTCATTCCTATGAATGAAAAGCCTACCTCCAGGCATATCCGACACCTGATGCTAACCGGCAGCCTCTCTGCCACAAACTGTTTTTAATGTGGGCGAGTTTGAAGTATGATAACCTCTTAATAGTGAGAATTGAAAGTGATGCTGTGGTTCAGAGATTATGGAATAAAAGGCCCAACCCATGTGATAGGAATTCCTATTTACACCTATCAAATTCCCTAGTTGGGCTACTATTCGCTATTCATTGGGACATCAAGTTCTGTGGGGCTCTCAAACTGAATATTTCTGGGAGTTGTCTATTTGTGGACTGAACCGGTCATACAATTTCAATTTATTTCTCCCTTTAATGGATGTTGGAGACAGATGTGGGGGAAGAGATCCATCAACTTTCCAAAGGTTTCCTTAAATTCAATTGGAAAAGCATTCCTATTAACTGTGCCTAATAATTTTTTCTGAAATGCATAACAATTGCATGTGACTGCTCAATTGTTGAAATGTTTTCAATCAAGGGGAGATGTTGATGTTATTTAATTCCATTCACCCTAATCCATGTAATGTCCATTAACAAATTGGGTTGTTGATTGACTGGAATATGAGCCCTGGTCAAGCAACAGCCACAATCCCTTGCAGGGTGAACCACAAAAGTCACTAAATTAACCTGTGCTTAATTCTGGGTAGCATGACACAAAGAGCAGTCAGTCTTAACTTAGAGGCAATGTGTAAAGTATTTATGGAGCAAACAAACAGTAATTAAGTGAAAACACAACACAAGAAAACCCCCAAACAAAATAGAGTACATTTTAATAAACTATTTGACACCAAAATGGCAAAAATCCAATCAGTAGAGCTGGAGTTATGAATTTTTAAAGATTAGTAAAAGTAGCACCAATAAGCATAAAGCACCAACTAGGGATATCTGGACCTGCTGGACCTGATGAAAGTCAGAAGTTCAGGCCAACCGCGATGGAGCAAAGGCTAGCTACAGTCATCAGGTTAGACCCGCTAAATTTTACCTTCTCAAAGCCCATGCCAAGAGTTTCTTTTGCTTTGGAGTAGGCCACAAGGAGTAAGGAAAGCATCGCAGGAGGCTGCAAGTGTAGTGAAAAGAGCAGGCCAGGTGTCGCAGATGGACGTTGCTGGATATTTGCGTTAGCAGTCCTCGCGAGCAGTTGATGCTACAGTGTGAAAAGTTAGGCTGATGAGGCTTTGAGTTGATTCGTGGTGTAAGCGGCAAGGTCTTGGTGCGAACAGGCCCATTCACGGTCGCGAAAAGCTTCATTTCAGCTCTCTGAGCCACACCAATGGTCCAGGACCTGGGAGGGCACCACTTGGTGGTCAGGAACTCACTTCAGCTGGGTCCAGGTGCTGGTGCAGGATGTTGGGGAGCTCTCGGGCTCAGTTCACGAGCCCAGCAGACAAGCCCTTGGAGTCACTCTGGTATCCCTGAGTTCAAGATAAAGTTGCAGGTCTAGTTCTTCCTCCCCATGCAAGAGGGCAATATGCAGCAGGTCAGCACAGTAAGGCAGCAGTTCCTTCAGAGCAGTAGTCCAGCAGAGTAGCAGCCCTTTCAACAGCACAGCAATATGTCATATGGTTCCTACAAATTAAGTAGGACTGTGTATCTGGACAACATAACCGTCAGAATATGGAGAATGATTCCACACATATCATCAAAGTATGTTGGCCTAATTCCTAGCTAGCTTACAGTGAGCCATCTGGACCCCTAATCTTACATGGTACCAGATGGAATCTGCAACCTCAGAACATGACCACTCTAATTCCCCAAGCAAATCGTTGAAACATATCTACCCTTTCGTTGTTACTCAGGCATGCTAAAAGGGTGACACAAGAAAGATACACATGGGTTTTCAAACATTTATTGAAGCAATTGTATTCTTGTGTAAAATGCCTGAGCTGCAGTTATTAGCAGAATGAAACAAAGCATGGTAACCAGCATTACAAGAATGGTGAAAAAGATAAACAGTTCAACCATTATAACGTTACAGTGTGATTATGATCATATGTATATACTTCTATCCAATTCCTGCCTACACTAATGAGAGCATAGTGGGAGTACCCTCTGCCAGACCCCTTGGGACAACCTAACCACCCATACCTGTGTATGATGCATCAGGAAGCTGGTCTGGTGTAGATCAGGTTACTATCTTCAGCGGTACGAAGGATCGAGTCGTATAGCCTGCATCTTGGGCACAGCATTCCAGGATAATCTTAGGTGCAACAATGATGTAATTGTTTGTCTTGAGACTCAGAGCTGTCCCCAAGACAACTAGAATGAAGGGCATTCTGTACAGTGTTCCTTAGCCTTGTATAGAATGTACGAATGACATGATAATATGCTTACTAAGAAATGTACTGCCTGCAGAATAATGTCCAAGTAAGTTATTGTGTAAGTGCAAATTTAAAATGTGTAGCTAAAATGGAGACTTGTACCTCACAACAAATCCTTCTTCCTGGCAGAGTATCCATAGGTCCAGAAGAGTACTGAAGAGTTGATGTCTTACGTCCCCTTTTTATACCCTAGTGCCCTTCTTCTGGAATCCACTAGACAGTGGCTTTGAAGTGCATGGAATTTCCTGCTTCCCCTGCCCTGGCTCTAAGCTGACTGCAGTAACAATGTGGGGTCGTTAGGCAGTTTGTGTGAAGGCAAAGCATAGTCTATTCTGGTGTAAGTGGGGCTTTGCTCAGCTCTGCCACTGCCATCGTGCCAGCAGATGGCTCATTCAGCCACACCTAATCTCTCTATTGTGTATTTGGGAGGAATTCACAACGTCAAACTGTCAGTTACACCCAGTCATGTGACCCAAGGCAGGCTACATGCACAAAAGCACCAAGGGCAGGAAAATACCAACTTTCTAAAAATGGCATTTTAAAAATTGTAATGAAAAATTCAACTTTACCATCAAAGAAGGTTTATCATTGCAATTTCATAGGTACCAAAAACATATCTATCTGCTCCCAATTAGGAATATTACAGCTTTTTAAATGTGATAAGGAATCCCTAATGCTATCCTATAGGAGGGGTAGTTCTCACAGTAGTAAAAACGAATTATGGAGTTTTTCACTTCCAGGACCTTTAAAACCTAAACGTTCTTCTCCAAATGTTTCATTATACAGCTCCTTGCCCTATAGGCTACTCAGGGCCTACCTTAGGGGTGACTTAAATGTAATGAAATGAGAGTTTAAGGCTTGACAAGGGGGTTTAAATGCGAAGTGGCATGGCAGTTTAAAACTGCATTCAGGCTGCAATGACAGACCTGGAACATGTTTTAGGGGGGCAAAATACACATGCTGTAGTCCCACTGATAGCATTTAATTTACAGGCCATGGGTATATGGTATACCCTCAATAAGGGACTTGTAAGTAAATTAAATATGCCAATTATGTATATGCCAATGAAAAAACATGTTTTGGGGAGTGAGCACAAGTGCTTTAACACTGACTAGCAGCCAACAAAATGCTAGCAGCATAACAAAAAGGAATCTCAGCAAACATTGGAGGTAAGTAGGCAAAGAAGTTTGGGGGAAGACCAGTTTAATGCTGACAGTTCCAACATGTCCTCATTAAGCAACCCCAAATCCTTGTCGACTACACAAGATCTTGCATACTCATGAGCCTAGTGGACAAAGTAGTGACCAACAATTAATACACAAATCAGAGTGATGAAATTCTAGTGTACTCCAGGGAAGTAGCTGCAGACTGAAAAGTCTTCATGGATGAGGAGTGAAGTGAGTATAAAAAACTGCTTTAAGGCTACTGCACTGTAACTCGTTGGCATCTGTGTAGCAGAACAAAAGTTAAGTTACACATAAAAATACAGTGAATGGTAACCAATATATCGTGGCCGTGCCTTACATAAAAAAGCATCTCCCTTTGTAAGCTTTTCAAGTGGACACCATACACTGCTGAGCATGGCCTTTGCAGTAACAGATTTTAATTCAGGAAGAGATGTCAAAGATTACTAATGATTTCAAAGTAGCAATATCCAGAAGCGCATGCTATACATGATGATTTTTTCACCAGATTAGAAACTGGGAATATGATTTATTCTGGTAATCATGGAAACTGGTATACAGTAGAAGGGATGTTTTACTAATGGTTAAAGATAGTGAAGCTATGCCAAGTTCTACTAATGTCTTTGTTTGCAAGAAATGTATGAAAATACATTTCCTCTACTTAGACCATGATGATGGAAATTCATATGACAATTGCAGTTTATAAGGAAGCTGAAATCAATCCTTACACTGGATGAAATAATATGTGTATTTAGATGTTCTGATGAAGGTTTTTGCTGGAGTAATTGCAAGATTTTTAGAACATGATTAGAACATCTGTTTGAGAACTACTTAAACTTTCTGCAACTGTTTCATTTTCTTACATTACTGTCTGGGATATCTTCTGTACAGTTGAGGTTAAAGCTCCATAAGCAACATATTAATCAGATAGTAAACGTAAATAAAGGGAAACTGAGTGTTGTCTTTTAATAGTAAAAACTGTATTGTTGACCATTGTTAAACTGTAGTAGTGGGATATTCAGCAAGAGGTGCATTAACCATACAACTTTGTAATCTATACAGAATATCAAGAAATATTCAGCACATGCAATTTTAAGGGGAACTTAAAGGTACTATGAGTTAGTGATACACTCAGTGAGATGTGTCTCCACACCGCCATTCACCCGGAAACACAGGAGCATACTCAGATACTTGAAAAAGTACACAGCTACCCACCCACATTGTCTCAGTGACACACTCATAGGGCTGAACAAGCACACTGTCACTGACCCAATGTTAGTCCAATGGAGGCAAAGGCTTTATGACATTGAGAGAATCCTACCCAGATACACATGTCACTGCACCTCCTTTCATCCAGACCCTTAGAGGCACACTTGCAGTGCTAACAAGCATGCCATCACAAATTGCATGGCAATCCAATAGAGGCAAAAGCATTATGACATACTTGAGTCACATCCATGGACATGTGTGAGTGCGAAGCCATACTCAGAGACCTGACCAAGGACACATTCACTGACTTGTTGATAGTCCATTGGAGGTGGAGACATTATATTATAGTTAGATTCACCAAAGCTGCCACTTATCCAGACACTCAGGGCACATTTGCAGGCCTGTACAAGCGTGCTGTCACTTATTGCTTGACAATCTGATGGAGACAAAATCACTGCAATATATTTTGATTTGCACCCAGAGACGTGAGTCAGTATCCAGCATTCCCCCAGGGTTTCACACACAGGTGCATTCAGGGATCTGAATAAGCACATTGTCACTGACTTCATGACAGTTCAGCCGAGGCAAGGGCATTATGAAGTAGTCAGAGTCATTCCCAGGGACATGTCACCACACTGACATTCACTCAGGAACGCACTCAGAGACCTGAAGAAACACTAGATCATTGTCTCTGTGAAAGTGCAATGGGGGCCAAAGGAACGATTATGCAGTCAAAGTCACACACAGGGACAGGTTTCACCACATCATCTTTCATTTAGACACTCAGGGGCACGCTTGAACACCTGAACATGAACATCATCACTGACACACCGCCACTCACCCAGACACTAAGGGACACACTCTGAGACCTGAACTAGGACAACATCACTAACTTCTACGGCCATCCTCATTACACATGACCGTTTACAGTAAGAGTTTGGAGCCTGCAGCAGGTGGACATAGTTTCCCGCACGAGGTCAGGTGGTGCTTGGAAAAAAAATCAGAGTTTTTAATATGGTGAAACCAGAATATCATTACACAAATATTGTGAAGATGCAAAATATCATCGACAAGAAAAGTGCAGGTAAGAATATTGTTTTTTTTAGGGTTGTTTTTAATATTTGTGTTTCTTTGAGTGGAATATTTTTAGTGCTGTTTATTGTTTAGCAGTTTAGTTTAGTTTATGCATTTTTCTTTAAATACAATATAATAAATGTTTAAAGGTTTTTATTTTTGAATATATATATATATTTTTAAATTTATATTTTTGTTTGCATGTTTAGTAGTAGAATGTCAGGCTTATAGGGGAAATGTTTGAGGGATTTTTAAATACATATATATTGAAGTTTGATTTGTTTAATATTTTAAAGTTATTCATATTTAAGTATATATTGTGTTTATTTAATTTTTTGATTGTATTTTTATTTTCCTTACCAATTTATTTAGGTGATATTTAAATAATAATTTTATGTTTAAAATTTCAATTATATTTTGCTGTTTATATATTATATAAGTATCCATCTATATTGATTAAAAAAAATCTTGACTTTCAATTTAGTTCTTAGTATTTTAAAATTGATTATATTATGTTTTAAAATTTATTGTTGGATGATAATTGCATATTTGAATATATTAAGAACATAATTGAAACAAAAAATACATCTTAAAATACATTTTGAGGGCTTGATTCAGAAAGGTAAAATTAAACTTTTGTACAAGTTTACAATTGTTTTCTATTCACAAAGGTATTATTCGAGTAGTATCTTTGCGACCACGGAGTCTCCACACATAAAATTGATAAGACAGTCCAGGACAGACATTTGTAATTGAAAAAAATTAAAATAAACTTTTTAAATAATATATATTTTTATGATGCACATTAATCAGTACTATTCGTTTAATATGAGGGTTTTCTAGTACTATTTAATATATATTTTTGTAAATAATTTTTAATATGTTCATAACATTTTTACACATTATTAAATATTTTAGAATCATTTTTTAACACATACATCTTGTGTTGTTATTTTTTTAATGCTTCTATTCATTTCTCTTATAACTATGGGCCTTATTATGAGTATTGTGGGGCAGGAGCGCTAAACCTGTGTGCGCTCTGCCCACCAGATCATTACTTTTTTTTGTTACTGACGGGTGGTTCCTTGGTGGTCCCACGGTGGTGCCCATAAAAAAGGCACCACAATGGGTGCGCCAAAGCAAGATCCTGCAGGGCATGGACTATCATGTCTATGCCCTGCAGGAACTGGAGCTCCTGCAGACATGGGTCACGCCATATGCCCCCCTCCATGCATCCCCTGGTGCAGAGCCAAGAGGGGGCCCTGTACGGCCCCCCTTTGTTTCCTCTCTGACACAGTTTTCATGATGGGCTCACCGCCATCAAAACTGTGCTGTAGAGAAAATTTGTAATATGCTTGGCGGGCTGCAGTGGCCCCACTAAGCATATTGCTGCCTCAAGACCACTGCAACACCACCAGGGTTTGTGGATCCCTGGCAGCAGCAGAGGTCCCATGGCGGTCTGACTGCCCAACTTGCAGTGGCGGCTCCTTCACTTGGGCGTCGGAGCGGCGCCCCACTGCTTTCTCGCAGCGCGAGAAGCAGAAACGTAAAATGGTATAAATACCATTTTAGGTTTCTGCTTCTCGCGCTGCGAGAAAGCAGAAGAAGGATATGCCTGGTTGGGGGTGTGCAGGTGGGCGGGTCGGAGAGGAGTGGCTAGCCCAATGTTATGGGCGCTGACTGTTTGGTCGGACCTAGGGCCGACCAAACCAGTCATAGCACTCTCCGTTTTCTTCATGTAGGCTGCTGCGCAGCCTGCATGAAAAAAACGGCCTCCCCCGTAGACGCCTGTAAGGACGGCGTCCTAGCCAATCACAGCGCTGCCATTGCAGCATTGTGATTGGCTTAGGGGAGGAGAGGGAGGCTGCCTGCTTCTGCTTCCTGTGAGCAGAGAGAGCAGGAGATGCTGGAGTCCGGACCGGAGGCGAAGGTATGTTTTTTATTTTTTTTTATTTATTATTAAATTACCCCCCCCCCCTTCTCCCTGCGCGACCCCCCCACCCCGCACCCATGAGTCATGCCGGCCGGGACTGGTCATAAGCAGAGAGCAAAGAGCACCGAGCAGCCCCCAGAGATAATGCAACAACGCAGAAGTATTGCCTGCATGCGCGCTACTCAAAAGGCAACAAGCTTTTTTTTTCTTTGGCGTACATTGTAAAAACAGATGCTCAAATGTCTGGTGCGCACCACACAGCCCTGCAGCGGTGGGTTCGGAGGCTGTGCAAATGAGGGAGACAGTTTCTTTTTGTAGCACCAAGTCTGCTGTGATTGTGCCACACACCACACTTTGACCGGGTCCTGGTGTTTTCTTGTGTGAACTCCGGTGGGGCCGCTCCCACCCTCCTTGTCCCATGCTTTGCTTTCCTATATAAGGCGACCGTTCGACGAGGATACACACTGAAAGCGTTGTTTCGAAATCTGCAATAGTTCAGAGTAGTTAAACTGCATTCCGAAGGCAGCGCTTTGAAAACGTTGTGCGTTTGTGTGTTGTCCTGTTCATGGCATCGGTGTCTGCGCTGTTTGTGTCAGTATACTTTGTCTTATTTTTCCATTTTGGTGTAGTGTGAGGTATATATATGTTGTATATTTTATGTAGATGGGAGTTGACTTGAGTGTGGATATGTGTGTGTGTTATTATGACCATATATATTTTTGGGGTGGGGCTGTTCGTATTTGGGTGTGTGTATGTATAGTTTGTGTGCATATAAGACCCTGGGAGTCGTTTTTTCCACATCGGGATAAGCGTTGTGCTACGGACCATGACATGTGTTCATGTCTGCTCTGTGCATTTTGTGCATACGATTGTTACTCCTGTGACTGTGAGAGCAATGCTTATATATCTATAGTTAATAGTTAGATGGTGAGCTGTCTGCTAGATTTAGCATATGTACTTGTGTATCGCTGCACGCGTGTATTTATTTGTTTATTAAGGTACAGACATGTGAATGTATAGTTCTGTGCTAGTTTTCCTTTTGTATGTATGCCAATGTACACGTTAAAGTGCCGGCGTCAGTAGCGTGTATTATGGGAATATACAACACGCGTCCAGGTTTAGAGCTAAGCATAAGACTTCAGTTCATAAGACTTGGAACATTTACTTGAACTGTGTGACGAGGGATGCTCAGTGTAAATACATTGAACTGTTATTGTTTTTCGTTGTCACTGTAGTCTCGTGGCTGGCAAATGGATTGTTTTGTTTCTATATACATTTTAAGACATTTGGCACCAGTCTGTTGATTAGAAATGTGTGGCCAGATAGTCATTCACACCTAGGGCGTGATTCACAGAACTAACTTACGTCAAAAACGTAAAGTTAGTACTTTTTGTTATTCACAGAATACACTTACTCATTTTGGTATTCACAGAATGAACTTACTCATTTCGGTATTCACAGAAGTTAGTAGTCCTAACTTTAGGACTCCTAAATGCCTTCTGTGAATACCGAAGTCTTAAAGTTAGGATTTTCTCAGTTTAGGAGTAGTAAAGTAGTCCTAACTTTACTACTCCTAAACTGAGAAAAATCCTAACTTTAAGACTTTCGGTATTCACAGAAGGCATTTAGGAGTCCTAAAGTTAGGACTACTAACTTCTGTGAATACCGAAATGAGTAAGTTCATTCTGTGAATACCAAAATGAGTAAGTGTATTCTGTGAATACTAAAAAGTACTAACTTTACGTTTTTGACGTAAGTTAGTTCTGTGAATCAGGCCCGAAGTGTCTTACCCGACAAAAATATACCAAGACCATAAATGCATAGCCGAAGGTCAAATACTCAATCGTGCAATAGATTTAAATATGCTACGAACCATTTCAGTACAAATATGTTAATATTCTTTGACTTTTACAGTTAGAGAAGAACTACATGGTATGGAATGTAGTAACAGGCACACAATCCTCTATCACATGTCGCTATGGCGACGATCTGGTGTGAATGTATTAACCCACTAAGTTATCAGTACTAGTTGCAAGTTAGTGAAGCAGTGAGTGTTTGATGGATTCATAGACGTCGTATTGAAATTGGCAAAGATATTGCATGCTCATAACCCGAGTTTTAAATGGACTGGGCCCAAGACCCGGTAGTGATTTAAGACAGACATTGAAGTGGGACCCTTTCAGGCCCTACATTCATGTCCTTAACTTTTCATGCAAAAAACATTGATCGATTTCTGAACAATGACTGTAAAAAGCGTTAAGGTAATCCATGTCTTTCCTGCTTATATTTCATATGCTTTACTTAATCTTGCATTCCCTATGGGTGTTTGCTTTTTTCCAGGTTGTTGTTACATTTTTATTTTTTCAGGCAGTATATTACTCTTGTTTAGTGCATAATATGAATTGGGCTGCATCCAGGTTTTTATAAATGGCCACAATTGAGTTGTGGTTGAAGGCAGTGCGAGTTTCTCTCAGTGCCTGCCAGGGGCAAAAAGGTATTCATATTCAGAACACCTGGTAAAAAGCATTAGCAAAGCCATTAACAAAGCCTCTCGTCTATGCGAGAGCTATTGACTTTGTCAGTGTGTTTTAGCATGTCGTACAGTAGTGCAGCTCCTGTGCAGCATTGCTGAAAGTAAACCAAAATAAGTTGTCTGATGTGCTGACCCGGGGATAGTGTTTTTTTTAAGTTTACTTTTCAGACATGCTGTTGTATAACATGGCTAAACAAAACATTGACAAAGCCAATAGCTCTCACATAAGGCAAGACCTATTGGCTTTGTTAATGCTTGCTTAGCTACTGTAAAGACCGGAAAGATTTTGAAAGTGTAATCCTTGCTTGAAAATTGTCGGTCCCTTTCGTATTTTTTAGTTGACTTTATGCAACTTAACCCACCTACACACTGGTAAGAAGCGACTTGTGAAGGGGACATTGGGACCCATCACAGATTACTTTAAATGACCTTGTATGTTCTACTGGCTCTTGTGTGATGGCTAAGTTTGTATAGTGGCATATGCCACAAGCAGTGGCGGCCGCTCCATTAGGGCGTTGGAACTGTGGTTACTGAATGCTAATAATGTGTGAAACTGGAACCTGTATATTTGGTTACCTGCACCTGTCATTGCATCACGAACTGCAAAGCAGGCAGCTTGAGTGGCTGATTGGCACAGTGAGCTGTCTTCTGTCACAATGAGCATCAGTGAACGTTCGGTCTGTGATGTCACATGGGCTGTTCTGTGGTATGCTGGTGTATCATCATACTATTAGAAGCAAACCACGTTATTAATGCACATGTAAAATGTTGGGCATTAGATACTGGCACAAAGTTTCCAACTTTTGAGATGCAACTAGGCCGACTGTATCAGACCGACACTGCATTTTCTGTGGCACCAATGCTCCACCACTTTGCATCCATTTTTGTATTTGGTACAACATTTTTATAAGCAGGTGATTTTCCACTTTGGAAATATATAGCTCCTAGGTAATGTGGCAGACCCTGAATTATTGCAATATTACATGCTGTCCCCCATAGACCTGACTGAATATTCTATGGATTCAAGCCAATGTATTTGAATAATTGTGCTATAATTTTCACCAATTAGACCCATTTTTATAAAACCAACTTTGTGGCAGTATCTACATGTTGTTATATGACATCCCTTTATTAATGTAATTACTGCACTTTCACAATTGCTTTATTAACCTTCTTGCTTCTCAAATTTGCTTGAAAATGCACCATTCACCCACTCTTTTTTCAAACTTTTCTCGGGGGAGAACCCCCCCCCCCCGGACCTCCCTTTAGATGTTCGTGCTCGCTCGCTGCGCTCGCTCGCCCCGATGCACTCCGACAGAAAGTTTCCGCCACACCACTTTCAAATGTCACCAGCCACCACTGCCAACTTGTTATAGGTCGGTCAGACCACCGGTGTAGCGGTAGCTGCACCGCCACCGTGAGTTTGCCGTTACATCAGACCACCAAACTCATGATAAGGCCCATAGTCTTTTTCTATTAATTCCATGTAGTGGCTATTTTTTCACCTTTACCTATATTGTTTTAGTCTATTAACATCATTGTTAGGCAGTCTCGGTTCTTGTCAGCTGTGGTCCCTGCTGCTGCTCTACATATAAGGTAAGAGTACTTTTAAGTTACTATTTGAGGATTTGTGGATTGGGGATTTGGGTAGGGTAGCTAGATTAGAATAGTGCATTAGATGGAAGTGGTGGTGTAGATTTGTGTTAGGTTGTGCATTAAAGTTACATAGTTAAGTGAGGTAGGCCTTTGTGTAGTTTGTGCTGTGTAGTTACTTTAGTTATACATTTTTATGGTGTGACTATAGTTTGTAAATGTGTTTGTATTGTTTGTTATGCTTTTGGAGTATATTTTATATGAGGGTGGATTTGCTCTGTTTTCTACAGATTTTCTGATTGGAATGGAAGCCTTTCCTTATTTTTGGATGTGTTTTTAAAGAAAATTATTTTTGTTTGATATTATTGTAACCAAGATTTCTTTTTTCATTTCCTTTTATATTTCAGTATTCCAGGATGAGTTTTTGTTTACATTTTCTAGTTTGTTTATGGTTTCCTAGGATGCTGGTGAGATTTTGTGGATTTACTTTTCGATTATTTCATTTTTACATTTTTCGGGTTACCTTTTCTCTGCTATTGTGGATTTTTGTTTGATGGATTGAAAAATATCATGGCCATCACCTACAGAACTGTAAGTTGATTTTATGTTTTTATTTTGGGTGGGAAGTGTTCGCTATGGTTGTTGTTTTGCATAACATTTTCATTTAAAAATGTTATGAATTGTACGTATTGCATGTTACTGTTTTGCGTTTCTGAAAATATCGTTTTTTACCGTAGTGAATTTATTTATTTATGCATTTTATTGTAAATTATTTTATTTATCAGTGGTAATGCATATTTTTTAAGTATAGATGTTATTGTACACTGATTAATGAAAATAATTTAATAATTATAAATAAATATATTGTATTCTTTTCTGTAAGTTTATGTTGGATGTGAAAATAATTTGGATTGTTAGGTGATTTATATTAGTGTTCTTGCAATGCTTTCTAGGTATTAGGGGCATTTGCTATTTATAAAGAGTTTTACTTTGCCTTGTACCATTTCCTACTTTTCTTTGGTCTGTGTGGATATTCTAGGTTTGATTTGTGTTGAAAATTGTTCTATTCTTAGTTCTTGGAAGCTCTATTCTTTTATTAGGATTTCTAGACCTTGGTACAGGTTAGGATGGCTTTGGACTATTGTGGTTTGGAAGGTGTTGTGCGATTCTTCCACTGCTTTGTTTGTACTGGCTTCCTGGGCCATGATGCTGTCATTTACATTCCACCATGGTATTTGAAACTTGGTTTAGCACATGTGGTCAGAACAGTGCATTCTGTCAACCCAAGTGTCTTCAAAAAAATCTATTAAGGAATTTAGGGGCATATTAGCAAGACCCACGTTAAAATGATCGCCGTTTTAGCGGCAGGAAACTGCCGCTAAACGGCGATAATGGGCTTGCTAATATGCGTTATGGAATTCAATAGAGCCCAGGTTAGATGTCCTGCACATCTAACCTGGGCTTCTATTGGAATTCTATAACGCATATTAGCAAGCCCATTATCGCCGTTTTAGCGGCAGTTTCCTGCCGCTAAAACGGCGATCATTTTAACGTGGGTCTTGCTAATATGCCACTTAGTTTTTGCTTGTGGGTTTTGTGGTAGGGGTATTCTATAATGAAGTTGCTACAGTTAGCTACTTCTTTAACTGGTACAGATATTAGGCCTATTATTTTTTAATTTCATAAGCAAATAGACTGTTTGTTATATATTCTGCACTTAGTACCGATTTCCGAAGGTGTCTCGAAAATTCTCTGATTAAAATTGGAATAACAGCCTTGTATGACTGTGTGGGGTAGAGTTTTAAAATGTGTTGTATCATTCCTTGTTCAAACTCTATTATGATTTTTTGGTGGTAGTAATTGTTAGTATTTATTTGAATTGAGCTTAATAGTTTGTAGTAAGTAGCACTTTTGTTGTTAAGAAGCAGAGTATAAATTAGGGGTTTGTTACTGTTATGATATTCACCATATATAGTGTATATCTGTTCGAATGACAAGGAGCACATTTTAAAAGTGCCTATGTCACCCAGTTCAGCATTTGGCTTAGTCTGAGTAGGTTATTTTTTATTGCATTCTCCTGTGATTATCTTTATTGTCATACATGAAATACAGTGGTGGTTGGCGCAAATCGGGGTGGGAGGGCAGAGGGCGGGGGAAGGGGTACCTCCTTGGCATGCCTCGCCGCTCTCTCCACCATCGTCTCTACCGGAACAGGATCAGAGCACCCAGGATCCCCTGAGCCAATAACAACACTGCAATGCAGGTTTGTGATTGGTCTGAGCGCCATGGTTCGGCGCTCAGACAGGGACTGGGGACCTGGGCATGTTCTCCACCCAGGCTGTAATGCAGCCTGGGTGGAGAACATGCAATGTGCGCTTGACTGTTTGGCCAGCCCTAGATGGCCGGCCAAATATTCATGAGCACATAGGGAGAGCAGACCACTCCTCCCCTGCTCTGTCAGCAGAGCAGCCCCACCCCGCCCGCAAAGCTGCTGCAACAAGGAAAAATAAAATGATAATAACTTAAAGTTATTATCATTTTATTTTTCCTTTATTTATACTGCTTAAAAGCAGTGGGGTGATGCTCCTCTGCCTTAGCAGAGGAGCCGCTACGAAGGAGAAAGGGTTCTTCAGTATGTGTAGAGGTTAGACTTTCAGGACTGTCTATTTCTTTGTATCTTTTCGGGGGCAGGAGGGGTTTCTCTTGTGGATTTGCTTAGTTCTTACTATTAATGTTTTGAAGTTGAGGATTCTTGGCATTTGGCCTGTGGTTTGTTCAGGAACTTTGGATGGCATATATTTTAAGATTCTTGCTGTGGGTTCCTGGGGGCTAGTGCTTGCTTCTCTCAGGTCTTGCAAAACATGTCTTACTTCTATCTGGGTTATATTTGGCAGACGGTTGTGCACCCTGACATTGATAATGTCATAATTTCTAGTTGTCACCCTTCTATAAGAAGGGTTAGCATAATATTTGCTACATTTCCAATGTATATTTTCGGGGCTTGTGATCTCCTGTCTGTCCCCGATGTGCAATAATAATTTTTTGCTTTTCTGGGAGGTGATGTATGTGGCTATTTCTGACAATTTATCTGCAAATATTAGAAGTCTATATTTATTACTTTACATTTAAAAGGTTTGCATTTTACAGTTGACAGTTTTAAATGCATTGTCTCCATTTACATGTTATACCTACATGTCTAGTGTCCTTTTAACTTGCTGCATTTTTCTTTGCTGTGTTTAGTTGAGATGCGAGTCAAGTGGTGGTTTTTGTTTCTTGAATAAAGGTTTGTTTTAGTTTTATGTTTAAAACAATACTTACATTAGTTTTAGGGGTGTTTGTTTGTTTTGAAGTTCAGGGTTTTTGAGTTATTAAACACTTAACTATATTTACTTACATTTTCAGTCTGTTTGTTGAATTTCTTGTTTTTGAAGTTGGTGTTTTTGGTCACCAAGACTGAGTTTTTGATTGTAATCCTTTAACAATACCTAAAGTTTGGAGATATAATGGAAAATAGGAATTTTATTGGTCTAGTTTACGTTAAATGTTAGCCAAATAGTTTGGTTTAAATTTTAGGTAATGGGTTTATTTTACCTACTTTTCAATGTAGACGGTCCATTTTCTGGAGAGAAGCTCCTGGAATTTCAATGAAGAATCTAGCAGAGTGTGGGAGTCCTCTAGGTGTAGTGTTTTTCTGCTAGATTTTGGTGATTTTTCTCATCCATTTTAAACTGTTTATTTCTTTATTTATTTTAAGCAGTCTATTGGTTATTTTATTTTGGTTTAATTTTATTGGTTACTATGCTTTTAGTTTGAATTTGTTTGGCAGTTTGTTCCTTATTTTGTGGACGCTAATTAAGGATATATTTAACTTTAATATATATTTGTATGTACCAAGGTTATCTATTTTCAGCATATACAAATTAATATATTTTACAGTTAAGGCTTATGTATATATGTTATTTTAATAATTTAATATTATTTTTGTGTATTTAATATATGTGTGTACATTTATTTAGGCTGTTTGTTCAGTAAGTATGCTTTTAAATATCATTTTTAATATTGCATTTTATGTTTATTTGGTTATTGTTGTATTTTAAAATGTTTGTTGTTCTCGTGTAGTTCCTATAAATCTATATAGGATCTGCACGTTTACACAACATAAACTGTGGGATTAGGATCAAGACTGATTACAGAAACCCCCACCGGATATGTTCGCCTGTATACCAGGTAGCTCACAGTGCCACTATGAACTGCTCTTACCAAGGAGTGAATAGTTTCTGGCAACTATCGAACATGACAACCCTGTCCCCTCAGGGATCGTGGAAACAGTACAGTACTTTGCGCTCAGTCACTCGTGCTCAGAGAGATGCACAGAATAAACAATGGGGACGTTTTCAATAAGCGTTTATTGAACCAGCGTCATTCTAGCATAAAATACGTGTGATGCAACAACCATATGACAGAAACAGATGTATACTGGTATAAGCACCAGCAGAGTAAATAGCTGGTAAAATTCTACCATAGTGCTAAAACAATGGATATATGCTGGCATATAAATACATGACAATAATAATGCGTACTCCTTTGATGCTAACCCTAACTAGATGTACCAAAATATACCTAGCATGTCTGTAGGTGTATAGCCAAGAATCCCCTTAGGATAGATCCAACCCCATTACCTGATGTGGGAAAGCGAAGGACCCCGTCTTGGTCTCGAGATAGACACCCCACAAGGGATGTCAGACCACTGCTTGCTGTAGAGTCTGCGTGCAGGAACCTCAGCGTCTCGTGTCAGCATGTCAGCATGTCAGCATGGAAGTCTTTCTCCTCCGCCTGCCCCAGCAAAGATATGGTGCTTATATACCCAAAAGGTACCCTCAGGGGTTCTACCTTGCTGTGTCATGTTAGCCGAGGATGACGATGGTGATGAACCTTATACACAGTTATTATGCAGACGATGGTAATCCTTCTGTGATTCTGAGAATCCTTATGCATAATAAATTAGGCCAGTTTTCGGGGAAACCCACACAACATTTATGCAGCACCTAACTAGGTAAAAGGTCAGCACCAAAAACCGTTATGTAGTACAATAAAATTGTAAATGTAGCTAAAAGGTTAGGAGACTACCCAAGCCTTTGTTGGAGTACATTGCGATTCATAACATTGTGTTTGATAATTTTTTGCTTTTAACAGTCATTATTATTTTAAAATTGCATGGTTTATATGGTTTCCATTTATTTTCAAAATATTATCATAGTTGAAATTGTTGTTTTCAATATGTTTGCCGTTTTGCGTATATACAATATTTTACCTACATTTGGTTATACTTTACTTTTGTGTTCAATATCATGGTATTTTAGATATTTTAACAGTGATATGTTTGCTTTTGATATTTTTGTAGTCCATGTTTGTATTTAGGGTGTTGATATTTTGATAAACAATTTTGAATTGAGTTTTGGTTGTTGATATTGTGGCAAATTATTGGTCTGGCTTTGTTGCTCACTCCTACTGAGCACAGCAGTTGCTTGTGTTTAGCCGGGATCAGATGCCCACAGATTGTGAGGTGCTGTGCTTAGCCAGATGCAAGGCCCAGCATCTCTGTCCCACTGCACATGGCCAAAACCATGTACAGCAGGAGTAAGGTGCCTGAGGCAAGTGGAGTGAAAGGTCAGACCAGAAACCAGGCCCCACAGCAGGACTATAAGTGTGCACAGCTGAATGTCATGAAAAATGAATGTCAGCCATCTGCAAGACTGGGGCAGTTGGCCCGGCTGGGAATCTTCCACTACGCATGGCCATGGGCCTGCACATCTAGTATTGTCACCAGTGGTAAGTTGGATACAACTTGCACAGCAGTTCAATCCTTCTCACTCACTTCCTTATTTGCATGCAATCTGTCATTTACTCATTGACACATCTACCGTAAAGCCACAGACCAAAACAGCATCTTGCACTTCAACAGCTTTCACAGATCAAGTTTGAAAAACAATTTACCTTACTCACAGCTGTTGCGAGTCAAACGTATCGTATCGGATACTGATCAATGTCTGTTACAAACTATTGCCATGCTCACCAGGTTTAAAGCACGTGGGTACCCAACGGAAATCCTGGAACAAGCCAGATCAAGATGTGCTAACAGGGATAGAATGGACCTCCTGAAGGTCAAACACAAACGAGTTCAGAACCGAGTAGTTATGGTATCTAAATATTCTACAATGAGTCAACGATTCAGAAATATCATAATGAAACATTGGCCAATGTTAACTCTGGAACCAGACTTTAAGGGATTATTCATGGACAAACCCATCTTCGCCTACACAAGAGGACGCAATTTAAAGGAAGTGCTGACTAGACCGCCTGACAACACACCCGCGACCATGTACAAAGGTTCGCTACCTTGTCACAATTGCAGCAATTGTCACAATATGATATAGGGTTCTACCATAACCCATCCAATGAAAGGCACCAAAATTAAGTTAAAGGTTAATGCTATTTGCAACACATCCAATGTTGTTTACTTGTTGAAATGCCCATGTGGCTTGGGTTATGTTGGTAAGACCGAGAGAAGAATCAGAATACGTATTCTTGAACATAAGAGCAACATACGTACAAAAAATTTGAAATCTGTAGTGGCTGCACATTACCTGGACAAACTTCACAACATTAGCCAATTAAAATTCTTAGTTCTAGAAGTGGTTGATAAAAAGAAGGCGTTGATAACAACAAAAGACTATTGCAGAGAGAGAATCATTGGATCCGCTTTCTGAACACGATGCAACCGCATGGATTAAATGACCGGATGGAATTCCTGTGTTATTTATAAACTGTAGCTCACCATGCTATTCATTTCCTAATATTTTTGTGCCTCATGCTGTACATGTTTTTTACTATTTTATTTATATGGTTGTTCTTATCTTTCACGGACACTTTTCATTTTTACTCTCTGCATGTTTTTTATTGTCCTTTACACCACCTTCACCCCGTTCACTCAACACACAGCAGTGCAGCACTTTATTATTTTGATTAGAATCTACTTTAAGATGGCACCCGTTTTAGTACGATTTTCAACCAACGCACACTACGCACGTTCGGGTCACATGACTTCCGTTCACGCTTATACGTTGTGCACTTGATTCACACACTGTTCGGCTCAGAGTACACGCTTTATACTCTCTTCGTAATGAGTTGTGATTAACCCGTGCTCCACTGTAAGTACTTGTTACGTTTGCTTCTTATGTATGCCGGCTTCGCCGCTAGTCACTTTTACCTACTTTCGTTCGTTGTCCATTTAGGGGGACAGCGAGAATTCACCAACCACTGGCTCGTAAGCTTTTCGTACTTACTCCATTTTTTAGCTGTGCACGGCGGGATTCACTTGACTTTCTTGTCAACGCATGTTGTGACTTCTATGCGTTTTATCACTTAGCAGTGTGTTCTATGTTTTGCGTCGCTCTTGGGTTCTAAAATTCGCTGATCACAACTTGTTGACATCTGCTTTAAGACGCGTCACAGTTTATTGTTATATCTTTTATTATATCACGAGGGTACCTCACCATTGCACGTCGTTTTCAATCATGATTGTCTCACCCTTTTGGTTGGTTACGCATGTGGGATACTACGTTCGTTTTGGTCAATTATATAACAGTATTACTCATCCATCCTGAGTAATCTCTTCTTGTAAGCGCTGTTTTTACTGTTCTTATTTTCAGATGTTTTCCCCTGACGAAGGGCACATTGTTGCCCGAAATGCATCGGGATAGATGTAACAATACGTATATGTTCTTATGGAATAGTTTATCAAATACAGACTTTTTGAAGATACATAACTTTATTGACAGATGTGAATTAAACATCAGCTTTCAATCCATTTAACCGGAACAAGTACTTCTGTTTTAAACTTTCACCCACTTTGGGATTTGCAGCTGTGCACAGGGGGACATCTCCTAACTAGGAGATGCAACTTTGTTATTTATTCATTGATGCCTGCTTTCACTCACTCATCTCTCTTCATGCATGTCACTTGTAAAAGCGTACTTGTATAGCGCTACTATCACTCCAAGGAGCATCTTGGCGCTAATACGGAGAACCAGAGATGGAAAAAAACTGGTTTACTACTCATACCAAAGGGAAGAAAGGTATTTAGATCAGAGTTTTGCATAGTGTATCTGGTGCACTGTAAATCCAAGTTTTAAGGGCCTTCCTGAATACAGACTCGGAAACAATCTGGCGGAGCTGAGGTGGGAGTTGATTCCAAGCCTTTGAGCCTATAACTACAAGTGATTTTCCTCCCTTTGACACCAATCTAAAAGTTGGAATGGTCAATAGATTTGCAATAAGTCTCAGTTGGACTCACTGAAATACAAAACAAACAACATACATTTTTATTTATTTTTAAACAATAAAAGTTAGCTGTTAAACAGGGTTACAGCAGAATCTTTGATGGCCGTACACGGATGAGTAACTAAGCTGGTATTTCTATATGACCATGCACTATAGAGACCATAAGCCTAGGTCCTTATGAGTATCTCTGTGGAGTTTCCTGTGTTCTGCAATTGGGTTTAAAGAAGTCTTTTTTAGGAGTTCAGATACATGTTGAACTCTGTACGATTGGGTTGTTAGCGATATGTAATATTTATTTTAACTGAAGGCGGACTAGATGGAACGTACTCATGTATGCAATAACTGTTGACTAAATGTAGTGGTATAAATTACAATTATATATGTGCTTATCTATATTACAGCATCCCTAATCATAGCGCAACACAGATGCCCTTTTAATGTGTTCCTGCATACTACGGAGACACTAATCAAGTGATCTACAAGATGTTGTAAGGTATGAAGATGTTTCGGTAATGGCATACACTTTCATGGGTGTAGTTCAGATTTTTCACAATATATTGGTGATGGTCTGTCTTTATGGTGTGCATCGTACAGACCGTCCCAGATACGTTTTTGTTTATCTCTATCTCTCAACCATCCGGGGTAATATGGATCTTTCAGGACATGCTCGTGCACTATGTTTTTGTGAAGCCACATTGTTTGGGAAGACAAAGGCTGTATGAGGCATGCTTAGTCTTTTTAACACGTCGTTTTTAAAACGGGCGTTTTATGGGTGTGATACTTGACACGTTTGCTATCAGGTATGCACGAAGTCTATATGGTACATGATTATAGGTGCATTCTACACACTATTAAGTGTGTTAAAAATTACTACGTGCTGTAACTCACTGTTTTTAATAAAGGCATTTGTGTTATCTTTAGATTTGGACCAAACTTTGAAGTGGACATTTATATTAACACCAGGATACCCCCAGAGGGCGTTCATCCAGTCATACCATGGTGGGTACTAATTTAAGTAGCACACCATGTGAATTTAGAACTCATCTCTCTCTATGCTTACTCTACTCCCCGTGTTCACGGGGGCACACTGCAAGGGCTTTTATGTCTGAAGTGAATAGAGGAATTAAAATAGCATGATCCGTCTATACTTTGCCAGCTTGCTTCCAGTTGCGCGGAGTGATGTTTCTATTACTCACCCTCTATGGTAACAAGGGTTTCTTCTCTCTCTGGTTCTTTCGACCATAACTGGTACACGCTGAAAGTGCAGGATGGCCCTGGACAAAGTCTGCCATCCAATTTGATAACCAGACTCAAGCTAGAATGTAGTAATCATTAGAATTACACCCAAACTCCTGATGTTGGAAACCACTGATGTCTTAATAAGGTGTCAACGGTTGCACCAGACATGATACTTGACATGTGGAATGTGCATGTTAATGTGTTTTGCCTTCTAATAGAAGTATAGACCTATAAGAACTACTATGATATGTTTCCCTTTATACACTGGAGATGTTTATTCTCTGTCATGTCAATTACATGTAGAGACATGGTTGTTTCTCATATCAAATTGTTGAGGGGAATGAATCTGTTCTAACATAATAATGACCTAGGATTTGAGACCATGTTACAAATATATAAATGTTTTTACGTGTTTTATATATGTGTATCTTGTGTGTATGTGGACATGTTGTCCTTTTATCAATGTATTATGTCAAATGTGGTGACAGTGTTGTTTTGTTATGTCTACAGCCCTGAAGAAGCCAGAAGTGTGGGCGGAACGCATTGGCTGTATTGGATAAAAATACATGTGTAGTGCCAAGAAATGAATAAAAGAAATTAAGAACACAAAAAGAACGAATGCCTCTGTCATTGTGATTTCGCTGTTTTGTGGATTACCCCAAGAATATTGTTTAAATATCTCCATTTACGTGCCTCTCTTATTTGTGTTTACATGTTGTTATATTAAGGACCATTAGTGGTGGCTGGTTCTCAGAGGTGGTCATTTTTTGGAGATTCAACAGAAAATTAGCTGTGGTTCCTAGTACATTTTAAAACACAGGTAGTGGTGTGGCAGTCTATGTACCCTGCACCAATATTTATCTAGTTTGCAAATTGAAGGGTGGCCTGCACACTATTGTTTATTAAAAACCAGCATAACACTAGAGAAATGTCATTTGACGATGATAGAGAGGAGATGGCCAAAGACCCTTTTGGACCTGGAGGCTGTAACCATGACTTAAATACGACAAAGAAGACTTGAAAGGAAGGTCTCAAATCTACGTTTCAGAGATTAGAAAGGTTGAAAAAAATGAGTTGTCAAAGTGGTGGGACGGGGTCGCACTGAAAAGATATTTGGATAACAAAAAAGTCCTGAGGGGACTAAGAATCCTTACGTTCCCCAACTTTGACAACCTAGACCCGGATTTACTTAATGAATGGGAGGAAAATCTACAGAATTCTTCCTTCACGATTATGAAAGTACTGGTGCAACACTCAGAAAGAAAATGTGCTAAACTCAGAAAGGAAATTAATGGATTGGAAGATTAAATTAGGGATCTAGGGCTTAAAGAAGCCACTGAGAAATATTATGCAATCCTGAAGGAACAGATCCAAAAACATCAGAATATGGTCAAGGAACGTAAAATGACAAAGATTAAGAGAGATGATAGAGATTATGACACAGGATGGATCTACACTTTTGCAAGACGATTTGATGACATAATCATTCCGAAACGATGACATAATCATTCCGAAACCGAGAATGAGTGGAACTCAAGATGCTATCAGTATCTCGAGTGCAAATAGTAGTTCAGACGTTTCATCTTTAGAAGAAGCAGGGGCGAGTAATGCAACGGAGATCAGAGGACAACTGAACAGCTCAGCAACTTTTTTAGAAGAAGTCCGCCGATACAGAATAGGAAACAGACAGAAAAAGAACAATGTAAGATCAGAAGAGGGGGGAGGAGAAAGAACAGATGCAAAGGAAGGAATACTGACTCGAAACCAAAAGAGGAGACAGAACAGACAGGGATAGAGGCACAAGGCACGACTGATAACCTAGTAATTAACTTATCCGACTATATGCTGAATGAACATGAATTGTCGGCCCTGAACAAAGGTTTAGGGTTTTGTCCTGTAAATCATGGAAATTTCCCTGATGTGCATGTAGATCTGTTTAAATTTACAAGAGAGGCCAAACTAAAATGTAATTTTTTCATGAATAATTACAATAAACCAGCAACTAAAAACATGACTGCCTCATCTGAAGTATCTGTATCCCATATTAGAGATGTATCATTGTTACTTTCACTTGATGCTGAGAATGCTCGCACTATGGAGGAGGTGATGGAGGATCTGTGCATTGAACAAGATTACACAACTGATAGTGGCTTACACGTGCGTAGCAAATTTACCCCACAAGGTGCTCATCTGAACAGCATTGATCTCTTTCACCAACAGGTAACCACTGCCCTATATGAGTTAGAAAACAAGACACTGGTAACACAGAAAAGGTCAGTTAAGGACAATCTCAGCAAGGAAGAAAGACTCTCCCTGTCCAATTTAAGTAACAACAATGAGATAATTGTAAGAGAGGCGGAAAAAGGGGGCACTATTGTCCTGATGAACAGGAAAGATTATGATTTGGAGGTACAGAGACAATTGGGTAATGTAGCTTGCTACAAGAAAACGAACACTAATCCATATCCCTCCGCGTCACGTGTTATCAATAACAAACTTGCACACTGGAAGGAAATATGTCTCCTTTTGGAAGTGGAACACAGATTCCTTTGAGTGGATCATCCCAGGTACCCTTGCCTATATCTTTTACCAAAGATCCCTAAAAAGGAAAAACTTCCACCTGGCTGGCCTATTATTTCCGGCATAGGTTCCCTTACCGAACCATTGGCACAGTTTGTAGACTCCTTCCTTCAACCTATGGTATGTAATCTCCCGTCCTTCATTAGAGACACTACTGACTTGCTTAACAAGCTGGATGATCTGAATGGGAGGAATCAATGTGGCTCATTACATTGGATGTAGAATAGCTTTATACTTGTATTAAGGAAGAGTTTGGATGTAGAGCAGTTAAGTTCTTTTTATCATCTCGCTGGGCCAGTCGATATGATCACAATAGGATGATATTGGACATGATACGTTTGATCTTGAACAACTTTTTCCTTTACGAGGACGCCTGGTTCCAACAACTTCAGGGGACCGCTATGGGGTCTAAATTTGCCCCTTCCTACACGAATTTATTCATGGGGTGGGTAGAACATGTATACGCCTGGGCCCCATCTGCTGCCTTGTGGACAGAGGACATTAATTTTTGGCGACGTTATATAGATGATATTGTCATCATCTGGTCAGGAACAGAGGTTGCATTTAAATCTTACTTTGCATACCTCAGCGTCAATCCCTTTAACGTTAGATTTACAATGATGATGTCACAAACTAAGATCCAATTTCTTGATCTGCTCCTGTATGTACGGGACAATACCTTACATAGTACCATGTTTAGAAAGGAAACAGCTGTTAATAGCATGTTACACTTCCAAAGTGCACCACCGCCTTGCACTAAAAAGGCGATCCTTTATGGGGAGCTTGTCCATATCAGGAGGAACTGTAGTGATGAGGCACAATACATGGATCACACTACAGAGTTGGTACAACGTCTTAGACGTCGTGGATATGAAGAGTCTGTACTCCAACAAGCGGTGGTCAGAGTGAGTAAGGTGAAACGTACTGAAACACTTCTACCCAGAAATAAGGCAATGAGAGAACGTTTGTCATTCATAACAACTAACTCCACTCTTAATCAGGAGGTGTTCAAAATCCTGAAGAAACATTGGTATCTGTTGAAGGGGGTACCAGGGGTTGGTCACCTTCTCCAACAAAACCCTAGCATCTTCTACAGAAGATGCAGGACCATTAGAGAACTTGTGTGCCCCAGTTATACACGTCCGAATAGGAAGGCACAAGATACTTGGCTTGCTCGTTCTCTTGGCTTTTTCCCATGTGGTGGTTTCAACATTTGCCATCTGGGACAGAAAACTAAGTCTTTTGAGTACAATGTGAAAAGAACTTACACCATTAGACACTACATAAACTGCTTAACATGCTATGTAGTCTACATGATCATATACAATTCATGCCAAGTATAGTTAAGAATAGTTATAACTTACGTCTGATCCATTTGTGTAATCATTCATATTTTTTAGCAAAATACATTTACGGTGTCCCCTAGAACATCTTGATATACAGACCTTAAGGCCAATTCTAGCACATTTCATTATTTGCACTTGATCTTATAATATAGTCTTTGGTTCTGTATACGAGTAAGACCTTCCTATACCCGTGTGATGGATTGCGCTGAAGGGTATATTCTGACGATTTTGTGTTGCTTTCTATACAATCCTTTAGAGATTTCAATGTTAATTAACTGATTCATTTTATTAAGTGGAAGAAGGTTCTATCTTTTTATAAAACTTTGACTCCAGATACTACTGATGCAGGAGACTCACCTATCAGCTCTAAAATGTAACAAACTAGAGAGGGACTGACTTAGAAATGCATGACACTTCAGTAAAAGACCAGTGGCTGTAGTAAAATGCCCCTCTTCCAAAACTTATTGGAAGCATAGCAATCCTGATTCAGATAGGTATTTCCTTACAAGTCACTTGAATTTGAGCAGGCCCCAGTCGTTATTAATTTTTCATTAAGGCAAGTATACAACATTTGGTTCTGTTTATGCCCCAGTAAGAGCAAAGGCACGCTTTTCAGAGATATTTGTGGAATAATGCTGTCTGTTCCCTGTGGAAAATTCAGACTGGAGGGGACACAATCAAAGAGCCACTCCTAGATGTCAGGCCACCCAACAATAGCCTACTCAAAAGAACTGCACCTACTTAAAGAATTTATGCAGCACTAACCCATGACAAATTGAGCACCCATCTGAGAGAGATTATACTTTCATGTTCTGTGTGCATGTGATACATTTTCCCATTGATTTGTATCTACATTTGTGTTGTTGGAAGAGGTCACACAAAACTACATAACACTGAGCAGAGTGTCACACTATGACACAATTCAGATACCCATTGACTTGGGATGTCGAAATTCTCCATGGGGTACTGGAGACGGAGCATGTCTCACTACAAATTGCATCAGGATAAAGTGCATGTGATGTCTTTCCTACAAACCTATCTGTTAGATAAAGAGGAATGAGGGTGTGGTAGTCACCACAAGCTCCTCTATGGGTGGCAAGGAAAGTCTGTCTGTGAACCAAAACGAGAGACGCTGCACTGAAAAAAAGTAGGTTGCTTCACCCTCAGGTCCTGCTTGTAAGGAGTATATCTGACTTCAACAATAAATATAACAGAGACAACTTCCGACCCACACTACAGTATCTACTTAATGCAAATACGAGTTCAACAGAATATTAACAACCCAGGAGAGAAAAGCCATATTCTATTTGTGCTACTGCCACTGCGAAAGAGGGGAGAAAGAAGGACTTTTATCCAATTGATGTTCTGACAACATTCAGGGATTATTTTGACTCACTAAATACATCTGAGTGTAGAGACATCTAGGCACAAAATCATATCTTTGTGCCCCTCCAGATGCAGATGCTATCCCCAGAGCTAGCCCAATTGTTAGAAGCTGAGATCACAAGGACGAAATAGAAATGGCAATTGACTCTATATAGGGTAAATCCCTGGAGCCCTGGGATTAGATGGATTCCCCTTGGAGTTCTATAACACCACCAAAGAAACACTCATCCCCCTCTTACATTAGATATTTTCAGGCATTACGCATGACACAAAACTCCTCCCAGAATTTACCACCTCAAAAGTCTCTCCTATTCTTATAACAAAAAATAATGACCCATTGCTATTATAGACTAATCTCACTAATTAATGTAGACATTAGGATTTTAGAGACAAACTGTTGGCAAAAGGCTTAAAGCCAGTTCTACTAACTTTAATTCACCCAGATCAAGTAGCGCTTGTCTGATACCCTTTCTCTGCGTCCATATAAGGTTGCTTGCCATTGTGTCATGGCAAGTACGACATAACAGAGATGAGGAGATCGCAACCTCATTGGATGTGGTAAAAGGTTTTGATAGGCTAGAGTGGGAATATTTATTTAGTATGTACAAACATGTGAGTATTGATGATGGCTTTCTCTCTAAATTCAAGAGGCTAGATTCAAATCCATCAGCAGTAGTTTCTTGTAATGTCTTCATGTCTGCCTATTTGAGATTAAGAGAGGGAAAAGGTAGGGATGCCCCCTCTTGCCCTTCTGTTTGACATAGCACTTGAACAACTAGCAGCAGAGTTTAGGCATAGTAAAGGCATAACAACCTTTGACAGGGAACACACAAAGCACATGTTTTTTTTGCATATGATATCCTGCAGAACTTATCCGAACCATTGAACTCAATAGAGGCACTTATAAAAATGATCTCAGACTTCTTCATATTTTCTGTCAATTGGGACAAGTGCAAGGTGCTACCCTTGATAACAGTTACAACTGTGGTGACTTTTGAATACTCCCTATTTAGATGGAAAGAGAATAATCTGAAATATCTCACAATCTAACTAAAAAGAGTGCTGCAAAATGTTATGCAGAACCTAAACCCATTAATTAATAAAATCCCAAAATACATGAACGGATGGCCCCTTTTAAATTTCTCCTTGTGGGGAAAGGTTCAAATAATAATAATTAATAATACTTCAAGGCTGAAGTATGTTTGCACCATGCAACAGCTTTGAGTTCCTGCAAACCTGCAGAACATAATAGCTAAACTGGGAATATCATTCCTGTGACATGGCAGAAAGCAGAGACTTACATTGCCTAAATTCACTGCAGTCACAGGATATGGATGTCTTAGGTTACCAGATTTAGGGCCACATGTGTGAAAGTTTCGGTTAGCAATTTCCAAATAGCGATTTAATAGAAATCACTATTGGAAATAGCATGATGAACTGTACGAAGGAGAGTATTCCCCTGTTAGCGATTTCGTCAAATTCACAAACACAATTACGACATTTAGGAATAGTCACATTTTGGATGCGGAATGATTATGTAAGATCCAGGAAGTTTAGAAATACAGGGTGTGGCCACAACTCAGAAGCCTAGGATGGTGCTGGGAGGAAGGTGTGTTCCTGTGTGTCAACTGGCAGTGTCATTTACTTTTCCCTACAGCACCATGTCTATGGATGATGGGTATAAGGACCTTGGCAGTAGCTGGGGCTGTTGACTGAGGAATGTGTGGCACACATGGACCAGTTGTTTGGCAAATCAGGCCTAGAAAACCAAAATTTGGAACAGCGTCCTGGAAAAAGTGAACTTTATTGGTGTCACCCAGAGGTCTATACATGAAATAAGGAAACACTGGTATGACCTCAGATCCCGTACTAAGGAGAAGGTGGTCAGCAGGATAGCTAAGGCTCATGGGACACATGGTGGTCCCTCCAAACATCTTCCTCCCACTCCAATGGAGTTACTGATTAAGGAAATACTTGTACCTGAAAGTGTGGTGGGTGGGAGTTTCAGACATTGAGACCTCCAATCCTGCAGGCTCCAGCCAAGGCAAATTATTTTCTTGTATAATTTTTTCCATAACATCATTTCTTAGTCTTCAAGTACACCATCTTAGCTACAAAAACTCCATTTAGATGTTTTCTGTGATTTGGCAATGCATTATGGGAGTTGTAGTACAACTATAGTATATAAGTGGAGAGGTGTGGTGCAGCGGCCAGGGCAGCTGACTTCGGAGCACAGGGCTCACGGTTCGATCCCTGGCTCCGGCGGCAGCTCAGCTCAGCACCAAGTGACTCTGGGCAATAGCTCACTTAATTTCCACGACGGCCCCCAGCGCCTTGAGACCCGTAAGGGTGAGTAGTTTGCGCTTTACAAATACAGATTTACATTTATACTTTATGGTGTACTGTGTGTCGATGTATAAACTACACATATATCATACATGGCAAAAACACATAACTCATATTATCAATAATATTACACAAACTTAGTAACCATTTATTCACAGTAACAATATACATACATTTCCCCATATCACACCCAGGACTTGTCTGAAACCATTGAGGCTGATGAAGCAATTGATGAAACACAAGTTGAAGTTGAGAGTTGAGGACAGCATAATTACTACTCCTACGCCCATAACTCAAACTCCAACTAATAGGAGAGCAAACGTGGCACCACTAACAGACTTTGAGAATGGGGACGAGGAGCAAACACAAGGAAGGACCACAACTTCTTCTGTGCACAGGACACACAGACAACGTAGAGTCCAACAATGAGCAGTTCACAATGATGATGTCTCTGATGACTTGTCGGACAGTTCTGAATTGTTTGGTGGCCTTGAAAAATCAATCGTCGCAGTACATGCAAGCCAAAAAGATAAAAGCAAAGAGTAGGGATCTGCAAAGCATGTCAAATTCAATGCCGCAACAGTTGAAAGGTAAAGAGTGTTGGATTGCTTCCATGGAGAAGGAGCAACATATGCAGAGCCGGAGGCACCAGCAGTATATGGCACGCTATAACGCAGTTAGAAAATCAATAAATCGATTGGCAGTAGCCACCACCATTGTTGCCAGGAGAACTGCGAACATTCGAAATTATATGGGGCACTGTTGCCAAGATGTAGCATGCGGGCTGGTCCAAGTGACCACACCTCTGGAGAACATTCAGACTTATAACCTGTCTGTTCCCAACAGATTACCACCACCTGAAAGTGAAGATGGCTGTAGCCTCAGTGGCATATCTGTGCCAGATAGAAGCTGTACATGGTGAACACACCAACACACATCTGACACAGATATAGCCCCAATTCCACAGCCAAGTCCTGCTGAGAATGTGACCAACACCAGAGGTCGTAAGAAGTAACTTTTGTATGCACTCAGATGTATGATACTAGATTGTTATGTTTGCCTTCTCAAAATGTGTTGCTTTATTTAAATAATGACATTCTATATGGATACAGTTGATGATTCACAATTACAATACATTCTTACAACCTGAATAAAAGGCTATCTTTTATTAATGGAAAAACATTACCATCATGTGTGTTGGCTATTTATTAGATATGGCCGTCATTCTTACCTTAAAAATTGTTGTTTGTGATCTCTGTGCATCGTGATAGACCCTCTGCTACATGTGTCCCGTCCTGCTGTATCTGTAGCAGTGGTAGTTTGTCATCTAAGTCTGATTCTGGCTCTGTGTTGACATTGGGAAGACCTTTCCTCAGGGCTATGTTGTGAAGAGTAGCACAGCACATGTGGCAACGATTTTCCAACAGGTTTCTGGTCTGTAGAGTAGTGTTCCACCAGGCTTATGTAGGCACCTAAAATGTGATTTCAATATTCCAAAAGTCCATTCAATTATTGAACATGTTGCTTTATGTGCCCTGTTGTACTGCCTTTCACTTCTGGTTCTTGGATTCAAGTACGGTGTCAGTATCCAAGGCCTCAAGGCATATGCACTGTGTCCTTAAATAGTATGAGGGAGAAACAATTAGAATATTTGACAAACATGCTATTGCACACTGTAGGAATTTAGTTTATAATCCTCTTACCACATAAAAAACAATCACCTGATTCACTCTGAGACAGATGAGCATTAATTCCACGGTGGTGGAACATAAAAGAGTCATGTGTGCTGCCTGGGGATCTGGCTACAGGGCCAGGTATAATGCATTAGGCATCACACACTACCTGAACATTGATTGAATGGGTGCTCTTCCTGTTTCTATCAATGAATTTCATTTGCAGAGGGGGTCATATGGCAATACGTATGCCATCAACACAACCAGTAATGTTTGGAAACTGTGCTACCCAAAAAAACATTAGTTTTGTGTGTTGTATATTGTGGGGAGTGTTTGGAAAAAAACATATTTGTTCAATTTTCCAACCATGATGTCCAAAACCCTTTGAAAAGACCTAGAACATGTATGTTGTGACATTCCCCCTTCCACTGCTATAGCTCCCTGGTAACTGCCAGAAGCTAAAAGGTGTAGACAACACAATACCTGCACATGTGGTGGAATTGCATTGCTTCTGACTGTTGGGGGGGAGGGGTTTAGCTGAGGATGTAACTCAGCAATTGAATAAAATATTACCTCACTACTCAGTCTATACTTCTCATAAATCTCCTCCTCAGTCTGTTCAAACATGGTGACCCTCACCCTAAATATTCTCTCTTGTCTCCTCCTCTATCTCTTACGACCAGCTAAAATCCTCATCCTCCTCGCCAAGACATAGAGATCCGCATTTTGAAAGAGCCAAATGAATTTTGGGTGACTTTTTATAGTTTGTACCTGGCTACCACCTGATACACATTGATAGTATTTAAATGGCCATTTTGTGACTAATCGATATTAGGAAATCCTTTGTACATAGTGTAAGCTATTCGCTATTTGGTTATACTAATTTGTCATTTCCAATTTTCAAAATACAAACAATGCGATTTCTACATGATGGAAATCACAAATTGCACAATTGAAAATGCCTTTTGTACATACCGAAACACCATTTTGGATTTTCTAACGACCTGAAATAGCGATTCACACCATTAGGAAATGCAAAATTGCCTTGTACATATGACCCTTAGAATCTCACTTGCTGTCCTTCAAGCTGCCCCAACTCAAGTATCATTTACATGCGTCTCTTGAAACACCAAAATGGTCAAAATTGAAAATGGTATACTGGGCAAATATGGATCACTGTATAAAAAGGACTTCTGAAAGTCTGATAGATTAACCTTTTCCTGCATTCCATGAGGTACTCATGGCATAAAACACATGAGACGCTAAAAATTAATAGCAGAATGAACAGAGGGGCTTTGCAGTCGGCACTGGACAGGTTTGCATGGAGGTCATAGAGCAGTTCTGGCCAGATTTTGAGGCCAAAGGAATCTTCAAAATAGGCCATATAACTAATGTGAACAGACTTAAGACATTTGCTGTAATGAAATCTGACTCTGGTCTCCTTCCGACCCATGCTGGAATGATCAACGTCTGAGGCAGTGCTCAAGGAAAAGTTTGGGCATTGGTCTATACCCGTCCATGATTCTTCAATTTTACATGACCTCACTAATATATATATATATCCAGGCACCCGGAAATCCGTGTTTCATCTTGGAACTGAGTTCATCGATACGAGTGGGTTGCACATTTCAGCGGACACACCTTTTGCTTTCCATTAACCCACTGGGGAATTTATTGACTGAAATTATGAATAATGGCACAACCCACTGGGGTAACACATCTGATGTTGACTGCAACTACCAGAAGGCACTAGGATGCTGACGCCGAGTGAGGCTTAAAGATACGCCCATGAGGGCGGACTTTTCATAAATAAATAGCAGGTGTTCAAGATCAGAATTAGATGCCTTTTTTCTGTATTTCAGGAGGCTCGTGAGCAAGGGCGGAGGCCCGAAACGCATTGAGCCATGTATTTTAATGGACGGCTGCAAGCTGATTCTGCTGGGGCCCTCGTTGAAAGATGTTTGAACTCCGGGTGGCCTCCTCACCTGGGGCAACCTGTTTGATTTGATGTTTTGCGGCCTGGCCCGGTCGCGAGGAAGGCCTGCCTCTGATATGCAGATCCAGGCACCCGGAAATCCGTGTGTCATCTTGGATCTGAGTTCATCGATACGAGTGGGTTGCACATTTCAGCGGACTCACCTTTTGCTTTCCATTAACCCACTGGGGAATTTATTGACTGAAATTATGAATAATGGCACAACCCACTGGGGTAACACATCTGATGTTGACTGCAACTACCAGAAGGCACTAGGATGCTGACGCCGAGTGAGGCTTAAAGATACGCCCATGTGGGCGGACTTTTCATAAATAAATAGCAGGTGTTCAAGATCAGAATTAGATGCCTTTTTTCTGTATTTCAGGAGGCTCGTGAGCAAGGGCGGAGGCCCGAAACGCGTTGAGCCGTGTATTTTAATGGACGGCTGCAAGCTGATTCTGCTGGGGCCCTCGTTGAAAGATGTTTGAACTCCGGGTGGCCTCCTCACCTGGGGCAACCTGTTTGATTTTATATATATATATATATATATATATATATATATATATATATATATATTCCTCTCCTCGCCACAATCCTTCGGAAAAACGAGTGCAGACCTCATTTAGTGCAAATATTTCATTTATTTCACCAGTCCTCTGCCATTACGCGTTTCGGCCGTACAAGCGGCCTTGATCACATGACAACGCTCAGCAGCTTCACCCTCACATTTAAAGTGCCCGTGCTTAATTAAGATCGTGGCTTTGCTTCAACGGGGACCCCGGGGGCATTCTAAGGAAGTTTTGGTTAAACGGACGGAGCTCCCCAGCAGCAGCAGTACACTTTGATTCCAAGATGTAGAGCATATGAGGAGGCAGTGACACGGCGGAGATACCGCTCGGCTGAGCAGGGACACGACGAGGCAACTGCCCCACACAGTGAGTGCTCTAAGCAATTCAAAGCATCTGGTGAATATAAGTGCTGCAGGGGTGGGAGGTGTGCATACTTCCCTAATATCCGGACTGTGTTACTGTACCGCTAAAGGATTTAAGGAAATAAATTACAATAAATTATACCAAGTCAAATGTCTGCCGATGCGCTCAGAAACCGTGAGCTAGCGGCAGCGGAAATGTTCACGGATTCCTTGGGGGATCAAAGTGCAATGAATAAAGAAGGATTAGGGGCCCCAAGTACCAGCATCAATGGGCTCAAAGAGAACTTTAAATTGCTGGAAAAATACAAACGCCAAGAGCAATCTAAATGGTGGGAGGCGTGCTCATTAAAAAGGTATCTGGATGTAGGGAGAATCCCTAGGGGGCTGCGTATAATAATAGCCCCCAGCTATGAGACGCCGAACCCCCTAATGATGGCAGAGTGGGGTGAATGTAACCTTGAGTCTTCAAGGAGGTTGGTACAAATACTTGTAAAATACGCCGAAATAGAAAGGGCTGACTTACAAAGCAAAATTGAAGCCCTTGAAGAAAAAATCAGACAACAGGAAGGTGATTCACGGCAAGCACTGAAAATGAGGGAAGAAATGATGAGCAGACTGGCAAAAGAGGAGGATAAAATAAAGGCCCGCAAAACATACAAATTTAAGAGAGATCGGGATGATTATGCCAATGGACAGATCTTCACATTTGCTCGTCGTTATGATTCACTAAGGGCAGCGACGGCAAACAAAAGAATACAGGGAGACAAGGGAGCAAATAACCAACATGCTGAACTATCCTCATTGTCAGAGACAAGCTCGGTACCCGAGAGTGAATCAGAAAATGAAGGGACAAATAGAAAAAATGGAGAGCTGGGAATAAGGCTGACATTGGGGGAAGAATTGGGAATTTTAAAACAGGGCAGGAGAGAAACACTACGACCACGCAAACAAGAAATGGTAACAAAACCAAATCCCAGAGGAGACGGGGGAGACGCCAGGCCCGCAGGATATGGAGAATCAAAGAAGCGGGGCCGAGGACGGGCCAAACGGAACTAAGCAATATTGAAAGAAGCGCACAAAGTACTGATGGGAAACAAGGAAAACAAGAGGCAAACACAATAATAAATCTTGCCAATATTAACCTAACTGCACCAGAGGCTCAGATTCTATCCCTGGGATTATCTTTCTGCCCTGGAATGAATTTCCAATACACCAGAACAAGAGCGGATGTTTATCAGTTCACACGAAAATTAAAACTCAAAAAATTTCATTTATTAAGGCCTATTGTTGAAGCTACGACGACAGTCTCTACAACAATATTGGAAAAAGATATGCCGGGCTTGCAAGTCTCGGATGTAGATTTATACAGGGATATGTGCCAATTGGAAAGTGGGGAATCATCAAATAGCCAGAATATCCCCCTATTAGGCACTCAAGCCAGGCCTCAAACACCATTTAAAATGAAATCAAAGTTTGTCCCCATATCGGTGCGTGATGGTTTGGATGCCTTCAGTGATCATGTTGTTAACCAGATCAAAAAACTAACACATGCAACGAATAGATCAAAAAAAGTATATACCAGCAAAGAGATCAGATACAATCAGTTGATTTCAAAACTAAGAAAGGAAGATGTGGTTATTCGAACATCGGACAAAGGCGGAAATATAGTCCTATGGCCCATGAAAGACTACTTAGAAGAAGCATACAGTCAGTTGAATGATCTCCAATGTTATAGAAAAAGTACTCCACTTAAGTATAAAAACACTCAAGATTCTCTTTTAAAAATGTGATTGCCTGGAAGAGTTTGGGTCTTTTAAGCTGGGATGAGTACAAATTTATTAAAAGGAACATCCAATGGCACCTCATATTTATTTCATACCTAAAGTCCACAAGAACATGGCGAAACCACCAGGCAGGCCAATTATTGCGGCATGTGATGGGCCATTGGAGAATCTCTCAAGGTACATTGATTATTTTTTACAGGTGCACATGAAACAGTTAAAATCATACATCCAGGACACCAGTGACTTTTTAACTAAAATCAATGAAATTGTTTGGGAATCTGATTTATTGCTGATGACACTGGATGTTTGTTCTCTATACACGTGTATCAGAAACCAAGATGGCTTGAGAGCAGTGGAGTTCTATCTCAATACTAGATCTATAATATATGCACAACACACACGTATGCTTTTAGATATGCTGCTTTTTAACTTGGAAAATAATCTTTTTCTTTTTAACGGGCAGTTTTATCAGCAAATTCAAGGTGTGGCTATGGGGGCCAGTTTCTCCCCCAGTTACGCCTGTCTGTTTATGGGCTGGTGGGAGGAACTGGTCCTCATGCGTAAATATGAACATGAGTATACCACCAATATTGTATCTTGGATGCGTTTTATAGATGATATATTTATTGTGTGGAGAGGGAGTGAAGAAGGTGCGTTGAAATTTATCAATGAAATTAATGAAAATAATTTTAACCTTAAATTTACCTCAACAATCAGTAGGCACACAGTGACTTTTTTGGCTGTTCAGGTTTTAGTTAGAAATAATGTTTTAACTACCACCCTTTTTACTAAACCGACTGCAGGAAATACACTTTTACATGCGTCGAGTGCACATCCTCCACATTTAATTATGAGCATTCCCTACGGGGAAATGCTCCGCATCCGTAGAATATGTAGTGATCCAGAGGATGCAAGGATGAGGCAAATGGAGAGTCGTGCTAGATTTTTAGCTAGGGGTACAGTAGTGAATCAGTAGACGCCGCTATAAGAAAGTCTCAAGCAAGGTCGAGGAGGATCTCCTCACCTATAAAACAAAAACGTCACAGGAAGATTTACATATGCAGCCTGTCAGACTGATTCTAACTTACTCAAAACAGGAAAAACAACTGCGGAGCATCATAAGACACAATTGGCACTTCATTCGGGAAGACCCAGTAATAGGTGACCTGATGCCCGCTAATCCATCAATCTCCTCTCGTAAATCATTAAGCATGGGGAACATGTTGGTTCAAAATAGTCACGACAGCTGTCATAAAGATATGTGGTTAACAATAAGAAAAGGTTTCTTTAAATGTCTCTCGTGTAAGGCCTGCCAATTTGGAATAAATGTTAAAACGTATACAACTGCTTTTTCAGACATAGTCAAAGAAATTAAACAGCATCTTACTTGTAAGACAGAATATTGTGTATACGTATTGGAATGTGACTGCCAATTGAAATATATAGGCAGCACAAAATTGGCAGTTCATAAACGTGTCCTTCAACATATCAGGGCGATTACTAATAAGGATCAAAATTACCCTGTTGCAAGACATTTTCAAACAGTTCACAATAGCAATCCACAATTTTTACGCTATTATGCCATTGAAGCAATACCTATCATGAAAAGAGGGGGTGACAGAGAAGCTAAATTGAGACGCCTGGAGACGAGTTATATTTTAGAGTTTGATTCCAAGTCTCCAGGCGGGCTTAATATTACAGAAGATTTGCATACGTTTTTATAACTGATGAAGTCAGTCTCCCATAGGCTAGGCATTTAATAGTGGGTGAGGCAATCAGAATGCAATAATGAAGAGACACCTTTTTCTTAAAAATTATGTCTGAAGAACCTTGGGTAAGAGCCACTATAATATTGAAGCCACTAAGAATTTTTAGAACTAGCCTAACTTTTATAGGAATGGTTTTAGACTTAGGGTGGTTTTTATAGTGATGTCTTAAAGCTTTTTACAGTTTTTCACAATTTTACAAAAGGTTTTTTATGGCATGATTTTAAAAGTTAATGTTTTGTTGACACCTTCAGAATCCTCCCCTGCAACATGGTGTAATTTACGAGCTTTACAGCAAGATGTATTTAAAGAATATACTATGATAATCTGTACCTATGTAAAATGAATTTATACGTCTATTCCATCGGATATTTAATATTTATAGCACTATTGATTTTAATTTCAAGTACTGTAGCACTGAGTCACTTTATCTGCCCATTTAAAGTATGTCGATAATGTTAGTAAATGATTTACAGATGTGCATAAATGCATTTAAGCAAGTATAACCAAAAAAAGGAAAAAAACGCACAATGAAACCATTGTTACAATGGTGTAACATTGAATTAACAGATTTATCTGTGATCTATATATATTTCATAAAAAATATATATAAAAAAGATATGAACATTATAGAATGTATGGAACAGAGGAATCCGTGAAATGTTCAAGTATTTAAACTTAAGGAAAAAAGGAAATATGCGCTTTTCTTTAGAGAAATTTGTTCACTACAAAAAACTTTTATAGCACATAGGGTAGGTGAAGACCTGTTTCCACTTGTGTATTGAGATATTTTGTATGTGGATGATGTTCTTATTCTTACATACGATATCATTTTAATGGAAATTATAACATGTGTCAAGAGGCATTTAAGCAGGTATTTAGCCTGAACCAATATAAACAATTATGTGGTCATATAATGTTTCATTATGATGTGAACAACTATTTATGAGGTTGAAGAGAAATTATAAACAACAACTAAAACAAAAAAGATTTTAAATGAAACAGGAGGCATTTATGCATGTAATGTATTTTTTAACATGTTTTCTATTTCCATGATCTTAATTAAGCACGGGCACTTTAAATGTGAGGGTGAAGCTGCTGAGCGTTGTCATGTGATCAAGGCCGCTTGTACGGCCGAAACGCGTAATGGCAGAGGACTGGTGAAATAAATGAAATATTTGCACTAAATGAGGTCTGCACTCGTTTTCCGAAGGATTGTGGCGAGGAGAGGAATATTTACCGGCATTGGACTGTTGCCGATTAGCAGACCCCTTCCCAGCAAGAAGGCTCCGTAGCAGGCAGTCTGTTTTGCCCCGTCAAGGTTTCCCACGGCACACAGTCACGGGCTCGTGGCTTTGCTTCAGCGGGGACCCCGGGGGCATTCTAAGGATATATATATATATATAGACATATATATATATATGATTATTATTTTTTCACTGAAAAAACCAAAGCTTACAGGGGCGTTACAGTTGGGCTGACATTTCACTTGTTCAAAACCAGAGAAATTCTGCAGTTATAGTTAGCTGACCTAATTGTAACTGGTGCCCCTGCAATGCACTGCTTATCACCTCACATATTACATCACTCATGACATGTTCAGTGACATCACTGATGACATCACTGATGATATCTCACCCACTCACACCTCAATATAACCTTTCATACACCAACTCCAACTTCCACACTAGCATTCTCAAAAACATTGACACACCCATACCCGTACTTACACACCCCCTCACTGATTCATAGGACTACACACATCCACTCAGTTACCCATACAGCAACACATATACCAACTCACTCACTAATACAGCCACTGATATATCCACTCATACACCCATACAGCCACTCACACACTCTCAGTCACCCACAGAGCTGCTAACATACCTGCTCACTCACCCATCAAGTCAATCACACAGCCACTTAATCACCTACACAGTTATGCATACAGCCACTCACTTATTCATACATATACTAACACATACTCACCTATACACAGTCACTGACACAAGCTCACACTCACCTATACAGCCACTCATAACCAACTCACTGACCAATACAGCCACTAATATATCCACTCATACACCTATACAGCCACTCACACACTTTCAGTCACCCATAGAGCTACTCACACACCTAGTCACTCACCCATACAGTCAATTACACAGCCAATTACACACTGTTAGACCTGGTACCATTGGCGTGAGTCTCCCTTCTACTTTTTTCTGATTGCCTCCTCTGTTTTTGATCTGTTTGCTGGTTTTAGATGCTTTGGGCACTGTGCCAGTGCTATTCAGTGCCACAGTGCAAGTGCTCCCTATGTTAAATTGGTGTATTGATTAGTGACTCCATGATTGGATCATTTGATTTACTTGTCAGACCCTAGTATAGTGCACCAGGTGTGCCCAGGGCCTGTAAATCAAATGCTGCTGGTGGGCTTGCAGCACTGATTGTGCCACCCACAGAAGCGGCTTGTAAAGTGTGTCTCAGGCCTGCCATTGCAGAGCCTGTGTGCAGTCTGTGACTGCCATGTCGACTTGGCAAGTGCACCCACTTGCCAGTCCCTAAACCTTCCCTTATCTTCATATCAGACACCCCTAAGGTAGGCCCAAGGGCAGGGTGCATTGTACGTATAAGGTAGGACATGCCCTGGTGTGTGTGGCATGTCCTAATAGTGAATTACAGCCATTTTCGTTTTTCCCTATTGCAAGGCTACCTGTCCCCATAGGCCAGAATGGGCAGTTTGATTATAACATCTTATAATCCTAACTGACCCAGGGAACATGGTAGAAATTCGAGTTTAGTATGCCTGAACTCAGAATGATAAAATACATATTTTAGTAAAGTTGGTTTTAACATTCTGTGTTTGAAAATACCACTTTTAGAAAGTAGGTATTTTCTTGCCTAACTGTCCAAGCCTGCCTCTGCTAGGTTGTGTATTGGGTGTCTGGTTTTGTGAGTGACAGGGGCTGGGGGATTCCAGGAGACAGGGTGAGCCAGCACTGGGCTGAATAGACCTATCTGCATGTAGAGTGGTTGGAGGAGTTGCACCTGAGTCTGAATAGGGCTGTGCCTGCCTTCCACAATGCTGGCTCCACCTCCTGTGGTGCGTCTGATGTCCCTGGCCCACACTGTCAAAGGAAAGAAGGAGTCCTGTAAACAAAGTGCTCCAGGACTGCACAGAACAGGTTTGGACTAGGTACAGGCCCCTCTGCCTTCAGAGGACAAATGATTTTGCAGTATAAATATGGGGACCCAGACCCCAAGATTTTTAGATCACTTCTGGAACAACAAGACGAACCTCTGCCAAGGAGGAGAACCAAAGGAAGCTGTAGGAGTTGGACTGCCCCCCCTGCCAGTGTGCTGTGTTGCTGGGTTGGCCTCCAGTGGTGTCTTCAGTGCCAAGGAGAGGAGAAGGAACTTTTAAAGAACTTTTATCATCTTGCAGAATATTACTCCAAGGGCTTGAACTTGTGCTTGCCTCCTGCTGAAGTCTCAGGGACAAAAGACTTCACCACCAGCTTCCCTCTGAATTCCCTTGCTGGGAATTCTGTCTGCAGAAGCCTGCGTGTCGCTGGGAGCTGGAAGCGCGACTCAACGAGAAGAAGCATGTCGCAGTCGCAACTGTTGCCGTCGCATCGCCGGAGAAGCGGGTCGCCGCCGCAGAGGTCGCCGCCGCATCACCAGAGAAGCGAGCCTTTGTCAAAGCTGTTATCCGACGCATCACCGGAGAAGCGTGTCGCCGCCGCAGAGGTCGCCGGCGCATCACCGGAGAAGCATGTCGCAGGGCCTGTCGCGGCTCCAAAGTTACAGAGTCGCCGCACGGCTGTCGGGCGTACACGCATCGTCTTCATGTCATCGCATCAAGGGCGCCATCTTATCGCATCGCACCGGATCGTCGCATCGCATCGAGGCGCCATCTTGTCGCATCGCAACCGGAACACAGTACAATAATCTACGCATCACCTCCTCTCCGGTAAGGACCAAGACGCATCCCCTACTCTGCGCAAGCATTGAGGCGTGACGCATCGTCTCCCCCGAAGCAAGGAACCGACGCATCTCCATCCCTGCGAACCTTTTTGTTTGTTTTGCGTTACGCATTCAGGTACTTTTGTGAGAACTTTGTCGCATTTACCATCAACTTGAACTAAGTTACTTCTACCATCTTTAAGTCTATTTTGAGTACAGTATTGTGGATTTTTGTCGTTTGTGGTCTTGTGTTAAGTCTATATAAAGAATACTTATTTTTATAAAACCTGTGTGGTGTCCATCTGTAGTGTTTTCACTGTATTACTGTATGTGTTCACAAATGCTTAACACACTGCCTCTGAGATAAGCCTGTCTGCTCGTGCTAAGCTACCAAGGGGGTGAGCAGGGATTATCCAGTAGTGTAATCCCCTTTCCCTGACTTAGAAGCAAGGGTCCCTATTTGGTCAAAGGTACCTACCTCTGCCAACTAGAGACCCCCAGTTCTAACATTGGTGGGCAGCGGTGAGGATTTGGACCTGCATTTGTGACTCACATACAGTAATTGGTGTACACTACTAGTGAGTGCAGACCAAACGCGACCACATACTTTTTGGTAGAATTTGTTTTTTCCTTGGACTGTTATTTTTCCTGAGAACTGCCAATTCTTTCTACCATGAATAGACCAGCATCTGTTGCATCTATGGATCTAGATTTTGAGGAAGAGAGGTTGGAAACCTACACTTTGAAACAGCTCAAGCATCTCTGCAAGAAATTGAAAGTTGCTACACCAGGCATTTACAAAATGGATGACTACCAAAAGGCGCTGAGGGCCTGGGTAGAAGCAAGAAATGCCCCTGAGTTTGTGGTGGAGCCAGCAGGGGATGCAGATGGGCAACTGGATAGGCCAGAGTTTCCAGCCAGGGGAGGCATACCGTCCCCACCTGGCAGTAGCATCTCTTCCAAAGACCTGTCCCCCAGAGAGTTGGAAGACAGGGAGAGAAATAGGGCGCACAAGCTGGAGATGGCTAAGCATAAGATGGAGGGTCAGAGGGAACTACAGAATAACAAGTTGTCCTTGGAGACAGAGAGAATGAGAATGGAGCATGAGAGGAAGTTGAGGGAGTTAGAGATCAAGGCAAAGGGCTTAGAGATCAATCCCTCTGGTGGCAGCGCACCGTCTGTGCCTTCAGAAGGCAGGGTATATATCCCCAAAGATTTCCATAAGCATGAGGATATTAGGCAGTGGTTTGCAGCCTATGAGATAGCAATGTTGGCCCACCGGGTCCCTGAGAAGAATTGGGGAGCTGGGTTGTGGGGCCGCTTTGTGAGTGAGGGGAGGGATACTTTGTTAGACCTTCCCAGTGAGAATAGGATGTCTTATGCCCACATGAAGTAAGCTCTGATGACAAGGTATGGTTTGACCCCAGAACTCTATAGACAGAGGTTCAGGAGTTGCAAGAAGCTGGAGGGAACCACTTGGGTAGAATATGTATCTTTCTTTTGCAGAGCTATGGATGGTTGGTTGAAGGGTAGCAAAGTGGATACTTTTGAAGCGCTCTATGATTTGTTTGCATGGGAGCACTTGTCTACTAATTGTTTTCCAGAGCTACACCAGCACCTTATTGATAGCAAGTTAACTAACCCTAGGAAGCTTGATGAGGAGGCGAACCGCTGGGTCAGTACCAGGGTCCACAAGGGTCATGTGGGAGATTCCGCCAAAGGTGGGCAGGGTCCCCAGCAGAAGAGTTGGGGGGACAAGGGTAAACAGAGGGAGTTCCAGAAAGGGCCCCAAAGTAATTCCCAAGGGAACCAAGGGAAGGGTTCCCAGCCTCCCCCTGAGAAGAAGCAAGAGGCCCCGACAGGTAAACCTGTTCAGAGGGGCCCCTACAAGTGCTTTACGTGTGGTCAAGTGGGCCATCGTTGGTATGATGCACAGTGTCCCATGAAGGATTCCAAAGCACCACCCCGTCAGTTGGTGAGTATAGCCCTGGGAGGGGAGGAGATAGGTGCCCAAGTGGGTGGGGTCCCGCAGAAATGTCCCTTGTCTCGCTAGGAGACTTTGAGATGGTCCCTGAGACCCAGCTGCCTGATAACACTAAGAAGTATAGGCAGTGGGTTATCATCAATGGCCATAGGGTGGAAGCTCTCAGAGACACTGGGGCTAGTGTGACAGCTGTTAATTGCCGGCTGGTGTCCAGAGAGCAGGTTATCCCCCATGCATTCTTCCCTGTAGTTGCAGCGGACAACTCGCAGAGCCAGTGTAAGGTGGCTCAAGTTCCCTTTGAGTGGAGGGGGTCTCAGGTACTCTCCAAGTTGCTGTGAGGCCAGCCATGCCTTTGGATTGTCTGTTGGGCAATGATTTAGAGAGCTCCCCTTGGGCTAAGGTGGAGAAGAAGTCTCATTTGGAGATGTTGGGTCTGCCTGAGTGGGCGTGTGTGACCACTCGGTCTATGGCAGCCAGTAAGGGTGTTGAAGCGGTTCTGGAGCCTGAAAATATGGCCCAGACCCCTGCCTTAAAGAGAAGAGGTGGGGGGCGCGGGAAACCGGCCCCCCTAGTTCCCACGGTCCAGGAGGAGGCAGACCTTGAGGGGGATGCCCTGGAACCCACAGGGGAACAAGTGGCCGAACTGGGGGACCTGCCTGAGCTGACCCATTGGCAGCAGGAAGGAGGCCCCTCCAGGAAGGAATTTTGTGAGGAGCAGAGGAAGTGCCCTTCTCTTGAGGGTCTGCGGTGACAGGCCACAGCCCAGGCAGCAGGTGATCAGTCTGGATCACATTGGATTTACTGGGAGAACGACCTCCTGTATAGCGAGCCTAAGGTTGCTGAGCCTGGGTCAGCCCATGTGCTGGTGGTACCCTAGCGCTTCAGAGCCTTCCTACTGGGTTTGGCTCATGATGTACCTTTAGCTGGACATCTGGGGCAGAACAAGACCTTTGAAAGGCTTGTCTCCCACTTTCACTGGCCCCAGATGCGGAAGAGTTCAGACACTCATTGTAAGACTTGTCAAACTTGCCAGGCAAGTGGGAAAAGTGGAAGGAAGCACAAGAATTCTCTCCAACCTTTCCCTGTAGTCAGTACCCCCTTTGAACGGGTAGGCATTGACATTCTGGGGCCACTGGACCCCAAGACAGCCATGGGCAACAGGTTTATCCTGGTCTTGGTGGACCATGCTACCCGGTACCCGGAAGCCATCCCGCTCAGGACAGTGACGGCCCCCGTGGTGGGACGTGCACTGATGGGATTTTCTCCCGTGTGGGGTTCCCCAGAGAGGTGGTGTCAGACCGTGGTACCAACTTCATATCCAACTATATGAAGTCCCTGTGGCAGGAGTGCGGTGTTACTTATAAGTTCACCACTCCCTACCACCCCCAAGGTAATGGGCTGGTTGAGAGATTCAACCGGACACTCAAAGGCATGATAATGGGTCTTGAGGAACCTATGAGGTGTAAGTGGGACGCCCTCTTACCATGCCTTCTGTTTGCTTACCGTGAGGTGCCACAGAAGTCCTTAAGGTTCAGTCCCTTTGAACTGCTCTATGGTCACCCGGTAAGAGGACCTTTGAGTCTGGTCAAGAAAGGCTGGGAGCAATCTCCCAGGAAACCTCCCCAGGATGTATACAGTTACATGCTGGCCTTCAGGAACCAGACCAGGCGATTCGGGCAACTCGCTGAAGCGAATCTGGAAGCCAGCCAGGAAGAGATGAAGCAGTGGTACGATCAGAATGCCACTCTGATTGTGCTTCAACCTGGACAGAAAGTTTGGGTCATGGCCCCTGTAGAGCCTTGTGCGCTCCAGGACAGGTGGACCGGACCATTTGAGGTGGTGGAGCACAAGAGTGATGTCACCTACCTGGTGAACTTGCGGTCTCCAAGGAACCCTTTGCAGGTCCTGCATGTTAACCGCCTGAAGCCCCACTTAGAAAGGTTCGAAGTGGGCATGCTCCTAGCGACAGATGATGGAATGGAGGAGGAGACTGAGCCTCTTCCTGACCTCCTGTCTGCAACAGAGCAAGATGGGTCAGTGGATGGTGTCAGCCTCTCTGCCACACTGACCCCTGATCAGCAGCAAGATTGTCGCCAACTGTTGGGACAATTCTCTGATTTGTTTTCCTGATTCCTGGTGTCACTGAGTGGTGCGTCCATGATGTGGACACTGGGGACAGTCCTCCTGGGAAGCACAAGGCTTAAAGAGTGACTGACAAGGTCAGAGCTTACATCAAGGAGGAAGTCTCCAAGATGTTTGCCTTAAGGGTGATTGAGTCCTCTCACAGTCCTTGGGCTAGCCCAGTGGTCTTGGTCCCAAAGGCTGCCGCGCCTGGTGCCACACCTGAACTCCGGTTCTGTGTGGACTACCGAGGACTCAATTCAGTCACCAGGACTGACGCGCACCCCATCCCCAGAGCTGATGAGCTCATTGATCGGTTAGGGGCTGCACAGTACCTCAGCACGTTTGATGTGACATCTGGGTACTGGCAGATCGCCTTAACTGATGGGGCAAAAGAGAGGTCAGCATTCTCCACACCAGATGGGCACTACCAATTCCGGGTTATGCCCTTTGGGATGAAGAATGCCCCTGCCACCTTTCAGAGGTTGGTCAACCAGGTGTTGGCTGGACTGGAGGACTTCAGTGCCGCCTAACTGGATGACATTGCAGTGTTCAGCGCCAGTTGGGAAGAACATCTGCGCCACCTCTGGGAAGTGTTGATGGCACTGCGAAAGGCAGGCCTCACGATGAAGGCGAGTAAGTGCCAGATCGGGCAGGGTTCCATGGTGTACTTGGGGCACCAGGTAGGGAGCGGCCAGGTGGCGCCCCTACAACCCAAGATTGATACCATCCTGGCATGGGAACCCCTAGAGACTCAGACACAGGTGAGAGCCTTTTTAGGACTCACGGGGTACTACAGGAGGTTTGTCAAGGGGTATGGCAAAATTGTTGCTCCCTTGACTGAGCTGACTTCTAGGAAGCAGCCCAAGAAAGTGAACTGGACTGACACCTGTCAGAAAGCTTTTGACGCCCTGAAGACTGCCATGTGTACAGCACCCGTGCTTCAGGCACCCAACTTCTCAAAGGAACTCATTGTTCAAACAGACGCTTCAGAGCATGGTGTGGGGGCTGTTCTATCACAGATTAATGAGGAGGGCCTAGACCAACCTGTAGACTTCATCAGTAGGAGGTTACTTCCACGGGAACAGAGGTGGAGTGCAATTGAGCGTGAGGCATTTGCTGTGGTCTGGGCACTGAAGAAGTTGAGACCATACCTGTTTGGGACTCACTTCCGGGTTCAGACGGACCACAGGCCCCTCAGATGGCTGATGCAGATGAGGGGTGAGAACCTAAAGTTGTTGAGGTGGTCCATTTCCCTACAGGGGATGGACTTTACGATGGAACACCGCCCTGGTACAGAACACGCCAATGCTGATGGTCTGTCCAGATTTTTCCGCTTTAGTGATGAGAACTCCCAAGGGGAAGGGTAGTTCTCCCCACATTTCAGCTGGAGGGGACACGTATTAGACCTGGTACCATTGGCGTAAGTCTCCCACTTTTTTCTGATTGCCTCCTCTGTTTTTGATCTGTTTGCTGGTTTTAGATGCTTTGGGCACTGTGCCACTGCTATTCAGTGCCACAGTGCAAGTGCTCCCTATGTTAAATTGGTGTATTGATTAGTGACTCCATGATTGGATCATTTGATTTACTTGTCAGACCCTAGTATAGTGCACCAGGTGTGCCCAGGGCCTGTAAATCAAATGCTGCTGGTGGGCTTGCAGCACTGATTGTGCCACCCACAGAAGTGGCTTGTAAAGAGTGTCTCAGGCCGGGGGGCGGAGTTTGCTCGCGACCAAGATGGCCACTTGAGCCTTGAGCTCCGTAACATCGTCCTACAATCCGCAAGTTATCCGGCAGCATCGCACTTTGAAATTGAGCGCACGGAAGCGGCCGGCGCTTTGGCAGGCACGGGGAGCCCGGCGCTTGTGTTCCGATCCATAATTACCCCCTGGTGCGGGAGATACGGAGTGCGGAGGCCGCCCGCCTGAAGGGCCCGCGATCCCCGGGCTCGGGTGGCATGACGGAGCGAACTGTCCCGGGATACGTGTAGAGCTGCGGTAGCGAGCGATGCAGTCCTGACCGCTGCTGGACCCCGCTGGTGCTGGTCGACGTGCTACTGCGGTCCGATTGCGGCTCCGGCGAGCTCCGGAGAGCTCGTGGCCAAGTGAGGCCGTCGGACCCCGGCCGTTGGCTCGACAAGGCCGGCAGAGACGATCCTATGGGCCCGTGAAGGAGGCCGGACAAGGGAGACCCAGCTTGGTGGAGCAGCGAGGGCAGCGACGGAGACACGGGACAGGCGCGCTAATAGTCTGGGTGCTGGGACGTGAGGCGAGCCTAGTGGGGCTGCGCAGGCCGCATTCTGCGCAACGTTGCTGTACAATACCGGGGCTGGCCGCCACGTACGATCTGCGAAGCGGCTGTGGATCCTGGGCCCGCGGACCCCCTGGTGAGTTCGACGAGGAGCTGAGGAGGGCAGAACGAGAGCGTGCACGTAGCAGGAAGTACACTGATCTGCCCCAGCAGGAGGGGGCTTGCACTGGTGCACGACCTGTCCAGGAGACACAGTAGAACTCTGGATGGAGACGATCAGAACAGCAGAGTGACACTCCGGGAGGAGAATTGAGGCCCTGACTGAGGAGGACGATTACAGACCCAGACTTCTGGCATTCAGTGCAGCGCGTACTGGACGTGCCGCCATACGGGGAGCCTGGAGAGCGGTGACTTACCACACTGAGCCAGTTATAGTGACTGCATGCTCGCGCAGTGTTTAGTGGTACAATATTTGCGGTAAGCTATACCAGCGCCATGCAGATGAGGATTGCAATGACGGATGGACGGTGGGAGTGAGCGAAGACCAGACACTGCTGGAGGCCTGAGAGGCGTGCGGCACGCATCTGCCGAGACGGTACTGACACACACAGGTGGACGGTGGTGGGAAGATACCCGCCAGGTGAACGTGCCCCACTGAGATAGCGCACTGTGCGAGTGCGACGCACCAGGGGGGAGAACTCCAGTGATTCCCCGCTGATCGGGCGGGCAGGGGCTTGAGTGTGCATATTGGCCAAGGTTTGGGACCAGCTGGGGATCGTCCAGAAACAACCAATGGACGTTGTGGGCTGACATAGGCGAGCAGGACGGAGTCGCCTGAGAGAGTGGGCATTGCCGGGGGCGCAGCCAAGAAGCACTGAAATCGGTGGTGGATTGCCGTTTCGATCAGCTGGCCCAGAGGAGAGTCTTGTGGCACTTGGGCGTTGAGCGGTGAAGGAGTGACATGGGAAGCGCTCAGCTAGCAACGAAGATGGGCAGAGTGGATAGGTCCCAACCTAAAATCTCCTTTGATCAGAGGCGGTCGAAGTCGCACGAGGCCGCTACGGAGGCAGAGACACGTATGCAGACCCCAGAGCCCACGGACACAGGCACGGACATTCGGAGCATGCTACTAAACATGGAAAAAAATCTGCAGGGCGGCATAACCTCTCTAGGCACGAAAATGGACGCTCTCTCCTATAGGATGGATAGAATGGCCGAGCGCTTAGACAAACACGCCGAGCGTTTGGACATGACGGAGCGCAGAATCACGGAGGCTGAAGAGGCGAATACAGTATTAGACACTGAGCATAAGCAGCTTGGTAGAGTTATGCGTGTCCTGCAGGATAAAACCGAAGACTTAGAAGCCCGCTCCCGTAGATGCAACCTTCGCATTGTCGGCCTGCCGGAGTCCACTCACACTGGTAATATGGAGCAATTCATCGAGAAGATGTTGGTTGCGCTGCTGGGAGAGGGGGTATTTTCCACAATGTTCGTTGTGGAAAGGGCTCACCGCTCACTGGGGCCTCGCACGCCCCCGGGGGCACCACCACGTCCGATCATCGCGAAACTGCTTAATTATCGTGACAGAGACGCTGCCCTGCGACTAGCAAGAGACAAGCGTTCATTGTCCTATGAGGGATCAGAGATTTCGCTTTTCCCAGACTTTACGATCCGAGTGCAGGAGGCCCGCAGGCAGTTCACCCTTATGAAGAAGCAACTCCGCGAACTGGGCATAGACTACGCCATGCTATATCCTGCCAAGCTTTGCGTTAACACACGGGCGTTCCCATATTTTCACGGACCCTAAAGCGCTCCAGAAGGCGTTAAAGGGGTGGTCTAAGGAGCGGCATGTCAGCCCGGAGCGTCAGAAGCTTGGTGAGGCGGCAGGAGGGGACCTGGACGACCAGGACTAGCAACGGAGACCCACGACGCATTGCTAAGTATGGTCCTGAACTTGTAAAAGAGTTGGGATGCTGGGCCTCCGGGACTGTGTTGAAATCGAGCTTATTTTTGTAGGGCCTAGGTCATCACTAAGCTGAGCACGATACTTGCCTTGGTACTTACTTGGAGCAACCAACTGACAATTACATAAGTGGTGACTGAGTATGTTGTTAAGTGCAAAATGCAGGTGGGAGCCAAGGGGAGACTGAGAAAGCTTTCTGGGTGTATGCGGGTCGGGTCACTGGTGCCACTGGATACTTGGCCGAGTGAGGTAATTGCTAAGTTAAGGGAGTGAGTGCCACTTAGGACCTAGACAGATGGGATGGCGATGCTGTGGCCCATGGTTGGGGCGATGTGCGGGGAGCGGGGCTGTTTTATATCTGCACAGTCTATTTTAGGGCTGTTGAGCAACATCTGTCCACGAGTTAATCACATGACGGGGGTTCTGTTTGAGCGGGGGGAGGGGGGGGTTGGATGCTATTGGGGATGACTCACGACTAAGTTGGGGGTGGTCTGTTGTGGGAGGGGGGATGGAGGGAAAAGGGGAAGGTTTTAATGTTCTGGTTGTTTACTGTCTCATTCCGGCCTTTGATGGATAGGCGCGCTAGACACAGGTTTAGAACTACAGGTTGCACCACATTACGAGTAAGGGTGGATGGCGGGACAAGGTGAACCCCAGAATCCAAGGCTGCTAGACTCCCTCTGCGTGCTCACGTGGAATGTCCGTCATAAACTGCGTAAGGTACTCCACTATTTGAAGAGGCAGAACATTGATGTGGCCCTGGTACAGGAGACCCATCTCCCATTGAATAGTGCTATTCTGCGCAGCAGAGGTTTGGCAGGTCAGGTTAATGTCTCCGGATTTACCACACATGTAAGGGGGGTCCTGACATGGGTTAACCCTCAAGCCCCCTACACATTGACCCAATTGGAATCAGACCATAATGGTCGCTATGTCATTTCCAGATGTCAGGGAAGGGGTCTAGACTTAATTATAGTGAATGTATACGGCCCTAACTATGACTGCCCAGAGTTTTTCTATGCGCTGACGTCCGTAGTGGCCAGATACGCATAGGCACGGTTTCTCTGGGGTGGGGACTTTAACTTGGTCAGGGCTCCAAATTTGGATAGATCCGGGGGTCCGGTGAGAAAGATCACAGCAGCAGCGAGCGCACTAGAATGTGCTATGACGTGGCTGGGCCTCTGCGACGCTTGGCGTACGAGATACCCTGATAAGGGGGGATACACACATTATTCTGCGTATCACAACTTGCACACCCGTATCGACTATTGGTTTCTCTCCACTTCCCTGGTAGAGCACGTCCGGGAATGCTTGATATTTCCGCGCACTCTATCGGACCATTCCCCGTTGTTATTGGTTATTAGCACGCCGAAGAAGACTATTCCACCATTCACCTGGCGCTTCCCCCCTTACTCACTGCTGGACCCTCTTTTTAAAGCTGAACTAGCGGAGGCAATAGAATCCTTTTTTCCCATAAATGTGGGTTCAGTGGATAGTTTCCAAACAGTGTGGGAAACGTTTAACGTCTATATCCGTGGCGTGGCTATGGCCAAGCACTCAGGGGTTCTCCGCGCGATTCGTGGCGGACTCTCTATGCTGGAGAGGGAATTGGGGGCATTAGAACAATCCCTGATAGAGCACCCAGACGAGGCAACTACGCAAGCCATTAAGGACCGCTTGGGGGAGTATCAGGATGCTGCAGATAGCGAACTGAAACACATGGGTAAATATGCGACAGCGCGCGCCTATGGAGAGGGGGACAGACCGGGGTCGGTGCTGGCGCAGATTATCAAAGCCAAGCGAAGTAGAACGCTGATCTCGGTACTCAAGTCGGAAGAGGGGGACCTGCTTACGGAAGAGGCGGATATAGCGGACCGGTTTAAGAGATATTATGGGACCCTATATACTTCCCGGTCTACCGGTACGGATGACCACATTTTGGACTACCTAGAGCACATAAGATTGCCATTCCTCACGAACACGCATCGCGAGTATCTCATGCGGCCTATTGAACAGGATGAAATATTGCATGCATTGTCAGGAATGCGTGCAAATAGCGCTCCGGGGGTTGACGGCCTAACGGTGGGGTTCTATAAGACATTTTTGAATATACTACTCCCGCACCTGGCGGTGCTTTTTGATGATATGTGTGTGACAGGGAGACAAAAGGGGGGGACTAAGGGCCAATTTAGTAGGACCAGCATACAGGCCCACGGAACCACAACACAAAAGGGTATGCTGTTCCTAAAAAATCCTACAGGTCTAAGGGTGTAAAGAGAGCATATGGGTGCTCATGAAGGTCAGAGAACATTTTTCTCCTTTCAGAAAGAGACCCTCACACACCCAGCCAGCTAGGTGTCTTGCTTCATCACTGGGTCTGCTCCTTATCGGGTCGGCGCTGCAATACCCGATCGGCGCCCGTGATGGGGCCTTCTTGGCGGAGATCTTTTTTCTTAGCCGTTGGGTGCAGTGCGTGTAAGGGCCCTCGTGAGTGTAGATGTGTAGATGTATATGTGCAATATAAAACAGGAATTAGTGATCCACCCAAAACTATTTTAATGACTGTGGTCACTATCCTGATTAAAACCAAAAAGAGGCGCACACGCCTGCTCAAAGATTGCAGGGTTGTGTGCTAAAACTCAGGCCAACATGTTTCTTGCCTAGTGTCAAATTAACGGCAATTCTTCAGGACCTATTATTGATCATTCTACACTTTATGGTTGGTGGTCTTTTAATTACACGGTTAAGTGACCACCCGTACAGCACCCTATAAAGTGGTACCTGTTGATCAACAACAATGCCTGTAGGAGAGAAGAATCATAAAGATTAATACATCGTTCTTCTATGGTATGCAGTTCAACCTAAATAAAAAAGTCTATAATATGACCATGCTACTGTGACACTGCAAAACAAACGTGAAAAATGAGCATGCTTCACATAAGGGTGTATGTGATCATGCACTCGGCGAATTTCAAAAAAGGATTAAAAACAGAAGTAGCAAAGAAATTATGCAGATTTTCGAGGCACACTAGCACACTCACCCAACATGGGTCAGCTCAATGCATCAAGGTGTCACGGCAGATGAAAACACTGCAAGGTTCAGTGTCCTATGTATTGTAGTAATTGAAAGAAGAAGGGGGGAGGAATTATAGCATGAGAATGGTGTTAGAAGCTAACCTCATGACAGTATTTCGATGCAGGTAAGTAAAGAAAGTAGGGAGGGGATTACCAACAAGGGACCCACAAGGAGTATGTCCCAATGTGACCCCAATGGCTATCACTCAGAGTATACAGTAAATCCTGCACGTTGGTAGCAGGCGGAAAACCGGTGGCGTGTCGTACGGCGCGCTCCTAGTAATCACTCCAACCCGGTGGTCAAGAGTGATACACTGAAGCGTACCGCTGGCACCCCCCGGTATCGCTACCAACCAAGTTAAACAACAGATACAATGAAAGTTTAGCGCAAGGAGAGTGAGCCCGATAGCCGGTGACCAGTGCCGTACTGTGTCGCCACACTCTCCTTTGTTGTTCACAGTGGTTAAACTCACTCGGGCGGTCTCCTCGATTACAGCACCCACACTGAGTAGAAGGAGGGTGCGGGACACAACAAGGCTAGTCTCGCTATGCGGACACTACAAACATAGCAGAAAAATTCCCTGTTTAGTCGTCAAAGTAAAAGCGCACGGATCCCACACTCATCGCCTAAGTCCAAAACCCCGGTACTCACGTTGTTCGATCCGTCCGATCACGGTCGACCTACCCCTCACTCTGCCGGACCCGGGTGGATGTCACTTCTCATTCGTGTTCGAATGATATTCCCCGGTCGGCCAGCGGTGGAGGCGGGACTTCCGGTATCGAGGTAGGGACAACGACTAGAGCGTCAAATAACCACTTCCGGGCGCCATGTTGGAATCCCCATTGCGTGTGTGTCAATGAAGGTTTCCCCAATTAACTGTTAGTGGGCCATTGTAAAGCGGTACTCATAAGGTCTTGTAACTTAAGATCTTATGAGACGGGGAACAACAAGGACTCATGCTCCTAGAGTATGCCTCATAATCCACCAGCTGGTGTAACAATGATGTCTACTAAAATAACAACTCGATGGCCTGGAATAGACCAAATCCCAGTCCTAAGGTGTAAATGTAAAAATACTTAATCACCCATTATTGATATGGTCGCTGCGGTCGCTGTTGGGAAAGAGGTCCACCACTATTATAGAAGCTGGGTGGCGGGGGCGGGACTCGATGTAGCACGCAAACGCGGATTGTACCCCTGTGTAGTGATGGCCATAACAGGTGGTACGGCCCCTCGCGGTACGGTATCCTAAAGAGTGCTCATGACTGATATCAGTGTAGCACATGTAGGTGATAATAGGTTAATGGGATAGCAGTGCCAGTAGTAGTCAAGAATTGCAGACAAAAGAAAGGACGAAATGGAGACAGTACATCATATGATGTATTACATCAGCAAGCTCCATGGTATGTCTTCATTAAGTCCCTCTTTATCCGAGGACAACCTCAGTACCCACCTCTGTTCTATGTGGAACAGGATGTTTTTGTGCATACCGGGGTGAGCTTCCAAAACCACCCACCGAAAAGAGTCAGGTGAGTGTTTATGATGTTCAAAATGGGTCGTCATCTTGGTGTTAGTTTTATGACACCTGAAGTTGCTCCTGTGTTCAGTCATCCGGGTTTTCACCGGTCTGGTCGTCATCCCTACATAAAGGAGTCCGCACGGACAGGTCAATGCATAAATACAGTTGTTGGTGTTACAGTTGGTGTGTCTCTTCAGGACCCATTTCACCCCATTCGTGAATGTTATTTCTTTTGTGGTCTTGGTGAGAGGGCAGACCGAGCAAGACCCACACGGGTAGTGTCCGACTACGGGAGGTAGATCCCATAGTCCTCTTTGTACATTGGTTTTCAGGGTGCTTGGTCGTGTGTGTATGAGCATGTCCTTTAGATTGCTTGTGCGTTTGAACGCGAATCTGGGTACAGGGAGATCTAATGCTCCTGTATTCAGAATACCCCAGTGTTTCTTAATAATACTCCTCACTCGATTTGAGTCGGGAGTAAAGGTGGTCACACAGGTAATCGTGGTATCGGGATCCTTATGTACGCTCTCTAGCAAACTTTCCCGGTTGTTGTTTCTGGCTCTTTTACGAGAGAGTGACACAGTGTGTTGTGGATAATCCCTCTGTCGCAGATCTTGAGCCAAAGTATCAGACTCAATGAGGTAGTCAGTCAATGAACTACAATTCCTTCTTATCCGAAGGAATTGACCGAATGGAAGATTCTGTTTGAGTGCTCTGGGATGGTGGCTACTAAATAGAAGCAAACTGTTTTTGTCAGTTCGTTTGCGATAGAGTGTTGTAGTGATGCAGCCATCCCCCAGCCTTACCAGCAGGTTGAGAAAGGGTACACTGGTCTCGGAAATGGTGCTAGTAAATTTCAGAAAGGGGTTTAGAGTATTGATCCAAATACAAAACTCATCGCATGTTCTGCGGTCCCCTTTCCAAAGGACCAAGATGTCGTCAATGAACCTTTTCCATACAAGAACGTTCGCTAAGTATGGATTGTTGTGATGGTAGATCTCCTTCTCCTCAAACGCTGCCATGTACATGCAAGCCAGACTCGGCGTGAAGGTACTGCCCATCGAGGTGCCTTGCGTTTGATGGTATAGTTGTTTGTTGTATTCAAAAAAAAATTCTGTAAGTGCCAGAGTGGCACACTCCAGTATAAATGCTACCGGAGTAGGGGAAGTCCAGTTCTCTCGTCCTCCACCACCTCTAGAGTAGCCCTTTGAGGGATATTGGTGTAGAGAGCCTCTACATCCAAGGTCAACAAAAAATTGATTTCCTCTGGATGCTGGAACCCCTCGAGTAGTCGTAGGACATCGGTTGTATCTTTCACAAAAGAGGGGGTGGCCATTACAAGGGGTTGGAGAAAGTGATCGCAAAATCTCGACAAGGGTTCCAAAATGGACCCGATCCCCGAGACGATAGGCCTACCTGGGACCGGGGTCACCCGCTTGTGAATTTTGGGAAGGGTGTAAAAGTAGGGAATCTTCGGGTCAGTGGTAATGAAGAAGTCTGCCTCTTTTTTATTAATCCAGCCCTCAGACTCGGCTGAGAATACCATTGACGAGATGGTGGTACTTAATCGAGGTGTGCGATCCTCTCTCAATGGGGTATAGTACCTCCGATTACTCAACTGCCGCTGGCATTCTGTATCGTAGTCCACAGTGGACATAATGACCGTCACCCCACCCTTGTCCCCACCCTTGTCCGCCTGTTTGATAGTGATGCTAGAGTCATCCGCCAGGGCCCTGACGGCTGACATTTCACTGGACGACAGGTTATGGAATGAGGCAGGGGTAGTGCCCCTATTGAGATCCTTCAGTACCGCCTGTTCAAAGGTCAGGACTTCGGGGGGTACCATTCCACTGTGGGGTGTAAAGGTTGAGGGTTTGTGTAATACTGAATCACTCGTCTCAAGCAGAGGTTTATCTTGAAAGAAGGCTTTTAACCGTACCTTGAGGAAAAAACCTTGAATCTCACAGGTGTCGCGAAATTTGTCTACCTTGGGGGTAGGTACAAAGCCTAGCCCTTTCTGTAGTACACCCTCTTCTGTTGGTGTCAAGACCCTCTGGGAGAGATTGATAATCAAATTCTCTTCCCTCTTGTCTGGCTCCTCGTCTCTACTGGGCGTGTCGGTTGTTCCTGCCACTGTACTTTTTTTTGGTGCCCTCTTCTGTGCCCTCTTCCTCTGCCCCAGCCTCTGTCTAAAAAAGGGGGTTCATTGATTGGCTGAAAGAAGGGCGGTGGGCCCTGTTGGTACATAGGGTATTGCCAGAATTGGGGTCCCTGGTATGGTGGCATATTGTATGGTTGGTACATGGGGCGTGTATTGTGTCTCATGTTCTTATTGCTCCAGCTCCCACTGCTGGAATCACTGTTCGATGATGAGCCTCCCCGTGACTGGTTAGAGTTGTCATCTGAAGAGTAGCCTTCACCAGGTGCGGTGTAGTCTGCTTTCAAGTAAGGATACACCTTTTCCTTGTCAAACTTCTGAATGTCCTTTTGGAGTTTGCCAATCTTTTGTTTCATGAGGTATTCTCTGTTGTCCGCGATTTCTGCATTGATTTCAGCTAGTTTAGTCTTAAATGCAGTCGTTTGGACAGTTACCTTGATAGCTCCCTCTGCAGTTTGTATTCGAATCAAGAGGGCATCTGCTATCCTTTTAGCAGTGTTGATGATAAGAATGAGCCAATCCCTAGTGCACATCCATGCTACTAGGGACCACTCTTTCTTGAAAACCACGTCCTCCAAAAAGAGGCGTGGAGAATTGCTGACAATCAAGCCATTAGGGGCTATATTAGCCCGTAAGTATTCGGTCATCATGGCTCCATGTAAAGTTATCTTGAGCCACTCGCGTTTCAAGGTGGACAGGGAAATCCAGTCGTCAGACTGGCTACCGGTGGCAAAACTGCCATCAGTCCCTAGCAGAGATGGTGTCCTAAGAATATCTGCTGCTACTTCATCACCAAAAGAGAGTCCCTGGTAATCCTCCATCCTCCGATAAGGGGGGCAGGGGTGTAGACAGGCACAATACCACCAACAATGAGGGAGGCGGTTATTGTTGCCATACCTAAGCCAGATAAGCTGCGAGATGAGTGCGGATCTTACCGCCCACTCTCCTTGCTAAACGTGGATACTAACATTTTCGCAAAGATCCTTGCTAACCGTCTTTCCCCCCTGGCATCGATATTGGTTGCGCCGGAGCAAGCGGGGTTTGTCCCGGATAGAAATCTCACTTATAACCTTCGCACGGTGATCGGCACCATCCAACATGTCAGACATGATACTAAAGCGGTCGCGGTCTTCCTGAACATGGAAAAGGCCTTCGACTCTGTCGAGTGGCCTTTTCTGAAGCACGTTCTAACTAAGATGGGACTTGGCCCAGTCTTTCTTCAGTTCATTGGGGTACTATATAATTCACCCAGGGCGCGGATAAAAATTGGGACTTTGGTGACAGATTCTATAGCTATTACACGTGGCACGAGACAGGGCTGCCCGCTGTCACCGGTTCTATATGCCCTGGTCGCAGAGCCGTTGGCGTGTGCGCTCCGAGAGTACCACGGACATTAAGGTATCAGTTTTCCGACATATAAGATAGTGGTCTCCACCTACGCGGATGATACGCTGTTATACGTCCGAGATCCGGAGAACAACCTTTCCTCTATTCTCAGGGAAGTGGTGCATTTCGGAGCGCTGTCGGGATTACTCGTCAACTGGTCTAAAGCCATAATGCTTCCACTCACCCCGGCTACGCTGCAATTTGAACCAGAGTATCCACTATGTTGGTCTACTGAGTCGATTCGATATTTGGGCATACGACTTCATACAGATTCAGAGGTCGTGTTTCGGGAAAATTACGGTACAGCGGTCAGTAAACTGGAGGATGACATTGAGGGTTGGATTAAGCTACCTCTAACATTATTAGGTAGAGTGTCCATCATGAAGATGGTGATCTTGCCCCGGTTCCTGTTCTTATTCACAAATATTCCCATGGTTCTACCAGTATCCTTTTTTCAGCGAGTCCAGGCACTGCTGACAAAGTTAGCCTGGGCGGGTAAGCAGGCCCGAGTACGATGGCAAGTACTTACCCTCCCGTATTATATGGGGGGGCTGGGTGCCTCGGACTTGAGTCTGTATTACAGGGCGCTCAGGCGTACCACTGGATGCACGGCTCACCGGATATCCTATTTCTTTGTATGGAACGGCTATTTGCAGATCCGCTACCTCTTACTGCTATCATAAGTGCGCCTGTTGACCGAAGGACGGGGATATTAGATTCACTTAATTCGACCTGCCACGCCTGGCACACCCTGTTGAACTTACAGGCGAGGGCGTTATTGTACTCGCCGGCTATGCCTCTTAAATGGGCCCTTTGGCTTGCCCCATGCCGGGACAAGGGAGTGGTCCGAGCTTTGCAAGCATTGAATGTTAGTAAGATGGGAGACTTGTTCAGTGACGGGACTATGAGGACATGGGAGGACGTGGGGGGCTCTGTCGCCACCAGCACCTTGCTCCAGAGATTTCAATTCCACAGGGTGCGGAGAGCCTTACGGGGAGTGCTGGGGGAGGACCTGCATGAACGCCGGAGATGCTGGAACTGTCATATATTATTAAAGCTAAAACGCCGCGTAAGGCAGTCTCCAACGTTTATAAACTGGCGATGTCACATAGAGAGAATACATATACAAAAGCCAGACTGGCTTGGCAGCGTGATCTGCACTCGGAAATAGATGACTCTATGTGGGCCTATTGTTGCACCAGCACCTGGCGCATTTCACTTCACGGCAGACATAGACTTGTCCATTTTAAGTTTTTGAATAGAACGTATTACACACCAGAGAGACTGTGTCGATATGGGTTACGTGAGGACTCGGATTGTGACAGATGTCGTGCGCATTCGGCAGACTTCGTCCACCTAGCTTGGCATTGCCCTGAGGTATATAGATTTTGGGAGCAGATCTTCCTGGAACTGGGCAGGGTGGTGGGTGTGGAGCTTTCCCCGGACCCGGCCCTGGCTCTCCTGGGATACTCTAAACGACTCCCTAAAGCGATCCGCAGGTTAGTCGATATGGGTCTGCTGGTGGCAAAGCGGCTTGTGGCAATGTGTTGGTTGAAGGGTCCTGTCCCCACAATGTTGCAATGGTCGCATGACATGTTATATTGCAGCACCCAGACTGAGACCTTTAGTGAATTGCTACCTCCCAGGAACAGGCCTAAGAATTTCTGGGGACTATATACCACGTACCTGCTTACCAAAGAGGTTGCCCCAGACGAGGCGGCTTCTGCCATTCCTGACATGCGCACTCAAGTCCCTGCAGTCTGACCCTCTCCTATGTACCATAACCAGAGTCACTCCCCAGGACACATTCATACTGATATAGGTTCACACATGCCTTGTAGACCTGCATTTGAAGAGTGGAGAGATAGGCCAGACCCTAATAAAATTGGTACGAGGTCCCCCTTGCCGGAGCCACTGGGGGTACTGGTCTCGAGACGTTGCGCATGGTTACATGCTTTGGGTGGCCGAAAGTACAGAGTGGTTGTTGTCCTGGAATGCTGGGTTTAGTGCAACGTAAGTGTTTTTTTAAACAATGGATCTACGATAACCTGTATTCGAAGACTGCTGCCTGCCCCTTGGGTTGTTGGCTAAATAGCTGTGTTCATTGCTGGGGAATTATGGAGCTGCCGGCCCGAAGGGTTGAAGGCGAGAGGCTGTGTTACTTTGAGACTTTGTTTTAATAAAATTTTAAAAAAATAAAATAAAAAAAGTGTGTCTCAGGCCTGCCATTGCAGAGCCTGTGTGCAGTCTGTGACTGCCATGTCGACTTGGCAAGTGCACCCACTTGCCAGTCCCTAAACCTTCCCTTATCTTCATATCAGACTCCCCTAAGGTAGGCCCAAGGGCAGGGTGCATTGTAAGTATAAGGTAGGACATGCCCTGGTGTGTGTGGCATGTACTAATAGTGAATTACAGCCATTTTCATTTTTCACTATTGCAAGGCTACCTGTCCCCATAGGCCAGAATGGGCAGTTTGATTATAACATCTTATAATCCTAACTGACCCAGGGAACATGGTAGAAATTCGAGTTTAGTATGCCTGAACTCAGAATGATAAAATACACCTTTGAGTAAAGTTGGTTTTAACATTCTGTGTTTGAAAATACCACTTTTAGAAAGTAGGTATTTTCTTGCCTAACTGTCCAAGCCTGCCTCTGCTAGGTTGTGTATTGGGTGTCTGGTTTTGTGAGTGACAGGGGCTGGGGGATTCCAGGAGACAGGGTGAGTCAGCACAGGGCTGAATAGACCTATCTGCATGTAGAGTGTTGGGAGGAGTTGCACCTGGGTCTCAATAGGGCTGTGCCTGCCTTCCACAATGCTGGCTCCACCTCCTGCGTCTGATGTCCCTGGCCCACACTGTTAAAGGAAAGAAGGAGTCCTGTAAACAAAGTGCTCCAGGACTGCACAGAACTGGTTTGGACTAGGTACAGGCCCCTCTGCCTTCAGAGGACCAAGGATTTTGCAGTATAAATATGGGGACCCAGACCCCAAGATTTTTAGATCACTTCTGGAACAACAAGACAAACCTCTGCCAAGGAGAAGAACCAAAGGAAGCTGTAGGAGTTGGACTGCCCCCCCTGCCAGTGTGCTGTGTTGCTGGGTTGGCCTACAGTGGTGTCTTCAGTGCCAAGGAGAGGAGAAGGAACTTTTAAAGAACTTTCATCATCTTGCAGAACATTACTCCAAGGGCTTGAACTTGTGCTTGCCTCCTGCTGAAGTCTCAGGGACAAAATACTTCACCACCAGCTCCCCTCTGAATTCCCTTGCTGGGAATTCTGTCTGCAGAAGCCTGCATGTCGCTGGGAGCTGGAAGCGCGACTCAACGAGAAGAAGCGTGTCGCAGTCGCAGCTGTTGCCGTCGCATCGCCGGAGAAGCGGGTCGCCGCCGCAGAGGTCGCCACCGCATCACCAGAGAAGCGAGCCTTTGTCAAAGCTGTTACCCGACGCATCACCGGAGAAGCGTGTCGCCGCCGCAGAGGTCGCTGGCGCATCACCGGAGAAGCGTGTTGCAGGGCCTGTCGCGGCTCCAAAGTTACAGAGTCGCCGCACGGCCGCCGGGCGTGCACGCATCGTCTTCACATCGTCGCATCAAGACGCCATCTTGTCGCATCGCAACTGGAACGCAGTACGAGAATCTACGCATCACCTCCTCTCTGGTAAGGACCAAGACGCATCCCCTACTCTGCGCAAGGATTGAGGCGCGACGCATCGTCTCCCCCGAAGCAAGGAACCAACGCATCTCCACCCCTGGAAACCTTTTTGTTTGTTTTGCGTTACACATCCAGGTACTTTTGTGAGAACTTTGTCGCATTTACCATCAACTTGAACTAAGTTACTTCTACCATCTTTAAGTCTATTTTGAGTACAGTATTGTGGATTTTTGTCGTTTGTGGTCTTGTGTTAAGTCTAAATAAAGAATACTTATTTTTATAAAACCTGTATGGTGTCCATCTGTAGTGTTTTCACTGTTTTACTGTATGTGTTCACAAATGCTTAACACACTGCCTCTGAGATAAGCCTGTCTGCTCGTGCCAAGCTACCAAGGGGGTGAGCAGGGGTTATCCAGTAGTGTAATCCCCTTTCCCTGACTTAGAAGCAAGGGTCCCTATTTGGTCAAAGGTACCTACCTCTGCGAACTAGAGACCCCCAGTTCTAACACTCACCTATACAGATATACACACACACACTCACTTATTCATACAGATACTAACACATATTCACTCAACTATACAGTCACTGACACAAGCACACACTCACCCGTATGGCCACTTTTACAATCACTCAGTCACACATGCAGTCACTCAAATACTCCCAACACTCACCTATACTACCTTTCACATGTGCAGTTACTCACCCATATACCACTGACACATCCATTCACTCACTGACACAGCCATACACACACTCAGTCACCCATACAGCCTCTCACAGATGCGGTCACTAACCCATACAGCCACTGACTCACCCACCCACTCACTCATCCATGCAGGCAGTCACACACCCCCACACCAACTCACACAGACACTCATACAGGTACTCAGACAACCAATCAGTCACCCATGCAGCCACTCACATACCCACTCACCAATCCATATAGTCACTTAGACACCAACTTGCAGACTGATACAGACATTCACACAACCTAGTCACTCACCCATGCATTCACTGAGACACCTAATCACTCACCTATTCAGTCAGTCAAAAACCCACTGAATCATCCATTCAGGCACTCATACATCCACTGATTCACCAATACACCTTGGTATATATATTTAGCACCCAAAAACACTCAGAGTCAATGGATTATGTAATTAGTGATCTCATTTGAGATGTCATCAGGGATGTCACTGACCATGTCATGAGTGATGTAATATGTGAGGTCATCTGCAGTGCATTGCGGGGCGCAAGTTATAGTTAGCTCAGCTAGCTATAACTGCTGATTTTCTCTGGCTTTGTATGAGTGAAATGTCAGCTTAACTATGATGTCCCTGTAACCTTTACTTTTTGCTGTGAATTTCTAATTTTATTGAAAATTATATTTCCTAACTATAAAGTCGCTGTAACCTTTGCTTTTTCAGTGAATTTATAAAGTTTTTTTAAATGCTAATTCCCAACTATAACTTCCCTGTAACCTTTGTTTTTTCAGTGAATTTCTATGGTTTTTAAAGCACTAGTTACGTTTGCATAGTGGCGGAGAAAGGGACAGGGCCTCCGATCAGCTCTCAGTAATTCCGCTGTGTAGGACTTACAGGAGGTACCAGGAGGTCTTCTTGGCCCCCAAGGTTCCTCGGGAGTAAAGTGGGCTTCATCCCCCAACCAGTAGTGCACCAGGAGCCGTGCTTGCAGAGTGGTATATAAAGGGAGCTTGGCCTCTGAAGACCTCTTAGCAATCCCGCTGTATGAGACATACTAGAGGCAGAAGGAGGGGTAGTTGTCCCCCAAGGACATCCTTGGGGGACAACTACCCCTCCTGTTACCTCCAGTAAGTCCCACACTTTAGGTTTGCTGGGAAGTTGTCTGCGGCCATTCCCCCTTTCTCCACTACTCTGCAAATGTGCCTACCGGCATACTACTAGTTGGGGGATGAAGTCCCCTTGGCTCTTCAGGCTCCTTGGGAGCCAACTAGCCCTCCTGTTCCCTATAGTAAGACTCATATCTGCATTGCTGAGAGGTCGTCAGAGGCCACGTCTCCTTTATCCACCACTCTGCATATGTAGCTCCTGGGCATGAAGTCAACTTTAGTCCTGAGGCCCTCAGGAGGCAAGGGGACCTCATCGATCCACTAGAAGCACACCAAGAGGTGTGTTTGCAGGGTGGTGGGGAAAGGGGGCGTGGCCTCCGACCACCTCTCAGCAATAGTACCGTGTGGGGCTTACTGGAGGTAACAGGAGGTCTTCTTGGCCCCTGAGGACCCTCAGCAGCCAAGGGGACTTTATCCCCCAACCAGGAGCGTGCCAGGAGGCACATTTGCAGAGTAGTGGACAAAGGGGGCGGGCCGCTGGCAAGTTGCCAGTGCACATTTTTACATTTTTTATGTTTCAGGGAGGGGGGCCATGTGGCCCCCCATCCCTGGACCATTTTGGGCCCCGGGTATCCCATCACTCGGGCCTGGCCTATTTTACAATTTTTTAATAAAATTAAATTGGAGGGGGGCTGCGCATCCCTCCCTCCCAACCCATTTTGGCCCCCATCCCCTGGGGCCCGGCCTTTATTTATTTTTTTAATAGTCAAAGGGAGGGGGTCTGGCGGCCCACCTGCCTGACCATTATCGGCCCTGGGGACCCCATCCCCCAGGGCCTGCCCCTATTTTTAAATTTTTTAAAAAGGGAGGAGGGCCACGCTGCCCTCATCCCAAAGCTGATATTGTCCCCTCGGACCCTATCCGAGGCTAGGCCTTTATACTTTTTTTTTAAAAGGGGGAGGGAGGCCGCGTAGCCCTCCTCACCAGGCCGATTTCAGCCCCGGGGACCCCATGCCCCGAGGCCAGGCCTTTTTAAAAATATATATATTTTAAATATATATATATTTTATGTAAAGTGAGGGAGTCATGCAGCCCCCTCTCCCGGGCCATTTTCAGCCCCGGGAACCCCATCCCTCAGGGCCAGGCCGCTTCATTGGGGACCGCGGGGGAGCCTGAAGGTCCCTGCGGTCTAGGCCAGCTCCCCACCTCCTGCAGTAGCCGGCATTGCTTTTACACCAAGGGAGCTGCTGACATGCAACTGCCTGTGTGTAAAAGCAAAGTGTGCTCCGCTTTGAGCAATAAAGAGCAAAATGCTCTTGCTTGCTCAAAGTGGAGCACACTGTTTGCTATGGCATGGCGGGAGCAGTGCTCCCACCTTGCCATAGCAAACTGCAGTGTCCTGGGGTGGGCACCCCAGGACATTGCTGGACCCGGCCCTGGGGGGGTGGTGGTACACAGAGCCAAGTAGGGCTACTGAAGGGGGGCTCGTGGCCCCCCTCCTTTATTTAAATGTGCCCCAGGGAGGTGGTGGTCCCCGGGCTGTGTGGGGGGGCCAGAGCACCCCCATGCTTTGGAATTTATTTTAGCCCCGGGGAGGTGGTGGTCCCTGGGGCAGGGTGGGTCCACGAGGTACCCCCATACAATTGAAATTAGCCCAAGGGAGGTGAAGGGAGGTGGCGGTCCTCGGGGAAGGGGGATCCACAAGCCCCTCATATTGTTTTAAATAGCTCCGGTGAGGTGGCGTCCCCGGAGCAGGGGGGATCCGTGCGGCCCCCCAACATAATTGAAAATAGCCACGGGAGAATGCAGTCCCAGGGGCTGAGGGCGGGTCCAGTGGACCCGCCCGCATTAATAATGAACAGTGCCCCAGGGAGGTGACGGTCCCCGTGGCTTTGATAAGCCCTATGAGGGGGGCCCGTGTGCCCCCTCCCATATTTATTACATGCCCCGGGACCTGGCCCAGCCAGGGGTTACATAAAAGCAAGGAGGGGAGCCCGCGCTCACTTTAAAAAAAAAAATTGCTACAAATTCACAAATATTGGGAATTTGCAGCATTTGTTTTTTTTTATGCTTTTATGCCATGGCAGTGTTCCAGGGGGACCCCAAGACCATGGCTTGGGGGTCAGGGTATTCCTATCCTGCCCCCTTTTCTTTTTTTCCCTTATTTTTTTGGGACTCAGTGAATTTACCTTTGATAAATGAAAAGATAATAGGCATTTGGCAAAACAGGAACAGGTTGGTTTAATTAAACGCTGCGGCCGGGAGAGCCTGGGCAGAATGCGTCTGCACAAAATCTCTCAATGTACAAAGTTTTGGCCATCAATTTATACAGTTCACGAGGTACAATAAATGTTCTCTACATTCCTAAAGAGAATCTTACTCATAAATCAATCACATGTGCACATCTGATAAGGTCACAGACGGCTTTCGACCTCGGAGAGAGCTAATGTGGGCCAGTGTGTTTGTGTCCAGCTGTCCGGTGTGAGGAGCGTGTGATCACTACATGTGGTGTACATGTCATGTCCTGATTGGTTGAGTGTACCTATCTACATATGGTAACTAGCTTTGTGGTATTTCTGGAGAACACAAGCCTTTCGCCAAATGGGTTTTATTGGGGCTAGTTATCTCTGACTCATTTGTGGTGCAACTATCTATCTGTGTAATCAATCAGCATTCTCCCTTGGTGCATGTTTGCCTGTAATTTATGGTGGGCCCCACCTATGACCTTTTACTCGATCAGCATGGGCATGGGTCACAGGACCTGCCTGACCACATATCTCTGACTCGGGGTTGATGGGGAGGTCACCTTAGGTGAATCCGACAGCAATGATGTGCGATTATTGGAACTCCTAAGAATAATATGGCAGCCACTGGTATCATTTTTTTCGACATTATCAACATTGGGCATACAGTTGTCATCTAGCACATTGACATTGTTCGTACTGCTGTTTTCAAAGGTATGTTTGGTTTGGCCTGAACGTACATTGACATTGTTCTTATTGATAACAATAATATTATCGTACAAGCATGGATTATGACATACATTGGTATCATTATTGCTGATGTCGGCGCTGCTGTGCGGGCACAAGTTACTGTATAATTGACATTGCATTGACGAGCATTGACGAGGTTATGTGGGCACAGGCTGTGGCATATGTTCTCATCACATTTACTGATATTGCCATTGTGGGGCCTGCACATATCATGACATTTATTGACATCGTATTTACCTATCCCAACAGAAAGATAGGGAGGATATATGGATATGTCGACTGAATGTTAGATTATAGAAGTTGAAGTAAATAAACTATGTAGCTCTGTAATTCTGACATGATTTTTAGAATAATTATCGATGGGATGTCGAATTTATTTACAATAAAAAATGGGTAGCACAAAATCATGGGTGTGAATAGCACCGATCTATGCCTGAAAAAAATAACAGTGAGATAGCCTGATTGTATGGTTAATCCCAAAGCTTTTTATTATGACACCAAATCTTCTCATAAATTGAGAGCTACCACTTTGAATAAACTATAGACGTAAACTGAGGCAAATATATAAATTGAAGGCAGTGCTACCTAGACTGTTTAGTAGAATTATTCTCTCCCCTACTCTGCTGTATGGTCAAATAATTCACATGATAAAAAAGGTGATGACTCAAGGAGTTATATTCCAGCCTTTATAAAGGCAATTTCTAACTTTTCGTAATTTGGCAAGAAATGCAAGAGTGCAAAGTCTTCTTTATTAAGTGTTGTAAAAAGGAGAATTGTAGGAGCGCAACAAATTTCCATTGACAATCTAAGGAAAAATATGAACAGCAGATGATTATTTAAAAAAGAAAGGTGCAGGAGGGAAACTGGGAAAGTTTAAAGAGGCACTGGACAATAAGGACCAAAAGCTGTTTTAGGAAATTCTGACGAATTGCAGAATAGACATTCATCTAGAACATTAAGTGCTCCGCAAAATGGTAAAAAATCTCCGCGAGCACGCAAAAGTTCAGCGAACACGCGGAATTGCTTGTTCCGCCCGTTCGCGATGCTTTTTTCCTGTTCGTGAGCGCTGTTTGCGTGCTCGGGGAGAAATATCTTGCGAACACGCATTTTGAAAGCGCAAACAAGCAAAAAACTCTGCGAAGACGCGGATCGCAGAATTTTTGGCAATTCCGCGTTCTCCGCGGAATGCGAAATTACCCAAATTCCGCAAATTCCGCGAGCGGAACGGAATTTACCGCCCAGGCCTAAAGTGCATATCCCAGAAAAAGTCTAGTTTGAATGTAATATTATAAGTCATTCATGGATTCTGTATCTTTAATGGATTCTGCAGGTAACAGCAGTGGGACGGTGGGGCCTGGTGCTGGTGGGGGGGATTTCAAGGGCCGATGCCGAGGGGAAATTAAATAAATAATTATTTTTCCCTCGTCATCGTCCGTTGGAATCCTCCCCCCACCCGGCCCCACCGCCCCACGACTGTTACCTGCATGGACCGCAGCTGGTTAAAGCATCTAGGTAAGATCATTTAGACTACAGTGGATAGTCCAATGAGGGGTTTGGTTCTGAGCAACCAAAAAATGGCCCTCACATATAGGAAGCAGTGATTGTGAATTTTCCCTCCCCGGGTCTGTATTTCCTTGCATGGGTCACTCAGACAAGGCAGGGGCTGTACATAGGGTAGTCCTGAGAATACTCCTAGGTGGTGGTTCTGTAACAGATGCATTGACTCAGGATGGGATCCACTGGCAGTCAATCAGTGATTCCCACACCTTTGAATGAAAAAGTGGTACCTGGAAGTTTGGTAGAGCTAGAATACGGGCAATAATGAGCTGGGATTATGCTCAGCCAAACTCTACAAGACCTGCTTAGATTTGTATGTATTGAGATTTCATAGTGCAGATTTTAGGTAAGGGCATTTAAACACATCACATAACCTAACCTGTCAGATATAAATGTATTAATGGCAGAAGTGCTTTGTGATTATGTAAGTAATTAAAAACATCAAGACAAAAACTAACTGCAAAACAACTGTAACACCCACTTAAATAAGACTGGTAGAAGGCTTTGATGGTGTGGGACTAGTGTCTCCAAGCAATAGTAGTAATATTTGAATGTCATCAGTGCACATGTATACGTCAAATCAATAGCACAAGAAATAAAAGGTAGGAATTCGAGATAAAAAGAAAATAGCACAGTGCTGCACAAAAAAATCAAAGGAGGTTTTCTAGCTGTAATAAGAATCCAGGAAGGTAATTGAAAACCTTTGAAGACTATCCAAACGGGCAAACAGCACAATCTCAGGGCAAATTGATCACAAATCTTCATGCTGGGCCTCCAAGAAACCCTTATGTTGATTAAATCTCTGCCATGGATGGCAAGCATTGGTATGATCACTCTTGCAGAGACAGAGTGGGCTATAAGCACTTTTCTTTTTAAGTCTAGGTTTTTTTCAGAAAATGTGATTCTTCTGGGGCATCTGTATTATCTGAATGTTCAATTGGAGAAAGGGAAGTTGGATAGATAAGTGCAAGTTTTTCCCAGAAACAATGAGATGAGTAGTGTTAAACCAAATGGGTCATTCATAAATCACGACAGGCTGGCTGCCTGGTGGCATGTTGGATAAAGCTTGGCTTTGTGGTTCTGTGTCTTTATGAATGCAGAAGAGCTCTTTCAGTCAATGAGATACGGTACCTGAATATTGACTCTAAAACATAGTTTGACCATATTATCAATTTCAAAATTTCATCAAAAGAAAAATTTCAGGGGACAAAAATCGAGGGCAAGTATAACATATTTATGTTTGTGAATTGCATTGCTGTTTAAAATATTGTAAAATATTGTGGTTTCTAATATTGTTTTTTATGTGTTAAGTTATTTGGTTATTTTGTAGTAATTTCTATTTACAAATATATTTGAAATTATTTCTATTTAAATGTATATCTTTTCTTTAAATGTACCTCATTGGGGGACTGGGTGGTTAGTATTTAAGTTATAAATATGTATTATTTTTCATTTACTATGCGTTGAATTATATTATTAGTGTTGATATTTATTAGCACTTTTATTTCAAATTTTTGTTTTATAATATATACATTTTTCGCTAAGATTTACTTTTCAGGTTTGGGTGAGTATGATTTTATTTTAGTGCTTTTTAGTGAAAAAACAAGGAAAATTATTGAACAATTGTTGTAGTTCATTTCTTTATATATTATGTTTAATAAATTGTACAAATGTTAAATAACAGGTAGGATGTATGGATGTGTTCGTAGTTATTGCTAGGATGAATATCTTACTTACATACTGGGGATATAAATAACATGCCATTTTTAAAATAGCAATGTAATTGGAAAAGATGTTTGGTTACAAATAAAGTCAGGGTTCAGTGTTTGTTAATATTATTTTTTTAAACTCATTAAATTGCAATATGAGGTTCACATTGATTTTCTTTGAGTTTTCAATTAAGAAATATATAAATGAGAAATAAGATTGTTTAATAATTATAAATAAACAAATAATAATAATTATAATAATAATAATAATTAATATATTTTAATAAGTTCACTCATTTTAAACAATATTAAACAATCAAGTGTTTTTGACAGGATTGATTATATATATCTAATACATATTTAATTTTTAAAAACTGCATATTTGGAGTTATGACAGTGAATCAAACCATCCTCCTAATATATGTAATTTGCCCACCTCCAAAAACATGCACTTTCCAAAATGTTTGTGGGAGTGAAGTTAGAATAGTATATCAGATTCCACCTGCCACTTACATGCATTTTCCTTAGTGTTTTGGTGAATCTTGTTAGAATAGTAAATCTAACCACTCCCACTAATATAGACATTTTCTCACATGTTAGCAAGAATAAGCCTGGGGTTAGAATGGGAAATCTTCCCCTTAACAAGTAAATGCACTTTCCTAAAATGTTTGTGGGACTGGAGTTGGAATAGTAAATCTGACTCCCCACCTTAGAATATATGAATGTTTCCCAATGCTTGAGTTTGAATAGTAAATTTAAATCCCATTCCCTCTATGCACCCTTAACCAATGTTAGGAGTACCAGAATTGGAGTATTTTCCCCCAAAATTAGGACAGGAGTTAGAATAGTAAACACCCCAAATATATGCATTTTCCCCGAAGATTGTTAGACTGGAGTTAGAATAGTAAATTGACCACACTCAAATAAATGCAATTTACCCACAGTTTGTGGGACTGGAGATAGAAAAGTAAATGCAACCACCCTAAATAAATAGATTTCCTGCAGAGTTTGTGGGACTGGAGAGAGAATAGTAAATGAAATGCAGCCAACTCTATGAATTTAACCCAAAGGTAACAGGACTGGAGTTAGAATAGTAAATTTGACCACCAAATATATGCACTCCTCTCAATGTTTGTGGAAATGGAGTTAGAGCAGTTAATCTGTCCCACAATCACCCATTGTCATATATCTTAACTTTCTTCAATGTTTGTGGTACTGGGTTAGAATAGTAAATCTATCCTCCTTAAATATATGCTTTGTCCTAATAAAAGTGCAATTGGAGTTAGAATTGTAAATGCAACCACCCATCAAATATCTCCATTGTCGCCAGTAGTTGTGGGACCTTGCATTAGAAAAGTAATTCCGCCCCTCCAAAAAAAACACTTACACCAATAATTGTGGGTGTGAAATTATAATAGTATATGTGACCCCCCTAAATATGTGCCCTTTCTCAAGTGTTTGTGGGACTTGAGGTAATGATAGATATTACCCATCCAAGTGTATGCACATGCCCCAGTATTTGAGGTATTGGAGTTAGAATAGTAACTCAATTGCCCCAGCTAAAAATACACACTTTCTCCATTTTTTTTTAGCTGGAGTTAGTGATACTGATGAACACCCAATCTTTTTTCTGCCAAAATCGTTATGAGATTGTGTGCAATATTATGTTTTCTTTTTACTATTTTTGTTTTGTTTAATTTTCTGTAGTAGTTTGATTTTATTTAATATATATATTTATGTCATTAATGACTTAATTATATATAAGTTTACAATGTTTCTATTTTTTACACTGTATTTTAGAAGTTGGTGTTTCAGTGCAATTTAATGAGATTTTTTTTAATATACTATAAAATATAATATATAATATAGCACAAACACACAGAGAAAAGGCTCAGGGCAGCAAAATCCTACACCAGTGGTTACCGTATCGTGGCTATGAAGGTAAATTCAAACGTGGTGCAGTGAGCCGGAGACGTGACCCTCATACGCCCCCAATGATGGAGAAAGAACTTTCCCCAAACCAAATTTAAACACAAATGGCTCTGCACTTAACTAAACATGTAAATGCTTTATAAATGGATATCAGTGTCCATAATCCGTCCCACGTAAGAAGATGGTATCTCCCAAATGAAACACGTTGTTAGGCGTCTTTATTGGAAAAATAAGTTCTTTTTATTCTTTGTTCTTTTATTCAGTAGAAATTCCTTAAAATCACAGCACACATTTGATAGCCGACGCGTTTCGTCCCTCTTGGGACTTCTTCAGGGCTAAAATATACACAAAAACAAAAAAAACTATTTACAATCTAACCTCATGTTAACCCCTTCGCTGCTAGGCCTTTCCCCCCCCCTGTGCTAAGCCTTTTTTTGGCTATTTGGGGTAGTGCGCGCTTAGGCCCCTGTAACTTTTTGACCACATAAGGTATCCACGCCAAATTTGCGTCCTTTTCTTCCAACATCATGGGGATTGTAAAGGTACCCAGGGTTTGTGCATTCCCCTGGAGGGGACCCAGAAATTAGCCAAAATACAGCAAAAGTTTTTTTTGGGGGGGAAAAATGCAAAAAAAGGGCTACAGATGAAAGCGTCTTGTTTTTTCCCTGCAAATGGCATCAAAAAAGGGGTTGTGGTGCTGAAATCACCATCTTCCCAGCTTTCAGGGACAAGCAGACTTTTGTCAGAAAACCAACTTTTTTTACACAGTTTTGGCATTTTTCTGGGACATAGCCTATTTTTGCTATTTTGTGTGCTTTCAACCTCCTTCCAGTTAATGGTAGAAATGGGTATGAAACCAATAATGGATCCTGAGAAGCCATACATTTCTGAAAAGTAGACAAAATTCTGCATTCAGCAAGGGGTCATTTGTGTATATCCTTAAAGTTTTCCTTATAGAAACTAACAGTTAAATGAAGGAAAAATTGAAAATTAGTTGAAAAAAACAGCCATTTGTGTCAACGTTTTCACCTGTAACTTCTTCTAATTATGACAGCTGTTTGAAAGCAATATACCGTTATATCCGCTGGACCTTTCTGGTTGTGGGGATATATAGGACTTGTAGGTTCACCAAGAACCCGACGAACCCAGAGCCAAAAACTGAGCAGCATCTTGCAATGGTTTTTTATTATGTACCGGGTATATAGCAATTATTTTGGGAAAATGTATACATGGAAAAATTGTTATGAAAGACACCTATGTATTTCTGAAATGGGAACAAAATGTAGATTTTAGAAACAGTAGATATTTGCACATTTCCGAAATTGGGAGTACCCATACTAGCATGAGAATTATAGGTCATTTTTCAAAATGACTTATTTTTTACACATTGTCTTTCATTTGGAAGGCAGAAATGCATCGAAAGTCAATAGGTAATAACAGTTGCTCTACAATTCTGTGTTACCCTAAGTCTCCTGATACAAATGGTACCTCACTTGTGTGGGTAGGCCTTGTGCCCACAACATGAAATGGCTCAAAATGCAACGTGGACGTACCACATTTTCACAATGAAAAATTACCCTTTTTTGAAAAGTGCCTAGCTGTAGTTTTTGAACCCTAGCTCTGCGGGCACTTAGGAAACCTTGCAAACCTATACATTTTTGAAAACTAGACACCCAGGGGAATTCAGGACGGGGTGACTTGACTGGCTCTCACCAGGTTCTGTTACCCAGAATCCCTTGGAAACCTAAAAAATTGGTTAAAAAAAACACATTTTCCTCACTTTTCTGTGGTGGAAAGTTCTGGAATCTGCGCGGATCCACAAAATTCTACCCACCCCGCGTTCCCCAAGGTCTTCCGAAAACAATGGTACCTCACTTGTGTGGGTAGGCCTAGTGCCCGCGACAGGAAGCAGCGCAAAACGCAACGTGGACGCACCACATTTTCACAGTGAAAAATGACCCTTTTTTGCAAAGTGCCTAGCTGTAGTTTTTGAACCCTAGCTCTGCCGGCACCTAGGGAAACCTAGCAAACCTATACATTTTTGGAAACTAGACACCCAGAGGAATCCAGGATGGGGTGACTTGACTGCCTCCCACCAGGTTCCGTTACCCAGAATTCCTCGCAAACCTAAACAATTGTCCAAAAAAACACATTTTCCCCACATTTCTGTGGTGGAAAGTTCTGTAATCTGCGTGGATCCACAAATTTCCACCCACCCCGCGTTCCCCAAAGTCTTACGAGAAAAATGGTACCTCACTTGTGTGGGTCGGCCTAGTGCCTGTGACAGGAAACGGCGCAAAACGCAACGTGGTCACACCTCAATTTTGCAGTGAAAAATGACCCTTTTTTGGCAAAGTGCCTAGCTGTAGTTTTTGAACCCTAGCTCTGCCGGCACCGAAGGAAACGTAGCAAACCTATACATTTTTTAAAACTAGACACCCAGGGGAATCCAGGATGGGGTGACTTGACTGCCTCCCACCAGGTTCTGTTACCCAGAATCCCTCACAAACCTAAAACATTATCAAAAAAACCACATTTTCCACACATTTCTGTGGTGGAAAGTTCTGGAATCTGCGTGGATCCACAAATTTCCACCCATCCCGCGTTCCCCAAAGTCTTATGAGAAAAATGGTACCTCACTTGTGTGGGTCGGCCTAGTGCCTGCAACAGGAAACGGCACAAAACGCAACGTGGTCACACCTCAAGTTCGCAGTGAAAAATGACCCTTTTTTGGCAAAGTGCCTAGCTGTAGTTTTTGAACCCTAGCTCTGCCGGCACCTAGGGAAACCTAGCAAACCTATACATTTTTGAAAACTAGACATCCAGGGGAATCCAGGATGGGGTGACTTGACTGCCTCCCACCACGTTCTGTTACCCAGAATCCCTTGCAAACCTAAAACATTGTCCAAAAAAACACATTTTCCCCACATTTCTGTGGTGGAAAGTTCTGGAATCTGCGTGGATCCACAAATTTCCGCCCACCCCACGTTCTCCAAAGTCTTACGAGAAAAATGGTACCTCACTTGTGTGGGTCGGCCTAGTGCCTGTGACAGGAAACGGCGCAAAACGCAACGTGGTCACACCTCAATTTCGCAGTGAAAAATGACGCTTTTTTGGCAAAGTGCCTATCTGTAGTTTTTAACCCTACCTCTGCCGGCACCTAGGGAAACCTAGCAAACCTATACATTTTTGAAAACTAGACACCCAGGGGAATCCAGGATGGGGTGACTTGACTGCCTCCCACCAGGTTCTGTTACCCAGAATCCCTTGCAAACCTAAAACATTGTCCAAAAAACACATTTTCCCCACATTTCTGTGGTGGAAAGTTCTGGAATCTGCGTGGATCCACAAATTTCCGCACACCCCGCGTTCCCCAAAGTCTTACGAAAAAAATGGTACCTCACTTGTGTGGGTCGGCCTAGTGCCCGCGACAGGAAACGGCGCAAAACGCAACGTGGTCACACCTCAATTTCGCAGTGAAAAATGACCCTTTTTTTGCAAAGTGCCTAGCTGTAGTTTTTGAACCCTACCTCTGCCGGCACCTAGGGAAACCTAGCAAACCTATACATTTTTGAAAACTAGACACCCAGGGGAATCCAGGATGGGGTGACTTGACTGCCTCCCACCAGGTTCTGTTACCCAGAATCCCTTGCAAACCTAAAAAATTGTCCAAAAAAACACATTTTCCCCACATTTCTGTGGTGGAAAGTTCTGGAATCTGCGTGGATCCACAAATTTCCACGCACCCCGCATTCCCCAAAGTCTTACGAGAAAAATGGTACCTCACTTGTGTGGGTCGGCCTAGTGCCCGCGACAGGAAACGGCACAAAACGCAACGTGGTCACACCTCAATTTCGCAGTGAAAAATGACCCTTTTTGGCAAAGTGCCTAGCTGTAGTTTTTGAACCCTACCTCTGCCGGCACCTAGGGAAACCTAGCAAACCTATACATTTTTGAAAACTAGACACCCAGAGGAATCCAGGATGGGGTGACTTGACTGCCTCCCACCAGGTTCTGTTACCCAGAATCCCTTGCAAACCTAAAAAATTGTCCAAAAAAACACATTTTCCCCACATTTCTGTGGTGGAAAGTTCTGGAATCTGCGTGGATCCACAAATTTCCACCCACCCCGCGTTCTCCAAAGTCTTAAAAGAAAAATGGTACCTCACTTGTGTGGGTCGGCCTAGTGCCTGCGACAGGAAACGGCGCAAAACGCAACGTGGTCACACCTCAATTTCGCAGTGAAAAATGATGCTTTTTTGGCAAAGTGCCTAGCTGTAGTTTTTGAACCCTACCTCTGCCGGCACCTAGGGAAACCTAGCAAACCTATACATTTTTGAAAACTAGACACCCAGGGGAATCCAGGATGGGGTGACTTGACTGCCTCCCACCAGGTTCTGTTACCCAGAATCCATTGCAAACCTAAAAAGTGTCCAAAAAAACACATTTTCCCCACATTTCTGTGGTGGAAAGTTCTGGAATCTGCGTGGATCCACAAATTTCCACCCACCCCGCGTTCCAAAAAGTCTTATGAGAAAAATGGTACCTCACTTGTGTGGGTCGGCCTAGTGCCTGCAACAGGAAACGGCTCAAAACGCAACGTGGTCACACCTCAATTTCGCAGTGAAAAATGACCCTTTTTTGGCAAAGTGCCTAGCTGTAGTTTTTGAACCCTACCTCTGCCGGCACCTAGGGAAACCTAGCAAACCTATACATTTTTGAAAACTAGACACCCAGGGGAATCCAGGATGGGGTGACTTGACTGCCTCCCACCAGGTTCTGTTACCCAGAATCCCTTGCAAAACTAAACAATTGTCCAAAAAAACACATTTTCCCCACATTTCTGTGGTGGAAAGTTCTGGAATCTGCGTGGATCCACAAATTTCCACCCACCCCACGTTCCCCAAAGTCTTACGAGAAAAATGGTACCTCACTTGTGTGGGTCGGCCTAGTGCCTGTGACAGGAAACGGCGCAAAACGCAACGTGGTCACACCTCAATTTCGCAGTGAAAAATGACCCTTTTTTGGCAAAGTGCCTAGTTGTAGTTTTTGAACCCTACCTCTGCCGGCACCTAGGGAAACCTAGCAAACCTATACATTTTTGAAAACTAAACATCCAGGGGAATCCAGGATGGGGTGACTTGACTTCCTCCCACCAGGTTCTGTTACCCAGAATCCCTTGCAAACCTAAATAATTGTCAAAAAAAAACACATTTCCCCCACATTTCTGTGCTGGAAAGTTCTGGAATCTGCGTGGATCCATAAATTTCCGCCCACCCCGCGTTCCCCAAAGTCTTATGAGAAAAATGGTACCTCACTTGTGTGGGTCGGCCTAGTGCCCGCGACAGGAAACGGCGCAAAACGCAACGTGGTCACACCTCAATTTCGCAGTGAAAAATGACCCTTTTTTGGCAAAGTGCCTAGCTGTAGTTTGTGAACCCTAGCTCTGCCGGCACGTAGGGAAACCTAGCAAACATATACATTTTTGAAAACTAGACACCAAGTGGGAATCCAGGATGGGGTGACTGGTCTGCCTCCCACCAGGTTCTGTTACCCAGAATCCCTTGCAAACCTAAACAATTGTCAAAAAAAACACATTTTCCCCACATTTCTGTGGTGGAAAGTTCTGGAATCTGCGTGGATCCACAAATTTCCACCCACCCCGCGTTCCCCAAAGTCTTACGAGAAAAATGGTACCTCACTTGTGTGGGTCGGCCTAGTGCCTGCGACAGGAAACGGCTCAAAACGCAACGTGGTCACACCTCAATTTCGCAGTGAAAAATGACCCTGTTTTGGCAAAGTGCCTAGCTGTAGTTTTTGAACCCTAGCTCTGCCGGCACCTAGGAAACCTAGCAAACCTATACATTTTTGAAAACTAGACACCCAGGGAATCCAGGATGGGGTGACTTGACTTCCTCCCACCAGGTTCTGTTACCCAGAATCCCTTGCAAACCTAAAACATTGTCAAAAAAAACACATTTCTCCCACATTTCTGTGCTGGAAAGTTCTGGAATCTGCGTGGATCCACAAATTTCCGCCCACCCCGTGTTCCCCAAAGTCTTACGAGAAAAATGGTACCTCACTTGTGTGGGTCGGCCTAGTGCCTGCGACAGGAAACGGCGCAAAACGCAACGTGGTCACACCTCAATTTCGCAGTGAAAAATGACCCTTTTTTGGCAAAGTGCCTAGCTGTAGTTTTTGAACCCTACCTCTGCCGGCACCTAGGGAAACCTAGCAAACCTATACATTTTTGAAAACTAAACATCCAGGGGAATCCAGGATGGGGTGACTTGACTTCCTCCCACCAGGTTCTGTTACCCAGAATCCCTTGCAAACCTAAAAAATTGTCCAAAAAAACACATTTCCCCCACATTTCTGTGCTGGAAAGTTCTGGAATCTGCGTGGATCCACACATTTCCGCCCACCCCGCGTTCCCCAAAGTCTTACGAGAAAAATGGTACCTCACTTGTGTGGGTCGGCCTAGTGCCCGCGACAGGAAACGGCGCAAAACGCAACGTGGTCACACCTCAATTTCGCAGTGAAAAATGACCCTTTTTTGGCAAAGTGCCTAGCTGTAGTTTGTGAACCCTAGCTCTGCCGGCACCTAGGGAAACCTAGCAAACATATACATTTTTGAAAACTAGACACCCAGTGGGAATCCAGGATGAGGTGACTGGACTGCCTCCCACCAGGTTCTGTTACCCAGAATCCCTTGCAAACCTAAACAATTGTCAAAAAAAACACATTTTCCCCACATTTCTGTGGTGGAAAGTTCTGGAATCTGCGTTGATCCACAAATTTCCACCCTCCCCGCGTTTCCCAAAGTCTTACGAGAAAAATGGTACCTCACTTGTGTGGGTCGGCCTAGTGCCTGCGACAGGAAACGGCGCAAAACGCAACGTGGTCACACCTCAATTTCGCAGTGAAAAATGACCCTTTTTTGGCAAAGTGCCTAGCTGTAGTTTTTTAACCCTAGCTCTGCCGGCACCTAGGGAAACCTAGCAAACCTACACATTTTTGAAAACTAGACACCCAGGGGAATCCAGGATGGGGGGACTTGACTTCCTCCCACCAGGTTCTGTTACCCAGAATCCCTTGCAAACTTAACAAATTGTCAAAAAAAACACATTTCTCCCACATTTCTGTGCTGGAAAGTTCTGGAATCTGTGTGGATCCACAAATTTCCACCCACCCCGTGTTCCCCAAAGTCTTACGAGAAAAATGGTACCTCACTTGTGTGGGTCGGCCTAGTGCCTGCGACAGGAAACGGCGCAAAACGCAACGTGGTCACACCTCAATTTCGCAGTGAAAAATGACCCTTTTTTGGCAAAGTGCCTAGCTGTAGTTTTTGAACCCTAGCTCTGCCAGGACCTAGGGAAACCTAGCAAACCTATACATTTTTGAAAACTAAACATCCAGGGGAATCCAGGATGGGGTGACTTGGCTTCCTCCCACCAGGTTCTGTTACCCAGAATCCCTTGCAAACCTAAAAAATTGTCAAAAAAAACACATTTCCCCCACATTTCTGTGCTGGAAAGTTCTGGAATCTGCGTGAATCCACAAATTTCTGCCCACCCCGCGTTCCCCAAAGTCTTACGAGAAAAATGGTACCTCACTTGTGTGGGTCGGCCTAGTGCCCGCGACAGGAAACGGCGCAAAACGCAACGTGGTCACACCTCAATTTCGCAGTGAAAAATGACCCTTTTTGGCAAAGTGCCTAGCTGTAGTTTGTGAACCCTAGCTCTGCCGGCACCTAGGAAACCTACCAAACACACACATTTCTGAAGGTAGACACCCGGGGGCTTCCAGGGAGGTATGGCTTGCTTGGATCCCCCAACCTTTCCTTACCCAGAATCCCCTGCAAACCTCAATTTTAGCTGAAAAAATCACTTTTTCACACATTTTGTGTGGGAAAGTGTGGCATCACTGGCCTCACACAAATTTCCTACCACCCAGCGTTCCCCAGGTCTCCCGATAAAAATGGTGCCTCAGTTGTGTGGAGGCCCAAGTATCCGCGACAGGCAAGGGCCCAAAACGTAGTGAGGCGACATCAAAATTGCCTATCTCAAAACCACCTGGTTTTGCAAGGAGTCACCTGGGTTTTGGCCCGTGCTCGGCGGCCATCTAGGAAACCTACCAAACCCACACATTTCTGAAAAGTAGACACCCGGGGCTTCCAGGGAGGTATGGCTTGCGTGGATCCCCCAACGTTTCCACCCAGAATCCCTGCAAACCTCAATTTTAGCTGAAAAAATCACTTTTTCACACATTTTTGTGTGGGAAAGTGTGGCATCACTGGCCTCACACAAATTTCCTACCACCCAGCGTTCCCCAGGTCTCCTGATAAGAATGGTGCCTCACTTGTGTGGGAGGCCCAAGTACTCGCGACAGGCAAGGGCCCAAAACGTAGTGAGGCGACATCAAAATTGCCTATCTCAAAACCACCTGGTTTTGCAAGGGAGTCACCTGGGTTTTTGGCCCGTGCTCGGCGGCCATCTAGGAAACCTACAAACCCACACATTTCTGAAAAGTAGACACTCGGGGCTTCCAGGGAGGTATGGCTTGCGTGGATCCCCAACGTTTCCTTAGCCAGAATCCCTGCAAACCTCAATTTTAGCTGAAAAAAATCACTTTTTCACACATTTTTGTGTGGGAAAGTGTGGCATCCGTGGCCTCACACAAATTTCCTACCACCCAGCGTTCCCCAGGTCTCCCGATAAAAATGGTGCCTCACTTGTGTGGGAGGCCCAAGTACCCGCGACATGCAAGGACACAAAACGTTTTGAGGCAACATCAACATTGCCTATCAAAAAATGTTTTGGGCCCTTGCCTGTTGCGGTTACTTGGGCCTCCCACACAAGTGAGGCACCATTTTTATCGGGAGACCTGGGGAATGCTGGGTGGTAGGAAATTTGTGTGAGCCCGGTGATGCCACACTTTCCCACACAAAAATGTGTGAAAAAATTGATTTTTTCAGCTAAAATTGAGGTTTGCAGGGATTCTGGTAAGGAAACATTGGGGGATCCATGCAAGCCATACCTCCCTGGAAGCCCCGGGTGTCTACTTTTCAGAAATGTGTGGGTTTGGTAGGTTTCCTAGATGGCCGCCGAGCACGGGCCAAAACCCAGGTGACTCCTTGCAAAACCAGGTGGTTTTGAGATAGGCAATTTTGATGTCGCTCACTACGTTTTGGGCCCTTGCCTGTCGCGGGTACTTGGGCGTCCCACACAAGTGAGGCACCATTTTTATCGGGAGACCTGGGGAACGCTGGGTGGTAGGAAATTTGTGTGAGCCCGGTGATGCCACACTTTCCCACACAAAATGTGTGAAAAAAGTGATTTTTCAGCTAAAATTGAGGTTTGCAGGGATTCTGGGTAGGAAACGTTGGGGGATCCACGCAAGCCATACCTCCCTGGAAGCCCCCGGGTGTCTACTTTTCAGAAATGTGTGGGTTTGGTAGGTTTCCCTAGATGGCCGCCAAGCACGGGGCCAAAACCCAGGTGACCCCCTTGCAAAACAAGGTGGTTTTGAGATAGGCAATTTTGATGTCGCCTCACTACGTTTTGGGCCCTTGTCTGTCGCGGGTACTTGGGCCTCCCACACAAGTGAGGCACCATTTTTATCGGGAGACCTGGGGGAATGCGGGTGGTAGGAAATTTGTGTGAGCCCGTGATGCCACACTTTCCCACACAAAATGTGTGAAAAAAGTGATTTTTTCAGCTAAAATTGAGGTTTGCAGGGGATTCTGGGTAGGAAACGTTGGGGTATCCACGCAAGCCATACCTCCCTGGAAGCCCCGGGTGTCTACTTTTCAGAAATGTGTGGGTTTGGTAGGTTTCCTAGATGGCCGCCGAGCACGGGGCCAAAAACCCAGGTGACCCCCTTGCAAAACCAGGTGGTTTTGAGATAGGCAATTTTGATGTCGCCTCACTACGTTTTGGGCCCTTGCCTGTCGCGGGTACTTGGGCCTCCCACACAAGTGAGGCACCATTTTTATCGGGAGACCTGGGGGAATGCTGGGTGGTAGGAAATTTGTGTGAGCCCGGTGATGCCTCACTGTCCCACACAAACATTTCTGAAAAAAGTGATTTTTTCAGCTTAAATTGAGGTTTGCAGGGGATTCTGGGTAAGGAAACGTTGGGGGATCCACGCAAGCCATACCTCCCTGGAAGACCCCGGGTGTCTACTTTTCAGAAATGTGTGGGTTTGGTAGGTTTCCCTAGGTGGCCGCCGAGCCCCGGGCCAAAAACCCAGGTGACCTCCCTTGCAAAACCAGGTCATTTTGAGATAACGTGTTGTTTATTTCTGCAGCGTGAACATTTTGGCACAATATTGCAAGGAAAATGTGACAGACATTTTGAGGTTTGCAGGACATTGTGGGTACCATAACTTGTTGGGATCCACAAGAGAGATATCAACATGTACTCCCATGGGTGTTTCGTTTACGACAATATCTACAGTTGGTAGGTTATTCTTAGACGGAATGTACACCTTGGCAGACAGACTAAAAAGACAAAGATTACTGCACAGCCATCTATTCCTCAAGCACAAACACATACTGGTTGGATTTGGCACGAGGGCAAGTGATGGTTCAGTATATACAATTTTATTAACAAGAGATTTCACAAAAATGAAATGCACTGTCAATAATTGAAAGGACAAAAAACTGAACCAGTGACTCGCAGCTCGTGAGCTGTAAAGCCACGTCAAGGCCCCAACCGCTTTACAGGCCATTCACACACCTTTCATATGTGATACACACAAGACCATTCACACCACCAGGCACGAAACAAACACATTACAACATTCACAAAAAGGGACAAGGTACACCCTGCTTGAGAAAGACAAAAAAAAATATTACTGCCCAGCCATCTAATCCTCAAGCACACACACATACTGGTTGGATTTGGCACGAGGGTGAGTGATGGTTCAGTATATACAATTGTATTAACAAGTGATTTCACAAAAATGAAATGCACTGTTAATAATTGAAAGGACGAGAAACTGAACCATTGACTCACAGCTCGTGAGCTGTAAAGCCACGACAAGGCACCAACCTCTTTACAGGCCATTCATACACCTTTCATACGTGTGACAAATACAAAACCATTCACACCACCAGCCGCGGGCCCATCACATTACAACACTCACACCAGCAGACAGCGCCATTCAAGGGCCCATCACTTTCACACGCCCACATTCCTAACACAGCAACCACACAAGCTGATGGATTGCGTGGAGTGTCGCTCGGCTAGCAGTGTGTGTAGTGACCAGCAGCAAGTCACTACTCACACACTGCCAGCCGAGCACCAGTCCACGCACACCGCCAGCCAAGCACCACTCCACGCACACCGCCAGCCAAGCGCCACTCCACGCACACTGCCAGCCAAGCGCCACTCCACGCACACCACCAGCCAAGCGCCACTCCACGCACACCGCCAGCCTAGCGCCACTCCACGCACACCGCCAGCCTAGCGCCACTCCACGCACACCGCCAGCCAAGCGCCACTCCACGCACACCGCCAGCCAAGCGCCACTCCACACACACCGCCAGCCAAGCGCCACTCCACGCACACCGCCAGCCAAGCGCCACTCCACGCACACCGCCAGCCAAGAGCCACTCCACGCACACCGCCAGCCAAGCGCCACTCCACGCACACCGCCAGCCAAGCGCCACTCCACGCACACCGCCAGCCAAGCACCAGCCTACACACACCACCATCACATTTAGGATTTTTTTATACAAAAAAGAAAACACAAACAAATTGCAAATAGATACAAATCTACTAACACAAAATCAGAAACTAAATACATTGCACTAATGCCAACCTTGAAACAGAACAACAATTCTTAAACATTACAGACCAGGCAGTTCACTTTACCACTCATGGTTGCTCCCAATAATTCTTTTGCTTGTGGTACGCTCTATAACAAGCAGGCACACACAGCCCAGGGTTAGAAGGACACTCAGGGCAGTACATACGAGTCTCCTTCCGCGTACCTCTTCGCCAACAGACTCTACATCTCCTAGTGGGAAAGTCTTTTGAGGGTGTAGTAGGAATGTGATCAGGAAAGTGGTGATCTTTCAATTGAGCCACATCCTCCACCACTCCAACTCTAGGAACACTTGCCTGTTCCACAAAAACAAGGCTGCCTATGACAGACTGCTGAAACTGAACAAAAGTCAACTTTGACGCAGGAGAACACTCCTTGAACACAACAAAAGCATTGAAAGTTGCTAAATTGAAGAGATGGATGGCCAACTTCTTATACCAAATGTAAGCCTTACGAATAGCAGTGTAAGGTTCCAACCTCTGATCTACTCTATCAACACCACCCATGTGCTTATTGTAGTCTAAAATGCACACAGGTTTGCGCACTTCAGCAATCTGACCCCAAACAGCCACAGGTGAAGTACTCTCATCATGGATGGTAGTCAGCATGTACACATCCCTCCTGTCCACAAATTTCACAGCTAGCAGTTCCTCACTACGCAAGGCACTGCACTGTCCCCTCTGAAGTTTTTTGCAAACAAGCTCTTTTGGATAACCTTTACGGTTAGAGCGGATTGTGCCACAAGCAAAAGTGTCCACTTTGAAGAATTCCTTAAACAATTGCACAGCAGTGTAGAAGTTATCAAGGTACAAATGGTGGCCTCTGTTAAACAGTCCTCTAGCAAGATCCCACACAATTTTCTCTGAAACTCCAAAAGTGGACGGACAACCAGGGTGGTCAATAGTGGAATCCCTACCAGTGTACACACGCAAATTAAAAACATATCCTGTCCTACTCTCAGACAACATATACAGCTTAATTCCATAGCGTGCCCTCTTGCTAGGAATGTACTGCCTAAAACCAAACGGCCCTTGAACAGGACCAAAGACTCATCAATAGATATTTCTTTCCCTGGAGTATAGATCTCTGAAAATCGATCTACAAAGTGATCAAGAACAGGCCGAATCTTAAAAAGACGGTCACATTCAGGGTGATCTCGTGGCAACGCCAAACCATTATCAACAAAATGCAGCATCCGAAGCAAAAGTAAATACCGATCACGAGTCATAACTGCAGGAAATATGGCCGTTGCCATCAAGGGACTGGTAGACCAATATGAACCCATGGACGGCTTCCTTATCAAACCCATCAAAAAAGTCAAACCCAAAAACTTCTTCATCTCTGCCAGATTTGTGGGACTCCACCGGGTAGCTCTAGAATGGGGCCTAAGTCTGGCACTGTTGTCCCTCAAAAACTGTTCAGCATACAAATTAATCTGCTCAACAATCTCACCCAAAAATACATCATCCATAAACAACTGAAAATACTGTATAGGCAAATAATGTTCACAATCCACTCTACACCCTGCATAACCACTAAAGGCAGGCAACACTGGCTGCACCATGTTTGGATCAACCCAGAGTCCAGCACTTCCAGTAGGAAGCCTAGCAGCCCCAGGCTGCAATCCAGATGCCTCTTGCACCATCGGCACAGTAGTATCCTCCTCTAAAACAGGCACTTCATCTGCACTGAGAGTACCTTCATCATCCGATGATTCCATGTGGAGAGAAAACTCACTGCCTGAATCTTCCCCTCCCTCCTCTCCCTCAGACGCACTGTCAGTCTCATAATCCTGCTCAGAGGAAGATTCAAGAAGCAAACCAACCACCTGCTGAGCAGTAATTCTACGGCTAGCCATAATGCTTACTAATAAAGGTTACTTGTCAAACAAGTCAACAACAACAAACCCTTTGTAAAAAAAAAAAAAAAAAAAATGTAGCTTTATCACAAAGACCTATATACTCCAACACTATACCACTCACGTGACAGAAGCAGCTAGACTCACCACCACCTACTCTGAACAGACACAGTAAGGATCAACAATATCCCACTAAAAAAGAAGAAAAAAAAATTACACATAAGACAATGCAAAACATCGCAAAGAATTTCATGCTCTGAACACTAACAAATATGCTGCCATTATGACACCACTTACAAAAAATTCATTCATGCATGACAATAATACTCATTTGGAGTACACACAACAAAAATATTTTTCTTACCAAATAAATGCAATTACGCAAAACTGCAGAACAACCACTGCCGAAACCGCAAACAGGAATCAAAAGCTTTACACTAGAATAAAAAGGAGAAAAAAACATTACAATCACATATGCAAATAATGCACCAGTCCACACACAATCAACCAGCCAAGCTAAGGGGTAGGTGGGCCAAAGAGTATAAATAAAATATTCACCCCCGTAAAAGGGGAGCAACCCTTGCCCTTTGGCCACTCCCCAACACAAAAATTAAAAAACCCTGGTGTCTAGTGACTTCTGACCTCCTTGGGGGCAGATGGGCCTAAAAATATACTGCTATTCTGCCACCCAAGGGGTCACTCTCCACAAATAAATGCCTGGTGGACTAGTGGGAAGATACCTTTATCTTCCGCACACGATCTCTCACTACTCAACTCTACTCTCAACTCTATTCACAACTGGATGTTAGCTCACCAACTCATTCTGAATCCCGCCAAAACTGAATTCCTCCTACTCTCTACCTCTCTCTCACCTCGTCCTGTTCAATCTTGGATGGATCAGCTGAACCTACTCAACAACAAACCCATCAATGTCGACAGTGCTAAATCCCTAGGTGTCATTCTTGACAAAAGACTCAACCTAATCTCCCACATCAACTCTATTGCTAAGAACGCACGTTACCAGTTGCGCCTTCTATGGGGGATCCGTCGGTTCTTCCCGGAGAAAGACTTAAAAACCTTGGTACAATCTCTGGTTCTCTCAAGACTGGATTATTGCAATTCTCTTCTGACGGGCCTACCCAAATCCCACCTCTCCCCTCTCAAATCCATCCTCCATTCAGCAGCTCGCTTCATTTCAGGGTCTAAACGAAGCGACCACGTCACTCCTATCCTGTCCTCTCTTCGATGGCTTCCGATCGAGGCAAGATCTATTTACAAAACTGCCTGCATCACACACAAAGCCTTACACAAGTCCTCCCCTCGTTACCTGGCGAATAAATTGAAATTGCCCAGTGGCTCTCGCCCTTCTCGCAATGCGAAAAAGCTTCTGCTTGAGCCCCCCCCCCCGTCTTCAAAAGGGAAAGATCGATGGCGCAATCCTTCTCAGGCAATGCGGTGAGAATCTGGAACTCGCTTCCCCCATTGCTCCGTGCCACCTCCTCTACCCGGATCTTCTAAGCTGACCTCAAATCTCTTCTCTTCCAAAGACACTTTCAGAACTAATACTTTCACTCTCAGCCCCTCTAGGAAGTTCGCTCTTCATTGTAAATTTGTACTTTTTCCTGTACATTCCTCACCCTTGCGTGCTGTGCTGGATTTGTGTACCCTTCATTTAATTCATGCCCTCTCTACTCCCTCAAGGAAGTTCTTCCACTATAGGAAATTCTGTACTCCATGCCTATAGAAGTGCCTTCCCAGTGTGTTCTGCCACTTATTGCAGTATTATACCTCTATTTGTATTTTGTATCTCATGTATCATGCACAATTGTCACTTTTTCCTCATGTAATGTAACGCTTGCTTTTGTATTATGCTCACTTGTAACCTTCTCATCCATGTAATGTTACTGTTCCTATTGTGAAGCACTCTCACACCTTCGGGTAAAGCCCCGCGCTATATAAATAAAACTGCCCCCCCGCAGGGGGGCAGAGCACCAAAAACATAAGGCCCCCAAAAGGGGAGCGACCCTTGCCCAAGGGGCCGCTCCCCAAAACAGTATTTTCCATTTTTTTTTTATTCCCTGGCGTCTAGTGGGCATTCCTGCTGCACGATCGCATGATCGTGCAGCAGGAATGCACAAGAGGCATCGAGGGAAAGGAAAGGGTTTTCCTTTCCCTCGATGCCTCTTCTGTTTCAAATCCCCCTCCCGGAGCCAAAACTAACCTTATTCCCCGACGCGCTATTGTGAAGCGCTCTCACACCTTCGGGTAAAGCCCCGCGCTATATAAATAAAACTGCCCCCCCAGGGGGCAGAGCACCAAAAACATAAGGCTCCCAAAGGGGAGCGACCCTTGCCCAAGGGGCCGCTCCCCAAAACAGTATTTCCATTTTTTTTTAAATTCCTGGCGTCTAGTGGGCATTCCTGCTGCACGATCGCATGATCGTGCAGCAGGAATGCACAAAAGAGGCATCGAGGGAAAGGAAAGGGTTTTCCTTTCCCTCGATGCCTCTTCTGTTTCAAATCCCCCCTCCCCGGAGCCAAAACTAACCTTATTCCCGACGCGCTGGAAGCAAATGGCTTCCAGCGCGTCGGGGAACAAAGGAAACCCCAATGACGCCAGCGCGCCTCGCGCGCTGACGTCATTGAGGAGGGGGGCGGGGGGAGGCAGGGGAAGCCCTTCCCCTGCCTTCCCCCAAAAAAAAACGACGATCGGATTCCCACGAGGGGAGCGCCAGCGCTTCCCCCGTGGGTGGTCTTATGACGAGCTGGACTCGTCATGAGCACACGACCACTGTATGCCATGACGAGTCCAGCTCGTCATGAGCATCGAAGGGGTTAACATGGAAACTCAAGTCTTATCAAATTTGTTGAGCGTGTCAACCCTTTTGGTATAGATTATCTCCTTTTTGGAGATAACTTCTACTTTATTGTTCCATTGCTTAAAAAACGAGTGTGCAGCTGTTTGCCATGGGCTGTAATTACAAACCTTGCAATCACCAGCAAGTTGAACTATGGGAACACCCTCTATGCCAGGATCACCAAGCAACTCACTAGAAGACTACAAGCCATCCAGAACTTGGCAGCCAGACTCATCCTCAATCTCCCACATAAAACCCACATCACACCACACCTCAGGGAATTACACTGGCTTCTGATACGCAAACCTGCTCAATTCAAATTCTTCACACACACTTTCAAGGCACTACACAGCTCAGGCTCCACCTACCTGAACAGTCTCATCTCTTTCCACCAACCACCCAGACACCTCTGCTCTGCAGGACTCCTACTCGCACAGATATACAGTAACAGATCAGGAAGGGGACTTCTCTTACATTGTTCCTAAAGTGTGGAATGAGCTCTGACGCTACATCGGAGGTCCTCCTTCTCTTCTTGAATTCCACAGGAAGATGAAGACCCAGCTTTTCAATTAATCAACCTACCATAGGTAGGGCTAGGCACACACACCTGCTTAATGCTAGGATTCCATCTCAGGTGATAGTGCCCTTTACACATTCACATAACATCATATAACGTAGCATAACATAACACTTTGAAGGTAGACCTAAGTGCCTTCAGCTTCCCATTAAAATGGCCATCACATTTGGTGTGTTTACTTCTGGTAAACAACTGTAGATAGCTTCCAACACGCTTTCATAGTAGACTCGCAATGCTTTGCATGCAAATCATATGTGACCAGGTACCCACCTCCCCACAACTTGGGAAAGTGACTGGAATCCCTGAGTTTCTTTTATTTAGAAATGCCGGTGCATAGTAAGCTTGCCACTGTGCAAATAGCTTCATGTGTTTAGGATTAGCTCCTCGTAATGCAGTGGCATTAAATAAGCTAAACTTGCCTAATCTTGGGGACCAAGCTGGGCAGTAGTTTCCCCGTACCGCTTTCTAAATAGTGACTCATATATAACATTTTCAGGAGTCTTTTTAGTGTGGAAAAAGGAGACCCAATAACTAACTTTAAGAAAAAAACACTTGTTTTCTAAAAATAAGGTCAACCTTTAATCTGGATATTCTAATTCTTGCGCATCTATGTTCTTTACAGCACTAAACCCCGGATTTGTTGCCAATCGAAACCACTCTCGCTGCCCATTTATTTTCTGCTGTTGGGCATCTCAAATAGAGAGGTTATTATCAATAATCCAGCAGCCTACTTTGGCCTGCCCTACTGCTTCGCAACATTGAAGTTACCCTTTTGTCCTTTCGTGAGTGTGGCGTCTACTGATGCTTGTGCATGCACGCTGGGTATCAATAGAGAATGAAATAGCTTTGTAGGATGCATACCATACATACTCCAGATTCGATATTGTACCAATATGGGGTTACACACTGTTTGTTGCTTAAAAGAGGATAACACATTTTCTCCAGAATTTTATCGAGAAAACAACTATCGAACACGGTTTTTCTTAATGTAAACAACCTAGGTATGAGAAATAAAATGTTAGCGTGAAAGTGATATTGCAAATTTGGGACAGCCAACCTCCTTTCTCTTTAGCTGAGAAAAGTTTTTCAAGACTGATATGAGGGTATTGTTTGTTACAAAGGAATGAACTAACCAAACCTTCAATTACCTTAAAGAACTTTTCAGGGATCACAATCAGGAGTGCAGAGAGTTGAAAAGCAACTGGTAAGAGCATTATAATTTTGATCAATTCGGCTCTGCCAACTATAGAGATAGGCAAGCAACTCCAGCTACATACAAATGATTGGATTTTAGAGATTAGTGGATGGAAATGTAACTCATAGAGGTCATCAAACTCTTCCGAAAACAAAATTCCCACATATCTCTTGCAGCTTTTATTAGAGGCAGCAGGCAGGTCACTAGGAAGAATCCCTGGTGAGGAATTAAATAATAGAAACTCAGTTTTTGATTTATTGATTTTATATCCCCTTAATTCAGCAAAGTTGATGACTGTTTTGAACAGTGCCTCGTTTGATGGAGCCTTAAAAGTGGTGTAAACCAAGAGGTTATCAGCAAAAGGCTTGAGTTTCAGGGTACCTGGAGCCTCTGAGGAGGTTCTAATGGCTGGCTATTGCCAACAGATTGATGTCGAAAGCAAATAAAAGAGAAGACAAGATCAACCCTTGTCTGGTACCCCTGGTTATCTGAAATCTCTATGTGCTTTTCTTATTGAATATAAGTGAGGCATTAGCACCTTTGTAGAGATTTCTTAAGGTACTTATTAACTGACTTGGAAGACTCGCTTTTCCTAGTACTGCAAACAAAAAGCCCAGCGGACCACATCAAAAGCTTTTTGTGCATCTATAAAAATAAAAGTAGCTGAGAATTTATTAACTAAAATAATCAATGCTTTGTCCAAACAATGGGTATTGGCATAGAGCTGTCATCTGGCATAAAGCTGTTCTGATGTATAATTTGGTGTTATTTATGCAGCCAACCTTGCAGCTATTAATTTGGCCAGAATTTTATAATCTGTATTAAGGATCATTATTGGCTGAAAAGAATTCATATTGGTAGGAGCCTTCTCTTTCTTAAAAAAAACCAAGTAATATTCGCTCTCAAGAAAGATGAGGAAAAGCGACCTCCTGATAAAATATAGTTGAAGAGTTGCGTCATTGAGGCCTTCATCTACTCTAAGAAGCTCTGGTACAATTCAGGTGCGAACCCATCATCACCAGTGGCCTTTCCCCTAGGCAAACCTTTCCTGTGTAACTTGACTAACCAGGCCTACCCCCCACCAAGGGACCATTTCTCTTGGTACTCAACCTTGGCCAAACCTGGTGCTTCTGACATTTCAGTGTAGCTGTCCTTAAAGTGCTTCTCTAAAGCTGCTCTTTTTGCGTAGGGTCATTGTGAAGCTTAACGTCTGGGGGTCCTGAACCTTAGTAATCTGTGTAGCCGTAACTCTAGATTTCAAACGCCATGCCAGAATATTTCCGCTATATTCACCTTCTTCATAGAGTTGTTGCCCTGCTGCTTGATGCTAACCAGAAGTTCAATTCAGCTTCTGCCTATGGTAAAATATCCAGCCTGGAGAGAAACTCGTGGGTCTGCTTTTTCCTAACATTGATAATAAATAAATTGACTAATGGTCACGTTTTGGTAAAGAATGGTCTACATTGCATCCGTTTAGGTAAGTATGACCACCATAATGTATCAGCTCCTTATTTCCCTTCATCATTTTTAATAAGCACTAAAACAAAAACATATATATAAATATATATATATATAAGAATGTACCCACAAGTCAGACCCAAGTGACGTAACAAAGACACAAAAGGAAGGAAGTCCCAAATATCTCATTGGACAAGCTAAAAGTGTCCAAACACCAATTATGAAACTACAAACACAAAGTGAAAAACAGAAACATAAAAGCCAAAATGCCTCCAATGTGGCTATTGCAATATACCCCATGAAAAATAACAAATGAAGAGTTGAATTATGACAAAAAAATACATACAAAAAGATATATGCTTACATTAAACTAACTGGTCTTATATCAAAATATGTTAGATAGAAGAAAATATCTCAAACTTTTAAATTGTTATTGCATTAAACCCATGATACAGTTTAAGGGTTAACATAAAATACATACCCATATAGTCAAACACATTAGTCTACTCTGTACAGTCTGGGTCATTAGAGTATACTGAGGCTACTAAAAATAAAACACATACCTCTATGTACGTCAGCACCTCCTGCAGAATTAGAATCGCTGAACATACCAAGAATACCATTTAAAAAACGGTTGCATCTAATCCAATTAATTTGAAAGACCTGTGTTTTTTGGATCAATCACTAGAACATCAAACCAACAGCCAGCTGAGTAGAAGTTACCAAAGTATACTTAATGAGCATTACAATTGAACCGCTGCATTTCTGTCTAAATTCACGCATAAATTAAAAAAGAAAAGAGAATTAGAAAATTACATTTCATTCTAAATGTATTCCATCCTAGGTTAGACTCAACGCCTCATTCACTTGATGCATACTCCACAATCCAGTATTCCATGCAAGATTTTGTTCCTAATGACCGTTTAATCACCTCTGAAATTATGTATATAGAAATTCTTAAGAATTCATGATCAGAAATTAAGATAAATTAAACACATATTGACACACCTAGAACTATAACTGATTATAAGTTTGTCTTGAGATATAAAACATGGCAATTACAAAATAGCTTTCACCTCCCTTCAATTAAATTTATTTTTACATATAAAAACTAGCCTCGAACTCTCATTTGCTTTGTGCAAAGTCTTCATTCCCAACATTTAGCGCTAACTCTTTAACATGAGGGCAAAGACAAAAGAAAATAGCATGCATTTGAAACCTAACCCACATTCACTATTAAATGATAGATGGTTAATTAAATCAGTCCTCATAATCCTCCACTACTGTGCAGTCAAAAGCCCAAAATCAAAAAAGAGAGCTCAAAAAATACATGGACAACTCGCAAGAATCAGCCTCAAACTACTACTGTATTTTTACCATGCCTATGGTCCAACACTTGTTCCTAGGCCAATCATGCAAATGGATTCACATGATTGTGATCTCTTATCTATACAAAAAAATCATAATCGAGAGAAAATACTCACAGTAATGCCGGCTGGAAAATTCCTCTAATTTCCAAAAGTGCTAGTCCTACCAGAAAATTTGAACAGAATGTAATAAATTAAGATTCAAAAGACAATGATATCACTCATCTAATGGCCATTAGAGGTCCAAATAACCATTTTAGAAAAAGCATGCTGCCTAGCAACAAGAACACGTTTAGTGTATACAATTCCATATCTATATTAGGTACAAATTAAACACTCTTTAATTTATCAATCCATCCGGATTTACATGTTTTTAGACTGAGGACTTGATCACACCCCGCACCCTCCTTTGGCCCAACTTGATCTGCTAGATACCAAGAAGTTTGATATTGCCGATCTCTCTATCTCATGTTCACACTAAAAGTTATTTCCTGCCGAATATGATATGTTCTTATTAAGTAGTGCTCACATGTGTTCTTTCCAGCATGCTTTAAGTACTTTTTTTAGTGGAACCTACATATAGCTTCTCACAAGAACAAAACACTAAATACACACAATAGATTGAATTACAATTCATAAATGTAAGGATAGAGTACCTTCTATCATTAACGCAAAATGCTGTCCATGTATCCAATATATATTACAACAGACACAGGATATACCTTTGAACTTTAAAACAATGGCAACCAACATTGTTAACCACTCTTGTTTGGAATGCTCTTGACATTTGAAAGTATTACTAGGACTTAACATGCTCTGTAAAGAATGAGCTTTTCTAAATGTAATTCAAGGTTTTACCGGAATTAATAGTTTAAGATCTGCACCAAGTTGTAGTAGTCTCAAATATCTTTGTGACATCTTTGGTAATTTTCTAATTTTGCATTGGGAAGGTAGAATTACACTTGATACAGTTTTCCATAGATTAATTCACCTTCATTTTATCCATCAACAATGATAATCTTTCAATGTGATCAGCTTTAATTTTAGCCTCCATTATCACTTTTTCCGAATATCCTCTAGCTCTAAATTTGTTGAAAGTGGTAATGTCAAGATTCTCACCTGATTCACCTTAGCAGGAGAATCATGAAAAAAGCGCAAACACCCCCACTCTCCTACCAGAGTCTCCAACAGTTCACTCAAATACAAAAATGAACTGAAGGACATGCCAGGGTGGAAAGGGGAAGAGAAACACATGCAGGCAATTTAGCGTATTCTGATGTACGTCTGATTGTGACATCTCACTGAAAACCACCTTGGAAGCTGTAACATGCACACAAAAATATTATAAGCTTTCTAATTAGAATCAGATTAAATTCCTGTCAGAATATTGTATGTAGCTCAGCATGGTTTTCTCTGACATCTGATGTCGTTTAAATAATGCCCCTAAAAGGTAAATGACAAATGTTAATGTCTGTGTATATGCATATTATTTTGAGTTTAGAAATTAATTTATAACATGGTAAAAATATACACTAACCTAGCATTCAGGAGTGTCAACAGAAACAAACCTAACCTTCAATGGTAATGAAAAGTTAATCTTTGAAAAATAAGGAATCCAAGTAAGAAATGAAATGTTCCCCAGCTTGCGTCAGACCTAATTTAGCTCTGTGTAAACAAAGTTATTTATAGTCTTTCTTGGCTTCTTCTAGAGTTCTAGGAACACAATTCTTCCTTCCAATCAGAAAAACAATTAAACTAAATGAAATGGTTTCATCTTCTTGAGGAAATATACATCACAAGCAGGGAAGCTTAGCTTCTTAAATATCCAGAAGTAGCAAATTACTTATTAGGTCTCCTTGGAAGGTGACTTGTCAGTTTAGTTTTCACAGAGCACTGAAGACACCATGCAGAACATCAGAAATCTGCCTTTGCTTATTTAACTGAATGAGAGCAAGTTAAGGTTTGGAACTTAAATTATTATTTTGAAACCTGCTCTGTGCCACAACTTGTAGGCTGGTGTGTATAGATGTTAAATGCAGTAAAGCCTCCTCATTTAACCTGCTTAACTTTATTTACAATGTTGCCTATTTCTTCCTGTGGCCGTATATTTTACAAAAGGCTCCTTTCTGTACTCTTCAAGTCTATAGCAGGGCAGAGGTGTTCATGTGTCTATGATCGTGACAGTTAATGTTTTCTAAATTATACATGTCTTCTATACTACAATTCCTCATAGTTCTCAAAAGCTCCCTATCTGGGATGTTTGTTATCTGATGAAGAGTGGGACAAGAAGTAGGGTATAGCAGACTATTACACGCTGTCGGTTTTCTGGAAATCCTACTCTGTAGTCTATTTTTCTCAGCATATAATACAATTCTCTATATCAAGGAATACTATTTGTGTAGCATTATAATCTAAAGTCAGTCTGATGTTTATATAATTCCTAGTATGAAAACCATGGTATTCCATTAAATCCTGAATAAAACCATTCCATATAAAAAAGATGTTATTGATAAATCGGACCCATAAAATAGTTTTATCACCTGTCTAATAAAAATCTTCATTACAAGCATGGACATTCTTAAAGTAAACAACTAAGCAGAGGGTTTTAGTGCATAGGAAGTCATGGCGCTCAGCAAATTTACGTTCCGTGTGTCTGGGTGAACTAGTAAGTATGGTGCTGACCAGCAAGGGGAGACCCTTAAAACCCCTCAATGTGTGTAGGGAGAACCCTACAGCAAAACAGTCTAGCTAAATCCTGTGCACACATACAAGGTAAAACATGTAAATACAATTATTGATGCAAGCAATCTGTACAGAGTTCTTTAGTGTAGCTGAAAGTTCTTTATTATGATGAAAAACGCAACCAGCCGACACGTGTTTCGTCAGGGATGAGTAGTCCCTCGACTCTTCAGGGCTGTAGGGAGTTGCGTGCACACGGTACCGTCCCGTAGCCGGTGATAATTCCAACCCGGCGGGGCACGCTTGTTACAGGGTAGAAATTCAAAACAGCAAAAATGTAAAGCGTCTGTCATAAGTCGGAGTAATGCAATAAGTGCGGAAAGCCGGTGATAATTCCAACCCAGCTATCCTGATGTGTATTCAAGGATATAATGTGGATAGGGATCCTCTTAGTTAAAATATAACAATAAACAGGTGCCGCGAGTAGGGGATACGTCAAATTCCAATTCCAATACGATTAAAGTGATTCGGAGTGCTTGATTCCAACGGGTACAGCTTGTATCAAAATTAAGGTATGGCCTAGGCACGTGTGTGTGCTACCAATGTCCTCAGTAGAAAGAATATTTGCGCGTCCTAGCGGCACCGGTTTCGTGGTAGGTGTGTGCTCACGAGAGGAGACCCGGAAGTGATTATATAGACATTAAAGCAAGACATACTGTTCTGCCAATGCTTGTTTTCTATATGTGAAACGTAGCTTTTTGGGTATTCACATATCTTCTCTACGGGTTTCCACCTTGTAATTGATGCCAAAACCGTCTGAATTGGGCTTGCAGAATACCCAAGTGCCTGCATAAAAGGAAAGGAATTTCTTAACTTGAAAAAACAGTTTCAAAGTGACGAAAAACATACGTGCACATCAATGCACATGGGTGCAATGCCTACTCCTGCAGATTATCTGTCCTCGGATAATCCACAGGGTAAAGTATAGCACAGCAAAGGGTGGCGTGGAAATTTAGAATTTGGTAAATTTCCATGCATAGCTCCCAGAGTTTCTGTAACTCTCCTGAAGTATCAAACTTTGTCCAAATCAAAATAATAAAGGTTCATTTATCAGATTTACGAAAATACATTGCGAATCAAGCCTCTTTCATTTTGCATCCATGCGCAAGATTTATTTGTGTCTGCAAAATACATATAGCAATGCCCGAACGTTTGGGGATCACACAGCACAGTTTTAGAAAACGAATTAATTAAAATGAATGTATGTTTTCCTTTCTGCCACTATCCCATTCTAACTGAGCCTCGTTCATTGGAGCCCACACATTTGGCATAACTTCCACTTCCATTATTTTACTGGACTTTATTTCTTAACACAAATCACTTTAATGTGAGATTTTACCATTTACAACGAAAAAGATATTTACTGTTAGTTTTCTATTTATAGTTCTCAAAAATTAGAAAACACCATGCAGTGATAATAATTAATACTGAAATAACTCAAATGGGCATCATAAACTAACTTTCATTTGATCATTTATATGTGATACACTGGGCCATTTGATTCCTATCCTGAATTCCCCCAAAAGACCTATGAAATAGCCTTATGAAACATATGTTTTGCTTTTATATAGACTACAAACGCAAAGGAAACCTTCAAAGACAGATCAAACCCTCAGACAATCTCTAAGGAGGGATAAACAAAATTGCAGGGATTGAAACCCAATTATGTAACCATTGACTTTAAGAAAAAAACAGAATGAATATTGCAGAAGTACTAAAAATACGACACAGCCTAAAAACTGCTATTCACATGCCCAAGTAATGTCCACACCAAATATATCTCTCGCTTTTGGCAACTTTCGTGATTGATTCCTGTTTTCTCCAGCCCAGTAAATACACTATTAAGTGATTGTTCGACTCAGGTTTTGGAAGCAAATCTTGGAAACAAACAAACCGAGTATAAAAATTCCTCCCAGGCACGCATTTCTAATTTTGGAGAAACCTTCAAAGAATAAAAATGCAATAAGAGTAGCCAAGAATATCTTTGATGAGAAGTTGATTTCCTTTGGTAAAACCCAGAGATGTTCTACTCGAGAGATTATGCCAGGACTCTGGATATTAAAATATAAGGCATGCTTGCGGAGCATGTGCAATATTTCTCTAAGTGACCACCTTAAACTACATTTTAGAGAGCTGGTTGGGCCTCAAATAGGTTATCGCATAAACGAATCAAAATCTTAACCCCTTCGCTGCTAGGCCTTTTCCCCCCCTGTGCTAAGCCTTTTTTTGGCTATTTGGGGTAGTTCGCGCTTAGGCCCCTGTAACTTTTTGACCACATAAGGTATCCGCGCCAAATTTGCGTCCTTTTCTTCCAACATCCTGGGGATTCTAAAGATACCCAGGGTTTGTGGATTCCCCTGGAGGGGACCCAGAAATTAGCCAAAATACAGCAACATTTTGGGTTTTTGGGGAAAAATGGGAAAAAAGTGCTGCAAATGAAAGCATCTGGGTTTTTCCCTGCAAATGATATCAAAAAAGGGTTTGTGGGGCTGAAATCACCATTTTCCCAGCTTTTAGGGAATGCCAGACTCTTGTCAGAAAACCAAAAAATTTTACACAGTTTTGGCATTTTTCTGGGACATAGCCTATTTTTGCTATTTTTTGTGCTTTCAACCTCCTTCCAGTTAATGGTAGAAATGGGTATAAAAGCAATAATGGATCCTAGAAAGCTATACATTTTAGTAAAGTAGACAAAATTCTGAATTCAGAAAGGGGTCATTTGTGTAGATTCTTCAAGGTTTCTTTATAGAAACTAACAGTTAGATATAGGAAAAATTAAAAATTAGTTGGAAAAAACAGCCTTTTGTGTCAACGTTTTCACCTGTAACTTCTTCTAATTATGACAGCTCTTTGAAAGCAATATACCGTTACATCCGCAGGACCTTACTGGTTGTGGGGATATATAGGACTTGTAGGTTCACCAAGAACCCGACGAACCCAGAGCCAATAACTGAGCAGCGACTTGCAATGGTTTTTTATTATGTACCGGGTATATAGCAATTATTTTGGGAAAATGTATACATGGAAAAATTGTTATGAAAGACACCTATGTATTTCTGAAATGGGAACAAAATGTAGATTTTAGAAACAGTAGATATTTGCACATTTCCGAAATTGGGAGTACCCATACTAGCATGAGAATTATAGGTCATTTTTCAAAATGACTTATTTTTTACACATTGTCTTTCATTTGGAAGGCAGAAATGCATCGAAAGTCAATAGGTAATAACAGTTGCTCTACAATTCTGTGTTACCCTAAGTCTCCCGATAAAAATGGTACCTCACTTGTGTGGGTAGGCCTTGTGCCCACAACAGGAAATGGCTCAAAATACAACGTGGACGTACCACATTTTCACAATGAAAAATTACCCTTTTTTGCAAAGTGCCTAGCTGTAGTTTTTGAACCCTAGATCTGCGGGCACTTAGGGAAACCTAGCAAACCTATACATTTTTGAAAACTAGACACCCAGGGGAATTCAGGATGGGGTGACTTGACTGGCTCTCACCAGGTTCTGTTACCCAGAATCCCTTGCAAACCTAAAACATTGGCAAAAAAACACATTTTCCTCACTTTTCTGTGGTGGAAAGTTCTGGAATCTGCGTGGATGCACAAAATTCCACCTGCCCCGCGTTCCCCAAGGTCTTCCAAAAAAAATGGTACCTCACTTGTGTGGGTAGGCCTAGTGCCCGCGACAGGAAGCAGTGCAAAACGCAACGTGGATGCACCACATTTTCACAGTGAAAAATGACCCTTTTTTGCAAAGTGCCTTGCTGTAGTTTTTGAACCCTAGCTCTGCCGGCACTTAGGGAAACCTAGCAAACCTATACATTTTTGAAAAGTAGACACCCAGGGGAATCCAGGATGGGGTGACTTGACTGGCTCTCACTAGGTTCTGTTACCCAGAATCCCTTGCAAACCTAACAAATTGGCAAAAAAAAACATTTTCCTCACTTTTCTGTGGTGGAAAGTTCTGGAATCTGCGTGGATCCACAAAATTCCACCCACCCCGCGTTCCCCAAGGTCTTCTGAAAAAAATGGTACCTCACTTGTGTGGGTAGGCCTAGGGCCCGCGACAGGAAGCAGCACAAAACGCAACGTGGACGCACCACATTTTCACAGTGAAAAATGACCCTTTTTTTGCAAAGTGCCTAGCTGTAGTTTTTGAACCCTAGCTCTGCCGGCACTTAGGGAAACCTAGCAAACCTATACATTTTTGAAAAGTAGATACCCAGGGGAATCCAGGATGGGGTGACTTGACTGGCTCTCACTAGGTTCTGTTACCCATAATCCCTTGCAAACCTAACAAATTGGCAAAAAAAAAACATTTTCCTCACTTTTCTGTGGTGGAAAGTTCTGGAATCTGCGTGGATCCACAAAATTCCACCCACCCCGCGTTCCCCAAGGTATTCTGAAAAAAATGGTACCTCACTTGTGTGGGTAGGCCTAGGGCCCGCGACAGGAAGCAGCGCAAAACGCAACGTGGACGCACCACATTTTCACAGTGAAAAATGACCCTTTTTTTGCAAAGTGCCTAGCTGTAGTTTTTGAACCCTAGCTCTGCCGGCACTTAGGGAAAGCTAGCAAACCTATACATTTTTGAAAAGTACACACCCAGGGAATCCAGGATGGAGTGACTTGACTGGCTCTCACCAGGTTCTGTTACCCAGAATCCCTTGCAAACCTAAAAATTGGCAAAAAAACCACATTTTCCTCACTTTTCTGTGGTGGAAAGTTCTGGAATCTGCGTGGATCCACAAAATTCCACCCACCCCGTGTTCCCCAAGGTCTTCCGAAAAAATGGTACCTCACTTGTGTGGGTAGGCCTAGTGCCCGCGACAGGAAGCAGCACAAAACGCAACGTGGACGCACCACATTTTCACAGTGAAAAATGACCCTTTTTTGCAAAGTGCCTTGCTGTAGTTTTTGAACCCTAGCTCTGCCGGCACTTAGGGAAACCTAGCAAACCTATACATTTTTTAAAAGTAGACACCCAGGGGAATCCAGGATGGGGTGACTTGACTGGCTCTCACCAGGTTCTGTTACCCAGAATCCCTTGCAAACCTAAAAAATTGGCAAAAAAACCACATTTTCCTCACTTTTCTGTGGTGGAAAGTTCTGGAATCTGCGTGGATCCACAAAATTCCACCCACCCCGCGTTCCCCAAGGTCTTCCAAAAAAAATGGTACCTCACTTGTGTGGGTAGGCCTAGTGCCCGCGACAGGAAGCAGCGCAAAACGCAACGTGGGTGCACCACATTTTCACAGTGAAAAATGACCCTTTTTTTGCAAAGTGCCTAGCTGTAGTTTTTGAACCCTAGCTCTGCCGGCACTCAGGGAAACCTAGCAAACCTATACATTTTTGAAAAGTAGACACCCAGGGGAATCCAGGATGGGGTGACTTGACTGGTTCTCACTAGGTTCTGTTACCCAGAATCCCTTGCAAACCTAAACAATTGGCAAAAGAAACACGTTTTCCTCACTTTTCTGTGGTGGAAAGTTCTGGAATCTGCGTGGATCCACAAAATTACACCCACCCGGCGTTCCCAAAGGTCTTCCGAAATCAATGGTACCTCACTTGTGTGGGTAGGCCTAGTGCCCGCGACAGGAAGCAGCACAAAACACAACGTGGACGCACCACATTTTCACAGTGAAAAATGACCCTTTTTTTGCAGAGTGCCTAGCTGTAGTTTTTGAACCCTAGCTCTGCCGGCACCTAGGGAAACCTACCAAACCCACACTTTTCTGAAAAGTAAACACCCGGGGTATTCCAGGGAGGTATGGCTTGCGTGGATCCCCCAATGTTTTCTTACCCAGAATCCCCTGCAAACATGACATTTTGCTGAAAAAATCCCTTTTTTCACACATTTTTGTGTGGTAAAGTTGTGGCTGACACAAATTTCCTACCACCCAGCGTTCCCCCAGGTCTCCCAATAAAAATGGTGCCTCACTCGGGTGGGAGGCCCAAGTACCCGCGACTGGCAAGGGCCCACAACGTATTGAGGCGACCTCAAAATGGCCTATCACAAAACGACCTGGTTTTGCAAGGGGGGTCCCATGACGTTTTGGCCCGGGGCTCGGCGGCCACCCAGGGAAACCTACCAAACCCACACATTTCTGAAAAGTAGACACCCGGGGATTCCAGGGAGGTATGGCTTGCGTGGATCCCCCAACATTTTCTTACCCAGAATACCCTGCAAACCTGATATTTTGCTGAAAAAATCCCTTTTTCACACATAGTTGTGTGGTAAAGTTGTGGCATCACTGGGCTGACACAAATTTCCTACCACCCAGCGTTCCCCAGGTCTCCCGATAAAAATGGTGCCTCACTCGGGTGGGAGGCCCAAGTACCGCGACAGGCAAGGGCCCAAAACGTATTGAGGCGACCTCAAATGGCCCATCACAAAACGACCTGGTTTTGCAGGGGGTCCCATGACGTTTTGGCCCGGGCTCGGCGGCCACCTAGGGAAACCTACCAAACCCACACATTTCTGAAAAGTAGACACCCGGGGATTCCAGGGAGGTATGGCTTGCGTGGATCCTCCAACGTTTTCTTACCCAGAATCCCCTGCAAACCTGTTATTTTGCTGAAAAAATCACTTTTTCACACATTTTTATGTGGTAAAGTCGTGGCATCACGGGGCTGACACAAATTTCCTACCACCCAGCGTTCCCCCAGGTCTCCCGATAAAAATGGTGCCTCACTCGGGTGGGAGGCCCAAGTACCCGCGACAGGCAAGGGCCCACAACGTATTGAGGCGACATCAAAATGGCCCATCACAAAACGACCTGGTTTTGCAAGGGGTCCCATGACGTTTGGCCCGGGGCTCGGCGGCCACCTAGGAAACCTACCAAACCCACACATTTCTGAAAAGTAGACACCGGGGATTCCAGGGAGGTATGGCTTGCGTGATCCTCCAACGTTTTCTTACCCAGAATCCCCTGCAAACCTGTTATTTTGCTGAAAAAATCACTTTTTTCACACATTTTTATGTGGTAAAGTCGTGGCATCACGGGGCTGACACAAATTTCCTACCACCCAGCGTTCCCCCAGGTCTCCCGATAAAAATAGTGCCTTACTCGGGTGGGAGGCCCAAGTACCCGCGACAGGCAAAGGCCCACAACGTATTGAGGCGACCTCAAAATGGCCCATCACAAAACGACCTGGTTTTGCAAGAGGGGTCCCATGACGTTTGGCCCGGGGCTCGGCGGCCACCTAGGGAAACCTACCAAACCCACACATTTCTGAAAAGTAGACACCCGGGGATTCCAGGAGGTATGGCTTGCGTGGCTCCTCCAACGTTTTCTTACCCAGAATCCCCTGCAAACCTGTTATTTTGCTGAAAAATCACTTTTTTCACACATTTTTGTGTGGTAAAGTCGTGGCATCACGGGGCTGACACAAATTTCCTACCACCCAGCGTTCCCCAGGTCTCCCGATAAAAATGGTGCCTCACTCGGGTGGGAGGCCCAAGTACCCGCGACAGGCAGGGCCCACAACGTATTGAGGCGACCTCAAAATGGCCCATCACAAAACGACCTGGTTTTGCAAGGGGGGTCCCATGACGTTTTGGCCCGGGGCTCGGCGGCCACCTAGGGAAACCTACCAAACCCACACATTTCTGAAAAGTAGACAACCAGGGGATTGCAGGGAGGTATGGCTTGTGTGGATCCCCCAACGTTTTCTTATCCAGAATCCCCTGCAAACCTGATATTTTGCTGAAAAAATCACTTTTTCACACATTTTTGTGTGGTAAAGTTGTGGCATCATGGGGCTGACACAAATTTCCTACCACCCAGCGTTCCCCAGGTCTCCCGATAAAAATGGTGCCTCACTCGGGTGGGAGGCCCAAGTACCAGCGACAGGCAGGGCCCACAACGTATTGAGGCGACTTCAAAATGGCCCATCACAAAACGACCTGGTTTTGCAAGGGGGTCCCATGACGTTTGGCCCGGGGCTCGGCGGCCACCTATGGAAACCTACCAAACCCACACATTTCTGAAAAGTAGACACCCGGGGGATTCTAGGGAGGTATGGCTTGCGTGGATCCTCCAATGTTTTCATACCCCGAATCCCCTGCAAACCTGTTATTTTGCTGAAAAAATCACTTTTTTCACACATTTTTGTGTGGTAAAGTTGTGGCATCACCGGGCTGACACAAATTTCCTACCACCCAGCGTTCCCCAGGTCTCCCGATAAAAATGGTGCCTCACTCGGGTGGGAGGCCCAAGTACCCGCGACAGGCAAGGGCCCACAACATTTTGTGATAGGCAATTATGATGTCGCCTCAATACGTTGTGGGCCCTTGCCTGTTGCGGGTACTTGGACCTCCCACCCGAGTGAGGCACCATTTTTATCGGGAGACCTGGGGGAACGCTGGGTGGTAGGAAATTTGTGTCAGCCCTGTGATGCCACAACTTTACCACACAAAAATGTGTGAAAAAAGTGATTTTTTCGGCAAAATATCAGGTTTGCAGGGGATTCTGGGTAAGAAAACGTTGGGGGATCCACGCAAGCCATACCTCCCTGGAATCCCCCGGGTGTCTACTTTTCAGAAATGTGTGGGTTTGGTAGGGTTCCCTAGGTGGCCGCCGAGCCCCAGGCCAAAACGTCATGGGACCCCTTGGAAACCAGATCGTTTTGTGATAGGCAATTTTGAGGTCGCCTCAATACGTTGTGGGCCCTTGCCTGTCGCGGGTACTTGGGCCTCCCACCCGAGTGAGGCACCATTTTTATCGGGAGACCTGGGGAACGCTGGGTGGTAGGAAATTTGTGTCAGCCCTGTGATGCCACAACTTTACCACACGAAAATGTGTGAAAAAGTGATTTTTTCAGCAAAATATCAGGTTTGCAGGGGATTCTGGGTACGAAACGTTGGGGGATCCACGCAAGCCATACCTCCCTGGAATCCCCGGGTGTCTACTTTTCAGAAATGTGTGGGTTTGGTAGGTTTCCTAGGTGGCCGCCGAGCCCCTGGCCAAAACGTCATGGGACCCCCTTGCAAAACCAGGTCGTTTTGTGATAGGCAATTTTGAGGTCGCCTCAATACGTTGTGGGCCCTTGCCTGTCGCGTTACTTGGGCCTCCCACCCGAGTGAGGCACCATTTTTATCGGGAGACCTGGGGAATGCTGGGCAGTAGGAAATTTGTGTCAGCCCTATGATGCCACAACTTTACCACACAAAAATGTGTGAAAAAGTGATTTTTTCAGCAAAATATCAGGTTTGCAGGGGATTCTGGGTAAGAAAACGTTGGGGGATCCACGCAAGCCATACCTCCCTGGAATCCCCGGGTGTCTACTTTTCAGAAATGTGTGGGTTTGGTAGGTTTCCTAGGTGGCCGCCGAGCCCCAGGCCAAAACGTCATGGGACCCCTTGCAAAACCAGGTCGTTTTGTGATAGGCAATTTTAAGGTGGCCTCAATACGTTGTGGGCCCTTGCCTGTCGCGGGTACTTGGGCCTCCCACCCGAGTGAGGCACCATTTTTATCGGGAGACCTGGGGAACGCTGGGTGGTAGGAAATTTGTGTCAGCCCCGTGATGCCACAACTTTACCACACAAAAATGTGTGAAAAAGTGATTTTTCAGCAAAATATCAGGTTTGCAAGGGATTCTGGGTAAGAAAACGTTGGGGGATCCACGCAAGCCATACCTCCCTGGAATCCCGGGTGTCTACTTTTCAGAAATGTGTGGGTTTGGTAGGTTTCCCTAGGTGGCCGCCGAGCCCCTGGCCAAAACGTCATGGGACCCCCTTGCAAAACCAGGTCGTTTGTGATAGGCAATTTTGAGGTCGCCTCAATACGTTGTGGGCCCTTGCCTGTCGCGGTTACTTGGGCCTCCCACCCGAGTGAGGCACCATTTTTATCGGGAGACCTGGGGGAACGCTGGGCAGTAGGAAATTTGTGTCAGCCCTGTGATGCCACAACTTTACCACACAAAAATGTGTGAAAAAGTGATTTTTTCAGCAAAATATCAGGTTTGCAGGGGATTCTGGGTAAGAAAACGTTGGGGATCCACGCAAGCCATACCTCCCTGGAATCCCCGGGTGTCTACTTTTCAGAAATGTGTGGGTTTGGTAGATTTCCTAGGTGGCCGCCGAGCCCCAGGCCAAAACGTCATGGGACCCCCTTGCAAAACCAGGTCGCTTTGTGATAGGCAATTTTGAGGTGGCCTCAATACGTTGTGGGCCCTTGCCTGTCGCGGGTACTTGGGCCTCCCACCCGAGTGAGGCACCATTTTTATCGGGAGACCTGGGGAACGCTGGGTGGTAGGAAATTTGTGTCAGCCCCGTGATGCCACAACTTTACCACACAAAAATTTGTGAAAAAGTGATTTTTTTCAGCAAAATATCAGGTTTGCAAGGGATTCTGGGTAAGAAAACGTTGGGGATCCACGCAAGCCATACCTCCCTGGAATCCCCGGGTGTCTACTTTTCAGAAATGTGGGTTTGGTAGGTTACCCTAGGTGGCCGCCGAGCACCAGGCCAAAACGTCATGGGACCCCTTGCAAAACCAGGTCGCTTTGTGATAGGCAATTTTGAGGTAGCCTCAATACGTTGTGGGCCCTTGCCTGTCGCGGGTACTTGGGCCTCCCACCCGAGTGAGGCACCATTTTTATCAGGAGACCTGGGGAACGCTGGGTGGTAGGAAATTTGTGTCAGCCCCGTGATGCCACAACTTTACCACACAAAATGTGTGAAAAAGTGATTTTTCAGCAAAATATCAGGTTTGCAAGGGATTCTGGGTAAGAAAATGTTGGGGGATCCACGCAAGCCATACCTCCCTGGAATCCCCCGGGTGTCTACTTTTTAGAAATGTGTGGGTTTGGTAGGTTTCCCTAGGTGGCCGCCGAGCACCGGGCCAAAAACCCAGGTGACCCCCCTTGCAAAACCAGGTCGTTTTGAGATAGGCAATTTTGATGTCGCCTCAATACGTTTTGGGCCCTTGCCTGTCGCGGGTACTTGGACCTCCCACACGAGTGAGGCACCATTTTTATCGGGAGACCCGGGGGAATGCTGGGTGGTAGGAAATTTGTGTCAGCCCGGTGATGCCACAACTTTCCCACACAAAAATGTGTGAAAAAAGTGATTTTTTTCAGCTAAATTTGAGGTTTGCAGGGGATTCTGGGTAAGGAAACGTTGGGGTATACACGCAAGCCATACCTCCCTGGACTCTCCCGGGTGTCTAGTTTTGAAAAATGTGTGGGTTTGGTAGGTTTCCTAGATGGCCGCCAAGCCCGGGGCCAAAAGTCATGGGACCCCCTTGCAAAACCAGGTTGTTTTGTGATAGGTAATTTTGATGTCTCCTAAATAGGTTTTGGGCCCTTGCCTGTCGCGGGCACAAGGCCTACCCACGCAAGTGAGGTACCATTTTCTCGGAAGATTTTGGGGAACGCGGGGTGGGTGGAATTTTGTGGACCCACGCAGATTCCAGAACTTTCCACCACAGGAATGTGAGGAAAATGTGTTTTTTGGACGAATTTTTAGGTTTGTAAGGGATTCTGGGTAACAGAACCTGGTGAGAGCCAGTCAAGTCACCCCATCCTGGATTCCCCTGGGTATCTAGTTTTCAAAAATGTACAGATTTGCTAGGTTTCCCTACGTGCCAGCTGCGCTAGGGCCCAAAATCCACAGGTAGGCACATTGCTAAAAAAAAGTCAGAGCCTAGTGGGCTTTTTGCCAGTCTGGGGGGGAATCGAGGGAGGGGGTTTGTCCCGATATGCCCCCAAAGGGGGCAGAAAGACTGTGGCTATTTTTTGTGGGGGTGGGGACATTGGTATGACCATTTTGGGCAGCCCCCACCCCCACGCATAAAAAAGCCTGCGTACTCGCTGGCGCCTAGTGGGCTTTCTGCCTCCCAGGGGGAAGATCAGGGGCCACTGCCACCATCTTCCCTCCCGGGGGGCAGGAAGACTGGAATTTCTCTGGGGGTGGGGTGGGGGTATTGTCATGCCCATTTTGGGCAGCCCCTACACTAATAAAAGAAAAAAATCCATGGTTTCTAGTGTGCTTTCTGCGCCCCCCGGGGGGGCTACTGCCCCATCTGCCCTCAGGGGGGGCAGAAAGGCTGTAATGGTGGCGGGGGGTGGGGGCATTGAGGTGCCCATTTCGGGCAGCCCCCACCCTAAAAACAAATGCGCAAAAAAATCCCTGGCGTCAAGTGGGCTTTCTGCCCTCCCCGGGAGCAGATTGGGGGCTACTGTCCCCATCTGCCCCCAGGGGGCAGAAAGGCTGTAATGGTGGTGGTGGGGGTGGGGGGCATTGGCATGGCCATTTTGGGCAGCCCCCACCCTAAAACAAATTGTGCAAAATAAAATCCCTGGCATTTAGTGGGTTTTCTGCCCCCGCTGGGGGGGGCAGATTGGGGGCTACTGCCCCATCTGCCCCCCAGGGGTGGCAGAAAGGCTGTAATGGTGGCGGGGGTGGGGGCATTGGCGTGCCCGTTTCGGGCAAGCCCCCACCCTAAGAAAATGGTGCGAAAAAAAATCCCTGGCGTCTCGTGGGCTTTCTGCCCCCCCGGGGGGGGCAGATTGGGGGCTGCTGCCCCCATCTTCCCCCCAGGTGGGGGCAGAAAGGCTGTAATGGGGGCGTGGGGGCATTGGTGTGCCCGTTTTGGGCAGCCCCCACCCTAAAGAAATGGTGCAATAAAAAATCCCTGCCGTTTAGTGGGCTTTCTGCCCCCCAGGGGGGGCAGAAAGGCTGTAATGTTGGCGGGGGGGTGGGGGCATTGGCGTGCCCGTTTCGGGCAGCCCCCACCCTAAAACAAATGGTGCAATAAAAAATCCCTGGCGTTTAGTGGGCTTTCTGCCCCCCGGGGGGGTAGAAAGGCTGTATTGGTGGCGGGTGGGTGGGGGCATTGGCATGCCCGTTTCGGGCAAGCCCCCACCCTAAAAAAACTTCAAAAAACAAATCCCTGGTGTTTAGTGGGCTTTCTGCCCCCCCGAAGGGGCAGATTAGGGGCCAATGCCCCATCTGCCCCCCAGGGGGGTCGAAAGACTGTAATGATTGCAGGGGGGTGGGGGCATGGGCATGCCCGTTTTGGGCAACCCCCACCCTTATTTGTACTTCCTAAAAAAATCCCTGGTGTCTAGTGGGCTTTTTGCCCCCGAGGGCAGATTAGGGGCTACTGCCCCCATCTGTCCCCCAGGGGGCAAAAAGACTACATTTTGCAAAATTAAATTGGGGGAGCAAAGGCCCTTGCCCAAGGGGCCGCTCCCCTCCCTGGTGTCTAGTGGGTGGATCCCTGCTTGGGGATCGCCCTCCTGTGGCGATCCCCAAGCAGGGATCCACTGGGGAGGGGTACCATTGGAAAGGGAGATTCTCCCTTTCCAACGATACCTCTCCGTCTTTCTACGTGCTCAGGGGCTGAGATAGCCCCTGAGCACGTAGAAGAGAAACTGAAATGAGCCTCTCGGCTCATTTCAGTTTCAGTTTCACTGAAATTACATCAGCGCGACGTGCGCGCCGATCGTCATTTCAGGGAAACCAGGGGCCTCGGGAGCTGGGAAGCTCTTCCCCAGCTCCCGAGGCTCTTGTGGCATTAGGAATCCCTCTGGTGCCCGCACCAGAGGGATTTCCCAGGCGATGTTTCATGACGAGCTGGACTCGTCATGAGCACACCTCCACTGTGTGCCATGACGAGTCCAGCTCGTCATGAGCATCGAAGGGGTTAAAATCCATATATTACATTACAAAATAAACCAGACATGATATGCATTATTCTCCATAAATTACTGTGCAAATTCATTTTATATTGAAGCTAACACATGTTGGGATTTAGGGGAAGTAGGGCTCGGGTGCCTTCCATTTGTCCCTTTCGTTCTTTCCTGCATGCCTGCCTGCATGATTGGGTGCACATAGGAATTTGTGGGTAGTCCTTAGGCTATTCGTATAAAAGGACCTACCTCCAGGATGCCGGCGCTTGGTTTCTTTTACGGTCCCTTGCCTCAGGACTTCCGGTTCCTGCTTCGATTTCCCGGTGCTTTGCTGGTGGATCCTCGGTTGTGGACTCTCGTGTGCCTCCTGGATTGGGAGTTTGGGCACTCTCGTTTCCCTTAACTGAGACTGTTTTTTTTTCTCTTTAATTTACTACCTCCCTGCTGTTTGGCTCTGGACAAGTTTTTCATTGGAAACACGGAGTAGTACTGATTAAGAGGAGAGACGCGGCTGCGTTTCTCCACTTTCCCCGGATGGGACTTCCTGTATGTGTTTAACCTATCCGCCTCGTTATGTGTGATTAGGCGGAATTACGAAGGAGCTGAAGTTCGGCCGTTTTTCTGTGTTCCTCGCTATTTTTTGTACTAGGGGTTTTTTGTTTCTCTTCTGTGACTCTTTTCCCCCTCCCTATCCCTTACTTTAGTCTTTAAGAAGAAGGTGTGTTGTTTACCGCTGGGGACAAGGCTATATCTGGAATTACCGCAGCCCTCCCTTTGTTATTTTGTCTTCCTACCTCCACTGGACAAGGGGAGTCAACTATCTTGAAGTTTGCTCCTCTTCATATAGAGATCGTCTCCATCCACAAGATTGGGTAAGCCAAAGTTTTGTGGGTTCTTGTGTGCACCTGCTTATGCATGTAGTGGATTTGTGTCATGGTATGAGATCTCAAAGTAATACTTTGTTGTCCCTTCTTATTTTTAAGGTCACAGCTGTGGTCTTCCAATTGCTGGTTGGGTGGTAGACAAGAATGTACGCTGCAGTACCTGAGCAACCACTGTGTTTTGTTTGTTCCCTGTTTTATTCCCCCACCTTCTCCCTGCATCGGGGTCACCCATCACCCTGATTTTCTAGTCGGTGTAGGGTGTCTGCGGTGAGGGTTGCGGTCTGGGACATTCTTCACTCCTGCAGTGCTGGGCGGGCTGGCAAACGAAACAGAAAACCATGCCCAAGAATTATTGCACTGCCTGAGTGAAGATGGATGCAGAGGTGGATGGGGTTGAGATGCCCTCCATGCAGGAATTATTGGCCGCTATAACTACTTTGCAGGCCGAGGTGCAGGGCCTCTGGCAAGAAAATCATGGGTTACAAGCTGAACTTAGTGTGTGCAGAGCACGGGACAGTCCTTGGGGTAAGGGGTTGGGCCCGTCCATTAAAGAAAAGGGTCCTCTTGTACAACCCGCTACCTTCCAGTTTGATCGTTCAACAGCTCAGGGAGGACCTCCTATAGCTGTTACCGTAAATACCCCTGTTCCCGTCCCGCTAGCGGCTCCTGAGAGGTTTTCTGGGGACAGTAGCAAATACGGGGTCTTCATGAATCAGTGTCACCTGCATTTTATGTGTCGTTCTGCTGCCTTCCCCGATGATACCGCAAAGGTGGCGTTTGTTATTTCTTATTTAGCTGGTACTGCAGCTAGTTGGGCCGTCCCTTTGGTAGAGAGTGATGATCCGGTGTTATACAGTTTTCCTGCTTTTAAAGAACAGATGCATAGTCTCTTCGCTAAACATGCATTCATGCAAGCGAGTGATGCAGAGCTTCTTAAATTGAGACAAGGGAAGCAGGATCTGTTAACATACGTAGCCACATTCAATCGTTAGGTAGCAGAAACACACTGGCCCCTTGCAAAAAGGACATCATTGTTTTGCCAGGGGTTGTGTGAGGATTTAAAGGATGTGGTGTCACAGGTTGTAAACCCCCCTGAAGATTGCACCAAATTTATTGACTTGGTGGTGAAATTAAACCACAGACTGTCGGAACGGAAGGGAGAGAGGACACGATTTCAGGCTTCTCGAATGGTAGTGGTTAGGGGGGACTCACGGGACACGGGGGAATCAAAGCCAGCTCCAGAGCCTATGCAAATAGGTGGGGTTAGGGGTCCATTAACCAATGAGGAGAAGGATAGGCGACAAACCCATAATTTGTGCCTGTATTGTGGAAAAGGAGGGCATTATGCTCGGGAGTGCCCCGTGAAACCATCTAGCTTTTCCACCAATAAGGCAGTAGCTGTTGTAGGGTGATGCTGTGGTAGATCATCTATTGATGAAGTGTGTAGTAATAACCCTTATGACATTCCAGGATCAGTACAGAGGGTTCCTCGCCATTTTACCATTACGGCCTGCTTTGTGTTTTCTACTAGTAGTAGGGCTACTCTGTCGGTGTTACTGGACTCTGGTGCCACTGGAAATTTTATGGATATCCAGTTGGCCGAGAGAATGATGGTTCCATGCGTGTACAAGGAACAGCCTGAGCCTGTGAGAGCCATTGACAGGACAGAACTCTCGTCTGGGTCAATAGTCCGACAGACTGAACCGCTATTGGTGACTTGTGATAATGGGCATTCGGAGAGTATTTATTTTGATCTCATAGATGCCCCTTCCTTTGGCGTTATCCTTGGGGTACCCTGGTTACAAGTACATAACCCTAGGATTGATTGGGTGAGACGAACAGTGACTTTGGATTCTGAATATTGCCTCCAGCATTGTTATCCGGAGGCAACTGATTGGGTGGTGCCTCTAACCTGTGCAGTGAGTGATTGTGGAGATCAGAACCGCATACCGTTTCCCTTCACTGCTTTTCATGACGTTTTTTATAAGGAACAAGCAAGTGTATTGCCACCACACCGGCCCATTGATTGTCGCATTGATTTGGTGCCAGGTGCTGCCTTACCTTGTAGCCGTGTTTATGCGTTATCTGAGCCTGAAGAGAAGCATCTGCGGAGTTATTTGGATGAAATGTTGGTTTCTGGTTTCATACGACCGTCTTCTTCGCCTGTTTCCTCTTCTATCTTTTTTATCCCTAAGAAGGAGGGTGATCTTAGAGCGTGTGTGGATTACAGAGCATTGAATAAAGTGACGATTAAAAACAAGTATCCACTCCCTCTGATACCTGTGTTACTGGATCAGTTAAGGCATGCAACTGTTTTTACGAAGCTCGATCTGAGGGGCGCTTATCATCTCATTCGGGTCCGCGAGGGCGATGAATGGAACACCGCGTTTTGTACTAAGTTTGGTTTATTTGAGTATTGTGTTATGCCTTTTGGTTTATGCAACGCCCCTGCCGCTTCTCAGTTTTTTATTAATGAGGTTTTGCGTGAGTATCTGGATGTGAGTGTGATCGCCTATATAGATGACATTTTGGTTTTTTCTAAGTCGCTTGTGGAACATGAACATCATGTGTCTCAGGTGTTATTGAAATTACGGGAACATCATTTGTTTGTAAAATTAGACAAGGGTACATTCAGTGCTGCAGATGTGGAGTTTTGGGGTTTTTTGATCTCCAGTAACGGTATTAAGATGGATCCACGCAAGATTGAAGCTATTGTGAATTGGCCTACTCCTACCTGTGTGAAGGATATTCAGGTTCTTCTTGGGTTCGCCAATTTTTATAGGCGTTTTATTTCACATTTTTCGGATATCATCTCGCCGATGACGGCTTTGTTGAGGAAAGATGTGTCTTTTGTCTGGTCCTCTGCAGCTCAGGCCGCCTTAGAGCAATTGATTGTCAGGTTTACGACTGCCCCGGTTTTGATGCATCCGGATCCGACTCTCCCGTTTTTTTGTGGAGGCCGATGCGTCTCAATTAGCTGTAGGTGGGGTGTTGTCCCAGAGAGACAGTGATACGGGTCTGATGCATCCTATAGCCTTCTTTTCAAAGAAATTGTTACCAGCTGAGTAGAATTACACTGTGGCGGAGAGGGAGTTTCTTGCTATCAAATTATCGTTTGAAGAGGGGCATCATCATTTGTGGGGTGCTCGTCATCCCATTACGATCTATACAGATCATAAAAATCTGGAATTTTTTCGCTCTGCAAGGGTTTTAACTCGAAGGCAAATGAGATGGGTCTTGTTCTTCAATGAATATGATTTTACCATTACGTACAGGCCTGCTGCTCAACAAGTAAAATCAGATGCATTGTCCCGCATATACGTGAGTCCCCTGGAGGATGTGTCGAACTGCGACAGCAGGCCCATGATATCGGCAGATAGAATTGTGGGGTGTGCCTCAGTAGCAGATTTCTTGGTGAAGGTGAAGGATGAGGTAGGCCACCTGGATTTGACTCCGTGGTTAACTGATCCGGTTTTTTCTCTGCGAGATGGGTTATTGTACCATGCAGAGAGGTTGTTTGTGCCTCCCGAATTAAGGATGCAGGTACTTACTTGGTGCCATTCTTCATCGCTTGTTGGGCATCCCGGAATGAATAAGACCAAGGAGATCTGCTTGCGATGGTTTTGGTGGGACACGTTAGGTCATGATGTACAGGTGTTTGTGGCCTCGTGCCCTGTTTGTGCTGTAAGCAAGGCTTCGCATATGCCCCCGTCTGGTTTGTTACGTCCATTGCCAGTACCACCCACTCCTTGGCATACTATTAGTATGGATTTTGTGACTGATCTACCACTGGATTCAGGATTTACTACCATATTAGTGATGGTGGACTTATTTACCAAGCACACTTCATTCCTTTGTCTAAATTGCCAACATCTAAGGAGTTAGCCGAGGTCTTTATAGCTCAGGTTTTGAGATTGCATGGGTTACCCTCTGCTATTGTGTCCGATAGGGAAGCACAGTTTGTATCCCATTTTTGGACTGAGTTATGTTCGTCTTTACGGATGGAGTTACGGTTATCTTCTGCCTATCATCCACAAACTGATGGGCAGACTGAACGTACTAACCAGACCATGGAAAAGTATTTGAGATGTCTGCTGTCCTCCCTGACAGGTAGTTGAGTAACAGCCCTCCCTTTGGCTGAGTTTGCTTATAATAACAGCTTGCACTCGGCCTTAGGGATGACCCCGTTCTTTTGTTCGATGGGGTTTCATCCCAAAGCCATACCTATACAACCTTCTGAGCGGGTACCTGCTGTGGACACCTTGAGTAGAGTGCTGACAGGGATATGGGAAAAAGCACAAGAGCAGTTATTGGCTTCCAAATTAAGTATGAAGACGCAGGCAGATAGGCATAGGCGTCCTGCTCCCTCATATGCAGTGGGTGACATGATATGGCTAGCGACGAAGAACTTGAGGTTAGCGGGTCCCAGGAAGTTGCAGCCTCGGTTTGTAGGTCCCTTCCCTATCCTGAAAGTAGTTAACCCGGTGGCGATGAAATTATCCTTGCCTGATGAGTATAGCATCCATCCAATGTTTCACACATCCCTGTTAAAACTATGCAATCAGACCACTCAGGCGTTGCCTCCTCCTCCTGTTGTAATTGATGACCACGAGGAATTCGAAGTGAATGCTATTCTGGATTCCAGAAGGAGACGGGGGAGGTTATTCTATTTGGTGGATTGGAAGGGGTATACCCCGGAGGATCGATCCTGGGAACTGGCCAGTCATGTACATGCACCAAGGTGGGTGCGCCTGTTCCATGTACGTCACCCTAGTAAACCGAGACCAATGGGAAGGCGTTTGGGTGGGGGTACTGTTGGGATTTAGGGGAAGTAGGGCTCGGGTGCCTTCCATTTGTCCCTTTAGTTCTTTCCTGCATGCCTGCCTGCATGATTGGGTGCACATAGGAATTTGTGGGTAGTCCCTTAGGCTATTCGTATAAAAGGACCTACCTCCAGGATGCCGGCGCTTGGTTTCTTTTACGGTCCCTTGCCTCAGGACTTCCGGTTCCTACTTCGATTTCCCGGTGCTTTGCTGGTGGATCCTCGGTTGTGGACTCTCGTGTGCCTCCTGGATTGGGAGTTTGGGCACTCTCGTTTCCCTTCACTGAGTCTGGTTTTTTTTCTCTTTAATTTACTACCTCCCTGCTGTTTGGCCCTGGACGAGTCTTTCATTGGAAACACGGAGTAGTACTGATTAAGAGGAGAGACGCGGCTGTGTTTCTCCACTTTCCCCGAATGGGACTTCCTGTATATGTTTAACCTATCCGCCTCGTTAGGTGTGATTAGGCGGAATTACGAAGGAGCTGAAGTTCGGCCGTTTTTCTGTGTTCCTCGCTATTTTTTGTACTAGGGGGTTTTTTGTTTCTCTTCTGTGACTCTTTTTCCCCCTCCCTATCCCTTACTTTAGTCTTTAAGAAGAAGGTGTGCTATTTACCTCTGGGGACAAGGCTATATCTGGAATTACCGCAGCCCTCCCTTCGTTATTTTGTCTTCCTACCTCCACTGGACAAGGGGAGTCAACTAACTTGAAGTTTGCTCCTCTTCATATAGAGATCGTCTCCATCCACAAGATTGGGTAAGCCAAAGTTTTGTGGGTTCTTGTGTGCACCTGGTTATGCATGTAGTGGATTTGTGTCATGGTATGAGATCTCAAAGTAATACTTAGTTGTCCCTTCTTATTTTTAAGGTCACGGCTGTGGTCTTCCAATTGCTGGTTGGGTGGTAGACAAGAAAGTACGCTGCAGTACCTGAGCAACCACTGTGTTTTGTTTGTTCCCTGTTTTATTCCTCCACCTTCTCCCTGCATCGGGGTCACCCATCACCCTGATTTTCTAGTCGGGTGTAGGGTGTCTGTGGTGAGGGTAGCGGACTGGGACATTCTTCACTCCTGCAGTGCTGGGCGGGCTGGCAAACGGAACACACATGCTTATTCACTTAATTTTTAGGGAGATAACCTATCCACAGTATTATGCAGTGAGGAATTATACTTATTAAAGTTTCATGGTGTATGTTGTCTATATATTTACAACCTTAACAAGAGGAATTGACAAAAATTAGTTTGTTCACATTAACTTTTCAGTGATTATTAAAGATATTAATAATCCAACACAGTTGTGAAGAAACACTTAAATAAGCAGAAAGGCAAACTCTAGTTGGGGAAGGCACTAGATACCAAACAGAGGAATAATCTAGAAAGCACTACAGTCTAGCGTACCTTTAACATGTAACAGACACGTTCCACAAGTTCTTGGCGTTTAGCATTAAAAAAGCAGTAAAAGTTGTAAGATGAGTGAATCTGTAGCAAAGATTAAACAAAGGGATTCGCCTCAGTATCGTTTTTTGTAAAAGACATTGCATAGTAACTACATTTTGTAGAGAACAAAGACCCACTGCATAGCCTATACACACCCTTTATGAGCAATCATTATTTTAAAACAAGCACTTAGTTACTAATTAAAGGTTCAAATTCCATAAACGTGTCATTTTGAAACAGACGCACAGTCATACTAAAAGTCTATGTAAGAGATGCCTTGTTTTTCAGCTCAGGCACACTAATTGGGCATATAACGCCCTGGATACCAACCAGAGGAATAGTCTAAGAAGCACTTTGGTGTAGCGAACCTTAGCATATAACTGTCACGTTCCACAATATCTTGGCGTTTAGCTTCAAAATAGCCGGACAAATTGTAGGATAAGTGAATCTGTAGTAGAGATGAAACAAAGGAATTCGCTTCAGTGTCACTTTTGGTAAGAGACATTCCATTAATACTACATTTTGTAAAAGGCAAAAGCCCACTACATAGCCTATACACCCCCTTTATGAGCAGTCGTTATTTTAGGGCAAAAACTTAGTTACTGATTAAGAGTTCAAATTCCATAGGCGCGCGTCATTTTCAAACAGACTCCCGGTCATACCAAGGGTCTATGTGAAAGATGCCTCGTTTATTTTTACTTTATTGTTGCTATTTTGGCAATATTTTAAGACAACAATATTTTTGTGGTTGATATTGTGGCACACAACCTCTCCACGAAGTCATGTACCAGATCTGCTGCTTTTGTTATCTTTTACAATTGGAAGACATATATGAGATTGTTTGGAACTTGACGGGGAGACATGAGCATATATCATTTATTCTCAGAAAAGTTACTCTCTCCATTGCAATAACCACATTGCACCACTACTGAAGTTTCTTCATTGAGTCACAATCAAAAAGAAGTTATTGTTTATAACTTTGTGCGTAGTACAGAAGTTCCTGTACATAATGTTGTTGCATTTGACCTGCAATACTTAATCTCATTTCCAATATGCAGACTCCCCACTAATGATTTTTTTTCTCCAGACCCTGACACTCAAAGAAAACTTCTTGTGTTTTAGAAAGACGACTGAAATTTCACTTGTTCTGCACTTCTTTTGGGACTGCTATGGAATATTTTCCTAAATTATATATTCAATACCCATCTTCAACAAATCTACTAGACACTTGTGGGACTTATTCTGGTCCCACCTACATGTAGTCATGCAAGATGATGACGTTATCATTCCCTCCAAGTGAGCCATTCATTATCATTAATTGGATGATGTTCTTGTAGATTCTGGACCAAAAGACCCTTGATCTTCAGGAGAAACTGAACCAACGCATCCTACTTGCCAGGCATCCCTGCCTCTTGAGTGGCTCTCTCTATTTAACGGACATACTGTGAAGCAGCTACTTTGGGCCTTATTATGATGTCAGACGGCCATTCGACAGCTCGTCGGTGGCGGTCCACCCGACATCTGAGGCATCAGTTCAACCGCTTTATTATGATACAGGCAATCCAACCGATGTCTGCGGGGGGAATCCGCTCCGCCTAGGACAGGCTCAAGAAGACCGTCGGGTGGTAGTCGGATCGTAATCCCCAAAATGGAGGCGGTGCCTGTTCAGGCACCGCCATGGGGATTACGATTCACCTTTACGACAGCCTTTTCATGTCAGTTCTTCTGCCATGAAAAGACTGGCGGAAAAGGTCTTCAGGGGCCCCTAGCAGGGCCCCAGTCCCCTGTGGCCCTAAGCTATGGGCCCTGGGGGCTACACATTCATGCATCATGTGGCAGGATGTTTAAAAAGTATAATTTTCCTATTACAGCTTGTGCTGCGGCCCGCAACACAAGCCGCAATAGGAAAAATACATTTTCCAGCCATCGTGAAGGTAGCTGCATCGTAATTTTGTAAGAAGGACCGCCGACTCATTGTCGGGCAGTCCCCTTTGCGAAGGGATGGCGGTCGGATGCTCGTCCGACCGGCATCGTAATGAGGTCCTTAGTGTTTTTTTAAAAGAATGAAATAAATACTCTGGAGAAAATTCGCAAAGGTATTTTTGGCTATAAACTTACATGTACGCAGTGCTTATTTTATAAAAGAATCAGTGCTGGTGCCCTTAGCTCTACTCAGAAGACCGCAGCCGGTGTTATGCATAGTCTTGAATCCATCTTATTCCTTTTCAATCCACTATCAAACCGTCCTTGCCCCTTTATCCCACTCATGCAGATTCCTGCATCCCCCTTTGTGATGGTTTTGCATCTTTCACTTCCTCCTTCTTTCCAGTTTGTGTTTTTTCCCTCTCTTACTCTCAGTAACCATCTGATGCGGAAAAATAAGAGCCCGTCCCCAAAAATATGTTCTGGTGAGTTGGCTGAAATGACTTGCATTATCAGTCTGAAATTCACAAACAAAATCCTGACAGATGTTGATGTTTCACCATGGCATATTTCTATGCCTAGACTATGGAAGAATATGCAGTAGTAGTGCCCGCAAAAGGTGTGGGAAGTGAAACGGAACAAGGTGTGTTTAGCCTTGTAAGTTTGTAAACGAGCACAAACTTGTATATTTTTGGGCATTCACAAATTCCAATTGAGCCCTTCCACAGTCTAGGAAGGTTCAGAGGCTTAGGGTCAGATTTAGAGTTTTGGCTGATAAGATACTCCGTCACACATGTGACGGACATCCCATCCGCTGTCATACAAGGGCCATAGGGTATAATGCACTTGTAATACGGCGGAAGGGATACCTGTCATGTCTGTGATGGAGTATCCCATCCACTAAACTTTAAATCAGGCCCATAGTCCAGCAAAGGACTTGAATAACTACTCTAGGAAGTGGTACACATCACTTCACTTCCAAACTCATAGAAGATACACATGAACAGCCTTCTACGCAAGGGAATTCGATTTTCCCATGGGAAAATAATAAAATAATCAGGACTGTTTATGTTTTGGGAAAACAGTCACCCAAGAATGATGTCACTCGTAATGCACCTGTCTCAGCTTTACCAGAATTCTACTGGGAATGTTTGTGAAATTAAGAATATATATTAAATCTGCAACCATTCGTTGGAGTATTACTATTTTAAAGAGTCATTCTTGCTACTTTCCATATTAATTGCCCAGTTGGATTTATTACGAAGCATATCACTGTTGTCTAATTCACTACTACTTGCCAATGCTCTATAGCATGGATACTGAAAGAACGGCCGGGGCCGCATCCGTCCCTCCTGACCTTTACATGCGGCCCCCTGGTCAACAGGAGCGCTGGGCTGCTGTTGACGCAGCACTAACAGCAAATATATATTAAATAGACAGGCGATCATTTATTTCAAGGTTAATTGGTGTTAAAGAAAGGATGTAACTAGGAAGTTCTGTGCTCAACTTTAAAAACACCTTCATTTTTAAAGACATCTTGTAGCAAAAGTGTAAAATGACAACAGTCTCTGCAAAATTCAAAAAGTGTTTTTAGTTAACATGCAGAACCTTTTCACCCAAGTACAATTGGAAATATCAGTGAATTGAGAAGTGTCAATTTCAAGTGATAGCTTTCAAACATGAATTTAGCAACATTAATTCTTCACTCTACCCTGACAACAACTCCAATAGTGAACTAAAGAGGCAAGTCAGTTCTTATGTGCCCTTTTTGGGTGGCCAGGGTTCCTATTATACATGAACAACATTAAGGTTTATTAAATCAAACACAGGAGCAAGTTTTGTACAGCCACACCCTAAAATCATGTATTTTGCAGACTTCTTTTATGTGATAATGAAGAAAAAGGAGGAACGTGAAATTGAACAATTGCCTAGGATATGACAATTTGGAAAAGTGGGGAAGCCGGGATTAATCCCACATTTTCTAGTTTTACATTGCGCAATTCAGTCACTAGATGTCTATCCTTCGCTTCACCTACACCTACCTTACCGCCAAACCCCCCAACACTCTCACCCAACCAGCATCCAGCTGGCATCAATGCGGCCCTCGGACACATCACAGACCAAACTGTTTGGACCCTGGGAAAATGTTTGTGAGTACCCATGCTCTATAGTGTATCAGATTGAGCGACCTGAAAGAATGAATGTTTACAACAGCACTGTCAGTGATGCGGCTCATCGAGAGTGCCTTATTTATGATGTTTGAAAATGCATTTGTCACAGTTTGTACAAAAGTGTTCAGGTGATGAGAGGACATGTTTTAATTTATATTAAACCAATGAATTGGATTTGTTCTCTACATAACGCCTCACAGTGGCACATGTCAGGTGAATGTCAGCGGTGCCTGCGGGCTGAGTATACATGGTTTCTTGGACTTTTGACACAAAGGCGCCAGTCTGTTCTTAACAACTACTAACACATTTCAAATTCTTGTCACATTCCCGAGCAATGACACCGGCTAAAGAAAAGGCCACGAAAACGTAATGCGTTCGGCGCCCTGTTCTTTGAATGCCGGCATATAACACTAAACTGAACAAGAAGAGAGGTTCACGCTGTGCCGACAAATCAAACAAGGACACGGAGTTCCTAATCCGCGGTAAAGAACATGAACCAAAGTACTTTACTTTCGAATTTCAATTTTCAAAGACAAGGCGACGCTGCTATGAAAGTGTATTTTTGTTCTATTTTGCGTGAAAGAGCAAAATAAATGTATGTAGAGGCCTTTGGTCTCGAGGTCTGCAGCCACAAGGCTTTCTGGAGCACCCTTGGGATTGACAGAAGCCGAGTTAAAAGGAAACACATATTTCGGCATTCTCCGACAAGGAGGACGCATTAAGCTACACTACCTGCATTAATTAAGGTCTCTGTGGTTCCCGAAGAAAGGAAGGAAACCAGAGCCAATGCTTGTGATCTTGTAAAGCTGTGAATTCAAAATGCTCTGGCTCGCTCTTTTAGAGATATATTTGTGGACTAGTCTGATTTAGGTTACATTAGAAGTCCTGGGAAGCTAAGGTTTCAAGAGCTCGAAAATCACTGATTACTAGTTGTCAAAAGACAGAAAAACAATTCATTCAAGTGTCTCCCAATAGTTAGTTTGATGAAGCAAATGTGCGTAACATTCTCTAACGTCAGTTAAATATTTTTTTTGTTGCAACATTTATTTATTGAGATGTTTGGTTGGGAAACATAGTTACAGTAACATCAACAGGTACACTGTATGAGTAATACAGGGGCTACAAGACAAGCAGTACAGGAGAGTACCCTGGATGAGGTAGAAAACGCACGAGTGACGCACATACCTAAACATCAGAACGGCACCTTCGAACCATCGCAAAAATGAGGGCAAAACAGAAGAGGAGGGGGAAGGAATAATGAAGGAACTAGGAGAAGCAGATGGGGAGCGGAAAAGGGCATAGTAAGATAGTGCATAATAGGTTAGTTAGGGGCATATTATCAAGCACGGCGTTAAAATTATCGCCGCTTTAGCGGCAGAAAACTGCAGCTAAAGCGGCGATAATGGGCTTGATAATATGCCCTTGAGAATTCCAATAGAAGCCCATGTTGACACCAGAACATGGGCTTCTATTGGAATTCTCAAGGGCATATTATCAAGCCCATTATCGCCGCTTTAGCGGCAGTTTTCTGCCGCTAAAGCGGCGATAATTTTAACGCCGTTTCTTGATAATATGCCCCTTAGTTAGTTAACGTCAGTAAATTTTTTACTGTTTCTTACATCAAGGCAGTTATCAGAGTAGCGCAAAAATTAACAGCTATGCATGGCTTACCTCTAGCCATTTCATGACCGGATGTATGGGGCTCCCAGTATGTCCCCAGATGGATGGCTGATAGCATTGCAAATATAGCTCTCAACTCCTTTACATATGCTCCATGCTCACTCAGTGTCCATCCTTTTGGTGTTTGATGTCATTGTATTCCAGTTTTGGCTGCTCTTTCGGTAGTAATTGGTATGCAATTGATTTCCTGCCCATGGTCGCTCCAGTTTTGAGGTGCTTCTGGGATCCCAACACTACATTGTGTAAGCTGTTCTGTTCACCAAACAATACAATAGAAATATAAAACTACCTTGAATCTTTTTTGAGAATGTAAGTGTTAGAAACTGAGGTTTCTGGTTGGCAGCGTAGGCACCCTGTCCAAGTAGGAGCTACAATCCTAGAAAGAGTAAGTCAGATACACAAAATAAATGAACCTGTGCTCACTCTCTGGTAGCTTGGCACAGAGCAGTCAGGCTTAACTTAAGAGCCAATGTGTAAAGTATTTGTGCACACTTTAATTACAGTAACACAGGAAAACACCACAAAAAATCTGCACACCAGTTTAGAACAATAGAGAATATTTATCTGAGTAAAACAAAACCAAAATGACAAAAATCCAATTAGAAGAAGTTGAGATATGAATTTTTAAATATTAAAGCCCAAAACAGTGCTTACAAGTCAATAGCGCAAAAAGGTTACTTGAGGTCGCACTAGAGAGGTATAAATCCAAACTTCAGGACAAATGCGATGGAGGGCAGGTTGGCTACCGGACACACGCAGGGCCCGCTGAAAAAGTACCTTTGTATGGAGCAAGTGTCCACGTTGAAGACTCAATGTGCTGATTCCGAATCATGCAGTCGGGTCGATGTGTCGGAGACAAGCCTCACAGTCGGTGTCGAAGGATTGGTGCTGCATCGAAGTTGAGCCTCGTAGTGGCATCTCCGGATCGGTGCTGCGTCATCGTCAAACCTCGCAGTCAAGACCCAGCACTGCCTTGGAGTCAGAGGCACTGCGTCGGTTCCAACCGGCGCAAAGGGGTGACAGCATCGATTTTACAGAAAACAGCTGCAGAACCCACTTCTGAAGCCCAATACTGCAGGGGGGGGATTTCAGGAAAGGGTAGGACTCACAGATGGCAGAGTCCAGCAGCACCAGCAAAGTTGCAAGAAGTCTTTTGTGACCCTGAGACTTCAGAGAACAAAAGGGAAGCAAAAAATCCCTTGGGGAATCTTGGATTCAAGAATGTAGAGAACAGGTCCAGTCCTTCTCACTCCCAGGCAAGAAGCAGCAGGCAAACACAGCAGACCAGATAGCAAAGTGGCAGTCCCTCCTACAGCACAGCAATCAGCAGGCAGTAGGCCAACGCAGCAATTCAGGTAGGAAAGTGGCATTCCCTCCTACAGCACAGCAGCTCTTCATCGAGACAGAATGCCCCTGGTTCCAGCAAAATTCTGATTTGGTGGTGTCAGGGGTCCAGGAAGTGTACCCGAATGTGCCTTTGAAGTGGGGGGGGGACTTCAAAGGGGCCTTTGAAGATCACAAGGTCCCTGCCTTTCCTGCTCTGGCGCCAGACTCACTACAAGGGGGATGCAACTCTTTTTGTGGGGACAGACACAGCCCTATTCAGGTGCAAGTGTCAGCTCCTCCCTCCCAACCTACCTAAGGAAGGACCATCAGCCTGGTGATTGGCCATCAGGATGCAAATGTCACATACCTTTTCCCTTTGAGTGACTGTCTAAAGGAAATGCACAAAGCCCAGATGTCAACCAACCCAGGTGTGTATTCAGAGACAGGCAGAGGCACAGAATGGTTCAAGTAAGAAAATGGTAACTTTCTAAAATTGGCATTTTCAGACTTAGAATTTAAAATCTGACTTCACCATAAGCCGTGATATCAAATTGTGAGTCGAGAATCATTAAACTCCAAATCTCTAACTTCTCCCAATGGGAAATTACACGTAAAAGATGTTTTAAGACAATCCCAATGTTAACCTATGGGAGAGATAGACCTAGCAGTAGTGAAAAACGAATTTAGAAGTTTTTCAATACCATGACATATAAAACTCAAAACTAGATTTCCTACCTTTTCACAACACTGCACCCTGCCCATAGGGCCCCTTAGGGTCTACCTTATGAGTGACTTATATGTAATAAAAGGGAAGGTTTGGGACGGGCAAGTAGGTGAGCTTGCTAAGACGAAATGGCAGTTTAAAACTGCACACACAGGCTCTGCAATAGCAGGCTTGAGCCATTTTAAAGGGTTACTGAAGTGGGTGGCACAATCAGTGCTGCAGGTCCAATAGTAGCATTTAATTTAAAGGTCCTGGGCACATATAGTGCACTTTCCTAGGGACTTAAAGGTAAATTAATTATGTCAATTGTGGATAAACCTATGTTACCATGTTTGAAGTATGGAGCTTATGCACTTTAGCACTAGTTAGCAGTGGTAAAGTGTCCAGAATCCTAAAGGAAGCAAAACAGGAGGTCAGAAGGCAAAAAGTCAGGGAAAACCACGCCAAGGATGCCAGGTCTAGCACATGTCCCCCCAGCTGAAGATGGGGAGAGCTACCCAACCCCTTGGGAGTTCTCTTCACTAAGGTGGAAGAACCTGGAGAGACCATCAGCATTGGCGTGATCTGTTCCAGGACAGTGTTCCACCCTAAAATCCATTCCCTGTAGGGAAATAGACCACCTCAACAGTTTGGGATTTTCACCGCTCATCTGCATTAATCATCTGAGGGGCCTGTCTGTCTGAACCTAGAAGTGAGTGCCAAATAGATATGGCCTTAGCTTCTTTAACGCTCAGGCCACAGGAAAAGCTTCCCTTTCAATTGCGCTCCATCTCTATTCCCTGGGAAGTAGCCTTCTACTGATGAAGACTACAGGCTGATCCAGGTCCTCTTCTTGTAGCTGTGAGAGCACGGTCCCTATTCCATGCTCTTTGGCGTCTGGCTGCACAACAAACTCTTGGGAGAAATCGGGGGCCTTGAGTATGGGTGCCATGTACATGACTTCTTTCAGGGCGTCAAAAGCTTTGTGGCATGCCTCTGTCCAGATCACCTGACGTGGCTGTTTCTTGAAAGTCAGCTCTGTCAAGGGGGCAACAATGGTGCCATACTCCTTGATGAATCACCTGTAATATCCACTGAGGCCTAAGAAGGCTTTCTGGGTCTGTTGGGGGGTTCCCAAGTTAGAATGGTGTAAATTTTGGGCTGCACTGCAAGGGCTGCACCTTGTCTCCCCCTACTTGGTGTGCCAAGTAGACCACAGAACCCTTCCCTATCTGGCACTTACTGGCCTTGATCGTCAGGCCTGTGCTCTGCAGAGCCCAAAGCACTTCCTGGAGGTGGTTCAAGTGGACCTCCCAACTAGAGCTGAAGCTCGAAATGTCATCTAGGTAGGCCGTACTAAATTTACCGGACCCAGACAGGACCTGATTGACCAGCCTCTGAAAGGTGGCAGGGGAGTTCCTCATCCCAAAGGGCATGGACCGTAGCTGGAAGTGCCCTTCTGGTGTTGAGAACGCTGACTTCTCTTTAGCCCCCTCGGTCAAGGCAATCTGCTAGTATCCTGACGCTAGGTCAAACGTGCTGAGGAACTTGGCAGCTCCAAGCCGATCAGTGAGCTCATCAGCTGTGGGGATCAGTGTGCATCAGTCAGGGTGACTACATTGAGCCCAGTGTAGTCTACACAGAACCTAAGTTCAGGTGTGACACCTGGAGGAAGCAACCTTGGGAACCAACACCACTGGGCTGGACCATGGGCTGTATGAGGGCTCAATAACCCCTAACACCTCCTCCTTGATGCTAGCCGTCATCCTATAAGACAACCTGTAAATTTTGTTCTTTACAGTTGTGCTATCCCCAGTATCAATATCATAGGTATACCGTGTTGTGAGACCTGGGTTAAGGTAGAACAAAAAGGGAAACTCCTCCAGCAACTGTAGGCAGTCTCTTTGTTGATCTAGGGTCAGTGTAGGGGAGAGGTTGACACCCTCCATTGACCAATCCTACTCCTTGGAAGATAGGAGGGCAAGGAGAGGTTCACTCTCCTCTTCCACCCCATCATCAGTGACCAGAAGCATAGTAATCTCAGAATTCTCAAAGTGGGGCTTGAGGCGGTTCACGTGCAGGACCATCAAAGTGTTGCTAGGAGTCTTGAGGTCCACCAAGTAGGTGACGTCACTCTTTCGCTCCTTCACCTCATAAGGCCCAGACCAACGGTCTTTCAGGGCCTGGGGCTCCACTGGCACCATTATCCACACTTTTTGACCAGACTGAAACTCAACCTGAGTGGTATTTTGGTCGTACCATCATTTCATGTCCTCCTGGCTAGCTGCCAGGTTCTCCTGTGTGAACTTTCGGAAGTGGAGTGTGTGGTTGCGGAACACCACCATAATGCTAACTACATCATAGGGTGGCTTCTTGGGAACTTGCTCCCAGCCTTCCTTAACCAGAATGAGATGTCCTCTCAGAGGGTGTCCATATAGAAGGTCAAAAGGGCTGAAGACAACCCCCTTCTGTGGAACCTCCTTCTAGTCGAACTAAAGGCATGACAGGAGGTTGTCCTACTTATGGCTCATGGGTTTAGGTAGAGCCATAATCATGCCTTTGAGGGTACGGTTGCACCTTTCAACCAAGCCATTGGTGTGGAGGTGGTAAGGAGTGGTGATCTTATAGGTCACTCTTCACTCCTTCCACATGGCCTTCATGTAGTTGGACATGAAGTTGGTACCCTGGTCAAATACCACCTCCATGGGGAAACCCGCATGAGTAAAGATCCCCATTAGTGCCCTGGCCATGACAGGCACAGTCACTATCCTCAGAGGGATAGCTACCAGGTACCTGGTGGCATTGTCCAACAAGACCAGAATGAATTGCCATTGGCTGTCTTGGGATCCAGAGACCCCACAATGTTGATGTCAACCCACTCAAAAGGGGTGCTAATGACAGGGAAGGGTTGCAGGGTGGCATTGCACTTCCTCCCTGACCTGCCACTCGCCTGGCAGGTAGGACAGGACCTACAGAGCACATATGAGGCCTTCCTCATTTAAGGCCAATAAAAGTGGGTGACATGCCTGTCAAAGGTCTTGTCTTGCCCCAAATGACCTGCCAGTGGCACATCATGAGCCAGACCCAGTAGGAAGGTCCTAAAGCACTGGGGTACCACAAACCCACATGTTGCACCAGGCTCAGGAACCTTAGGCTCACAATACAGGAGATCATTCTCCCAGTAGATTAGGTGTTACCCAGACGTGTCACCAGTTGCCTGGGCCTCAGTCTCCTTCCAAAGACCCACAAGAGTAGGGCATTCCTTCTGTTCCTTGATTAACTCTTCCCTGAAGGGTCCCCCTTCCTCCTGCCAGTTGGTCAGCTCAGGCAGGTTCCCCAGATCAGCCACATCTTCCCCTGTAGGTACTGGGGCATCCCCCTCTGGTTCCACCTCCTCCTTGGGAATTTCAGGAGCGGGTTTCCCACGCCCCTTGCCCTTCCTTATTTTGGCAGGTACCTGAGCCATTCTTCCAGGCTCCAGGTCCTTCTGACCACCCTCACAAGCTGCCATGGACCGTGTGGTCAAGCACACCCACTCAGGCAAACCCATCATCTCCAAGTGTGACCTGAGCTCCACCTCCTTCCAGATGGTCTGCTCCAGGTCTTTGCCCAGCAGACAATCAAGAGGCATGGACAGCCTCACAGCTAACTTCAGCTGACTTTAGGACGCCCGCAACCCCACTCAAAGGGAACCAGAGCCACAGGATAGTGGCTCTCATGGTTGTCAAAAGCAACAACTTGGTGGAACGTATTAGAGACTACCTGCTCTGAAGACACCAGATGACACCTGACGGTTCTCATACTGGCCCCTGTGTTTCTCAGGGCCTCCACTCTCTGACCGTTAATGGACACCTGCTGACTGTACTTCTTAGTATTGTCAGGCATGTGGGTTCTCTGTACCATCTCTCCATCACCCAGGGACACCAGGGTTAATTCTACACTCCCCATCAAAGCTATCTGGGGCAATCTCCTCCCAAGATCTACACTAGCCAACTCCAGTGACTGCCCACTAGTGGGGGGGGGGGCTGTGCCCACTTGGGAGACTTGGCATCCCTTTTGCAGTGCCCTTCCTGCTGGCACTCATAGCACTTCAATGAAGCCTTCCCTGCAGGCTTACTGGTAGGGAAATATTTTTCCTTTTAGCAGGGGGCTAGGAACCATGACCAGCCGGAACTTGTTTGGGACCCTTTACAAAACTCCTTGCTTTTTTTGTCCCCCCCTCCTTCCTCTGGGGAGGACCCTGCCCACCCTTGGGATTCCTCCAGATACCTTCCTGTGGGCCAAGGTGTTGACCTAGTGGTCAGCCTCCTTGGCAAGCTCTCTGGGGTCAGTGAGCTTGCTATCAACAAGGTATTGGCACAGATCTGAAAGCAAACACCAAACATGTGCTTTGTTGCAAACAAAATATACAGCCCCTGGTAATCTTTTACCACACTGCCCTTCACGCAACCATCCAATGCCTTGCAAAAAGAATCAACACAATCCACCCAGGTCTTTTGGAAAATCTTCTGACTATTCCTGAATTTCTGTCAATATTTCTCTGTGGTCAGACCAACTTCCTGGCTAGGGCCTCCTTCATGGGGGGCTACCTCATCTTGTCACTCCCTTCAAGGGCCAGTAGAATGTCTTCTCCCTCACTAGGGATATGTATCCAAAGACTAGCACCCCAATCTGCCTCAGGGACCTTGTGCATTTTGAGTGTAATTTCATAGACCTCAAACCATCTGTCTATGTCGTCTTCCTCACAAAATCAAACACCAGATACTTGGGTATATGAACCCTCCTATGAGACGGAACAGAAGAAATGCTGCCACAATCAGTACTGGACTCCACCTGCCAGGCTTTGATGTCCAGCTCTCTCAGGCTCAATTCTTGAGCCAACATCATCTTTTTCTCCTCTATAGCCAATCTCTTTTGGCTCTTCTCATCTCCATGCCTAGCCTTTTTCTCCTCTAAGGCCTGTTTCTTTTCTTCCGAGGCCTTCTCCCTCTCCAATTTGAGCTTAGTGAGCTCCAAATTGAACTTTCTCTCCTACCTCCTGTCCTCCAACTCCTCTAGGGACAGGCTTTTGGATGACACACTGCTCCATGCTCTGGAAGGACCCCCATTCTTGGAAGTAAGTTGCCCTTCTCCTCCATAGACAGCAGCCCCAGGCCTCCTCTTAGACCATGGTCCAAATCATCCTCCTCATCCAGCTCTTCCTCAGCCTCAGCCTCCTCTGAGGTCTCATTAAATGCAGCATGGGCTTCTGACCATGCTCTCAGTGCGTTTTGCAGCTCCACCTTCCTGGTAGTGCTCTTTTTACAGGAAGCCCAAAATCCTTGCAGAAATCCTTGAGCTGGGCCCCAGCATAACCCTCAATTCTGGCTAGCTCGAACTCCATTCTTGCAGTTGCAGACATGATTTTAGGAAAAAGCAAAAATGCCAGTCAGAGAGAATTGAAAAATTAAAAAATGCCTATTGAAGAGTGTAGGAAGAAATGTCAATGGGAATCAGAGACAATTGATTCAAATTGGTCTAGATGTGGGTAGAAGTGTACACCAAATTACTGTAAGGTACTGCACAAACACAAGTCCTATCCTCATGGCTGATCACCAGTGTTAGAAATTGAGGTTTCTGGTTGGCAGAGTATGCACACTGTCCAAGCAGGAGCCACAGTCCTATTCAGAGTACGTCAGATACACAGCATAAATTAACCTGTACTCACTCTCTCGTAGCTTACCACAGAGCAGACAGGCTAAACCTAAGAGGCAATGTGTAAAGTATGTGTGCACACTTTAATTACAGTAACACAGTGAAAACACCACAAAATGGCTCCACAGCAGTTTCGAAAAATAGAGAATATTTATCTGAGTAAAACTGGACCAAAATGACAAACATCCAATCAGTAGAAATCGGGAAAGATTAAAAACAAAAACGGTGCTTAGAAGTCAATGGCGCTAAAAGGTTACTTGAGGTTGCATTAGACCGGGATAAATTCAAAGGTCAGGCTGACTTCGATGGAGGGCAGGTTGGCTACAGGACCCACACAGGGCCTGCTAAATAGTATCTTTGTAAGGAGCGTGCATAGACTTCAAAGACTCGATGCGTCGGTTCCGATTCACGCAGTCGGGTCAATGCGTTGGAGACGAGTTTCGCAGACGGTGTCGAAAGATCGGCGCGGCGTTGATCATCGAACCTCGCAGTCAAGACCCAGGTCATAGTCGATTTGGCACTGCATAAGCATCAGAGGGCACTACGTCGGTTCCAATCAGCGCAAAGGAGTCACTGTGTCAATGTTTGCAGAAAACAGCTGCAGAACCCACTTCAGAGGCCCAAGACTGGAGGGGGCACCTCAGGTAAGGGTAGGACTCACAGATGGCAGAGTCCAGCAGCTCCAGCAGAGTTGCAAGAAGTATTTTGTGACCCTGAGACTTCAGGAAACAGGAGTCAAACCGACAAACCCTTTGAGAAACTTGGGTTCAAGGATGTAGAGAACAGGTCCAGTCCCTCTCACTCACAAGGAAGAAGCAGCAGGCCAACACAGCAGAGCAGATAGCAATGTTGCAATCCCTCCTACAGCACAGCAATCAGCAGGCAGCAGGCCAACACAGCAATGCAAGTAGAAAGGTGGCAGTCCCTCCTACAGCACAGCAGCTCTTCTTTGAGGCAGAATGTCTTTGGTTCCAGCAAAGTTCTGATTTAGTGGTGTCAGGGGTTCAATACTTATACCCAAATGTACCTTTGAAGTGGAGGAGACTTCAAAGGAGACGTTGAAGATCACAAGGTCCTTGCCTTCCCTGCCCTGGTTCCAGACTCACTATGGGGGGGGTATACAGCTTTTTGTGGGTTGGGGCAGGCACAACCCTATTCAGGTGCAAGTGTCAGCTCCTCCCTCTCAATCTATCTCAGGAAGTCCATCAGCCTGGTGATGGTCCATCAGGATGCAAATGTCACACCCCTTCTCCCTTTGTGTTACTGTCTAGAGAGAATGCACAAAGTCCAGCTGTAACCCAACCTAGACGTGCATTCAGAGAAAGGCAGAGGCACAAAATGGTTAAAGTAAAAAAAATACAACTTTCTGAAATTCACATTTTCAGAATTACAATTTAAAATCCGACTGCACCATAAGTTGTGATTTTAAATTGTGAGCCCAGAGACACCAAACTCCAAATCTCTATCTTCTCCCAATGAGAAATTACACTTACAAGATGTTTTAACGCAATCCCAATGTTAACCTACGGTAGAGATAGGCCTTGCAGTAATGAAAAACCCATTTTGCTATTTTTCACTACCAGGTCATGTAAAACTCAAAAGTACATGTCATAGCTTTTAAATACACTTCACCCTGCCTATAGGGCTGCCTAGGGCCTACCTTATGGGTGACTTACACGTAATAAAAGAGAAGGTTTGGGCCTGGCAAGTAGGTGAACTTGCAGGTCGAAATGGCAGTTTAAAACTGTACGCACAGGCTCAGCAATGGCAGGCCTGAGCCACGTTTAAAGGGCTACTGAAGTGAGTGGCACAATCAGTGCTGCAGGCCCACTGTTAAAGATTGCAGGAATCGCTGTTAGCATGAGCTGAAAGCCATTTTGTACTTGGCAGCCATTTTAGTTAGCCATGTGCTCGCCATGTGCTTTCTCCCTCTTCCAGAGTCTTGCACATGCTCAGAGAGGCCTAGCTGGTAGAATGCACCTGCTCCTAGTATAGAACTGTCAAGCTATTCTTACTCATGTAAGCAGTTTAGTCTCCCTCCCACTTTGTGGAGCAAGCAAATTTTGTATACCCATATTAGTCAATAAGCATGCTTGTATGTGCTAGGACCTCCCTTGATTTTATGCTGACTATGTAACAAATACATATATAAGGACCCTGTTCTCTGCACTCATTAGAATGCCTCCTACAGTGGCCTGCGGGTACCGTAAGATGCAATCTCCCTCATCTGAGGTTAATAAAACATGTTTTTTTGATATTACAGCTTCTGTGCCAATCTCTTCTTTGTTGGTCTTAAGGACCAGATGTATCAGTGAACCCCTAAGAAGGTTTTTATTTCTACAAATGGCGCCCGAAAGTGGGACTCATCGGTGCAGCGGCTATCCAAGGGAGTGGTCTTGAAGGGAGACAGGAATCTACTGAGGAGTACAGGACAGGAATCTACTGAGGAGGTACCCTGCGCACGGAGATTGTTTTGTCTTCCAGCCCAGTATATTTCTGGTCTTCCTGCTCTGATCCTCCAAGTGTTTGCCGCTCCCGACTGAGAACTTCTTTGGCGTGAGTATTTTAAAACGACCGTTAGGTCACTCAGAACTTGGCAGTTGGAATCTGGACACCATTTGATTGGTAAGAGCCGTTTTGCGGCACTTGCTGTTGGTTTGATGCCTTTGATTGGTAAGGTAGTTTTAGTAACACTTACTGTGGCTTTGTTTGTATGATTGGCCAATTTTGGAATTTGTTTTGTAATTATATATGCATTGCAATTCATATAGGCAGGTAATGAGGAGATTTTTCTCTAAACTTTGAAAACTTGAACGGCACACATTGTGTTAAGTGTCACTTGGAGTATAATATTATATATGCTATAATATTTTTGACATGCCTGTTTCTAGCACACTTTTGTTGAAAGTGTTGCTGTTTTGGAGGTACCGATATGGATTTAGGAAGTACTCAGTTGACTCCCTCAGAGGGGATACCTAAATAGGTTTAGGTATAGTAAAAAGATATTTCTTCCTTGGTGACTAAGTACCCCATGGAACTAAATATGTACATAAAACGGATCCGGATCTGCGCACTTAGTAACATTCATAAGTGGTGATATGCAGAGCGCTTTTTGAGTGTTCTACCAGCCAAAACTGGCGAATTTGGTGTATTTTGGCTTCTTGACCATGGAACAGTTTTTTGGGCTACTTTTGAGAGCTCTTCTTGTAAATATGACTTACAATTAGTATTTACAAATAGGTTGGTCTTGCGTACACTTTGTAAGCTGTCCTAAGTATTGATTTGTGGGTTAAATATGTGTTTCAATGTCTATGTGGGGTTTTTGGTTTGACATTGGTAATACTTGTGTGAGTAAATAGCGATTGTGCTCTTTGTGTACGAATGGCTAGCTTTAAGCGCGCTGTGTTGTGTCCTTCTGTAACTGTCTGGAATGAGCTCAATGAGTTTGTTTATGTTTTTTTTGCTGTCATCATTCTGTTATGCACAATGTCATTTAGTTACTTACATATTAAATAAAAATCCAGAAATAAATTATGTAACATATGCTAAACAGCTGCATGTTACTATTAAATTGACAGAGTAAGACACTATACATGTGTGCAAATTGCCACAATGCTAAACATAAAATTAGAATTCGTATTCAATAGGATTAAAATAGGCCTCATACAGAGAAAAAAACGAAATTGTGTGTTTTGTAATCAATAGACTTAAATACACAATGTTACAGCCTTTTCCTTAAATACATTGTATTAGACATTAAAAGGCATGCACATCATATGAGTGAATTTGGTCGTTGCTGAACTAAATACACATTATAGAAAGATAGATTTGACTGCATTGAAATGCCTCAGTTTTTAAATAGACTGTGACGTGCTTTTCTTTCAGCACCCGAGAAAAAAGCTTTCCGACAGCTGTGTTTAAACTGACTAACTGAAAAGAAACTGTTTGACACAGCAAATGGGGATTTAACTCTGTCAGGGTATTTCAAATAATAAAGGGGTTTTTCCTGAGAAAGGCGTGAAAATTCGACGCCTGCTGACAAACAACAGCTGCATAAATAGCATATGGCTATTCCTGCTCACGGCCACAGACAGGAATGCTGTGTCAGCGACATTTTAAGTCAGTGTAAAACTGGTATACAGGCCTGCATTATTTTAAAAGTTTCAAAACACCAGTTTCATTATTTTGGATAACAGAGAACAAAATTGAAAGTAGGGATTTCCTTTCTTAATGCCTTTTTTATAAGTACATCTATGGTTCTGATGTTAAATGATAACTGTCCTTTTAAAAAGTGGCGCAGACTTTTCCTGTTTCAAGTAAGGCTTCTGTGCTTAGGATTATGAATGAATGTGTTTAAATATGATAGGCTACGAATGAAGCTTGCTTTTCCAATGTGGAATCATCAAAATGGTTGGTTTTGATTAAAAAAAAATATTATTTTAATTATATGCAAAAATATATTGTTAAAAATAAATGCTTTAAATTCGGTTTTTCATCTTTATAAAGCCTAATCATCATACTGTGAATTCCTAGCATCAAAGTTGAATTTAAGCAGTGCTGTACCGCAATAAGAAGGGAACTTAAATGTGAAATGTCACTTTACCCAGCCGTACAAAACTTATTTTTATAAGGGTATATCTTATACATTTCTGATTTCCCATTCCTGGGCTATCTAGAGAACACTCTGGGGGTTCCTATTATGCAAAAATATTGTAGGATATTCATTTTTAAGTGCCCCTACCACCAAAGTCGAAATTGAGCTAAAATTCACAATTTTACAAGCAGTTCTACCACTCAAGGCAGTTTTAACGTGCTCTCAGGCTTCCATAAAGTATATGCAAGTATAAAACAAACAGCGGCCTCTGCATTACTAGATTGCACACCACTGTACATAAATGAAAATAAGTATACAAAAGAGCAGACGTTATTATCCTACCTTTAAATTGCTGGCAAACGATCGGACAGGACTGCTTTTCGCTGTGATTCTCCAGAGTTGCTTTGCATTACAAAACCGCATGGCAAGCCTTGCACAAACAAAATGAGCAGCTGCTGAACGGGTCAAAGGTCGGAGTTCTGCATTTAGCAACTTAGCAGGGTGAAGGGTAATGTTTGCTGGGACACTTCGACCTTCGAAAGATTTTTGAAAGACGAGATGATAGCGCAAAGAGAGGAAGAGAAGCTTTGCTTCCTATTTTTGGCAAACACACGTTTAGCGCAATCATATGAAACGAAGGAAGACAACCCTCAGTTGAGCATTGATCTGCCATTTATATAAAATAATGGTTTTAGTTTAAAGAATACTGTGTAGGGGCTACGATAAGGAGGAAATGGATTTTAGTTTGCATTCATGCGCCCTCATGTTAATCTAGTACAATTGCTGTAGAAATTGATTTAAAGTTAACTCAATTTGCATTGTGTTAGACTGAATCAGAGAATAGCCACTTTCTAAGATATCTCCTACAAGTTTGTTTGTGCCCAGTTGCTACAAATAGGGGTTGAAAGTGTTGACAGAAGTAAAACCTGTTTCAGGTTTTCCTACTGTCAAAATGGGGGAAGGAGGCTAGCTCCTCTACAAATTAAGGGTAGGCAAAATTATGTTTTCTCTCTTCTTTTTCTCACTTTTTTTGAGTCTGTCTAAAGCTGTCTAGGAAATGGCCATGTGACAGTTAAGGCACTTTGCATTGTTCATAAGGCGGCACACAAAATGGGGCCTAAACCATTACAGAGAATGTTTACTTGGTACTCCCCAGCTAGAAGTCTTCGTTCCTCGGCAGCCCACCTAGAATGTACCCCACGAGTCAAGAAAACCCGACTAGGAGGTAGATCATTTGGCTATGCAGCCGCAAGGCTATGGAATGAACTACCAAGTGAACTCAGACAGACTGATGACTTACTGCAGTTTAGAAAAAGCTAAAAACCAGGCTCTTTCCAAAAGAATAGCCTTGAGAGATTGGCGCATGATGATTCATAGTTTTATAGCTGCACAGTGATTTAGGTAATCCCAGCGCCAGGATGCCCGTTGGGTGACAGCTGCGCTATATAAATGCTACTTACAATTACAATTACAATTGGCTATTCTGTAATACTGTTTTAAAATTGTTAGAATTAATAAAAAGATGAAACACATAAGCTATGTTACTGCCCATCCTGTATGAAAGAATGAGTAGAACAGATTGATGTTCCCTTATTTGATCTTTAAGGAAAATTGTATAGTGGCGGTTTCTGTTCAAAAATCTCAGGTGGCAACACTATTATTGTTTATGTTATTCTCATGTTCTATACAGTTTTGCAAGGGCATTGCTAGTCTTTTATTAGCTAGTCTGTGTAAATAAGCTGACAGCCCTTATTAGAGCTGGAGATAGGGTTTTTTTCCTTTTGAAAATGATGTTGCATAGTCCAGATCGTGAAAAGTACAATGCAGGAAAGACGCTCATGTGATCCTTAGCAAACATTTTGAAGGAAAATATTGTTTTATAGGAGTTTGTTTGTCATAACATGTTCTGCTGGAGAAAATGTACCCACTATGTTGAAGTTTAGTTCTTTTTGCAATAAGAATCCCTGTTAGATTAGCAGTTTTAGATTTTCCTGCTGCACCTATAACATGAGAGCATGGTCCTAAGCATAACATGTAAGAGAAATTATTTTACAAGTGTCTGCAGTCCTGTACAAGTAATGTAAAATCTATGAGTAAAAGTGTAGAACATTTCCTTTTTCTTGAGGGTTCTTCAGATTAGTAATATAGGAATACACCAATGTAAGTATTTGGAGTATGTCTGTATTGTTTTTCTTTTTCCTCAGAATTTAGTAAATGAACACAGACTTCCTTGGCTGCTTGGGATTGGGTGATGTATTACTCTTGTCAGTTCACCAAAACGTTCCTTTTATACTTGCCAATAGGTCCAGGGTTTTCTACTCTCAGATAGATGAAGTGGCTCTTGGGTGCCTTGCTAATGTATGGGGCGCCCCAAGACTAAGGAAGTATTCTGAGACTATCCTCTCTGTTGTTAGATTATTTCTGTGCCTTGTCTAAAGACCTCTTGTTCTGTCCACCAATAGATATTTGCTGCCTTACAACCATTGCCAGAGGGGCCCGGACATCAGATCCAGCCTGGGAGTCAGCGCCACTCCAGTTTGAAGCCAAAGTGAAAGGAACCAGCATAGGCCTTGCTGGCAACTAGGACCTCAGTGAAGGCGGAAGCACTGGGACGTGAAGTGTGTACCCCTGCCACTGTCTTGGGCGAAAGACGGGGTTACAAATCAGGATGGAGAAATCTTTGTGTGGATCCAGTTTTTGATGCCCAGCTGAGAGAGTCACAGAACGACAAGGACGGCAAGGAGGCTTTTGCTTGAGGTGACCCCCTTTGAAACAAGGGTTGCTTCAGGCCTCTTAATCCTGGTCCCAAAGTGAATGCAAGTCTACGCCTTTGTTTGTTGATCAAGAGATGCCCGAGCACACTGGGTACAATTTGTGCCCCAACAAAAGAGCAGTGCGCCAGAGGTGCAAATACAGGAGTTAGGGAAGGACTTGAGTTTAGGGTACAGGTGCTATGCCCTTGGTGCCTGTTAGATTAAAGTGAAGAAAACTGGTGCACTGCCTGAGACACTGGACAGGATCATTGAGGGTATTTGCCCTGGGGGGTGATTGCCCTATCCTGAAAGAAAGACTTTTCCTTCTCCGTGATTCTTGAGTTGCGAGTTGTGCAGCTCCACCGTGGGAACAACAAGAGCCTGCCTGTGAGGCTCAAAACGGACACAGGGAGAAGACTCCCTCTGGCTGGTGGTTGTACTACAATTTCCCAAGGACTCTTTTTTGTTAGTAATGTACCCCTTTGGTCGTCCCATTTTTTTGGGAGGAGCAGCCCTTTGCGGCTCCTTGTCCTAATTCCTATGGCCCTGTGTGGTCCTCCTGGTCCCCCGAAGCCACAATTGTTTTTGTAATAATATGTCTGATTGCTTTAATATTTTTTAAGAGTAATGTTTATTCTGCACGAGAAAAGTTCATCTGAGCATGTTACTTTACTCTTTCCTTAAGTATATTAATTGATAATTCAGCCCTCATAAAAATACTGAGAAAGTCTATTGAAAATGTTTTTATTAGGTATGTGCTGTTGGCTATTTTGAAATTGACTTGACGAGCCCCCATCAGAGCCCTGAAACTTAAAATTAGACTAGATGGTTTTGGTATTTGCTTTCTGCTTAGGATTGGAAAATATTGAGATTTCTGTTTGAGATAATAGTCATTATTCTCTCTTGCTACCTGTATGACCCAATGCTCTGTTCACTTTGTACTCCTGCTTATACCTTGTATATACCTGCTTAATGAAATGTTTAGAATGTAAATGCCCACCTAGCATAGGATATTGATGAATTTATGAGAAGAAAATGTGCAAAATATTTTCTATGTCTCTACTAGATCATGGGAATGTCTTTAGCTCATGCTAAAAGGATCGTCTGTTAAAGATTGCAGGAATCGCTGTTAGCATGAGCTGAAAGCCATTTTGTACTTGGCAGCCATTTTAGTTAGCCATGTGCTCGCCATGTGCTTTCTCCCTCTTCCAGAGTCTTGCACATGCTCAGAGAGGCCTAGCTGGTAGAATGCACCTGCTCCTAGTATAGAACTGTCAAGCTATTCTTACTCATGTAAGCAGTTTAGTCTCCCTCCCACTTTGTGGAGCAAGCAAATTTTGTATACCCATATTAGTCAATAAGCATGCTTGTATGTGCTAGGACCTCCCCTTGATTTTATGCTGACTATGTAACAAATACATATATAAGGACCCTGTTCTCTGCACTCATTAGAATGCCTCCTACAGTGGCCTGCGGGTACCGTAAGATGCAATCTCCCTCATCTGAGGTTAATAAAACATGTTTTTTTGATATTACAGCTTCTGTGCCAATCTCTTCTTTGTTGGTCTTAAGGACCAGATGTATCAGTGAACCCCTAAGAAGGTTTTTATTTCTACACCACTAGCATCATTTAATGTACAGGTCCCTGGCACATATAGTACACTTTACTAGGGACTTATAGGTCAATTAAACATGACAATTGTGCATAATCCAATTTTACCATGTTTTAAGTACAGAGCATATGCACATTAGCATTGGTTAGCAGTGCTAAAATGCCCAGAATCCTAAAGACAGCAAAAATGAAGTCAGCAAAACAGGAGGTCAGAAGGCAAAAGGTCTGGGGAAACCACGCCAAGCATGCCAGGTCTAATAGAAAGGATGCCCTCATAAGTAGCATGTATTTATTCCTAGACCTATATATTTAAAATAGACTGACAGGCTGTGGTAAGGAAGATTTTCTTTAGTTGGTAGAGATGTTTATGTTCCTCTTCAAGGGTTTATAGTGGATAAACTGGCCTCTCAGAGGTAGTCTTAAAACAAGCATTTGCAATGCAATAGGTCTCGCATTTACGCGAGTTTGAGCTATTGACATTGCAAATGACAATGCTTTTTATTTTTGTTTTCGTTTTTAAAACAAATAAAAGGCATTGTCATTTACAATGCCAATAGCTTAAACTCGCCTAAATGCGAGACCTATTGCATTGCAAATGCTTGTTTATTAAATGGTTACTCTGGAGACAACGCCGCGGTCGCACAGTATCAAACCACGGAGTCGTCGCTCTCCTCGTGCACTCTACTGTTAACCTGCGTTACAAGCACTGCAATTTAGAGAACATGCAACACGGATTTTCATACCACTCGTCACTTCAATGTGCCAATTGCTCACAGCTGCACAAAACTGTAACTGTTCTTTAACCACAATGAGCAAGCCACGGAAAATGACTCCTGCCCTGCGTGACTGCAGACCAGATGTGCTCCCCATCCCACCCCGACCATCTGTGCAGCAGCCAAAGGGGTCCAAGCAATCTCTGTCAGAAGAGCACACGCTCCCTCCCCTCTCAGAACTAAAGGCACCTTAGATGTGTTCCCCAGCGGAGTGGCATTTAGACTATGAAAACAGAACATTATGAAACTGCTCTCTTCTTAGAATCGCAGGCACAGGAAGAAGTGTTCTAAGAATGGTTGCAGGTAAAGGCTAAAACATTTAACAGAAAATGTTGCAAAGGAACACCATTCGAGTAAAGGTACTAGCTTTAAAGCCTAGACCACCACATCCCTTTCACTTATTACTACAAATAAAATGCAGATCCCACCAAAAAAGGGAACTCTACAGGACCTTTAAAGAAGCAACGGTAAAGCCAACAGGTCTGGGCTTGACAAGCTGCTGAGATACTATTTTTTTTTTTAACATTTCTGATAGCAAGAATATACAACAAAAATAAACAAGCATTGGCCGTGCGGCCGTGAAAGTGACGCGGCCACGAAAGTGAAAGTGATCTCATGCTTAATGAGGAAGCGAGGGGGGGCGGGTTGTGTGTGTGCATGACGAGCGAGTTAATGAGCCATGACGAGCAGATGGCGGCTGTGCACGTGCAAGCGCACGTAACCGCAAGCTTGAGGCCAGCAAAAGCATGTGGTCGGACTTTTTAAAGCCCACTTACTAAATGTCTCGCCAGAGCAGCGCATGCGCTGGCTCAGGCGAGACCTAAAAAGGATGCATACCCTCATCCACTCTTAGTAGCATGCTTCATCACGAGGTACTCCTTCGCCAGGTCTGGTTGATGCTAGGCTGGTTATTCCAGAGCTCTTACTCAGGAGCAAGTTTTTAGATGTGTGAAGGATTAAAGTTGTGTTAAGAAGGGGGAAACATTTATACTTTTGTTGAGGGTTAGGTCTATCTTAAACAAGACTAAAAACTGGTGTGTAGTAAGATTAGGATGCCTACCTCATCTCCCAAATCCAGGCCCAGGAGATAAGAGGTGAAGAGGATATTATAATCAATACATGATATAAGAGGTGAGGAAGGTTTGATGATAACTAAGGCAGTGGAATTAAGGTGATGCTTTTGCCACTTCTATTTCTCTATAGATGAAAGTAATCTTCAGTGTGTGCTGGCACATCTGATTGAGAACCACTGTCAGAATAGTGCTTGTTCTCTGAGGGTGAATGGAGAGTATTGACAATTGAGAATGGAGGGAGGCAAAAGCCTCAATGGGTGGTGGAGAAGTTAGCAGGAAACAAGTTTGTGACATTTTTAATTAATATGTGTATAGGTTGTGACAGGGGTACCAAGAATGTTTGGGGCAAATAGAAGGGCTCCAGTTATATGTTTTACTATTTGGACATGAGAAGGTGTTTCTTAGGGTTGCAGGAGAGGTAGTATTATTAGGTCGAGCCTATAGCGGCAGCGCGCATGCGCTGCTCGCTTTGCGAGGCATGCAGTAATTGAGTATGGAGTGGAAGTTCTGTGGAAGCTCCGCCCACTCTCCGCCCATGTTTTTAATTGGCTTGTGTCATTGTGTTTCGTAAATGCTGCCTTCTGATTGATTATGAGGCTTGTTAGTCCCTCCTTATTAAGGCCATGTCATCATTTGTACCCTCCCATGGCTAATGGCCCCTTTACTTCCAGTGTACATAGTACGGTATTTAGACTCCCGATGTCCGTGCTTACCCCCCACACCCCATTGTCCATGATGCAATGCAATAGGTCTCACGTAAATGTGAGTCCTATTGTATTGCAAATGCTTGTTTGTTATGTGTACATACCTTCACGGTACCTCTGCTCTGGTAGTTATCGACACTGAAAGCCAAGATGCACTTCAGCTCAGAGCCAAAAGTATTGAGCTATATCCAGTAAAAACGAGTCCTCCACTTCATAAGCAGCCATCACCAAAACAAACAAACAAGCAAGTGCCCTCCGCGGTCGCGTCTCCGTCCCCAGTGCACGGAGCAGATGGCGAGCTGAGAAATTCCCCCGGAAAGCGCCTGCCCACGGAAACGCGGGTCCGCTTGATGCAGCCGGGCTGAATGCTCACGTTTCCTCGCTGACCTCACTTCTAAATCCCAGGCAGTGTCGCCCAGTCGGTGATTCTAGGAAAACACCCAGTGCACCTGTGGAGACGGGGCCTGGAAGAAGCAGAGGGCTGTCAGGCCGGCCGCCCGCCTCCAGCCGTTCCTCCAGTCTGAGCCTGGCATGATGATTAGCGAACGGGCCCCTCAACAACTGGAGTGCCTGGAAAGTATTTCCTGCCTTGGTGCACCGTGTGTAAAAGAGAAATATGGCATGATGGAAAAAAGTAAACGTGTAAAATATGATGGAAAAGGGAAACCCCGTGTAAATTGGAAGCTTCAAGAGCTTGCATTCTATGCCTGACGTGGTTTACAAGACGTTCGATGAAATTGCAAGAGATTAGCACCAACCACGCTTTGAACGTTCGTTTAGGGTTGTAACATTCTTATTAATAAAAGATGTACAGTTTACTTTTTGAAAGTGTTTGTCAAACACCAATAGCATGTGTTGTAAGATGATACAGGCATTGCTTCCTATTCAGGAAGTTCTGTCTACATAACACATCAGTTTAAGTCATCAGCGTTGTTTCATCCTAAAGTCCTATTCAGTGCACTTTCTCTTTTCAAGTAGCTAGAAACATCGTCATGTGCTGTGCTAGCTCCACTGATTGCATGCAGTTACTTTAATTCAGTGCTGTAGCCACAGAAGCAGCTTGGAGTCAGACGCCATCTTGATCTTGTTATAAAACTGCTGACATATTACTCTTGTGACAAGTATTTCCAGTTGGAATAAAGAGCTTGAGTCACATTTCCCGAACAGACCCTCAAGTCTGCCACTCACTGTCAAATGTTGTGCCACCGCCACGTGCTCCTTTATCTGCGTCCTCCCTCTGGCTTCCTCCGTGGTAGCGTCTCTTGGCCAAACTGGAAACTTGCATGGCACTTTGGTGTTGATTAAAACCAGAAATGTTGCTTCAGCACTCTAGTCAGATAATAGAAGGTACTGCTTTGACATTTATTAGGCTGTGCGCTATTTGATATCGAAATAAGACAAAATAACGAAATCTATAGCTAGAATTTTAGGCTACTGTCTGACTACATAATTTCAGTATAATAAATACTTACTTATACTGCACACTACTAAAAACAGGCATTTGCAATGCAACTGGTCTCTCCTTTGTGACCTAATATGTATTTAGCTATGCAGCACATTAACCTGGGTGCTGAAACATCTACTGTTCTTTGACATGGAGGGAAAGTAAGCACCAAACTGCGGAACACGCCAAGTATGGGAACACATGGAGAGAAATACTGTTGTAGGCTCCACTTATTATAAATATAATTAAAGTTTATCAATAATTTAATGTATTAATATTCAGACCACTCCTAAGAGCTCAAATACTACATTCACTGCCTAATCTACGGCCACACTTATAGTCACTGTAACACAGTCCATTGCAGTAATGTGCGATACTATCATGCATGGCTAAACACTTATAAGGTCCCAAAGGTGAGACCGATTGCATTGCAAATGCTTGTTTTTAATGGTTGGGAGGAGGGGCTGAGTTGCTGAAGCTGGTAGAACAAGGTTGGTGCCATGGCTCATCACAGTTGGTCACCTCCACTCACCTCTTATCCTGGGCATTATTGGTTGGCCTCTCCACCCCCTGGTCTGAGCATTAACACTTAGGATGTTGTATGCGCTGTGTGACAGGAGTCATGCTGTCCATGAGTGTAGCTGTCATATGTGTGCTTCCCAGTTGTTACGCCCCATTACCAGTCAATCCAGGCCTATGTGAGCACCTCAAAAGCCATGACCATACCCCCTCTTTGAGTGATAAGCTACAACGGCATGCAAGGATCTACCATAGGATTTGAGCATTGAAATTGGGTATTCACTGCAGGAGTCAAGGATCCCACAGTCAATACAAGCCACAGACAGGGCTTGGCCAGGTGCTTGGATTTCCTCTCTGTTGATGAGATGAAGCCTCTCTGCTTTTTCTCTTCACCTGTGTTTCTCACATGGGTTCAGCCCTTCACCTTTCAGTCAATATAATCTTCAAGCAAGATGTTGACAACATCTTCCTAGAAGTTTTCTGTTTATGACGCTTCTTGAAATTCCTGCTGCAATTTCACTTTTAACCCTTTTGTGTGTCTTTGGAGTTAGATACTGGAACTCTGTCAGTCCGTCAAAGTTGTGCTGCATCAACAGTCTCTTGGACCTCTGCAGTGTTGTAAGCAGACACTGTGTAAATCTTGTATCTGATCAGTGTCTCAAGTTGTGGAGATTTGACAACTGCTATCTCACATCAGAACAAGACCAGTCTCATGATGATTCTTTTGGCTCCTGCAAAATCTGTGTAGATGAAACAACTAAAACTGGGTGTATACAAATTTAAAGCTGATGTTAGAGCAGAGAGTAACAATAGTCTTGGGTTCTGTTTAGATTAAAAAGGCTGTCAATCGTGGGAGACTGCTGAAAATCAAAGAGAACCTTGATTTGACAAGACGAGTTGTGTGACTGCAACCCGACAATGACTCCTGTGTGATTTCTCTCATATCCTTATTCCATTTTCCCCTCTTCACCATCAGCACCAAGGGCAGCCTTTGACATTTTGGCACTGTTGATAGGGAAGGAGACTGGCAGGTTCCACATCATTACCACAACAACATTCAGATCTACAAGTTAGTGGTGACTTGAGTTTGACATGCGAGAGGGGTGAGAGCCTAAGGTAGGTGGGAGTGAATAGCAGAAACCTGTCTTCCATCTCTCAGTACAAGTGCTCCATATAATTGACTTACAGGGTTCTACTCATGATGGGGCAATGCAAAAGATGTAAAGAACATCGAATCTTCCACCTGAGGGTTCTTAGAGATCTCACTGACAACTCAAGTTTCATTCTAGTTATCTGTTTGATGTCCTTGGAAGCTCTTTGTGAAAAACAAACCTGTAATTGATAAGTACCAAACTACAGCTCTATATATTAACACTATAAATTAACACTCTATAAAATTCCGGAATATGCTAAGCTAATTAGAATAATTAGGATGTTGGTATTGCCCACAAAATGTAAGGCATGGAACTGCTTTAAATTCCTTTTTAGTCAAAATTGATTATGACTGTAATTTACTATGGTTGTTTTTCTGATGATCAAGATTTTTTCTTTATAACTGATTGTTTTGAACTTTGCTGATGTCCACCGATTGCATGTGTGAATGACCAAAGTAGTTTCACTTCAATAGTGTTTTTCCATCTCTTTGGTCGGATTTGTTGATTTGATGACCTGTAAAGCTGAAATCGCTGCTGCTTTTTGTTGTCTGATTGTTCATTCGCACAAGATGACGTCTATGCCCACCACCTTTAAGAAAGTGGTGGTCTAATTTTATTGGTCATATGTGATGCACCAAACAGCCTCACAGTTGCTGCGTATATAGCATTATTGCCATAGCATCACAGCCTTGCACTTAATTTGCTGACTTGCGTTTGACCAAGTTTTGATTGTGACTGTAACTTACTATGATCGTTTTGATTCGCAATGGAGTTTTTCTGTTTTACTCCTGATTATTTTGAATTTTATGGAAATATCTCTCTGTCCACATTTGTTGGTGTTCAGAGTGGTTTCAATTCCTTATTGTTTTCCCCCCCTTCTCTATGTTGATATTTTTTTGAGTAATTGCCAAGCTGATATGCTTCAATACTTTTGCTGATTGCTAGTTGTATATCTAATTCCATTCTCTGATTATCTTTTCAGTCCATTTGGGTCAGGGCCAGTGAACTCTCATTTGAATGACTGCTCATGGCCACCATCTTTAAGGAAATGGTTGTCTAGTTTTCATGTCCAAGTGTGATATGCCGGACAAGGGAGTGATATGTAAAGTCATGCAGCAACCACATCAGATTCAGATTTCTTAATTGTTTCAGTTAATTAAAACCATAACAATGTTACATTTAAGAACACACATATCTATTTAAATAGCTGCCTTAGTAAAATACATCTATGCTAAGTAAGTCATAACAGCACCATGCAGTATCACTTGATAAAATCAATTACAGAAGTAAAAGCTTTAACAATTGCAAGCAAATCATCATTGACAACAGTAAAAGACTAATCAGTCATTGTATAGACTATTTTTGTTCACGACCATAGACAGGATAGCCAAGATCGTGCCAATTTATTTCCTTCTCAGCTCTCAGCCTGTCGAACCCTTTCAGTGTTCAGTAGGGGCAATCACCCATGCAGTGCTACCAGTTTTACCTTGAGAATGTAGGTGAGTGCTTGATAGAATGTTAGATACACAAGCTGACATTTACAGTGTTTGCATTCAAGGTTTTAGAGAAATGCCCATTTCATGCAGTGGTAAAAATGTCATTAATTTGCAGTTCAACTGGGGGTCAGCTAGGTTTAGACTTGGTATAATAGCTTCTCTCATCATGCAGCAAGCACATGATTTGTACACATGCATCAAAATGAAGTGACTGTTCTAGAGGTGTCATCGAAAGGGGATGGGATGAGTCCTATGCCAGGACTCACATTAGCCGATAAGGCAGCTGGGACAGGTGGAAAGGCAACCCTCAGGGATGTCAATCTCAGGTAGATAAAGCCTCCAAGGATAAGATAGAAAGTGGTCCTAAAGAGGCGGGTATGTCCTAGGGCGCTCTTGAGAAGTTCTTTTCCCTTACAGATGACTCAGACATCTCAGATGCTAGCATCTCTGTGTCAAGTGGAGAAGGGGCTGCAAAGTAGAGCAGCAGTAGTGGGCAAGGAGATTCGACTTGTCCATCTCAGCAAAGAAAATCACTCTCCAAAAGGGGTAAGAAGAAAAGGAAGTACAAGACTGCAGGGGAAGAGCCTGATAGAGGAAGTATGGAGGACTTAAGGTGGGACTATTCTGGGATGCAGCTAATATTTCCTGAGGGGGAAAAAAGTGAGAAAGTGTTGGCTGAGCCAGGCTCAATGGCTGCCCGGGCCCACCAGGGGCAGCGAGAGCTGGGGATCCATCACAATCTTTCAATCTATAAAACACTTCCCAAAGGAAGTCAAGAGAGATTATCAAAGAGCCTGTCTTGCCGCCAAAAAGTTGCAGGGTGCAGTTAGAAAAATTGGCAAACATGCACTGATATTGCTGGGAGTATAGTCATGGTAGAAAACCGGACAGAAATCCTTGAAACTGAATTGGTGGCCCTGAAGACTTAGGGTGCAAGACAGGAGTGGGTTCTGAATGATGATATGTGGAAGCTGGAAGACCCAGAAAATTGACAACGTCGTAATAATTTATGATTTTTTGGGGTACCTGAAGGGATAGAGGGAAACAATGTTAGAAAATATATGGTATCCCTCTTGAATGGTGCATTTCCCGATATATACTCATGGGATTGGGACAAGGAAATCCAGCATGCCCACTGATTTCCAATGTTGGTGTCAAAGCGTGCTTTCAAAGAACCGGAACGACCACGGGCAGTGTTGGTGTACTTTGGCAGTTTTTTATTACAGCAATCTGTCTACGATCTGGCTCGCCCTATTGCAAAAAGAGAATATGATGGAGTGACTTTTTTTGCCAAATCTGACTTTGCTCATACCACAGTCGAATGAAGATGACAATTAAGGCATCTTTTCGCACCATTTCAAAAACTGGGAGCTGAGATCTACCTACAGAATCCAGCCCAGTTAAAGACTGTCTTTAAGGGGGCAATCCGTAGCTTCACCTCAGAAGTCCGGGTTCAGGCATACTTAAAAGATATTTCAGCTGGGTCAGGGAGTAGTGCCAAGTGATGGGGCATACTATCTATGGTTAACGGTGTAGTCCACGGGGGAAGGGAAAAGAAGGTTGTCACTGCCTTTGTCAGAGCGGTCAGATCCTCAGTCAGATTATGTCAGATGGTAAAGTAACTGCATGATTGTTCTTTTGGCCGTACGACTGGTGGGATGGGGAGGAGGAGGTGTGGGATTGTGTCACATGTCATCATCCTGGCTCAGGCTGGGCCTGGTTGTCCTTCTTTTGGTGGTGGGAGGGAGGAGGTGGGGTGGATGTGGGACAGGGGTCAGAAGGGTGGGGTGGAACTCACATGCTGGTGGGACGGCTGCATGCTTTTTGGGGATTATTTCTTGCAGCGAATAGTGGTCTCAACGGTTAAGCATTGGGATAGTCTTGCAGGTTAGTAAGGGGTAAATTGCGAATAGCTACCATAAATATCCGTGGGCTTAACAAACATAAGAAGAGACAAAAAGTAGCTGTGGGGTTACAGCTGTTAGGCACAGATATTATTTGTATGCAAGAGATTCATATTGAAGGTGCACAACTTAATTTGTTAAATTCTCTAGGATATAGGTTGATTGGGGGGACAACACAGAATGCTCGGATGAGTGGCATGGCTATCCTGGCGTGTAATAATAGCCTGCAGTTAACTCAAATGTGGGCTGATAAATTTGGCCGATGTGTTATATCTGAATATTAGTTTTGTTGAAAAATGTTCTATATGCTAAATTTATGGAAGCAATGTGGATGACCCAGGAGTATTTGAATGGGTGACCAAGGAATTAGCACTGTGGACCCTTCCTGTAATTCTCTGCGGAGATTTCAACATTAATATACCGACCAGCTGGTCCCCGAATGCGGATGCGGATTGGGTTTATACCGGGAGGAAACCCAAGGCATTTCATGCCCTGAGGGGCCTGTGTAGGGATCATGGTCTGGTCAATTAATGGAATTGGCAAAAACCTTTAGATCTAGGGTATACCTCTTTTTCTATAGCACATCTTTCTCATTCTCGACTGGATTATGTGTTTGTTTCTCATTCTTTAACGCATGACTGTATCATAGAAAAAGCCCCTCGCATATTTTCGGATCATAATCCATTATTGGTAGAAATCAAGGGGGAAGGTTTAAGCCCAGGGTGATGTCATGGAGCTTTGAACAGGCTCTTCTGGTAAATGAAGACTGCCGTAATCATAAGATACATTGGATTCCTACCTTTCTGAAGGATAATTTGGGGAGTGCATCAATAGATTTACTGTGAGACACCTTGAAGGAGGGTATCCATGGGGAAACTTTAAGGTTCTCGCTGAATCCTAATAGGCAAGGGTGGCACTTACTAAGGGCCTTCAAGTTACTCTGGCAGAAGAGGAGTTGGTCATGGCCTCACAATAAGGGGGTGATTTGGGGGAAGTAGGAGCAAAGGTGGCGGTGTCCAAAACTGCTATTTTGAAAATCTTGGCTAAGAAAGCCTCTGACAAGCTTATGGTCTGGAAAGAAAAATCTTTTGAATGCACTGAACAGATTGGGCATCAACTGGCTATTTAAACTAGACAACAGAATATGCAAAATTTAGGCTGGGAAATTCAGAATCCTGTCATGGGACTGATAACTGACCCAGTTAAAATCAGCAAAAGACACACAATTGATGGACGGAATGCAGAACAAATCAAAACATTCACCCCCAGTCAAGAGATCTGGGTTAAATCCATCATTCTTTTGCTCACCATGCCACCCCAGTTTAGACCTGGCCATATGCAAATCAGTCTTGACCCTGTGCCTCATGGGAACAGTCCAGCCCGAACTGCCAAGCCAGGTCCTCCCTGGACCAGAAACAAGCATCCTAGGACCGGTCTCGGGGTTTCACCCTCTTCAGCCAGGATAGCTTGATTCCAGTGGCACAGTGAGCCCAGGACCCACGTCTGGGCATACCTGGCGCACTTAGGGCGAGAAAGCAAAAGACACACAATTGATGGACGGAATGCAGAACAAATCAAAACATTCACCCCAGTCAAGAGATCTGGATTAAATCCATCATTCTTTTGCTCACCATGCCACCCCAGTTTAGACCTGGCCATATGCAAATCAGTCTTGACCCTGTGCCTCATGGGAACAGTCCAGCCCGAACTGCCAAGCCAGGTCCTCCCTGGACCAGAAACAAGCATCCTAGGACCGGTCTCGGGTTTCACCCTCTTCAGCCAGGATAGCTTGATTCCAGTGGCACAGTGAGCCCAGGACCCACGTCTGGGCATACCTGGCGCACTTAGGGCGAGAAAGCAAAGACACACAATTGATGGACAGAATGCAGAACAAATCAAAACATTCACCCCCAGTCAAGAGATCTGGGTTAAATCCATCATTCTTTTGCTCACCATGCCACCCCAGTTTAGACCTGGCCATATGCAAATCAGTCTTGACCCTGTGCCTCATGGGAACAGTCCAGCCCGAACTGCCAAGCCAGGTCCTCCCTGGACCAGAAACAGCATCCTAGGACCGGTTTGGGGTTTCACCCCTCTTCAGCCAGGATAGCTTGATTCCAGTGGCACAGTGAGCCCAGGACCCACGTCTGGGCATACCTGGCGCACTTAGGCGAGAAAGCAAAAGACACACAATTGATGGACGATGGATTTAGGCCCAGATCTCTGTACTGGGGTGAATGTATGACATTGTTCTGCATTCTGTCCATCAACTGTTGTTTTTGCATTTGTCACCCCGAGTGGGAGGGGTATGCCCAGACGTGGGTCCCGTGCTCTCCATGCCACTGGAATCAAGCTATCCTGGCTGAAGAGGGGTGAAACCCCGAAACCGGTCCTAGGATGCTTGTTTCCAGTCCAGGGAGGACCTGGCTTGGCAGTTCGGGCTGGACTGTTCCCATGAGGCACAGGGTCAAGACTGATTTGCATATGGCTGGGTTCAAACTGGAATGGCATGGTGAGCAAAAACGATGGATTTAGGCCCAGATCTCTGTACTGGGGTGAATGTATGACATTGTTCTGCATTCTGTCCATCAACTGTTGTTTTTGCATTTGTCACCCCGAGTGGGACGGGTATGCCCAGACGTGGGTCCCGTGCTCTCCATGCCACTGGAATCAAGCTATCCTGGCTGAAGAGGGGTGAAACCCCGAAACCGGTCCTAGGATGCTTGTTTCCAGTCCAGGGAGGACCTGGCTTGGCAGTTCGGGCTGGACTGTTCCCATGAGGCACAGGGTCAAGACTGATTTGCATATGGCTGGGTTCAAACTGGAATGGCATGGTGAGCAAAAACGATGGATTTAGGCCCAGATCTCTGTACTGGGGTGAATGTATGACATTGTTCTGCATTCTGTCCATCAACTGTTGTTTTTGCATTTGTCACCCCGAGTGGGACGGGTATGCCCAGACGTGGGTCCCGTGCTCTCCATGCCACTGGAATCAAGCTATCCTGGCTGAAGAGGGGTGAAACCCCGAAACCGGTCCTAGGATGCTTGTTTCCAGTCCAGGGAGGACCTGGCTTGGCAGTTCGGGCTGGACTGTTCCCATGAGGCACAGGGTCAAGACTGATTTGCATATGGCTGGGTTCAAACTGGAATGGCATGGTGAGCAAAAAACGATGGATTTAGGCCCAGATCTCTGTACTGGGGTGAATGTATGACATTGTTCTGCATTCTGTCCATCAACTGTTGTTTTTGCATTTGTCACCCCGAGTGGGACGGGTATGCCCAGACGTGGGTCCCGTGCTCTCCATGCCACTGGAATCAAGCTATCCTGGCTGAAGAGGGTGAAACCCCGAAACCGGTCCTAGGATGCTTGTTTCCAGTCCAGGGAGGACCTGGCTTGGCAGTTCGGGCTGGACTGTTCCCATGAGGCACAGGGTCAAGACTGATTTGCATATGGCTGGGTTCAAACTGGAATGCCATGGTGAGCAAAAAAACGATGGATTTAGGCCCAGATCTCTGTACTGGGGTGAATGTATGACATTGTTCTGCATTCTGTCCATCAACTGTTGTTTTTCCAGTTAAAATCAGGGCATCATTCTAACAATACTATCTTTCCTTTTACCTGGGTAACACAGAGGGGGTTCCCGGTGAGTTTAATGAATATTTAGATGCAATCCCTTATTTATGACACATTTTCAGATGAAGAGCAGGGGCAGCTAGAAGGTTTTCCACAGTGGATATAGATTCTTCTGGGGATGAACAGTCTTCCAAGTGGTAAAGCTACTGGTACCGACGGTAACCCCATGGAGTTTTACAGGACATTTGCTCGACCACTTAAGGATTGCATGACCAGGTTGTTTGATCATATTTTTAAAGGGGCAGCCAGTACAAAATTTATTTTTAAGATTGTCAAATTAGGTTATACCTATGGAGGAGAAAATAAATCCCACCCTACACAGCCCTATTTTGACCCAACTATTTATGAGTTGATCCCTAAAGATCCCTGATAGATCTGCATTGTTTGCCAAAGACATGTAAAAATTCAGTCTAACGATTACCAACAGTCTCTGAGCACTACCCCATACCTTAAAGGATCCATGAAGGGTCATAAAACTACTTTTTTGTAATAACTATCATGTGCCCCCAACTATTTTACTTACAACTATTTTATAAGGATGGAATAAAATTCATTTAAATGTTTTTATGTTGCAGTTTGTTTGCAGCTTGTGTCAAGAATCTGATCGTATGTGAATGTAGTCTTATGTTGCCTCTGTTAAAACATGCTATTACTGCTTGAGGGCAAGTTCGAAATCCCAGTGAGTTGAAAGAATGGTTCAGAAGTTGAATTATCTCAGTCAGGAGTGCTAGACACATGCAAATAATGTGTGTTAAGGTTTCAGGGCTATATTACAGCCTCTGCAGGATTTATTAGTTCCTTCTGCAAACCATTTTGGACAAAGATCCAAAGTTGGTAGATCTCCCAAAGGCAAATGCATTAATTTCATTTTCATATGAAATAAAGAACTAGAACTCAGATATTCCTGCCACACTAAGGTTTAATAGAATTGGGCTGTAATCCATGAGTGAGCATGCTTTGAGATGGTGTTTTTTCCTCCAAAAGCAAGAGCTTACACTTAATTTTGTTGACATGTTTCTAAAAACTTGAAATGAGGTTGGTCATTCCCACAGCTTTTTTATTTGTAGGAACACTATGCTAGACCGTAAATAGTCTCTGTAAGGACCTTTGTTTGTAGATAATTCAGTCCAGAGCCTTTGGTCTAATGAGTACCCCATCCTTCTGGCCCACCGGGAAAACGCCAGGTGCCTGCTACGGCCAGTCTGGCCCTGAAAGGCACCCTGTCTTGTGTACTTTTGCTTACAGCCCAAACTCCAGGCTGATTTTGGTTGGCGGAGGGTTACAGGGTAATTGAAAGATCTGCCAATATGTGTTGATATTTAACATTTCTAGCCATTCAGATTCTCCGCTGCAAAGTGCTTCACAGCCATAGGCTATAGTGGGTAGCAAAGCAAGCATATCTGTGTCTGTTTGTGCCATGATCCCACTAATTGTGAGGCCCACAACAATGCAGAGACTCAATTTTGAGGGCTGGTAGGTGATCACAACAGCACATAATCACCTACGTATTCCCATATTACCAAATACACATTGAATCCTTAGCATTGTTAAAGGCAGTAGAGTCCCGCAGCACCAACAGAATTGTAGGAAGTATTTTATGACCCTGAGACATAAGAAAACAGGAAACAAGCCAGCAAGCCCTTGGAGTCACTCTGGGTTCAAGTGAGATGGGTCCAGTCCTTGTCCTCAGCAGGGCAGAGATCAGCAGGCAGCAGGGGCAGCTCAGCACAGCAGTCAAGCAGAGTGTAAATCCTTGCAGCACAGCAGTCCTTACTCCTGGCAGAGTTATTCACATGTCCACTAGTGTATTGATTTGGTAGGGTCAGAGCCCCAGTACTTATACCCACATGTGCCTTTGAAGTGGGGGCGACTTCAAAACAGCTCATTGAAGTGAACAGGTCCCCTTTCATCACAGCCCTGTCTGCCAGGCTATCTCTGGGGGTGTGTGTGTGTGGGGCGGGGGGTTAATCAGTCCTTTGTTTGGGGACAGACAACAGCCTATTCAGATGTAACTGCCAGCTCCCTCTCCCCCTTCCTGCCCAGGAAGACTATCAGAATGCAGAGGAATGTGGATGAGTCTTCTGTCACTTCCACCCTTCTTGTATTTGTGGCTTTTTAGAGGGAATGCTCAAAGTGTAGCTGTCACCCAGCCCAGAAGTGTATTGGAGACAGGCTGCGGGCACCCAGAGCTAATTTAAGCACAGCGAAATTTCCACTTTCTAAAAACTTTCACAACTGAGATTAGAATTTGGGATTCAAAGGCAAGAGCTGGCTCGCAAAGGAGCATACATCAAAAGTTGGCATAAGATTAAAAAGGGGGATCCAGGGACCTTAAACTCCCACCTATGTAAAGTACTCCAAGCCAAGGAAACGGGCCCGGCCAGACGCTACCTGGAAGACTCCATAGAGCAACTAGGTCCATGAAACCTCTGGCTGTCATCTGGGACAAGTGAGAGCCTCAAAAAGCTAGTCTATAAAACCATTAAAAGAGTCTTCCTAATGAAGGATAAAGCCACCCGTTGAGGGAGAGCACACGGCTGGTTCACCATACAGAGTTACACTAAGGCCATGCCTCAGACGTACCTGTGCATCAGGTTTTCCAAAGCCACCAAAAGAAGCTCTTGAAGTTCCGCCTAGGTATACTACCATCTGCACTCCATCTACCGTCGTGTCGACGTCCCCTGACTCCAACAACCTGTCAACTCTGTGAGGAAGGAAAGGAAGACATTCCGCACCTGCTATGTATATACAGGGTGCTACTAAGGGAACAGCGAGCATTACTCAGACCACTATTCAATAGCAAAAAAATAAGTTCATGCAGACAGGTGGTGAAAAAAAGTTTCCCTGGACAGGATGTGCAGCTGAGTTGCCGCCTGGTTAAATTCTTGAGTATAGTGAAAACAAAGATAAAATAAAATAAGACACTATAGTGGAAGGACTATGCTACCTCAAGGAAGATCACACGCAGTGGGTGCTTTAACCAAAAGAGTGGAAAATAAGCAAATCCAGCTACAATCCAAATTTTAATCGCTGTTAATTCCAAGATTGCCCCATCCCCTGAATAATAACTATGTATAAGGGTCATTCCTTCCGTCATCCTAAATCCGACATGACACAGCAAGGTAGAATCCCTGAGGGTACCACTTTGGGTATATAAACACCATATCTTGCTGAGGTAGTCAGAGGAGTAAAGGTCTTCCATGCCAACACACTGACGCGAGACGCTGAGGTTCCTGCACGTAGACACTCCAGCTCGCAGTGGTCTGACATTCCTTGCGGGGTGTCCATCTCGAGACAAAGACAGGGTCCCACAGTCTCTCACTTCAGGTAATGGGGTTGACTTTATCCTAGAGGGATTCTTGGCTTTATACCTACATACATCCTAGGTACACTTAGGTACATCTAATTAGGGTCACATCGTAGGAGTACGCATTTTACTGTCATGTATTTTATATACTTGCCTGTATTCATTGTTTTAGCACGATGGTAGAAATCTACCATCCTTTTACTCTGTTAGTGCTTCTAATCATTTATATCTGTTGCTGTCTAATGGTTGTTTCAGCACACCTATTTTACACTAGAATGATGCTGGTTCAATAAATGATTATTGAAAAACATCCCTACCATTTATTCTGTGTATCTCTCTGAGACAAAGTGAGCACAAGTGACTGTGCGAAAAGTATTGCACTGTTTCCACGATCCTGAGGGATCAGGGTTGTTATGTTCGATAGTTGCTAAGAAATATTCTCTCCTTGGTAAGAGGGGTGTCTAGTGGCACTGTGAGCTAGCTGGTATACAGGTTAACATACCCGGTGAGGGTGTCTAGAATCAGTCTGGACACCAATCCTACAGTGTATGTTGTCTAAACGCGCAGATCCTATGTAGGTTTATAGGAACTACACGACATGGTGCCCAACGTGGCGCCGCCAATGTTAGTTTGGTACTTATTTAACAGTTAAATCTGAGTAGTTCAGTCGTGCTTTTCTCAGAGACCCCTACTCACATTTCCCCAGAGACGTCTGGAGTGGGAAGGGAAATATCCGCCACTGCTGAGTAGGCATATCCTACGTATTGGCTGTAGGTTTATCAAGCTTAAAGGACAAATTATTCCTATTGTGCATAACCTTATCTCAGTTTCCTTGAAACTCTTACTTGAAAACCTTTGTCAAAAATGGCTGACGAAGATGCCGCTGTGCGAGCACAACGCGCTACAGTTGGGGAAGAAGGAGAGGAAAATGAAATTAACATTTCAGAAAATGTTAGAACTGCCCTTACTATGAAACTAGCAGACTATGGAGTCACAGCTAGGGGTGGGACAGTAACATTTGTGATTGAGGCACATGAATCATATAGAACAGAGGTATTCTATTCATGGATTAAATTCCCACAAGCAGACGCACAATCACATACATTTCATTCTTACACGAAGATGAAACACCAGATGATTGCTGTCCGTATGAGGACATTGAAGTTCCGCTCACCTACCAGGAGCACATAAACTGGTTTAAAGGCGCCCTCCCCACACAAAAGCCAAAGTAAGACTAGGTCCGCTCGGAAGAGATGGAGCCACTTGGCCTGTCCTTGCAGCTTACACACCACATCCAAACATTGACTCAATGCCAGTAGCAGACTTACGTCCTCTTCATACAGAAATAATAAAACTTTACAGAAACCTGACAAAGTTTGTGATGAGAATACTCACACTTCAGCCAACAAGGGCTACAGAAACAGGACAAACTCAGGGGTCTACAACTAAAATTACACCACAAATGCTACACACCGTTATGGGTAAAATGCCCACTAAACGTGAGCAAATGCCATTCTGGATAGTTCAGAAAATAACACAGCTAGAGGCAGTATTTCCACACACAAGCCCTCAAGAAAAACACAGATGCTAACAACCTGCTGGCCAATGGGGATAGCTCCCCAAATGGAGGATTTTACCACTTGGGGTACAGTTTTCGCTGCCATATATACCAGAATTCATGGTATCCCGTCATTAGCAGTAATACCAGATGTATTAAGGCAAATACAGAATGAGTATGGAGCAGAACCTGCTCTGAACTTAGGGATGAAATTATTAGGAAATTGTGCACAGGTATGAGCTATCATATTAGCTAACATTAAAGGGGATGCAGCAGCAGTGGCAATTCGCCAACGCCTGAGGGATTTCGCTCGTTTGCAACAGGAACGTGACGTACCTAAAATTATTGAAGACACCTATGCTGAACTAGGTAGAGATAGTTTGGGAGCTAGAGCAACAAAACCTCAACTCATGGGTGGTCCTGAAAAGGATAACACCAAGCAAGTACCTGATTATTCCAAGAAGAAATGGGATAATAACAATAGAAAACAGAAAAATTGAGAGAATAGATCTCAATCCAGGGGTGGGTCTCCTCAACAGGAGCCCTCCGAAAGGAGGTACAGCCTTAGGAATAGAGATAACATAAAAAAAACTGACAGGTATGAGAATACTGATACACGTTCCTCTTGTTCCTTTCAGGGTTCACCAAGAAACTCCGAGAGGGAAGAACACAGACAAGAAGAGTGTACAAAGTCCAGAGGCATGCCACGTACTTCAGACTACACTTCCAAAAAAGAAGAGAAGCCAAAATCAAAACCTCAAATTAAAAAGAAGAAAGTAGCAAGTCTTAAAGTTAGACATGCCCAGAATTCTGAGGTCTCAGCTTCTGAATGGGGAATGGGCTCTGACGATGCTAGACAGCACAGCACAAGTAACAATAGCTCACCAGAACCTGATGGAATTTCTGGTGACAGCGGAGTTGAATGAGCATATCATGGTGGAGACACCTGAAAAAAGGGTAAGTGTCCCACATCGGTTACATGAGATAACACTCCAAATGAAGGGGGACAAACCCAAAACAATTAAAGGTCTCTTTTGGGAGAACTTGACTTACGGCTATGACATCCTTTTAGCTGAGAAAGATTGACCACCTGAAACTGTTATGGAATGCCCTAAGGGAGAGACAGTAATTTTACTGGCCTATTCTGACCTCGTTCCAATATACTTAAAACACACATACACGCAGGAGTGGGCGGTAGCCCTTGTTCCAGCATTATATCATAACCATGTTGGGTGGGATGCTGAGTCACCTCACCATGTAATCCCAGTAAAAACTACTCCAACTCCACAGAGACAGTACCCAATAAAACAAGAAGCGAAAAAACATGTCAGGGAGATCTTAGATCAACTTGAATATCAGGGTGTAATTGAAACTTGCACCTCTCCCATGAATAATTCTTTGTTTCCCGTGATGAAACCCGATAATTCATATAGTCTAGTTTTAGACTACAGACATCTGAACACATGCACTAAAACATTTGCAGTACAGAATGCACACAGTGCTGCATTAATGAATAACATTGTGTGGAAAAAAAAAAAAAACACTAGATATCTCAAATGGATTTTTCTGCCAAAATATAGCGCCTGAGAGCAGATATTTGACAGCATTCTCAGCGCTAGGTTCCCAGCGTCAATTTTGCTGACTCACCCAAGGGTGTAAGAATAGCCCTGGTTTGTTTTCCGCTAGGGTAACAGAGCTACTTCAGAAATTGGATGAAGAGGCATTGTCCTATGTAAATGATATTTATCTGACAGACGATGATTTAAAGGATCACTTGACCAGGGTGAGCAACATCATTTTGGGGTTTGCCTCAGAGGGCTACAAATTGAATTTACAAAAATCGAAAATAGCCCACGTGAATGTCCTATTTTTGGGATATGAGTTATCAAGTGAAGGTAAAAGCCTGGCAGCTAACTTTTTAGAAAAGTGTGCGCTGCTCCAACCTCCTAAATCGCTGAAAAGCTTACAATCCATATTGGGATTTTTAAATTTTGGCAGAGCATACCTTTTAGATTACGCAGAAAAAGTAAAACCTTTCTACGACTTAATAAGACCTGATTTTTCAGTTAGGCATTGGACACAGGAACACACAGATATCCTTTGTTCCCTACAAACTGACAGGATAGCATCAAAACACTTGCAGACACGCGTAAATGTACGCAACTTGGTGATCCGTGTTATAGCGGGTCAATCCGGGTACACTTACCTAACCTTCAATGAAGGACAAACGGTACCCATAGCATAGAAATCACACTTGTACACAAATGCTGAAATGCGCTTCGCTTCTCAGAAAAAATACTGACAGCAGTACAGACCGCTGTAGTGAGAGATACAGTACTGGCTCAGGGGATTCGAATAATTGTCGTAACTCCGGTACCAGCCTTAGAGGCTGCTACAAAGGCAAGCGTTCCTAATGCTAAAGCCTTACATCCAAGATGGATACAATGGGCTAATTCTCTCACTGCAATGGATGTAGAATACAAATATGACCCTAGTCTAAATACAGAAGCATTCCTGCAATATGAACAAGAATATCCTCTACCAAATGAAATAATGCCTCTGGATCAGTGTGAATACATTATTTACACTGACGGATCTGCGCATCTGGCCGTAGGAAGTAAACAGCAATACACTCCCAAATGTGCGATTGTAAAAGGTTGTATGCAGGACGGCAAGTTCCATCCCAGCAGTACGAAGACACAGTCTCTAGGAGACTGCAAGGCTCAGCTGGCAGAACTAAAAGCCCTAGTACTGGCACTTATAAATACGGATCGAGAATTCCCCACACTGATAGTGTGCAATTCTTTTTACTGTGTCCAGTCTTACAATGAATATTTACACTACTGGGGTCAAAATGGGTTTAAAGTCTCAAAAGGTGGCACAATTAAGCATAAAATGCTATGGGAACAGGTAGCTGAGTTGAAAAACGAACTACCGAGAGCTCATGTGATACACACGCTGAGTCATCAACGTGATGGCGTTCATTTTGAAGGGAATTTATTAGCCAATTAAGCCGCGGAGGGGGCAGTACAAACTGCTGCCATAGCTGCATTCACTCATTCAAAAATGAGAATAGACGGACAGATAATGGTAAGTGTCATCGCTTCACTCAAAAACAGAACAGTTTTACCGAAAGGTTTTCCTCTCAAGTACTCCTATAAGTTAGATGCAAACAACATTCCATATACTCAAATTCCAGGAGTGGGGGATAGAGTTATACCAAACATGGATCGCAGATTGGGTTTAATTCTAGCTGCACACGAGGGTCTAGGTTCTGCAAACGCAGGGATTACCGCGACAGTTTCATTATTGAAACAGAGCTATTGGTGGCCAGGGTTAACTAAAAAAACAAAGAGTTTTGTCCTAAATTGCAACATCTGCCAGCAGATGAAGGGTTCCACCATGGCGCATCCAGCACAGACACCATTACTAATATCAGACAGACCACTCGCTTGTGTCTATTTGGACCACTGCGGCCCTCTACAGTCTGATGGGGCTTACAAGTATATCTTGGTGGCAGTGGATTCCATGCTCTAGATTCCTTAGGGTTTGTTATAAAAGATTTGCGAGTCTTCATAGGGACATACGCAGTTGGCACATTACATTCTGACCGTGGCCCCGCATTTAGCTCTAGGGCATACAAGGCAGCCATGGGAAGTTTGGGTGTAGCATTGCGGTACTCCTCTCCGTACCATCCCGAGGGAAATTTGGTCGTGGAGAGGAAATACCAAAACTTAAAGCAATCTTTAACAGCAAGAGTATTAGGTTCGGGTGGTAGTTTGGTCATTCACTTATACAGGGTCCAACAAGCCCTTAATAATATGCCAAGAAGTTCCCTAGGAGGTGTCACTCTTTACGAGGTCCTTTTTAGGACGAGAATGTGGTTACTTGGTCTCGATTGTGAAAGCACATTGGCGGATGAAAAAGCATTTGACATCAATAAACGTTTGGCTGTTTTGCAGGATCTGAATTAATCCCAGGCACTTCTAAGCAACGTGCAAGTAAAACGCACCACCACTGGGGAAGTCAAATCATTCATGGCAAGACCTGCCTGGATCCCAAAAGTCAGGATCTGGTCAGACAAAAGATTGAGGGCAAGAAAGAATTTGGGCCATCATACAGAAAGCCTGTACCTTTCCTGGCTGTCGAAGGAACAAGAACAGTACTTCTTCCGTCTCTTGCCGGAAAAAAAGAAAAGAGATTCGTCTCCATTGATCTGATCAAACCACACTATGTGGCCAATACTGAATTGTAGGCCTCGTGGGATTCTGGGTAGCCGACGCTCTCCTCTCGCTACCATACAGGAAGTTTAGACAGAAAGTCTCATAACCTTTGAAGAGTCACCAATACAAAATGATGGAATTTCCAACCTTGAAATGGAACTCATTCCTCTTGAAAATGAACTTCAAAACACAATTGAAAGACAAATATCAATGCGGCCTAACACCGATGTCTACATCAATATGCCTCGACAAGAGATGCCTGCCAATTCAACAAAACCTTCTGAGCTACCAAAGATAGATCGGACTGCATCTGGCTACTTCATCTATTTTGATACCTTCTCTTTTGATCCCAGTGAACCTGAGACAACGCCAGGTCCAGTTTCCCGTAAGCAACAAATTTTAGAATTCTACGCTTTTCTGAAAAAGACTTACTTAGTATCACCTTGTCTCCACCTCTGGATAATAACTGGAATATTTTATTTTTCTGTTCTGGATTGGCCGAGTGACTGTTTCTTGCTTACCCATGAATGGGAAATATCTCCCAGAACGCTCTGCAGTATCAAATGTGAACTTGGTCCTGAAACCTCATACATCATCTCATCGTGAACAAAGAGACCTGTTTTTCGTGAACATTGCAGCTGTTCCAATTCCTGATGGTATAGTTTGGGACAAGGCTGATTATGATATATTTGGTCCCACTGAATTTTTGAAAATACCACATTTATTTAAAATTTCTCTAAATTATATCATTACCTCCAGTCCATTTTCTGATGATTGGGAGTTTGAAACTGTGAATAATATATTGTCTGATTTAGAACAATTCGCTGCATTTTCAAGCACTGAAATGTTAGAGGACACATCTGATTTTGACACTATGTTCTGTTACCATTATTATGGTCATCACTTTTGACACAAATCGAGTATCCCACGAAATATTTTCACATACCACCAATGGGAACATTGCCCAACACCACCAACGGTAGTTCAAAAATGTTTGCACAGACACTTTCTTATTTTTCATAAGGTTGCACCTACAATTGCACAGAAAAAAATGCTGACTAACATCAAACAGATCTATTCTGCCTCCTTTATTTCCCAACTGTCTGAACAGGGTTTCGACTTATGGAAGGACACTATAGACATAAAACCAGTCTGGGGTTCAAAAGGAATGGCAGGCACAGGGAACAGAAGCACTATTTCGCGCGTGTCTCATTCCACAGCAGATAATATTTCTGAATGACACTGTGCAACAGACTTCTTGTCTTGGACTAGCAAAGAACAAGGATTTGAACACACTTCGGTTTCCAACACCATCACACTTTGAGGGGTGGCAAAATTTTACATCACGTGGAGGGGATACAGTAGATGACATCATACAGTACAATACTTCAGACCCCAATTGGAAGGGATGGTTGGTTTGGCCCACAGACACAAACAGATGTCAATCAAGTTTCAAGGGTACAACCGAAGGGTTTAGTATCCATAGGCCGGACCAACGATATGTAAAAAGAGAACATCCGGGGATGGTGACATCACACAGTGTTGGGAAGTTGCGTCTCGATTGGCTAAAAATCTTGACACTGTCCCAGGTGAAACAGCACTTATCCTTACTGTCAGATGAGGTGGATCTAAGGGGTTTTTTATTAGGTCCCCGAAAGCCACGTCAGAAACGTTTCTTATACGCTGTCTATAATGAAATCTGGAAGATCTCTCAACAAGAAGCTGCGGAGAGACTTTGTGAAATAGATAGAATTAACCTAGAAAAGGCATTAGTTGTAGTTGACAATGGTATGACTACATTAACATCCAGGATTTATTGACTGGGCAACATTGTATCTTCTGCTATTGATATACTAGAACAATCAATCAATCAATCAATCAGGGAATTGTAAGCGCGCTACTCACCCATGAGGGTCTCAAGGCACTGGGGGGGGGGGAGACGCAGGTCATTTCAGCCGAAGAGCCAGGTCTTGAGGGTCTTTCTGAAGATGTTCAGGGAGGGGGCACGTCTGATGTCTGCCGGTAGCTCGTTCCAGGTTTTGGCTGCAATGTGAGAAAAAGATCTTCCGCCTGCTCTGGCTCTGCGGATGCGTGGGGTTTTGGCTAGTGCGAGGTTAAAAGAACGGAGGTTTCTTTTGGGTACGTGGAAGTTTACTCTGTTGTTGAGGTATTTGGGTCCGTTGTTGTGTAGGCATTTGTAGGCGTGAGTAAGGACTTTGAAGGTGACTCTCTTCTCCACCGGGAGCCAGTGGAGTTTCCTCAGGTGTTGGCTGATGTGTTCGTGCCGGGGGATGCCGAGGATGAGTCTGGCCGCGGTGTTCTGTATTGTCTGGAGTTTGCGGAGTAGGGACTTGTTGATGCCGGCGTAGAGAACAGGACTTGTCCATACTACAACACAGACAATCTCAACTACGTTCTATTATGTTATTAAGCTGGATGCTGCAATCATTGCGCGCTGGTTATTTGCCTTGGCGATTTATCAACAGTACGTCCTTATTTTCTGAATAACAATCTGACCAAGATCGAGACTATCATGGGCTGGGAACCACCTCAAAACCCAGACTGAGGTCAGAGCATTCTTGGGCCTCACTGAGTACTACAGGAGGTTTGTCAAGGGATATGGCACCATTGTTACCCTTTTGACAGAGTTCACTTCTAAGTAGAAGCCCAGAAATGTGATTTGGACAAAGGCATGCCAAACTGCAATTGACTCCCTTAAGCAAGCTGTGTTCACAGTCCCTGTGCTCAGGGCCCATGACTTCTCCAAGGAGTTTATCATTCAAATGGATGCCTCTTATCACAGCTAAATGAAGAGGGCCTGGACCAACCTGCAGCCTACATCTCCAGGAGGTTACTCCCCAAGGGACAGAAGTGGAGTGCTATAGAAAGAGAAGCTTTTTGCTGTGGTCTGGGCACTGAAGAAGTTGAGGCCATACCTGTCGGCACTCACTTCCTGATTCAGACTGACCATTGGTCCCTCAGGTGGCTCATGAAAATGAGGGGTGAGAATCCAGAATTGTTAGAGTGGTCCATTTCCCTACAGGGTATAGACTTCAGAGTGGATCACAAACCAGGGGTAGACCATGCCAATGTTGACAGTCTATCCAGGTTTTTCCACATTAGTGATGAGAACTCCCTAGAGGTTGGGTAGATCTCCCCACTTTCAGATGGGAGGACAGGTGTTCAAACTGTCATCCTCCTTAGGGTGTTCTTCCCCCAACCTTTTTCCTGCTTACCTCTGCCGTGTAGTTACGATAAACCTATATAGGATCTGCGCATTTAGACAACATACACTGTAGGATTGGTGTCCGGACTGATTCTAGACACCCCCACCGGGTATGTTAGCCTGTATACCAGCGAGCTCACAGTGCCACTAGAAACCCCTCTTACCAAGGAGAGAATCGTTCTTGGCAACTATTGAACCCTGATCCCTCAGGATCGTGGAAACAGTGCAATACTTTTCGCTCAGTCACTCGTGCTCACTTTGTCTCAGAGAGATACACAGAATAAATGGTGGGGACATTTTTCAATAAGCATTTATTGAACCAGCGTCATTCTAGTGTAAAATAGGTGTGCTGAAACAACCATTAGACAGAAACAGATATAAATGATTAGAAGCACTAACAGAGTAAAAGGATGGTAGATTTCTACCATCGTGCTAAAACAATAAATACAGGCAAGTATATAAAATACATGACAGTAAAATGTGTACTCCTTTGATGTGACCCTAACTAGATGTACCTAAGTGTACCTAGCATGTATGTAGGTATAAAGCCAAGAATCCCTCTAGGATAAAGTCAACCCCATTACCTGAAGTGAGAGACTGTGGGACCCCGTCTTGGTCACGAGATGGACACCCCGCAAGGGATGTCAGACCACTTTATGAGCTGGAGTGTCTGCGTGCAGGAACCTCAGTGTCTCGTGTCAGTGTGTTGGCATGGAAGTCCTTTTCTCTTCTGACTACCTCAGCAAGATATGGTGTTTATATACCCAAAGTGGTACCCTCAAGGGTTCTACCTTCCTGTGTCATGTCGGATTTAGGATGACGGAAGGAATGACCCTTATACATAGTTATTATGCAGGGGATGGTAGTTCTGCTGTGTTTCCAAGAATCCTCATGCATAATGGATGAGGCAAGTTTTCAGGGAAAACCCTACGTCCTGTAAGCAGTATCGTAACTAGGTAAAAGATCAGTCCCAAGAACGGTTATGTAGTGTAATGGCAGGGGAGAATATAAGTGAAAGGTTAGGTGACTACCTGAGCCTATATTGGGGTACCTATATGAAACATAACACCCACTCCTCATCCGACTGGACGACATACCAACATTTTAACGTACTTCTAGGCATTTGTATGCAAACAACTAATTCATTCAAAACATTAGTGCATTTAAAAAAAATATTTTTTAAAAGTGCTAAAATTGTATTTTAAGCAGTAGAAGTTCTACTAAAATAAGTTTGTATATATAGTTCAAACAACTACGAGTGACTCGAAGCCATGCAGTTTTAGCAAAAGTTTCGGGGGCAGATTTACAAGGAACGGACGCATCTGAATAGATGCATCAGTTTCCTTGCGTCAGCTCCAAATGTCCTTGCGCCACCATGGATGCACTGTATTTACAATACAGTGCACCATGGCGCAAGGAATTACAGATGCGTCAGAAATTCTGACGCATCTGTTGGAGCAAAAGTGACGCATTGTTGGAGTTGGTCACAAAAGTGAAGCAACTCCAGCAATGCGCCAGAAAACATAGGTAGGTCCCATGTAAAAAGCCCTGTAAATTTCACTGCGCCAGTTCTACGTGGCTTTTTGCATGGGAACGCCTACCCTGCATGCATTATACCTGGTGCAGGTATAATGTGATGCAGGGCTTTACAACGTGACGTATCTCCGTAGATGCGTCACATTGTAAATTGACCACATTTGTTACGCCGCCGCTGTGTCACAAAAGTGACGCAACGGCGGTGCAAAAGTGTTGCAAGGGGCTTGTAAATCTGTCCCTCTGTTTCTTGAAGATTCCAAATTTGGATGTTTTTGAAACAGCCGAATTTTTCCCAGCACACGATGAGCCAAATGTTTGTGTCCTGGCTGGGAGACGCAACATCACTGTTGCCTGCAATCACAGATGACGGTCCCTGCAACACCTCGCAGATCAGGTCAATTGAGCACAGATTTTCCTCCGTATTCTCCACAGCTGCTGCTGGGGATGCCTGTGTGACAACCAAGCCTGAGTATTTGTTGAGGAGCGGGTATCCGTTCCGACAGGAGCTGAAGCATCCTGCGGTGGCTCTAAGAATGCAGACATCAACATTGGAATACGCTGAGGACACTGCAGAACATGGGCCATTATCGGGTCTAGTAAACATCAAAGTCCGGTGGCGAACTGATGGAAGTGTTAGACAGAGGTCCAACACGCATTCTTGTCCGCAGAACAGGCATCGGAGGACAGGCAGAACATAGTCGATCCAGACTGGTCTAAATGATAGGAACCAAGATTCACTTAGTTCGCAAAGGCGAGGTGTGCCCAGATGGAGTACCATACAATCACGGTATTGGCGCTCCAAGAGCGTGTTTTCCATCTCCTTGGTGATTGGGACATCCATTGCGTAGCAGAAAAATGACAATCAGGAAACCTGCTATTAGGAACAGGATCAGCGGAAGCCCTCCAAAAATGCTTCCGAATACGGAGTGTATGAAGTTGGGAATAACTCTGAGGATTGTCTGAAAGGTGCTTAACAGTCCAGAACCTATGGTCTTAAATGGGTGTACTATACCCATCGTATCAGACATGTTTAAAGATATGTTGTACCATTTCTGTGAAATGGAAAGGGCAGTTTGTTCATACTAGTGCCTGTATCTCAGCCGAGGGCCGTGCAACCTGGAGATCATAAGTTTCTCGGACGGAGGTTAAGGGCATGGTTTACTGTAAAGGCATGGCTTTCATTCGGCTCAGAGTATCAAACCATATAAAGGAAGCATTCAACGAAGGCCATAACAGCGCCTCCCTGACTGTATGGGTCGGTGGAAACAATACTTGCATACAGCAAGTAACCCTGGAGCTTACAGTGACAAGATATGCGATGCCCGGTGCATCCCACAACAACCTTGATCATTCAGCCTCAAGTAACTCCCATTTGAAAGCAACTTGAACACTGGATTAATCACGGCAGCTGGGGACTCTTTCAATTTACAGGATAAGTTAGCAACTGAACCATTACAGGCCCGTGAAGCACAATATCCTGGCATATGAGAGATCCACTTAAAGAATTCTTGCAGTTGGTACCGCTAAGAAACACTTCCATGTCCCCATTCCTGCATCAAAATCTGTATGGCAATTCCCAAGATTCCTTGATGAATTCCCTACCCATCGCTTCATATCTGCCCGCCTGTTGTTCTAGGCAATACTGAAACTGGAAAGTTGTGACAGGTAATGTTATATGGCCATGGATTAACCATTGTATGGATGGTGACTCTGCCACAGTAAAAGGTAATTGGTCCAGTTTTTCAATACGCAGTATTGTATATTTTGCTCCCCTTTGTGCCGTCTTTATATGCTTCTCAGTCCTGGAGGGGCTGCACCTTATCCCTGCCCACCAGGTGTCCCAAGTACACCACAGAGCCCTGCCCTATCTGGCACTTACTGGCCTTGATAGTCAGGCCTGCCTATTGCAGAGCCTGAAGCACTTCCTGGAGGTGAAAACGGTGGTCTTTCTAAGTGCTGCTGAAGACAGTTATGTCATCCAGATAGGCAGTTGTTAAGGCCTCCATACCAGCAAGTACCTGCTTCACCAACCTCTGGAAGGTGGCAGGGGCACTCTTGAGTCCAAAGGGCATCACACAAAATTGGTAGTGGTCCTCTGGATTGGAGGAGGCTGACCTCTCCTTGGCACCTTCTGTTAGTGAGATCTGCAGTACCCTGATGTAAGATCAAAGGTACATAAGTACTGGGCAGTCTCGAACCTGTCAATAAGCTCAACAGCCCAGGGGATGGGATGAGTGTCAGTCTTAGTCACAGAGTTTAGCCCTCTATACTTCACACAGAACAAGTTTACCTGTGGTGCCCAGTGGGGCAGCTTTTGGTACCACAACCACAGGACTGGGCCAGGGGCTAATGGAGGGTTCTAACAACCCAATTCCAACATCTTAGAGACTTCACTCTTGATGCTGGCCCTCACCTTGTCCAACAACCTGTAAGATTTATTCTTAACAGGGAAGTTGTCCCCTGTGTCCTTATCATAGGTCCACAGGTGGGAGGTCCCAGGAATAAGGGAGAACAGAGAGGAATACTGCCCCAACACTTAATGACAGTCCCTCTGTCATTAAGGAGTTAGAGTGGAAGAAAAGATTACTCTCTCCACAGACCCATTCTTCTACTTGGAGTTCAAGAGGGCAGGGAGAGGGTCAGTCTCCTCCTCCTCTTCTCCATCTGTCACCAACAGCAAGGTGCTCTCCGACCTCACAAAGTGGGGTTTGAGGCAATTGATGTGAAGCACCCTGTGGAGTGCCTTAGAGTGTTAAGGTTCACCAGGTAGAGGGCTTTCCCCTTCTTCTCAATCACCTTATAGGTCCCAGTCCAATGACCTTGGAGGGCCCTGTGTTCTACAGGTTCCATAACCCACACTTTACAAAAAGGTTGTAATTCTACAGTGGTAGAATTGTGGTCATACTACTCTTTCATCATAGCCTAATTGGATTCCAAGTTATCAGAAGCTTGCTTTCACAACATAGCCATCTGGCTTCTGATGGCCAGCATGTAGCTCACTACATTCTGGGAAGTTTTCATGGGAGCTTGCTCCCGCCCCTGTGTCACCAGCCTCAGAGATCCCCTAACAGGATACCCATACAGAAGCTGAAAGGGGCTTAAACCCACTTCCTTCTGTGGTACCTCCCTGCAGGCAAACAACAGGCATGGTAAAAGGATGTCCCACTTATTTCTCAGGGCCTCAGGTAGACCTCTGATCATGCCTTTCAGGATCTTGTTGAATTTCTCAACAAGCCTATTGGTTTGTGGATGGTTAGGAGTGGAGAACTAGTAAGTTACCCCACACTACTTCCACATTGACTGTGTGTATGCAGAGATGATATTTGTGCTCCTGAGAGTCACAACATCCTTGGGGAAACCCACTTGGGTAAAAATCCCCATCAGGGCCTTTACGGCTGCAGGTGCAGTCATGGTCCTCAGAGGGATTGCTTCTGGGTACCTAGTGGCATGATCCACCAGAACCAGGAAAAACCTGTTGCGGGATGAAGTCTGGGGATCCATAGGCCCAACAATGTTGATGCCCACCCTTTCAAAAGGCTTGTCAGCAACAGGCAAGAGATTAAGATCTTTCAGACTCTACCTTGTCTTCCCACTGGCATGGCAGGTGACACAAGTCCAGAAGAATGCAACTGAGAATGTCCTAATCTTGGGTCGAAAAAGTATGGGACAAGGCTTTCAAAGTTCTTGTCTTGGCCCACATGTCCTGCCAGGTGATTCTCGTGAGCCAGCTCCAGTAGGAAGGCCATGTAGCATTGGGGAACCACCAGGGCCCTTGCTGTCCCAGGCACAGGAGTCTTAGGCTCACTGTAAAGGAGTGAATGTGATAACTCCCAGAGACATCACCTGCTGCTTGGGCTTCAGTCTGTTTCCTAATGCCTTCAAGGGTTGGATACTCTCTCTGTGCCTTACATAACTCTTTCTTAGTGGGTCCTCCTTCTACACACAATCCAGCTAGTGTAGCCAGGTCACCAAGGGAAGTAGTGCCTTCCTCAGTGGGCTCTGGGATGGCCACAGCTGGTGCCCCATCCATTGGCTTGTCCTATAGCCCGGATGTTTGCTGAGCATGTGGTCAGTGGAGCTGGCTCAGTTGTTACAGTGAGAAGGACCAGTCTCTCACCTCAAAACATGGAGAGATTGACCATAATCAAAATAAACCAACATTTTATACCACACAATTACACCATTCCTGAAACAGCACAGGAGGAGGAGGGGGAGGATTGGTCAGAATCAAGTGTGTTAGCTGACCAACTTCTGGGTGAACCACCTGAGTTTGAGGACAAACTCTACTTCCGGGACCGAGTATGCCAGTGCCACCATAGAACTTTTTAATTAATTCTCGTTTAACTTCTTTCTTTGCAAAAAAAGAAAAAGTAGCTAGTGGAACATTATTTTTGTGTCAGATTTAGACTGCCCGCCATTTCTTTGTCACATATACAGCCAAATTGCATTTGGACCAGTGTGCTGTAAAAAAACCTCCACAATTCCTTCATGACAATGGAGACAATGCCTGCCTCCCTCGCATGCCTATCCTTTTTTGTATCACTTAGCAAGGCTGCCCCAGAAGATCGTTGATTTTCAAGAGTGCCAATACCAAATTCCAATGTGTTGCCTGCGTCAAAGATACTATTCTGTGCCTACTATCTAACCTACCTGCTTTGATTGGAAGAGGTAACTACAACTATTGCTACAATAGGTGAGTGATTGTGAGTGATGATTGATGATTCATGTGGTGGCAGACAGTGAGGGAAGGTGTTCAATTAATAGCAAAGTTAAATTGATTTTGATGTATTTTAATGTGTAGGGCCTGATGGGCGATCATTTTTCCTGAAGGTGATTAGCCAAACTTACTTAGCGAAAATATACCTGTATGGTCCACTCTTATCCTTTTTTTTCATCACCTAGAAGGGCTGCCCCAGAAGATCATTGATTTACAAAACTGCACAAATGAGTGATGCATTTTTGAGTGATTGGGAGTGATGCCTGATGATTAATGTAGAGGCAGACAGTAAGGGAGGGTGTTCAATTAATAGCAAAGAGAACTTGATTTCAGTGAATTGCAATGTGTGGGGCCTGATGGGATCTTATTTCTCCTGAAGGTGATTGGCCCCTTCACACTTAGCGAGATTTACTTGCAGGGTCCGCTCCTTTTTTCTGGTTCTTCAGAGACCAGACCAGTCACCTTAGTTAACAAATAGAAACCTATTCAAAATACTGCAATTCTGTTTCTTTACGTCTTCTACAACAGCAGTGCAGTACATGTCTATCTTGCTCAGGTCGGGACTGGGATGGCTTTACTCAGAGTCAGGAGGAGGATGGAAGTACTCAGGGCGGGACTACCTGATCAACAGCTAGAAGAAGGAAGTTATCGACTTCAAAGTGAAACCAGACTCTGAGGTCTAGTACTCAGCTATGTGGAATGGAGAGAGATGCGTGGATTTGGGAAAAGCTGCTGAGTGTGTGTGTTGCACTGGTGGCAAAAGTGAAACTCCGAGTCATTTTGTTTTTTGCTCTGCCTCTGAGTCTTCTTGGTACACTCCTCATGAAGCTTATGTTCCTTCTGTCCTTCTCCTTGACTCTACAATATAGTTTCTGTTTTACAATCTGCAGGCCTTCTCGTCTCCTCCTCTCCTGCATGAACGAAAGGCGAAAGCTGAGCTCAACACTCCTGCTTACCTACCGGTCTGGTCCACACAGGCACAGAAGAGTGATGGACATTCCTGAGAAGATCGCAGATGCCCACCCTATTTGGCAATACAGCATACTTTTTCTTTTTTCAATCATATTTTTAGAACTGGTTGGGTTAAATTTACTCCACCATAATTTGATTTTCTTAATCCTATAAGAAATAAGATTGAGATATCTGATAACTTGGGTCTCTGGGGCAGAAGGACTGTTTTCAAATGCATTTAACTGCACTGTGTCATACTCATTCCTTCATTTCCTTCCACAACAGATTGATGATGATTTGCTGCTCATCACCCTCATGAATATTGGTTTGTGTTGTGTTTTTCTTTGTCACACCTTTCCCAAATTCCCTTTCCCATCCAGTCATTAAACCCCTAACTCTCTTCCCCCGGGCTGTGTGATATTTTGTTGGGGGGGGGGTGTCTTAATATAGATCACACACCTTTCTTATGCGTAAATAAAAGTTTGAACCTTGTCGACTACAGACTTTGAGTACATTTTCCCTGACTTGAGGATTTCATAACTACTGTTTTCAAATCCCATACTCATCATTCGGCAGAATAATTTACTATTGCTAGTTTTTGTTATAATATGTGGTATTCTTTTCTTTGATGTGTCATGGTGGTAGTAGTGTCATCAGTCTTTCTAAAGCTGTGATATATATGTATATGTATAATCTACTAACTCTCTGTTTTTCTTTCAATTTAGCTGCCTGTAATTAATCCTGCAGTTGGAGATCACCTAGGTGGGAGTGGACCCTCACTTTGATGCCTTCACTGTTAGCGCACTACCACTACCATAAAGAAGGCGCCTTGGGAAACCCTCCAGGTGTTGGAAAATTGACAGAGGGAGCAGCCGCCAGCCATAACTGCATCTATTCAGGTAAGAGAACTATGGGGTGAAGTGAACTACTTTACTCAGTACGTAACTAACTTGTACTGCAGATGAGATAACTTAATTGTTTATCTATGTTTCTGTAGGCAATAGAGGGAATGGAAGCATACCCTCCTAATGGGCATACACTTTAAGAAATAGTAAAGACAGGCTGCTTGAAAAGACATCAGTGCAAAGCAAGACACACAAAAAACGTCAGACATAAAGTGGATTATAAAAGATTTCCCCTTTACCTGAATAGATATAATAAAACCCACCATCTCCACACACAACAGGCCCACCCCTCGCCCTTTCCCCATCCCAAACAAATGTCCAAATGAAATATAAATCATGTTGAAATTGCCCAAAAATGCCCTACCCGAAGGGTCCACACTCTCCACCCACGATAGCTCCCTCCCACCAAAACAAAAAATTGAAAAAAGAGCTAGAAGAGGGCATTCTCCAAGAGGGTCTCTACATGTTGTATGCAGTCTTTGAGGTGTGCCATTCGACAGCCCAAGTGTGCCAGCTCATGCAGTACTTGTGGATGGTGGAGGCAGTCTGAAAGGGGGCTAGGACAGGGGGTCGGGTAGCATTGAGCTGCCGACGATGTTGGTGTGGCCTGGAGGCTGGAGGTGCAGGCGGTTGGCCAGTGGAACTGGGCCCAGGAACTGGAGCAGGGTCATGTGCCCGGCCCTCCTCATCCATCAGCCGCTGGTAGTGCTCACTGGTGGCCTCTGGTCTCTACCACTGAAGCCAGGCTGTGATCTCCTGCTGGGCCCGTGGTGGCCCAGCACGAGTAGCTATATCAAGAAAGAAAAAAAATAAAACAGACAAATTGTAAAAAATGCTCTGTGCAAACACCTGTTTTTTAAAATTATATAGTGGCACAGTATAAGTACATTTGCTGGTCCCCTAGGGCCATTGAAATTTTTTATGTGATTGGGAAAGTCAGTCACAGCGACATGATTTTAACAACACATGCCTCACAAAAGCACTAACTGGATGAAAGAAGGCAGCACGAGATTAAGGATTTTCTAAAAAAAGTCAACCACACAGATGCCTTGGTTTGAAAAAGAAAATAAATAACTCTGTTTAATGAGAAAGACATCATTCATTATGGAGTACAAGTATTCTACTCTTGTTGTGCTAAATGACTAGAAGTGTGCTAGCTAGCGCATCGGGTACAAATGTGCTACTCTCTGAAGTCTGCTGCTGGGGTAGCTGTAATGGACAAAAAACTATCCGTGATTCCAGTGGCCCAGCTCTTCTCCAAATGCTTTTCAATTCTACCCTCACTCCAAAGAGGCATATGATTAATAATATGTCACACAATTTCATGTATTACATGCGTATAATGGATATCCTGTCTGCCATAGGTAGACGGTGGGAAAAACGATGCACTGCAGTACAGAGAAAGAGATGGAATATAGATTTTATTGGGCACGTGCCACATTGGTCACAGAGTATCCCATCTACAAAAACATGAAATCATAGACACTTAATCCCACTTTACTTCCTGGCCTTACCCTTAAACACAAATTATTTAAAAAAAAATATACATTCTCTTGGCAGTAAGAGGAGGAAACTTGACTTAGGGACTGATTTAAACTAGTTTGGCAGAGGGATTACTCCATCACAAATGTTATAGATATCCCGTCCACCGTATTATGATTAGTAATACAGAGGATAGGATATATGTTATGTTGGTGATGAAGTAACTCCCTCCGCCAAACTCTAAAAATCAGACCCTCAGTCTGCTGCAGCAGGGTAAGATACAGGGAAAAGGATGGGTAGGTACAGTAGAGGTTTTGCTATAGAATAGAGGGGGGCTTTTATACTGGCGTAGCATAGGTTTAGTTAGTCACTGTAGTTGAAACTGAAAGTTGATGGATGTCAAATTTGAAGAGACCTAAATCCATTATGGAAGCCATATGAAGCACTTGTCCCTTTTCCAATGTTTCTGGTAGGCTGGGTCAGAAGAACTTAGTAATGAATAAAGGAGTGCAGTACTAGAAGGTGAGTGATTGAGTGGGCACTGGGAGGGAAGAGACAGACACCTTGTTTTCATTTTGGTTTGCAATCCATTGAAAGCTTTCGAAATGCATGCTACATTAACAGGAGCAGAAGCACATTGCACAGCCAACAGTGCAGTGCCCGAATGAACCATGCTGCAGTTGCCCATACAGACACTAATGTAACACCCATTTAGCCACACATGCACCCTCTGATGTACCATTTACAACCCCTGATACACCATTTCAATCAACTATACAGAGCCACTCACTTACTCATACATGCACTGACACACCCACTCGGTCACCTATACAAAAACTCACACATCCACTATCTCAAGGATACACTCTCTTATATACCAAGTCACTCTTCTCTACATCACTTATACACCCACTCACTTACCGATACAGGCACTTCCGCAGCGACTTACCTCAGTATATACGCTTAGCACTCAGTCACTTTTAGAAAACACTCACAATCACTGGAGGTTGTAATCAGTGATGTAATTTCAGATGTCATCAGTGATGTCATCATTGATTTCATTTGAGATGTCATGAGTGATGTAATCAGTGATACCACTGACCATGCCATGAGTGATGTAAAATGTGAGGTCATAAGCAGTGTATTCCTGGGGGCACAAGTTATAGTTAGCTCAGATAACTATAACTGCTGAATTTCTCTGGTTTTGTATGAGTGAAATGTCAGCCTAACTATAATGTCCCTGTAACCTTTGGTTTTTTTCAGTGAATTTCTAAGGTTTTTTTAAATTCTATTTCCTAACTGTAGCTTCCCTGTAACCTTTGTTTTTTCTTTGAATTTCTAAGGTTTTTTTAAATGCTAATTCCTAACTATAACGTCCCTGTAACCTTAGGTTTTTTCAGTGAATTTCTAACTTTTTAAAATTCTATTTCATAACTATATCGTCCCTGTATTTTTGTTTCTATAAATAAACATTGACATTACATCTGCATGGTGCACCACTTATTGTTGTATTTGTCATCTATTTATTTAAAGTACACTCATCATCTTATTTCAAGATATTTTTTATTTTCACCAACACGATTGTCGAGGACACACAGTGAAAGTCTCGTGTTTTTGACAAAGTGTAAAACACATATATAGACTTATTTTGCATAAAGTTTGAGTCTAGCTGTTTAGTAAGATATTAGTTTCACTTTCCCCTTTGTATTCATTTGTCGAAAAAACTACATAAAAAATGTATTTTCCTTCTTCACAGCAACACTGGAGTCATGAATAAAAATGTCAAAGTGTAAAACAGATATATAGACATATTTTACACAAAGTTTGAGTCTGACTGTTTAGTAACATATTGGTTTAACTTTATTTTAACAACACATTTGATAAAAACAACAATTTCAAAAAATAACTTTCAACATTGGAACTCACAAATAGAACATAACTACCAAACACCCATCAAACTACCCATTCTCACCCAAACTGATTTTGAAAATTGTGCTTGGCTATTTCTACAAAAAAGAAATGGCATCACGAGAACCAGATGAAGACCTACAACTGATTGACGTTGTTGAATACCAGGAGGACTCAGCTGCACATGAAGAGTTGTCTGATGAAGAACCAGCAATGAAGAAACAAAGTATATCTTGAGATGTTTTCACTATTCCATCTGATAAATCGAAGAACACAACTAAGGGCCCGATTACGATGTCGGACGGACCTGAGTCCGTCCAACATCGTTTAGGAACTGGGACCGATTGACCTCCTGTCGTCGGTCCCAACCCAGCAAGTAGGATACGACTGAACACTGTTCGGTCACACTCTTATTCTTTACAATGGGAGCAGGCATTCCGAATGGAATGCATGATCTCAGTGTAAGAGCTGAGGTGCAGTTTATCCCTGCACCCGTGGGCAGGCACCTCAAGGTGCCTGCCATGGGGTGCAGGGATGAACCCTAGGCCACCATCCGGAGGCCTTGCACCCATGGGGGCCCTGTTGGGGGGCCCCAAAGTCGGATTCCCACAGCCTGTCTGTGTCAGAAAGGCCGGCACAGAGAGGCTGTGGGAATCGGCCCTCGTAATCCGTCGGGAGGAAAGAGCCTCCCTTGGGATTGCAGGCCCCTTTCCGAATGGCAGACGGGTTCTCCGAGCCCGTCGTAAGCTAATCGGAAATCCTGTTTGGGTTCATTTCCAGCCGACTCCATCCAAATGGGTGGGTCGGAACTTAATCCAAACAGGAGAGTACGATGCCGTAGGAATGGCTCCGACCAAGGGTCTGAGCTGTTTCCTACAGCATCGTAATCGGCCCCTAAATTGGTGAGGTGCAGGATACGTGAGAAGACATTATCTCAGGTCACAGCAAAAAAATATTCCTGTGGTACAACAAGCATGTTCTACCAGTTGATTACATCACAGAAGAAGCAACTTAAAATTGCACAGAGGAAAGAAAGGAGAGGGATCAACAGTCTCCAGACTGCCAGCCTCTGCTCCTAATGACAAAGTTCCAGATTAAGTGGAGAGAAGATGCAGTGAAATGTCATCAGAGCTAAAGCGTTTTGCTACTTTCTGCATGAACTATAACACCATTGCAACAGCCAGGGAGCAGTCTATGGATGTAATTTTGCAGAATATGACAAACCATACTTGTTAATTTTTTTCCTTTTTTATTGCAGCAGTTCAAGCCCTGTGAAAAAATGTAAACAATGAAAAATCTATTAGCATTTCATTTTAAACATTACGCAACCAAAACTAACCCTGGGCAAAGCACTACGCTACGCTCGCGTAGTTTGCGAAGTTTGCGCTACTTCGCACAACGCGAATTGCACGTAGCACAGTGCAAACACGCGTAGCGTAGCGTAGTGCAGCGGTCATTTTTTGCTTGCTCGCGGTCCTCAACGTCAAGTTGGCGACCGCGAGCAAGCAAAATGACATCCCGGCGAGACTTTTTCCTCGTTCGCGATCAGCAACATCAAGTTGCCGATCGCGAGCGTGGAAAATAAACCTCCCGGCGAGATTCTCAACGCGGGGAGGTCAGGTTTCTCATTGCGAGTGGTCGCGTATGCTCGCGACCGCTCGCGATGAGACTACCGTACGCGTTGAGAAAGCTGCCGCTCGAGTAAAAATCTACTCGAGCGGCAGTAAAGACAGCTCGCACTGTGCAAGATGCCGTTTTCAATGATTGCACAGTGCGGACAAGCATCCAGCACTGTGCAATCATTGCGAACAGTGCACTACGCAATTCGCATAGTGCTACGCGTAGCTCGCGTAGTGCGAACTGCTCCCAGGCTTAACCAAAACAAGATACAATGGTGAAGTGGAGAAGAAACTTCTTAGATGCAACTTAAGGCTGCTGGTATTATAATACCTCCATTTAGTTTTTATCTGTAGGAACAGAATGTAGTCCTGTAATGTTTTACAAATTCCTTACCTCTAGTTAAAAAAAAGTCTTTCATTTCTAACAATTTGCTGTAGACAATACCCCTAATAGGCCAAATAATATCTCAGAAACACATCATTCATGTGCATGTCAACACAATACCACATTTTGGTATCCTAAATTGTCCTTAGAACTTTGGTTCTAGAAATAGCAGATACAAGTTTGGTAACTTTTTACGTAGTCTTGATTTGAATTACATTTCTATATCATTGCACTCTGTCCATCTTGTTTGACATCTTAAATATATTGTGTAGTGTGTAAAGGTTATATTAACTCCTTCATAAAATATGATTGCTATAGTTGTGAAACTTCTTTTTGAAATGGAAATTTGTCTAGCTACAATGTTTGTAATTTCAGTTTCTAATTTAGTAGCATCCACTCTGGATCATTGTAGCATGACTATGACATATTTCCCATACCTTTGCAGTAACAATGTACACCCTGTTCTGATCTGCAGTGTGGAAAGGTCATATCTTGATGGGCATTTTTGGTTAAATTTTCAAAGGCCACAGCTTTACAATCTTTTACCGTCAAGTAGAGGAATTGTTCCGAATTAATTTCAGTGCTAGAGGTGAATTCACAATGTTCACAGTTATGGTTCCATTTATAAGTTAAACCAAATAATTTGTTGATAATCACATACTCTTCCTCTAATAGTCCTAGCATTACCATTAAAAATTCTTAAGCATCCTGCTGAACATTTTGAGAAAACACTACTAATCCAGTACACTACTTTACCTTTTAGACCTTTCTGCAGCTCTGTTGGTGGTATATTTCCTGTCTTTGGCTCCATACGGACAATATTATGACACAAAAACAGGCCACCCTGGGTCAAAAACAAAAAGGAGAGGAGTATGTGGGAGTCCCTTTTATAGGACGAATTCTCTCACCCACCCGTAGGTGGCATGCTTCATCATCGGAAACCTCCTCGCACTGCGAACCTGGTTGCAGTGTGGGCTACAACCCCCTCACTGTGAGGGAGGAGCTCAGGGATGTTTTAGTTGTAGGTAACAAGAGGTATACTAAAACCTTCAGATGAGCCGGTGTGGAGGGTGTGTGTGAAGAATAGTGGGTGTGAAGTTAAAACAAACTCCCTGGTATGTTAGAACTCAATTTTAATTAAACATCCGGGGGTCAGGGCTAAAATAGGTGTACAACCCATGCCTGGAGAATTCAACCTTGCATGGTTCGGTGTGGTCATAGGGTAGCAGTTGCCTGCCATGCCTTTCCAGATATCCTGGCATGTGCAGGATCTTGTACACGCTGCACCCTCTATGCTCACACATCCTGTGGGTTTGGCGGGGTAGGATTCTTTCCACATTTGGTGATGTCTGCACTTCTAATTGTCTGCATGCATTAGTTTGCTAAGGGGATCCTCTCTTCTTTGTTACTATTACAGCTCTGAGCAGCATTTAAGTTTTCTGTGCAGCCTCATGCTATATAGCCACGGCATGGTCTCTGTATCCTTCTGTGATCACTGCACTGTAGCCTACTAAGGGGTACCTCAGCCTCTTCTCAGGCCCCCTTGCTTTGGCTAGGCACTCTAACTCCCAGTAGCTTTCCATTATTTGTATAGCCTGCTGTTCTGCTTCACTAACGACCAACGACGTGGATACGTGTTTCCAGGCACTTTCTATGCTTCATCATCATGCATTTTATTAGTTCATTTTTCTACAGTTTTCTCAGTAGTGAATGTATATATTCATGTCGAATATATACTTTTTACCATTACTGTTCCCACCGAGTCAACTTTATATACCTTTATATGCATCTATGACTGTGAATTACAGCCACACTTGACCCCCCTCTGACCTCTTCATAGGTTTTTGAAACCCTCCTCGAGTGCGCCGAGGATGAGTTGCCACTAGCCACCCCCATAAGACGGGTAAGACTTGGATTAACCTTTCCATAATTACCGTAGCCACTGCATTTTTATTAAACATATTTTTGGCATGGCATTCACGGAGTTTAATTATGTTGTTTTTCATGCTTGTCATTAACAAATGTTTTGGTTTATAGGGACGCCGCTGAACATCAGCCAACCATGACTGACGTATTAACCCATCAGTTGTTTGTATCCTTTGCACACCGACCGAAGTTGGTACGGTGTCAAGTTTTCACACACTTTTCTTTTTTATTTGCTCCTGAAGAAAGCCACGGCACCTCTGCGGAGGGCACCAAGGCTGGAACATGTCGACCCTATGACCACACCGAACCATGCAAGGTTGAATTCTCCAGGCATGGATCGTACACCTATTTTAGCTCTGACCTCCGGATGTTTCATTAAAATTGAGTTCTAACATACCAGAGAGTTAGTTTTAACTTCACACCCACTATCCTTCACACACACCCTCCACACCCGGCTTATCTGAAGGTTTTAGTATACCTCTTGTTACCTACAACTAAAACACCACTAAGCTCCTCCCTCACAGTGAGGGGGTTGTAGCCCGCACTGCGACCAGGTTCGCAGTGCGAGGAGGTTCCTGAGGATGAAGCATGCCACCTACGGGTGGGTGAGGGAATTCGTCCTATAAAAGGGAATCCCCCATACTCCTCTCCATTTTGTTTTTGACCCAGGGTGGCCTGTTTTTGTGTCATAATATTATATTGTAGGGGAGTCACCCCCTGCTGGTCAGTTAATCTCCTCAGGCCTTCTGTGTGTATCCATACAGACTATAGCCTGAAATTGACTCATAAACATTTAAAACTTGAAGTGGTTCTGGAATAGGACCCAGTACTAACTTGTTATGCACAGCTCTAACAGGCATTTTATTATCCTCTCATTTGTTGTAACAGTACTTACATATAACTTGCTGTATGGACAAGACAAAGCGTTCCTCTATAAACAAGTACACAGCAAACGTTTCTCAGTTATCATTATTTTCTTTTTCACTTTTTAAATACAAGTCAACAGTCCATGTTTCAATCTTGTTGTAAGTCTGTCGACAACATATGAAAACATACTCTGGATTTTTAAGAGTACACTGTTAAATTTTGTAATCTCTTCTTCAAAGCTATCAACTATAATACCTGTGTCCTGTTCTGCAAGTCCTCCTGTTATCAACTCTTCATTTTCTGTAGAGTCCTTTTCTGCACAATAGAATAGAAACTGCACATCATCACAAACGTGTTCTACCTCTGCCACAGTACCATGCAAAAGTACTCTATTCATTTTTCTGAAACATAAAGCAGGAATATTCACATAATACCGCCTCCTAACTAAAGTTTGCATTGTTGAGAGGTGTGCAGCTTACATCCTTAAATGATGAAAGGTGATTTGGCACACTTTCTTTGATAAACAATGTAGTGAGTGTCCCTCCAAATTTGTATGCTTTCTAACCTTGCAAGGATCCAATCCTTTTAAAGTACTTATTTTGTGTTTTAAACTTCGCCTTGGAAAGATATGTAGAAATGTTCTTAATATATCAATGGATTGCTGTTGAATACTACAAACACTACCACAATTCCATTTGTATGCAGGGCCTGACTATGCTTTCGCTGTACCTCTTCTGCAATAACTTGTTCTACATTTCTAGATACCATCACCTCTTTCGATATAGGAATGTCATTTTTCATTTCATTACATCCTCTTTCATCAATAGTGTGAACTAATGTGTTATCCTGGAGATTGCTTTCTGCATTAAAGAACGGCTCTACAGTACAAATATATATCCATTCTCCACTAAAAACAGGACAAAAGTTACTTCTATTCACTAATCTTTTCCTATGGTTTTGTTTCCTCATGTACAACACCATTTTGTCAAGACTCTTCGTTCTATTTATAATCAAAATGAAAAGATTCCTCTTCAAAGCAAAGGCCTTATCAACTACTCCCTCAACTTGTTCTTTCTGTTTCAGTGCCTCTCTCCTTCTTTTATGCTTCTTCATATTTTTCAGTAGATTTACAACTACTCTACTACGAAACATCGAGGCTCTGATTTCCTTAAACTGTTTCTGTCTCCTGGTTAATGTGTCCATCTTAGTTACATAGATATTGCCCACTCTTATTCTTTCTCATAGTTTGCTTTTTATATTTGTTATTTTGTAATCTTTGCAAGTGTCCACATATATTTTTAGGAAATGACTTTGTCCTCTTACCAGTAGCTCTTTTTTCTTTCACCACTTTTTCTGCATTTTGGCCATTTTCTATCTCAGTTCTGCATAGATACTGAAGTTGCTTTTGTTGTTTTTTCCTCCAAGCTTTTGTAGGCATTTTGTCTGTAGCTATGTAGATTTGTTCCTGTAAAAAAAAGAAGTATATTTTAATTTTTTACTCTAGTCAACATGCCAACTACTTTACCACTGACTTACACATAATACAAAAACAGTTTGTATGTTATGTTGCAGTTTTAAATCTACAGATGAACCTAGGTATATCACTACATGCACTCACTTAAATATACCAAACCCGAAGCAAAACACAAAACTTTATTTATTAGTTACCTTTTAACATTATAGCACCCTCTCCTACAACACAGCTGCACCATATCTCAGTTATCACTTATACATAGCAAACTTTAAGATGAACATCAAACAAAGTGCAGAAGTACATACACTGTCTCAATACTGTAAATCCAAAAACAAAAAAAGAGCGAGAGAGAAAAAAGAGAGGGAGAAAAAATACTTTTATTCGATTTCATTTAAAATCATAAAAGCGCTATACAATTAACCCACAAGATACTTAAAAGTCATTGAACATTGGTACTAATTTGAATAAGAAATTACATTAAACTTGTTAAAATATGTTCTAAAACTGGTGTTAAAAACGATTTTCTTGATTGCATATAAATGTATGGCATCCAGCCCCACAAGAAGAGATTGTGCTTCTGGTATATTAGGGTTAGGCTGATCACAGGCTGTTCAAACCCATCATTCATGAATATAGTTTGTAAATAAAGTGCTACTGCAATAGTCATCTAAACTGTGTGATTTTGATTTAAGCCAGCAAAGTTAATTCCGAGGGGCATGTTTATTTCATCTGTCACTCTTCTCTAGTTCTTTTGCCGCTAAGCTCAAAAACTTCGCCTTACATGCCAGTTGGACTGTGGAGCCTCCTAAGCATTTTATGACGGCAGACCTGCAAGTCTGTATTTAATATTGCTTCAGTGTTAGCCATAGAAGAGTTTTCTGAAGGTTTAGTAGCACCCGACAGGTACATAGTAGATGGAGTAGTGACTCGTTTCCGTACCCGCAAAGGCGGCATTCCGGGGTAGGCCAGGACCGTTTCCATTTTGGAGTAAGGTCTTTACTTGGGTAAACTCTGAGCTTCAGTAATATCAAGTTGAACTTTTGAGATCTTGAAAAATGTTCCAACAGATATGGTAGTGGTTTTGGAGTTAAATATGTTGGCATCACCACCCATGCATGTATTTTGTGAGTCAAAGTTGCTGTATCTATTAGCTGGGATTGCCGTTTGATGGCTTTGTTAGTGATTTGTTTGAACTCTGTGTAGGCTGGTATTGTGAGCCAAGCATCCTCCAGCTTTGGAGAAGAAAGTGATTGCTTTAAAATGAAGAATACTGACTTATTCGACCTAGATTGTTTTTCAACCTCCATCCAGCAGTAATGGGCTAAGGAGTTTTCCTCTGCTGCCCTCATTCTCCAGTAGTATTATTCAACGAGGGCCTCTTATCTTGTTGGTATCTGTTTTTTAGACCGAATTCCAGTCTTATCTGTGCTTAAGATATGTATCCTGGAATTGAAAATAGTTTCTTAAAGAGACTGGATTGTGTAGCATGTAAGGCTGATGAGTCCTTTGTGTTTCCATACGAGATTGAAGGCAAGAATATTGCTGCGATGACTTTTAAAAAGTGATATGTTGAGCAGTCGTTAAGTTTTTTCTGCAAGGTTTTAAATGCGAATAGCAGCTGTTTTGCTTTTGCTTGCAGTTGTGCCAGGTCCTGCTTGTAATTGAGATGCCAATCTAATAGTACCCCCAGGTATTTGTAAGTTTCCACCTGGTCCAAGTTGTTACTGTTTGCCGAGAAGGTGAATTTGGGTTGTTTTTTTGTGAGGACTTGAAAAGCGCATAACCTTCAATTTTTGGAAGTTAGGGGCACATGCATCAAGCATTTTACCGGTCGCAAACGGGCCGATTCTGAGAATCGGCCCATTTGCAACCGGTAAAATGCTATTTCCGATGCATCAAGCCCATAAGGCATTCGCAATCTTTGCGATTTCCATAATTGCGAATGCAGTTAGGGAATCTCAAATTGCGATTCCCTAACTGCGATGCATCATGCATTCGCAAATTGCGTTTTCGCAATTTGGAATTGCAAATTACCATCAACTTCAAGTTGATGGTAATTTGCAATTTCTTAGAAAAATGCATGAAATTGCATTTTCTAAGTGCCATGTGGCACACACATATGCCCTTAAGGCATATGTGTGCGCCACATGTGCACACATGCCAATTTTGGTGGTGCAGCAGGGTGGCCTTTTGGCCCCCTAGCACCCTTCAAATTGCATTCGCAATTTGCGAGTACCTATTTGGTACTCGCAAATTGCGAATGACTTCCTATTCATTCCTATGGGCCTCTAGGCCCATAGGAATGAATGGAAAGGCATTCCTTAATAGCGAGTCGCAAATTGCGAGTCGCTATTAAGGAATTTGTAGGAATCGCAATTCTTTTTGCGATTCCTACATGCATAAGGAATTGCGATTCCTAAATAGCGATTCCCTAAAAATCGCTATTTAAGAATCGCAATTCCATTCTTTGATGCATGTGGCCCTTAATGTCTAATTGAACGTTGGTTGTATATTTTACTAGCTGGGTGATCAACCGCTGTAGGCCTCATGGTGTTTTGCTGAGCAGAACAATGTCGTCGGCATATTGCAGGCTTGCTATTGGAGCATTACCCAGTTTCGGGGGGTCTCCTTCTGTTAAGCGGAGGTGGTTATCTAGATCCGCTCTATAGATGTTAAACAGACAGGGGGCCAAGACACACCCCTGTTTTAAGTCATAGGTGGTTGAGAACTTGTTTGTAAAACTTGGACAATCCCCCAATTTTATTTGTACCCATGTTCTTGAATAGAGGTTGATGATTGCTTCATGCAATTTTGCGGGAACTCCCCAAGATTTCATTTTTGCCCATAGCTTGGTTCTGGGAACCCTATCGAAAGCAGCTTTAAGGTCTACAAAGCACGCATGCAGGATGCTTGATTTAGCAATGGCTTGGTTGGCCAGGAACATAACTGCTGATAGATTTGTTAGGGTACTCATCCCTACACGGAATCCTGTTGGTGTTTTAGGAATTAGATTTATGCTGTTGACCCAATCCTCTAAGTCAGTCAACAGGTTTGAAGCGTATATCTTGACTTCAACATCGATGAGTGCTATTAATCTATAGTTGGTTGGGTCTGAACGCACCCCTGTCTTGTCTATCGGTAGTAGAATACTTTCTCGCCATGAGTCTGGGATGGTACATGTCTCCGAGGCATAGGTGAACAGGGGGGTTAGATATGTGGACCAGAAAGCTGTATCTTATTTTAATAAGGCATTGGGAAGGCCATTTGGCCCCGGGGCCCCATCAGATCTTTGTTATTTTATGGCATTCAATACCTGTTTTTGCGTAATCTGTGGATGATACTCTTTTGGGTCAATTCTTAATGTTGCATGTACTCCTGGCTGCACATAGTCTTTTGAGTGACTCTCTTGGGTCTTAAGGAGATTTGTCATTGTTGGTAGGCAGATTTTGATTTCTATTTTTGATTTATTTTTGAGTGATGGGGCCTTGAGACTTGTTCTCCGGATATAAACTGGGTCACCTATGGTGCTTTGTTGATGGTTGCTGTACTGGAATGAGACACCTTGTTATATATGGTTGCTATGTAGGTGCTCCAAGTATGCTCCTTTATATCTGAGTTAAAGTGTCGATTTTTACCATTTAGCAAGATGTTATTATTTGCCCAGAAGAGTTTTGAATTTCTTTGCTGGCTGGCGTGGAGCATTTTCAACCAAATTCACTCTTTATATGTGCGCTTTGCCATCCTAATTTCCTTTTTGAAGTCTCTTTTCATTTTTGCAAGTGAGTACTGAGCTAGTTGTCAACCCTGGGAGCGCATTGATCTTAGGTGTTTATTTAGTTTTTTTTTGTTTTCCTTAGGTTATGTGTGAACCAGGCTGAGCCAGTGTTCCCAGATAATTTATGTCTGGGGAAGCTATAACTGAATTTTGTGTTTAGATTGGTGACAAAGGCCTCTATCCCGAGTGGCATTGGTTGGCGCCAATAAGGCAGAACAAGCCTCCATAATGGCATCTATGTTGTTTTCATTCCATTTGAGTCATTTTAAATTATGAGGATGGGTTGGAAATGTGAGAGCCTTGGCTTGGTGAGTCCTTTCTTGAGTGTAGGTTAGTGTAAATGTTTGAGGGTAGTGAACGCTTTCTACTCTTTCTTTTATTTGAAAGTTGGAAATATAGGGAAACAAATCTGGGTCTGCCAAAGTAAAATCAATAGTTGCACCAGTTTTGTCCGTTACTCTTCTAAATGCTGCTGGGCTGTCTAAGAGGCCTCGTCCATTTAGTATGAACAGTGATCGTTCTTCCAGTGCAGCGGCACAAAATGTTTTGCCCACCGTCTCACGTCTTGATGTATTGAGCTGCCGATCCTGTATGTGACCTATTAGATTGTTTTCTTTACCTTGTAATAGAATCATATTAAAATCCCCTGACTGAATTATATTGGCGTGTGGACTTTAATGTTTTAAGCGAGGCGGTCAGTAACTGGATTTTTTCCCTTATGCTTGTGGGTTGGATGAATGTAGGTTTTCAGAATTAGTAAGATGGTAAAAGATGAAACTGCGAGTTTGATGCATTGCATTCAGGGCGAGTCTAAATCCATTTCTTCGTATTCCCAAAGGATATCTGTCAAGATGTAAATTGATAAGCCGCCTTTTGCCCTTCCATATTTTGCTTCTTATTTGGCTGAGTTGAAGTGTTCTTTGTAGCCTACCATTGGGGAAGTTGTTGACTGACAGGTTTCCTGAAGTAGGAGGATATCATGCGTTTGGAGGAATTCTACAAAGTCAGCAACGTTGAGTTTGGAGCCTAAACCATTCACTTTCCAGGAGCAAATCTTGCATTCCTTTGTGTGAATTGGTTCATGCTGCTCCATGTTTCGTGTTTATGGGTCTCGCCTGTGGGTTGTCCTCAAGATTAATTACTTGGAGCTGAGGAATTGTGATGGTAATTAGCCTTGTGGTTTGGTCATCGATTTTGGTTATGCTAGAATTGTCAGGCCCTGTTGCTCCTTTTAGTATGACTGTAGTTTGATTAAAGTGCTGTAGTGGGCTTGGGTAGTGAGATAACTCTACCTTTTTTAGCTCAATGCCCCATATTGCAAAGGATTCTCTGTGCCGCATAATCTGTCCTGAAGTATAGTGATCTGCCCAGGTTGCTATCGTGACTTTAGACCCCAATCGGTTGGGGCTGGGTTTAAACTCAATTCTTTCCAGGTCTCTAGATTTGATATGCCTCAGGGTTGGGAGGGCTCCTAGTAATTTTTATATTGCTCTTCTGTTCAATATATCATGAGCTCCCCTCGAGGTGTAGTGTGGAACCAGCTCTATCTTTTCATTACACGTGGTTATAAAATTTGTCGGATGTGACTTGGCACTATCAGTCGGTATCTCTAGTAATGCTGCAGTAGTACCTTGGTTATATGTAACTGTTTGTGCTTGTGGAAATTGTCCTGTGGGGTTTTGTGAGATGCATTTAAAATTCTTTGCAGGTTGGGCCACCAAGCCTCTTGCGGTTTGTGGTGTTATATCTGCTTCTTTGTGATTACACATTTCTACCATAACTCGCCTCCTGCTGGTAGCTGCATCCTGACTACTAAATTTGCTCACTTTTGTCGTTGGTTCCTTGGGGGGTTGGATTATATTGGTTTTTTGAGTGCCCTCGGTTGTAGTCTTGGTCATCTTGCGCATATGCGGAGGTTTAAATATGTTATATATTTTACTTGTGATTGAGGTTTTGCTATTTTGTGGTTTTGAGCTTCTTGAATAGGCGGCCTCTTTCATAGTTGTCAGTGTGTGGTTTGGTGTGCTAGTGATTTTTGTAGCATCCCTGGTAATTTCTTCTGAATCTTTCTCAGTTTTTTCATTGATGTTCTTGCGACGGATTGTCTTTTGTATAGGCGGTAAATATGGACACTGTTTGTTTAATTTGCTTTTCTTTGCTTTTCTCAAACGTTTTCGTTCCCTCTTCGTGAGGGAGATATGTCAATTTGATTGTTTGGAACTTTCTCAACTTTCCTTTTTGAATTTTGTTGTTTGGGTGAAGCCGCTGGCCCTTCGGATGAATGTTCGTTCGGTTTGCGTCGAGTAGATTTATGCTTACTCGTTCTAAGGTGTTAAAGATCTATTTTTTCCTTAGGGTGTTGCTTTCTTCAAACTGGGGGATACCATGACCTTCTGCCTTAAAGTGCCAATCCCTTACCAGTGTGGGGTTTGAATGAGTTTTCCTGACTGCCCCCAACAGCCCTGTCATTATGGTTGGTAGCCTTGCAAGTTTGTCGAACATTTGGGGACAATGGCACGTGTGATAAGTAGTGTCCTGGTCCTGTTGTACCTTCTTTTGCATTGTATTTAAGGCCTGCAACTTTTGTTCTATTCCCTGGACGTGAATAGTTAGAACATTTAGTAGCTCGACTTGAGTGTGGAGCTTGTCAGCATGATATGTTATGGCGGTTCCAATGGTTTCCATGGTGTTTAGCAAGCGGGGCCACATAGAAGTGGCTCGGGAGTGAGTAACTGGTTCTGTCAAGGACCGTTCCAGTTGATCCTTGAACGTTCTTGGTTGTGCCTTTTCGCATGATTCACATGATTCACAGGATTTGGTTGCAAGGGCTGCCATAGGCCCTACAAACTCCTGAGGCAAATGCCTGCTTGGATTTAGTTGTGGTGCTACCTGTTCCATTTGTTGTGCTTTTTTAAATAGTCCAAATGGTGAAAAGAGGATATCAAGGTTTTGTTCGCAAGCTGGTAGGTGCTCCTGTTGTTCCGGTGATTGCGAATCAGACGGTGAGTAAGATAATATGAATGGACTTAAAATATTGTCTTGCCAGAGCGCTAGGTCATCATTGATTTCCTGGGTTGGCTGGACCAATTGGCTGATTAGCAGATCCCAGCTTGGCTCTGGCTGGGTGTGGACTAGAGCCTCTACAAGCTGATGGCATTGTCCTTGGTGGTTGGAAAGTAGATTTGAGTTGTTAGGTGTTTGTGTATCTTGGTTAATTGCTTGCTTTCTTAAGTTTTCTCTTATGGGACAGAAAGGATATTTTTGTTCAGTGCCATGGATATCTGTGTTTTTGCTGCTCCTATTGCAGGGGAGGATTACCTCGGTGCCTTGGCTATAGATGTCGCTGTTATTTCCTGTCTTGGCTTCATTGTGAGCCTCATGATTCTTGGGGAGATCCCCTTGTGGCATACTTTTAGGAAATCCGTGATAAGTGCCCACTTGCTGGCTTTGGTACTTGGGCAATGCGCAGTAGTTGCTGTCAGCTCTCTGTCCTCGACTCTGAGTATGTCTGAGTCAATCGCCGACACTGAACCCTGCGACCCGTTGGTTTTTTTTTTTTTACACACCTTGTTGGCCCCCTTTTTCCCTCCTGGGTATTCCTTGCGTTTTTTTTTTTGCTGCACCTCTGATTTTTTCTGATCTCATGGTGGAGGTGCTTGGTCTCGGGTCCCAGAGGTGGCAGCTGGGTACTTGAGGAGCTTACTTGCTCTAAGTCCGGCCTCGTCTGTTGCTGCCACTAAGGTCCTTTTGGGGGAGAGCTGTGTGGATCTGAGAGTGAGGAGTAACACAATTCTGAGGATGAGGTCAATACACTCCCCTTTGTATTAATTCTGTTCTTTCCCAATGCTGGTCCCTCCTACTCCTTAAGGGGTGGATTGCAGGAGGATTGCTGCTTCACTTGTTTTTTTGGTGGGGGGTCTTTTAAGCGGTTTTTCAGCACTCTTAAGGGCTCTTGAGGGCACGGTCTCTGCTGCACCTCCAATGTCTTCTCTGTCTCCACTCTGCCCTCAGCTGAGGCTCTTGTGGCTGCCTTGCTGTGCTACGCTGCTATTGCACTATTTGTTGCTGGGGGAAAGGGTGCCGGAGCAGGGCAAGCGGGGCTTACAGGGCAGGACTGCAGGCTGCACCCAACCTAGTAGGGCCGCCTCCGCGGTACCGCCGAGGGCTCGCTCTCTCTGCGGCCACCTACTAATGACGGCCGCGCTTGCTCTCTCTGTCGCTTGCCGCTACTTTCCGCAAGGCCGTGCGCCATACCAGAGAATCTCCCCCCCGATGGGCATAGCAAGGGAGGGGGGCCTGCACCGGCCACGAAGATCTTGGCAGGCACTGGTGCAGGTGCAGATACCAGATGAGGTGCAGTTGCAGGGAGCGGGGGCTGCCTCGCCTCGGCTTCGCCTCAGCCTCACCCACTCTGCATACGTCCGTGTCCACGTCAGGCATCTCGGAGCAGCAGTAGAAAGAGCTGCACTTGATTTCAGTCACTGGCTGGAAAAATATAAGAGCGATCTGTGTGCCTCTCTACCACTATGTCACTGGTGTATTTAGTATCTCAGTACTTTTCTACTTAGATGTATCAGATTTAAATTTTGGGAAACAGTACACCCTTCCCCATTGGTCATCAGCCGTGAGATGATCTTCTCTCGCCGTCTACACCGTGCTGTAAGTTGCGCTCCGCGGATCTGCACCTGGCATGTGTTCCAGTAGCGGCTCGTGGAGGGAGTGCCGCAGGGCGGTGGAGCGGGGCGGGGGAGGAGCAGGGTGGGGGGTAGTAAACTACGGCATACGGCCGAACAGAGGTAAGTAAACAAATAAATAAATAAAACAAATTTCATTGCGCGCGCTGCATTGCCAAATGCGATGCAGCACGCGCAACGAAATTCGTTTTATTTAATTATTTGTTTACTTACCTCTGTTCGGCCATATGCCGTAGTTTACTACCCCCCACCCTGCTCCTCCCCCACCCTGCCCCACCGCCCCGTGGCACTCCCTCCACAAGCCGCTACTGATGTGTTCCCTGAGTCAAAAGAGCAAGAGCTTGGGGGTGCTCCTTCAGGGCGATGGTGTAAGCCCTTTGGAACACCCTCCCTGTGACCATCAGGAGCATTCAGAATCACGTGGCATTTAGAAAGGCCATAAAAACCTGGCTCTTTCCGGTCTAGCCTCTGACCCCCTGTCTCCACCCTGCAGTGCTGTTTCTGGTTCTAGCGCTGGGATGCCCCATTGCTGGGGCAGCCATGCGCTCTACAAGTCTTTTTAACATAACATAACATAGCTCACTAATTCTTCCTAGTACATGCAAAGAGTGTGTGACAGTTTGCATATACAATTCACCAGCTGGTTCTAAAAGACTACTTATTCTTCACTGAAACTTGTAAATACATGTGTTTGAGTACACAAGTACTCTTGGATGATTAAATGAGTGCATAGGTAGTACCTAGATGATTGCCTGAGGATACGGGTAGTACCTGTATGATTCTGTAAGTATGAGAGAACTCCATGGGTTGTTCTGTGTCTGCATAGTTACTGCTACATGTTTGCATGAGTATATCACTACTATCTAGGTGTTTAGATAAGTGCCTGAATTATTAGATAAGTGCATGACTAATGCTTCAATAATTCAATACATGCATAGATAGTGGTTGGATGATTAAATGAGTGCAGCTCTAGTGCCTGGATGATTGCAGGAGTGCCTAGATAGTATATAGGTCAATCAATAAGGAATTTATATAGTGTGACTAATCACCCGTAAGGGTCTCAAGGTGCTGAGGGGGGGAGGCTGCTGATCCATCTTGGCATGGAGGTTCAGTCAAAGAGCCAGGTCTTGAGATCCTTCCTGAATTGGGTCAGCACAGTGGATTGCCTGAGGTGGAGGGGCAGGGTGTTCCAGGTCTTGGCAGCGAGGTAAGAGAAGAATCTTCCTCAGGTTCTGGTTTTATGGATCTGTGGGACGGTGGCCAGGACAAGTTGTGCGGAGCGAAGCTGTCTGGCGGGTGCGTGGAAAGAGAGGCGGTGGTTCAGTTATGTTGGTCCTGCGTCATGGAGAGCGTTGTAGGCATGTGTGAGGATCTTCAAGGTGATTTTCCTATTGACTGAGAGCCAGTGGAGTTGACAGAGGTGTTCAGTGATGTGGCTGCGGCGGGAGATGTTGAGCACCAGTCTGGCTGCGGCGTTTTGTACGTTATGAACCTTCCAGAGCTGTTTCTGGGTGATGCCGGCATAGAGTGCATTGCCATTGTCTAGTCTGCCGGTGATGAGTGCGTGGGTGACCGTCTTTCTGGATTCTGTGGGGATCCATTTGAATGTCTTTTGGAGCAGGCGGTGTGTAGAAACAGGATGTGGATGCGGTGTTGATCGAGAGTGAGGAGTCCAGTACGATGCTGAGGTTGGATGGGTGGCCGTGTGGATGAAAGGGGTTCCCAGAGCGGCAGGCCACCAAGAGTCGTCCCAGGCTGAGGGGGCTGGTCCTCGGATAAATACTTGGTCTTGTCCGAGTTGAGCTTGAGGCAGTTATCTTTCATCCAGGTGGCCACTGCCTTCATCCCGCTGTGGAAGTTGGTTCTGGTGGCTCTAGGTTCGTTGGTGAGGTAAAGGATCAGCTGGGTGTCATCAGCATAGGAGATGATGTTGAGTCCGTGACTTCTGACGATGGACGCGAGAGGGGCCATGTAGATGTTGAAGAGGGTGGGGCTCAGGGCGGAGCCCTGGGGCTCCTCCCTGAGCTGATCGCTGTAGGTTATGTGAGGAATTGAGGTAGTTTGACTCGCTGTGTTCGGACAGTAAGGAATGAGTGTGTCCAGTCCAGGGCCTTGTAACGGATGCCAGTGTCGTGTTGTCTCGTGATTAGGGTGCGGTGGGAGATGGTATAGAAGGCGGTCGAGAGGTCCAGTAGGATGGGGGCTGCAGTTTCACTGTGGTCGAGGAAGGAGCGGATGTCGTCAGTGGCAGCAAGGAGAGCGGTTTCGGTGCTGTGTTTTCTTCAGAAGCCGAAATTGAGAGTTTTCCAGGACGTGGTTTCCTCTATGAACTCCGAGAGCTGGGCGCTGATGGCCTTCTCGATGACCTTGGCTGGGAAGGGGAGGAGGGAGATGGGTCTGACATTTTTGATGTCTATTGGGTCGGTGGATGGCTTCTTCAGCAGGGGGTTGATCTCTGTGTGTGTCCAGTCATCGGGGAAGGTGGCATTTTCGATGGAGATGTTGTTGGTGCGGGGAAGCTCTGGGGCGATGAGGGTGCGGTGACTGGTCTATGGAAGATGTGATAAGGGCAAGGGTCCAATGGGACTCCAGGGTGGATACTCTCCATGGTCTTGAGAGTGTCTTCTGTGGTAAGCGGGGTCCAGTTGGGCAGGATCTGTTGTCATGCAGCGTGGTTGCGCATGGTGGTGACGGGTGTTGAGGCAAGGTCTTGAGTGTTGAAGTTATCGTAGATCTGCCTGATCTTGTGGTGGAAGAAGGGGCCAAGATTGTTGGAGAGGTCTTGGGAGGGTGGGACATCTGTGATCTTGCTGTTGGGCCTGATGAACTCTTTGACAATGGCAAAGAATTCCTTGCTGTTGTGTGCATTGGCGTTGATTCTGTCTTGGAGGGCTATTTTCTTTGTGGTTTTGAGGAGGTGGTGGTGTGCGTTGATGGTGGTTTTGAAGGCTGCATGGGCTTCTGGGGTTTTGTTGTTCCTCCATCTGTTCTCAAGTCGTCTGCAGGTGAGTCTGGACTTATGGAAGGCAGGAGTGAACCACCTGGCTTTCTTGGAGTATTGCTTGCTTGGGGCCCCTTTGAGGGGGGCCAGAGTGTCGGCGTAGTTGGAGATCCATTGGTGGAGGTTAGGTGGTGAGGTGTTGGCATCTGTTGATGTCGGCATTGTGGTAGTGTGAGGAAGGTGGTGAGCTGTTCCTCTGTGGCCTTGTTCCAGCTGCGATGGGGGAGGTGGTGAGGGCGGTGGTGGACGGTGGGGGTGGCAAAGTTGAAGTGCACGCAGTGGTGGTCGGTCATTTTAAGGTTTTTTAGATTCTATTTCCTAACTATATCGTCCCAGTAACCTTTGTTTTTTTTAAGTGAATTTCAAAGGCTTTTGAATTTATTTCCTAAATGTCACAACTAACCTTTGAAAGTGAGAGTGTGAGTGAGTGCATGAGTGTCTCAGTAAGTCTGTGAGTGGGTGTTAGAGTGTCTGGGTGGGCCTGTCAGTGGGTGTCTGAATATCTGAGTAGGTCTGCGAGTGGGTTTGTGAGTGTCTAGGTGAGTCTGTGAGTGGGTGCTCAAGTGGCTCAGTGAGTGAGTGCATTGGTCTCTGAGTGGGTCTGTGAGTGAGTGCATGAGTCTCTGAGTGGGTCTGTGAGTGAGTGCATGAGTCGATGAGTGGGTCTGTGACTGGATGTGTGAGTGTCTGAGTGGGTCTGTGAGTGGGTGCATGAGTGTCTGAGTGGGTCTGTGAGTCAGTGCGTGAGTCTCTGACTGGGTCTGTGAGTGGGGGGCATTAGCATCTTTAAAGGTCTGTGAAAGAATGGATGAGTTTCTGAGTATATGAGTGAGTGGGTTTGTGAGTGTCTGAGGGGGTCTGTGTATTGTTGTGTAAGTCTCTGAGTGGGTCTGTGAGTTGGTGAGTGGGTCTGTGAGTGAATTCATGAGTGGGTGTGTGAGTGAGTCTATGAGTGGGTCTGTGAGTGTGTGTGTGTGTCTCAGTAGGTCTGTGAGTGGGTGAATGAGTGCTTTAATGGATCTCTGAGTGGGTACATGAGTATCTGAGTGTGTCTGTCAATGGGTGCATGAGTTTGTGAGTGGGTCTGGGAGCGGGTGCATTAGTCTGTGAGAAGATGCGTGAGTGGGTCTGTCAGTGGGTGCGCCAAAAAAAAGTGGGGGGCACACAGGAGTAGTCCTTGTGCCAGCTCCCCCTGTGACAGTCCTCCTATTAGCTTGCCTGCAGTCTGCTTAACACCTGCCGCCTCCTGCAGCTGCTTTCACACTATATAGTGCTTAGATTTCACCCACGGTGTGGGACACCGAATGCGGGAGAATGGAAAGAGCAGCCCTGCACTGGACCACATTGCCAGGCAGCCCTTTGCTTTGTGAAGGAGGGGCCCAACACCCACTGCCTCCTGCAGCCACTTTCATGCTATATAGCACTTGGATTTCATGTGTGGTGCAGGACGCTGAGTGCAGGAGAACAGAGAGTGGAGTCAGCACTGGACCACATTGCCCAGGAGCCCTTTGTTTTGTGGAGTGGCCCAACGCCCTCCGCCTCCTGCAGCCACTTTCACTCTATATAGCACTTGGATTTCACCTGCGGTGCAGGACGCTGAGTGTGTGAGAATGGAGAGAGGAGCCAGCACTGGACCACATTGCCCAGCAGCCTTTTGCTTTGTGAAGGAGAGGCACAAAACTGGCTGCCTCCTGCAGCCGCATTCGTGCTATATGGCGCTTGGATTTCACCCATGGAGTGGGATGCTGAATGTGGGAGAACGGAGAGAGGAGCCTGCACTGGACCACATTGCCCAGCAGCCCTTTGCTTTGTGAAGGAGGGGTCCCACACCCGCTGCCTCCTGCAGCCGCATTTGCGCTATATAGCGCTTGGATTTCACCCACTGCGCAGGATGCTAAGTGCGGGAGAACGGAGAGAGGAGCCCACACTGGACCACATTGCCCAGCAGCTCTTTGCTTTGTGAAGGAGGGTCCGAGCACCTGCCACCTCCTACAGCCGCTTTTGCGCTATATAGCACTTGCATTTCACCCACGGTGCAGGAAGTGCGCAGGCCGCAGCTGGGTGAAGACTGGGCCAAGGGCAGGCCCATCCTGCTATATGGCGCTTGGATTTCACCCATGGAGTGGGATGCTGAGTGTGGGAGAACGGAGAGAGGAGCCTGCACTGGACCACATTGCCCAGCAGCTCTTTGCTTTGTGAAGGAGGGTCCGAGCACCTGCCACCTCCTACAGCCGCTTTTGCGCTATATAGCACTTGCATTTCACCCACGGTGCAGGAAGTGCGCAGGCCGCACCTGGGTGAAGACTGGGCCAAGGGCAGGCCCATCCTGCACCCATCGCCCCAGGAGGAGACAGGGCAGGGCCACCCCCCAAAGCCCTTGGATACGGACCCTGCCTCTTTGGTGCTCTTCTGACAGTAGGTCATCTTCCATTTAGTTCCTCTAGAAATACTGTTAATATTGCCATATTACATTCTTGTGGCTTGTGCAACTGACCTGGATTCACATCAATACCAGCAGGGTAATGTGTGGTGCAAAACATCTCCCTCCTATAGATAAAGGCTTACTGTGGACTTCTAGTTTTTTCTTTGTGCTGGCTGTGGTGCTATTAAGCTCTTGTAAGGCTTTTTCTTTCTGCAACCCCTGCTTGCTAGTGGTCATCTTGCTGCTTGCTTGCTTGCAGGGGTTTATCATGGTGAAACGTAAGGCCACCAAAACCATTCAGAGAAAAAGGATCAAAAATCACGAATCAGCTACAAGTCTGCCATCTGATGAACTCTAGGAAAATGTCACCCGAAAAAGACATTGACAATTTCATTGAAGAAGTGACATATCTCTTGGGAAGAGGGGACCCTAGTAATTCCTTGCTGAAGCATCCTATGAAGAAACTCCTGTCCATTTTTTTAAAGAAGCGGAAGTCAACTGCTTACCGGCCCGCCAGCCTCAAACTAGTTCTAAAGCCGCTTCTGATATGATTCTCTCCAGGACAGCTGAGTGTCGGTGGTCAAACAGGCACTCTACCTCAATTGGCAGACCCTGTTAAGGCTTCTGTGCCCATTCCACTCTCTCCCTTGGTTACCTGTTCTAATAGATTCTGGTCTCTTGTTAGTCCCCTCATACATATGAATAGTAGGGAAGCTTTTTTAAATCTTCTGGAGGCCTCCCAGCTGATTATTGCCAACATTGCAGAAATACCACACTCTGCAAAATGTGTACTGGGTTTCGCTGACATCGTCTATATTGTTTAAGGCCTCAAGGTGAAGGTGGCGAATGTAATCAAAAATGTGTGCTTTTGACTGATGAAATGGGGGCGCTTAGAGCTCATGTAAAACCATCCCGACATGCAAATACTAACCATGGGGCTTCTAGTAGTGTATACATAACACTGATTGATAAAAAAAAAATGGAGTGAAAAACAAGAGTTCTATGAAACAGTCCGTCTCACATACTTCTCCTATTATAAATCCTTCTTCTATTACTTCTGTGTCTCAGTTACTTAACAGGACTCTGTATTGTTCACTCTCCAGACACGAAGAAGCAGGCATTGGAGCCCATTTGGGTTCAAAATTTGGACAAGCTGAATTTCTAACTCCAAAGCAGGGCTGCCCCATCTGTCTACAAATTCATCTGCACTTTATATGGTAAAAGTCCCTGTCTTACCAGGTAGGGCCTTTGAAGACAAAGAGTCTTTGATCAATACATGTATATATCACATACGGCCAGCCCTTGACTGTGGTACTGTAATCCAAACGGACATTGTACATGCCTAACGCGATTATGTCAGACTGGACATGAAGGGGAAATCCCTAGTGGAGGGCCTAGTTAACTTAGGCTTGCGTAGGGATATCACAGCCAGCTCTCAGATTAGATTTAAATTGAACCCCCTACTCCCTTGTGACCCACCCCAATACTGGGAGGATCTACCACTGCTCCCCAGTGGCCCACTGGGCGATAGAGTGACGGTTTCTCACAAGCAGTTGGAAGCTCAGGGAACCTCTGTGATGAATTGAATGGCCACTCAGACTCAAATTCCCTAAAATTGCGATCTTAATCTCCCTAGAGAAAGGGTCAGTGAGCCTTCAAATAGTGATACGGCATGTCAGAGTTCTAATGGCGACTCACCTTCTAGAACCATGTTCACTACTAATATTCTTTCTTGGAATTTAGTGGTAATTAAATCCAAGCTTGGACACCCGAACTGGGGGGTGTTCATCGATAAATTTGATCTTTGTCTTCTGCAGGAGACTTGGTCATATGCTCCACTGCAGAGATCAGCATATTTAACATACTATACCCAACTCTCTCCTCAGTGACTGGCCACCCGTCTGGCGGTCTCCTTATCTGGGTTAAACTAGATTTGGAGGTTAAAATATCTGTCCTTCCCTCTGCTCCCATGACATCTTGGGATTATCTCTGATACCTTGTACCCTTTACGTCTTTAATATTTATAACAGGGTAGGTGGAGGAGGGGCTGAGACTCAGGCACTTCGGGATCTTAGTGCTCACATGGCACCACTTGACCCAAAAGACCCTAATTGGAGGTGATTTTAACACGACATTTGAACCTATGGATTTTGGGATGTGGCTCCCCTGTTAGTGAGGAGGATGAGACGAGGGGATCTTAGTGCTCATATGGAAGCCCTTGACCCAGAAGACCCTGTCATAATTGGAGGTGATTTTAACATGACATTTGAACCTATAGATTTGGGTTGTGGCTCCCCTGTTAGTAAGGAGAATGAGACATGGGAATCTCTCCTCTTAACACCATTCCAGTGAAACGATGGTCAAATGCTGCTCATCATCTGATGACATTCACCTTGTCTCTTGGCTTGAAAGCCTGTAATGGTCACACAGTTTCAGAACCTTTTGACGCCCATACTTTTAATTGAATAGGCCATACCAGCAGAATTGATTATTACTTAATTTCTGTGCATTTATGAGATAATTTACTTGATCTGAAGGTTGTGCATAGGAACGACAGTGACCATAAAGCTCTTCACTGTTCTCTAGAGAACTTATTTAGCTTCATGGCAGACGTCCTGGTGTCCCTAAGCACAAACATAGAGCCCTCAAATGACAAAAGCAGAATTAGATAGGAAAACATTTCAGGCAATATGGGTATTAGAGACCATATGATGAAAGCCCTGGAGGCAGCTACTCTGAACTTAGGAAATGTTGCCTCAGCTCATTCTAAGGACCACTGTGGCAATCTAGGGTTGATAAGATAAATGGGGGCCTAGTCGAGTTATTGGGTGAATGCTTTATGCATCTTCAAAGGTCTGGCCATTGTGCGCCAAAACCTGAATGCACCTGGTATAATAAAACTTGTAATGAGAAGAAAAATTAGCTTGGCTCAGCCCTACTCCTTGGTGATCCCAATTTGATAGGAATGAAGAGAAAAGAGTATAAGCTCATTCAAACTGAAGCACATAAGAATTGGGACCCATATAAATGGGAGACCCTTTATGATGCTGTAGCTTCCCGTGTTAATAGGGAATTTGGGAAGATATTAGCAAATGGCGAGCAACGCCCTAATAACTCACTGGCTGACTTTATCCCCCCTGATATATGGTACTCCCATTTCTTTGATCTTTACAAGCAGGACCCAAGCGATGATTGTATATTTAATCTTAGGGTCGACAATATACTAATCACTGATTCCGACATGTTTGCGTTATCTGACACCGTTATTACGATCAAAGCTATAGTAAAAGGCAAGGCCGCAGGGCCTGACGGCATTCCAGGTGATCTTTTCTTATCAGATATTGACGGCTGGGCCTTGTATTTTAATACTCTTTCAAACTGTATTCCTAAAGAGGCCTTTATTCCACCAAGCTTGAAAGCTGCTGAAATTGTTCCCATTCATAAAAGGGGCCTGCATGACTATACTTTAAAGTACAGACCCATCAGTCTAATTGACGTGGCCCAAAAGGTCTTAGTGAGGCAGATCCTGGGGAAATTGTAAGGGTGGATAGTGGAACATCAAGCTCTTTCTCCCCTGCAGGCGTGTTTCCACAGAGGTGTCAGCACAATTGACCACGTTTTTAGGTTGTTATTATTATATTGGAAGACTATCATCCTTCACAAAGCACACTTATAACCGGTCTTTGTAGACTTAAAATCTGCATTCGACTTAGTTCCCTGTGGAACGATGTGGAAGGTCCTTAGGATTAAAGGGGTACCTTTGCACCTCTTGGATGTCCTAATGCGCCTACATGAGGCAGGGGTACGTCCTTGATTTGACCCTCTTTTCTTTATATCTAAATGATATAGCACCTTTTCTTGAGATCACTGTAAATGATGCTCCCGGGTTGGCTAGACACAAGACTCCCCTCCTATTATTTGCCAAGTATACCCTTCTAATATCAAAAACCCCATGGGGCCTCCAAGGCTTAATGGACAAGTTTGTGTCCTTTTGTAGCGAGCGAGGCTTGGCAATTAATCATTTTAAGACAACGTTTATGGCCATCACAAGTCTTTTAGGGGTTCTATTATTATGGGAGATAAGCCACTGGAAAGAGTGACTGATTTTGTCTACTTAGGGATTAAGTTAACTAACTCATTGCCTTGGGCCCCGCAAGTTGAGTGCAGCAGTTAGAATCTTATCCGTCACTCTGCAGCTATTCTAATATTGCTTAGGGCCTTTAGTGTCAGGAGTATATCTCCTGCCCCATAGATAGATAGAGCCAAAGTTGAGGGTAGCGCACTGTATGGCGCAGAACTATGGGGTTCTACCAATCTGACTACATTAGGGGTGGCTGAGAATACTTTTATTAGAGCTTTAACCAATCTCCCAAAAAGTACACAATTGATTCCATTAAGACGAGATTTGGGCCTGGAGCCTGTGACTCATAAGGCCCAACTCAGGCCACTGCTCTTTTGGCGCAGGCCAAAGTACTCCCCAGATTTGGAAGATTATTACATCTCTTTTTTGGATGTAGTCTATAGCGATAAGTCTGGCATGGTTAATTGGCTGTTGTATATTAAGAGTATGTTATCTCAGATTGGGCTGGGTGACTTTTGGTTTTCTACTCTCATCTCTAAGCATCTTTTGAAGTCTACACTTAAGAAGGCTTTTTGGGACTTTAAATACACTGAGGAGTTCAGGAATGTGTCAGTGGGATCCCTCACAGCTGACTTTTTGGACTTTAAGGGGTCGAATCCGATTCGGGCCGGAAAAAATACCGACCGACTCGGTACGGGATAATAGTCCGACCGACACGTACCGGCGTTGCCCGACCTGGGAAGTACGATGAAATGCATGTGAATCACGACCGACTCATACGGAACTCAAGGCAAACGACCGACCTGGACGGAAACAAGCTATCCGGCCGGAAAACTACGCGAATCGATCCGACCGACACGCACCAGGAAGAAACCCGAACGAAACGTACCCGCGAACTCCGACCCGCGCAGTACGATGCAATGGGTGCAAAAGCAGACCGATTCGCACGGAGCCCAAGCCGTACGACCGACACGCATACAAAACACAGCCGAACAAACACAATACACCGCGACCGACGCGTACGCCGCATATGAAACAGAGCTGAAACACAGCGGGAACGACTCGGAGAGGCGCGCACGAGATAACTGCAACGTCCTACTCGGTCAGAAGAACTTCTCCAACATGCACAATAATCACAAATGAAAAAATACAAAAAAAGAGGGCCAAACAAGCAATGACAAAGCCAATAAATACAGGGGGTGAAAAAAATGGAACAAGGACACCCCCCCAACTCCACCTACATAAAGGCCACAAATCCCTACCATGATCCTTTGCAAATTCCACTTACCTGCCAGCAGAGAACACCATCACACCGCAAACACAGACACACACACAGCTCATCCAACACAAAAGCCACACACCATTAGCACCTCAACAAATAGCACCCTCACACACACACAGCAAAACCTACACTCACACACCCTCACTTGCACACACACACACATCAATCACCACCACCACCCATCACCATGCCCCTAAAGAAGAATCCAAAGTTCCTAGATAGTGAATTGGAAGTCATGGTAGACGAGATCCTGAGGGTAGAGCCACAGTTGTTTGGCACATTGGTCCAACAGACCCCCATGTCGCAGAAAACCAAGATGTGGGCGAGGATCGTCGACAGGGTGAACGCACAATCACCATGTTTGCGCACAAAGGAAGACATCCAGAAAAGGTGGTATGATGTGCGCAGGAGGGTCAGGGACATACTGAAGAAGGATTACCTCCTGAGCCAGCACACCGGCAGTGGCCCTCCTGCCAAACCAGTATACCTCAGGCCCTGGGAGGAGAAGGTGCGGGCCATCCTACCACCAGTGAGCATATATGGACTAACAAACATCCCAGAGCCTGGTGAGTACACAACTAATATACACAATATTGTGTGCCAATACACACACATCACTGTCAAGGGGACAGTCAAACCATGCACCCTAGCAAATCAACAGCAAACAAAAGATAATCATCCCAAAAAGTGTATGTCAGTCAGATAAACCAATACATGCCATCTCATAGTGATATGTAACTGTGTCATGACATGTACAAATCCAATACCAAATTGAGCTAGGCAGTGGCACAAATCTAACCAACAAACACTGTCAGATATTTAGCCACCACTAGAACACCACCTCACAGGGAAGCTCACAGAAAGGAAGGAATCCTGTGTATGCTGGTGAAGTCAGTGTAGCCAAGAGCATGATGGGACTCGTAGTAACAGATAATGGGCAGCCTCACATTTGGACCATCAACACCACTCAGAACCATGCTCACAACACAGGTAGTGGATAAGGACTGACAAGATGGCTGACACTGGGTACTGCTGTCGGGAGCACAAGGCCCTGCTGGGAACTGTGCACCAACAAACAGCACAACACCACTGCCTGACATCCTGAAAGCCAACTTGCACTCCCTGCGATGCAAGCACCTTGCATGGTGGGATATCTGGCTGGGTGAGAAGGAGGACTCACAGCACTGACCATAGTTACAAGCAGCTCACCTCACACACCCCTCAACACAAACTCCACATAACCCACCTGGGAGAATGCAATGCGTCACATACCAAATGAAGATCCCACAAAGAACAACCACCCTGGGTAATGCCGTGTGAAGCACAGGGACACTCTTGGGGCTTGTAGCCAAACAAACGCAAGGACAACACTGTCAGCCTTCCTGTCAGCACAGGCACACTACCCCACAGGGAAGCAGAGTCCAAAGGAAGGAAGTACGGGCATGCTGGGAAGGGGGGTATAGGCAATAGCATGAAAGTTGTAGTCACAGATACGTCTCACCCTCACAATTGGCCCATCAACACCACTCTGAACCATGCTCACATCACAGGGAGTGGATAAGGACTGACAAGATGGCTGACACTGGGTACTGCTGTGGGGAGCACAAGGCCCTGCTGGGAACTGTGCACCAACAAACAGCACAACACCACTGCCTGACATCCTGAAAGCCAACTTGCACTCCCTGCAATGCAAGCACGTTGCATGGTGGGATATCTGGCTGCGTGGGAAGGAGGACTCACAGCACTGACCATAGTACAAGCAGCTCACCTCACACACCCCCTCAACACAAACTCCACATAACCCACCTGGGAGAATGCAATGCCTCACATACCAAATGAAGATCCCACAAAGAACAACCACCCTGGGTAATGCCGTGTGAAGCACAGGGACACTCTTGGGACTTGTAGCCAAACAAACGCAAGGACAACACTGTCAGCCTTCCTGTCAGCACAGGCACACTACCCCACAGGGAAGCAGAGTCCAAAGGAAGGAAGTACGGGCATGCTGGGAAGGGGGTGTAGGCAATAGCATGATGGGAGTTGTAGTCACAGATACTGCTCACCCTCACAATTGGCCCATCAACACCACTCTGAACCATGCTCACATCACAGGGAGTGGATAAGGACTGACAAGATGGCTGACACTGGGTACTGCTGTGGGGAGCACAAGGCCCTGCTGGGAACTGTGCACCAACAAACAGCACAACACCACTGCCTGACATCCTGTAAGCCAACTTGCACTCCCTGCAATGCAAGCACGTTGCATGGTGGGATATCTGGCTGGGTGGGAAGGAGGACTCACAGCACTGACCATAGTTACAAGCAGCTCACCTCACACACCCCCTCAACACAAACTCCACATAACCCACCTGGGAGAATGCTATGCCTCACATACCAAATGAAGATCCCACAAAGAACCACCACCCTGGGTAATGCTGTGTGAAGCACTGGGACACTCTTGGGACTTGTAACCAAACAAACGCAAGGACAACACTGTCAGCCTTCCTGTCAGCACAGGCACACTACCCCACAGGGAAGCAGAGTCCAAAGGAAGGAAGTACGGGCATGCTGGGAAGGGGGTGTAGGCAATAGCATGATGGGAGTTGTAGTCACAGATACTGCTCACCCTCACAATTGGCCCATCAACACCACTCTGAACCATGCTCACATCACAGGGAGTGGATAAGGACTGACAAGATGGCTGACACTGGGTACTGCTGTGGGGAGCACAAGGCCCTGCTGGGAACTGTGCACCAACAAACAGCACAACACCACTGCCTGACATCCTGAAAGCCAACTTTCACTCCCTGCAATGCAAGCACGTTGCATGGTGGGATATCTGGCTGGGTGGGAAGGAGGACTCACAGCACTGACCATAGTTACAAGCAGCTCACCTCACACACCCCTCAACACAAACTCCACATAACCCACCTGGGAGAATGCAATGCCTCACATACCAAATGAAGATCCCACAAAGAACCACCACCCTGGGTAATGCTGTGTGAAGCACAGGGACGCTCTTGGGACTTGTAGCCAAACAAACGCAAGGACAACACTGTCAGCCTTCCTGTCAGCACAGGCACACTACCCCACAGGGAAGCAGAGTCCAAAGGAAGGAAGTACGGGCATGCTGGGAAGGGGGTGTAGGCAATAGCATGATGGGAGTTGTAGTCGCAGATACTGCTCACCCTCACAATTGGCCCATCAACACCACTCTGAACCATGCTCACATCACAGGGAGTGGATAAGGACTGACAAGATGGCTGACACTGGGTACTGCTGTGTGGTACACAAGGCCCTGCTGGGAACTGTGCAACAACCAACAGCAAGACACCACTGAATGACATCCTGAGAGTCAACCTGAACCCACTGCAAGGGTGGCATGCTTCATGGTGGGATAACTGGGCTAGGTGGAGAAGGATGGCCGGATGTCCACCAAATTCAACAAATGCTGGCCATGCACACACCTCAACATTCACATTGAAATGCCCCAGGTATGCATGACAATGTGCTACACCAATATCAACCTCTTACTGTGACAACTTAGGACAATGCAATGTACATGCCCGCATCCAGAGGTACAGTCACAACTGTCAGGTGTGTGAACCATTGATGCCTGTAGAAAAATAACATACAATGTGTGTCTCTTCCAAATACAGGTGATGATGATGGGGACACAGCAGCAGGCGAGGAGGAGTCCCTGTCCCAGGCTCCGGGGGACACAGAGCTCACTGGTGTGGAACAGCCTCTGCCCTCCTCGGATGGCGAAGACCTACCTGGCACCTCTGGTGTGAGTCATCATGCAGCACCAACTGGACCAACACCTGCACCCCCTGCACCCACCCCTCCAACAACTGCCAACACACAGACCACCCCCGCCGACACGGACAGACCAAGGACCACCGATGGGAACAGAACAGGGCCCCAGGCCCAGCGTGGAGCAATGGACGACAACACCACTAACAACCCCCAAGGGGGCCTTGGGTCACCTGTGCGTGCCACCGCAGGTCCTGCATGTGTCGCCAGGGGTGGAAGACATAGGTCGCTGCTTGCAGAGGGGTCTGAACTGCATGATGACCCACAACTGGCACGCATCACTGATGCGTACCAGGATAGCACCGGAGAGGTCAGACAGGTCGTGGGGATCTTCAAGGACATACAACAGCAGCAGGCTGCCCATCATGCCCGCTTGGACTCCCACATGTCCCGTGTGGAGACACACATGTCTCGCATGGAGTCCAAGTGGGACACATTGCAAGAACTCACAGCGGTGCATAGGGACATATTGACATGCCTCCGCCAGATTAGCACCAACATGGCCACACCTCCCTGTGTGCCCACAACATCTGGTGCTGCAACAACTGACACCGCCACAGGGAGGGAGGAGGACTGTGGCGGAGACTCCCCTGCACCGCCGCAGCCTGCCCCCAAAGAAGAGGGGTCGTCTGAGGAAGGAAAACTGAGAGGTTGATGGCCACGTACATCCCCCAGGAAGCCAACACCTGTTCCGGAAATTCTCCTTTGTGTGCAAACGTTTCACCCTGTCGAATGCAACACTACTCTCCCACATGACATGGGGAGTTCAAGTTGGACTAATGTATCATATGACTGTGGACTTCACTTAGGACATTTCTGCTACCAAGACTTCCAACTCATCTGGGAACTTTGGATCCCAATCCCAATGTACAGCACCCACCATCCTGTGCACTATACACACACACATTTCTGTAAATAAAATCACTAGTACACCATACTTGCCTCTGTTGTTATTCAAATGTGGATACTGTTATGGTGATGATGATCTGCTAAATTACACTGTGTATGCTAACTGCTACAGCGAGTACACCACCGTCATGTGAGTCATGGTGACGTGACGCATATGAGGGAGACACACCACTAGGGCTACACAACACAGAGACACCAGGGCCATCGGACTCATCGCCCACAGTGATGTTGCCAGGAAATACAGTGGAATGCACAGACACCACACCTATTCAGTGTCTGTGTCAACTAGCCCACAGGTGCAGTAAGCAAATGTCAGTCAGATGTGTGACCACAGACAACGCACATCCCAAAGTGAAGCACATGTTCATTACACATTTGCAACATGTTGTTTCCACTACAAATGCAAGGTTTACCCACGTGGCAGTGGCCACACAGTCAACAAGTGCAGAAGATATGAAGTCTAGGGGTGTGTGGCACATCACTTGTAGGGAAACTACTGCTGCCACCCTGAAAGCTGAATCATGGTGTCGGGGGATCCAAGTTGACCAAAGTACTCAGTAAGCACCCTGTGAAGGACAGACATGACACACAGTTAAAACCACTGAAGAACAGGACAGAACTGCAATACTCATGCCCAATACATGTCACAAGACAACTACACAAAACCAAGTTAGCATGTCAAAACTGTTGGGGAGTACAGACTACCTGTAAGGACACATTGCTGCACGCATCCAGTCAAGTAGCACATGGCCACACTCAAACAGCACCAGAGCACCACCCACACATATCATGCAAACTCACATCATTCTCATTACATCTCCCTGGATACTCACATTCAGCTGAAGAAGTTGGTGATGAGCTGTGTGCGGACATCACCATCATCACCATCATCATCACTGGCATCGTGGTCCAGGCCAGGATCCTCCACAGGTGGCGGACGTTGGTCATCGTCATCCAGGATGAGAGGCAACTCCTTCCGCACTGCCAGGTTGTGTAGCATGCAGCAGACGATGACAATCTTGCACACCTTTGCTGGGGCATATGGGAGGGCCCCTCCTGTCTTGTCCAGGCAGCGGAAGCGGCTCTTCAGGAGACCAAAGGTCCGCTCAATCACTCTCCTGGTCCGACCATGTGCCTCATTGTAGCGCATCTGGGCTGGTGTCACAGGGTTCCTGAGGGGTGTCAGCAACCACGGCATGTTGGGGTATCCGGAGTCACCAACGGACAGACAACTGCACATTAGCTGAGTTGGAAAAGTGGGTGGAATACTACAGATCAGAACACACACAATGGTACAAAGTCAGTACACACCGACAAGCCAGGCACGCTGGTTCTGCATTTGTGCCATCATCCTCGGGATGCGACTACTCCTCATCACGTAGGCATCATGTGCTGAACCAGGGAAACGGGCACACACATGTGTGATGCTCATATCTGCAAGACATACCACCAGAGCATTGATCGAATGGTAATGTTTACGGTTCCGGTATGCCTGCTCATGTGCCTGTGGTGGTATCAAAGCCACATGTGTCCCATCAATGGAGCCAATGACATGTGACATTCTCCCCAGGGCATAGAAGTCACTCTTGACGTCAGTGAGTTGTTGACGTGTAGGGAAATAGATGTACTGGTTCAGGCATCTCAACATTGCCTCCAAAACATCGCGTAGCACACGGCTGAACATAGTCTGTGACATCCCACCGGCAGTCGCCACAGTGTGTTGAAAGGTACCGGTGGCAAAGAAGTGTAGGGCTGCCATTACCTTCACTTTGGGTGTCAGCGCCGTAGGGTACGTCCGGCCAGGTTGCAAATGTGGTGCCAAGCGCACTGCCAAATCATCAATCAGCTGCCTGGTGAAGCGGTACCGTCGGATGCTGTCACGTTCCACCATCGTTGCCAGGTCAGGAAATGGTCTATGGACAGCTGGAGCCCTGCAGTGCATAGGTTGAAGAAAGAAAGATTGTCAGTCACCCCACATATGTGCCATTCACCATACTCAATTTCACATGATACATCATTACGAGACACAAGTACTTGATGTGTGTGCCGTTCTGTTCGGACATAACTCACACCTACATGCCCATCATCTAACTTCTCAGTACAACATGTGTGCACAACAGGTACCAGGTTGTGCTATGGGAAACCATTAGGCTGTTTCACAGTACCCATTTCCTGCTGTCACGTTCCACACACACACCACAGTGACATGTCTGGACAGATGCGCCACAGGCATCACAGCTCATTGACAGGTAGATTCCCAGTGACCCTGTCTTGCCACATGGACACTGGCATGACATGGCATATCATGTACACGTCAGAAAAACAAACATAACTCCCACAGGTAGTGGCCCCTGTCGCCTCCGCAGGACAGACATGGACGCCAGTGACGCACAACATCAAAGTCCATGCACAAACAACGTTGATGTGGAGACTGTCTCCCATCGTGCACATGGAATCAGAGACATCGGAAACACAACATGCACACAGACTGTGGAGGGACATCACTATTGTGGCAATGGGTCATCCTGTGACGTACATGCCTTCCCCCATGGGACCCTGGGGGTATGTGACATGTCACACACATACACAACCTGGAAATGTGACCATGCCACATGCTCCGAAATGAACTGTTGCACATCACAGTGGTCATGTGCACAACACACAAAGGACCCTGTCCCCATTAACACATGCACAGCCTGGGTGTGGCTGCCCACAAGTGTCACCACAGAAACCACATGTTAACCCCCATACACAGAAAAGGTAATGCAGCCGTACATGCCTTAGGAAACAGTGTGGACTGGGTGTGGTGTTGTAGGTGTGCCCCTGTGTCTCTGGCAGGTATATGTGGCTGGCATACGTTCACCAGTGACAAGCATGGTGACATATGCGACTGACATGTACAGGTACGCGTTGTAAAGCAATGGACCGATCGGTGTGCCTGGCCGGCCCATTGCATCTGTTGTATCCCGGAATACGCGTTGTACAGCAATGGACCGATCGGTGTGCCCGGCCGGCCCATTGCATCTGTTGTATCCCGAAATACGCGTTGTACAGCAATGGACCGATCGGTGTGCCCGGCCGGCCCATTGCATCTGTTGTGAGCGGGTACGCGTTGCATCCCGAAATACGCGTTGTACAGCAATGGACAGATTTGTGTGCCCGGCCGGCCCATTGCATCTGTTGTGAGCGGGTACGCGTTGTACAGCAATGGACCGATCGGTGTGCCCGGCCGGCCCTTTGCATCTGTTGTGAGTGGGTACGCGTTGTATCCCGAAATACGCGTTGTACAGCAATGGACCGATTGGTGTGCCCGGCCGGCCCATTGCATCTGTTGTATCCCGAAATACGCGTTGTACAGCAATGGACCGATCGGTGTGCCCGGCCGGCCCATTGCATCTGTTGTGAGCGGGTACGCGTTGTACAGCAATGGACCAATCGGTGTGCCCGGCCGGCCCATTGCATCTGTTGTGAGCGGGTACGCGTTGTATCCTGAAATACGCGTTGTACAGCAATGGACAGATCGGTGCGCACGCATTGGCTGGGGCCTGGCATGGCAACGGACGCGTTTTCGAAGTTCCAACGAGTCTGATGCAGTGAATTCAGATGGCCAGCCACAACAATGTTGCAAAATCATGGGTGTCATGAAGTTGAAGATTTGAAGGATGCTGTGGGCCTGTATTAGTGCTGCTATTCCATGGATTGGTCAGATTCAGAAGATGCAAACGACTTGGGCCTATCACTTTGGACACATGGGACAGTATCTGCCTCTGCAGCACACATATAATGCTGGCTGTTCCCCTGAGAGCTCACTTGCCTGCACTACATGCTCCAGGACGACATCTGCCACCAACACTGCTGCTGTCTCTGCATCCTCTGGCTACTGCAATGGCACGTACTGTAGAGAGAGCCCCAGCCTTCAGCCTTGAGGAGAACCAGGCCAAGCTGGACAGCCTCCTTCCACAGTACAGCAAGCTGTATGGGACACCAGGGGAGCAGGTGAGTGTGATGTCCACTGCCTTTCTAATTTTGCATGTTGTCTGACTAGCAGGACTTACAGTGTGCACACCACTGGCTAGCATGCTCACTGAGTAGTTCTGAGCCCCCAAAGTGTGTAGTTACATGCACTGAACAGGTACAGTGCAGTAACAGTGCATTCCAACAAGGTTTACTTTCCATGCAATGATACCATGTAGTAACTGCTGGCAAACTGTTCATAGCCATCGTTGCACTGCCTGTGTACATCATGTGCCCCAGTGATTGAGACATGTATATCCAACTGTGTGATGCACGGATATGTTGCATGTGTAGTAATGGCATTTTCACTTTGTCATCCTCACAGGTTGATGCCCACCAGAAGCAGAAAATCTGGCTGACCATCGCCCGGGCAGTAAGATCCATGGGGGACTACAAGCGCCAGATCCGCAACTGCCAGAAGAGGTGGCAGGACCTTCGAGGCTGGACCCGGAGGATCGCAAGGGTCCAGCTGAAGCTGTCGCCTCCTCGCAGGAGGGGCGGACACCGGACCCTGACCCCCCACATGCTCAGGATCCTGGCGGTGGTCTTCCCTGACCTGGATGGGCAGCTGAAGGCCAGACAGCAGCAAGGAGGGGGTGAGTCCATGACATCACTGTGCACTTTGTCTGACATGCTATGTGCCCTCCTCTGGCCTGGTTAAACTTCCACAGTACATCAGTCTTGTGGTCCAGGACCCATGTCCCTCTATTGTGACATGCCCACTCCTCATCTGATACGCATATGCGTGGCCCTTACAGTCAGGAAATTGTGTCACTTGGGGACTGTGTCATTGCATTTTGCTTTGCTCAAGGTGGGGGACAGCATTTATTCTGGTGACTATGTTGTGGGATTCATGGGTGGGTCAATTGCTCACACAATGCCCAAGTCCTGACATGTAATCTGGGTGTAACTTTGATATGTGGTCCACTTGCTGATCTGATTCACCACATGTCCCTGGGGTATGTGGCACACCCCCATGCTGTGGGTGGGAACAATGTTTGGGCCTCAGGAGTATGTATATCAAGTGTGTCACACATGCTTAGACACCTGCCTACTGTCCAGGACTCATCCCTCTTACAGGTGGAGCTGGACAGTCATGCCTACTCCAGGGCATACAATAGACTCTGTACTCCCACTCCCGTGGATCATCTGACATGTTGTGATCAGTGACATGTTCCCTCAGGTGTCTGCCTCTGTGTCATTGTGCTGTGGCTTCGTTGTCAGGACTACTGGTATGTTTGTCGGTTAGGGCTCAGCATGCCATCTGAGATGTGACCATGAGAGACGATACTTCTGTGACTTATAGGTGTCTGATCACTTGACTGTGCACACAGGTGTATGTGACTGTGACTTTCAGGCAGCTGTTTTTCATTCACAGCACACTGTGAGATGCTCATGTTCAGAGAGTTGTGTTTCGTGTCCCCCATATGTCCAATTGGTATGACGTGGACAAATAGTAGTTCAGATGATGTTGTTTTTGGGGGATGGACATGTGCACTTGTCAGTTACATAACTTGCATTCCCCATGTCCTAGGATTGTGACACAGTGCAGACTGTTGTTGGCTGGCTGCCATGGCCATGTGACTGGAGACAGTGATGTATGACTTTGCACGCATGCTTGTGTCACAGCATTAAACTTCCTAAGACTGATCCTGCAGGGGAGTGACATGTGCAACATGCACCCCATTGTGGCATTGACTATCCGGACATGGGTGGATCATGGTGTCTGGTGCTGGTATGCATCACATGCATTTCTATTTAGACTCTGGCCATCCCTTTCTCTGGACACCTGCACTGACTCAGTGGCAATGTCCAACAACTGTGTAGGTGGTGCATGTGTCCACACTGGGGTCTTACCATCAGACAGGCACCAGACAGATGGGTGCAAGGGCAGGAGGGGTGTGAGTCCCATGGTTGACCATCAGACTGACAATTGGCTTCCCCGAATCTGTGTGAGGACTTTAGGCAATGTTCAACTAAGGATGCCAGGGCTTGCTCTATGATGTGCTGTACTTACTGGGGTGTGTGCGGTCAGTGCAGGTGACTGATGTTTGTCTGTTTCCCTAATTGTTTGCAGATACATCCACGGCCACAGGAGGGGACAGCTCCATGGACCAGGAGGAGCAGCGGAGCCAGACTGGGTCAGCATCCGACGAGTGGTCAGAGGGACCCAGTGGCACAGAGGGCGAGGGGAGCCACACCGAGGAGTCCTCAGCACCATCCACCTCAGCTGAGAACCACAGCAGCTCGGAGGATGATTCCCTTGTGGAGGCGGGTCTCAGCAGCCACCGAAGGCCAGCTAGTCTGTCTGGCCCCGCCACCACCACCACCGCCCTCCCATTGGCTCCCATTCCTGAGGTCCGTGGAGGCTCCCGTGCTCAGGAGCGTGTCTCCTTCGTGCCTGGCACCGCACCCCCTGCCCCTGTGTCCCCTGTTGCCCTGAGTGAGGAGTCTGTGTACCTCCTTCGGCAGCTCCATGTAGGGCAGACAGCAATGCTGAGTGTCCTCCATGCACACACCACTCTGTTGACACAGCTGGTGTCGTTCATGGAGGGCATCTCGACGGGTATGTCTGCCCTACAGAGGAGTAATAAGTCCATGGACTCCTCCCTGACGGCAGCCGTGTCCCTCCTCCAACAGTCCCTCACCCCTCCCACCTCTGCCCCATCCACACTTCCTGCCACCCTACCTGTCCAAAGCACATGCACACCTGCACAATCACCCAAGCACACATACACGAGCAGCACAGACACACCCAAGAGAAAGGCAAGACGTGCACACAAGCATCCTCAGGGGACTGATACCACACACACAGGCGATGGGGAACAGACACACACACAGGCATCCACAGTCACTCCGCAGTCCTCCAAATCCTCTCCCTCCAAGACCCCTTCCCTTGCCTCACCTGCTACCCCACCTACACAGCAGATCTTCCTGTGTGACCTCGGCCTCTTCCCCTCCGATCCTGCTGATCCAGCATACCGGGGAAGAGGAAGTCCACCCACACAGAGGGGAGTGCCCCTCGCCCCCGGACACCCTCCCCGAGGCGCAGGCAGACACAGGACCCCATTCGGAAGTCCCCCCGGACCAGGAAGAGCAAGACCCCACCACCACCACCATGCAGCTCCACCACCCAGTCTCTCTCCTCCATCCCCCAGGCCACCACTCCACAGGTTCCCCCGCCACACCCTGCCCCAGGTTCCCCCACACACCGATACCGCATCCCCAGACTGCTTAGGCCCTCCCCCCCTGCCACTTGCTCTTCCACCCCCAACCCAGACGCTCTGCCTGTTAGTGCCACTGGTGTGGAGACCGGGTCCACCCCCTCTGTCCTGCCCACCTCATCTGCCCACTCTTCCACTCCCTTGGAGTCATGCACTGCAGTGGAGTCCACAACCACCCCGTCTGACTCGGGCACTGCAGTGGGGACCCAGTCCACTACATCAGACCAGCCCACTGCAGTGGTTGCAGCACCCACACCAACTGACTTGTGTACCACAGTGGTGCCAGCCCCCCCTGAGTCAGACACCTCCACTGCAGTTGCCGGTGACACTCCTGCACCCGCCACCCCTTCACTGCCTCACTCTGCCATCCCCTGATCCTGTCCATGCGGTGCCTGGCCTGCCCCTTGTATGCCCCTCCAAGGGGGATGTCCCCTGTCCGTACCAGTGCAGGCAAGCAATGGGTGACCAGTTGTCACTTATCACCCTGTTGGGACTGTGATTTTGGACTGGCCATTGGCCTTAGTTTCCTTTGGACTTCAGAGTTTTCCTTGACATTTGCTGAATAAAGCCTCTTTTTGTTTAATTGTGGTTTTCTTTTGATGTACATGATGTGGATGAGTAGCATCCTGCATTTGCAGTTGTAATAGTGTTCATATCAGGAAAATGAAGTGTTGCTGTGATGGACTCCATGTGGTCCATGGGATATGTGTCCTGTTGTAGTCTGGATCTATGGCATCCTTTGCTGCAGTCTGAGGGTGTCATGTTCAGCATTTGACACAGGGATGTACGTTTAGCATTTGTAAATGAACATCTTTGTCTTACACTGATGCACATCTGGTGGGCTTACCACTGTTCAATGTTCCGATTTCCCTGACTGTGTGCCCAGCTCCACTGGACATGGAGTTTTGCACATCAATGTCGAAGGACTCATCTGTGTATACAGTGCAACTTGCTTGACACGTGTTTTGGGTGTATGCAGATGACTGACGTGACACTCCCGTACCCAGGCTGATGTGAGCAGAGCCTTCTGTGTGTTGTAGTTGTTGACTCACTGACGGAGTGTTCTGCTGACATGTTTGGGTCGTGCATAGACAAGGTTTGGCACAGCGGACCTTCCACAGGAGTGGAGTGCCCTCATGGCAGTGTGTAATCCGGTGACATTGCGTGGGCCTGTGTTGTGTGTTGTGTAAGCATGTCTGTGCGTGTTCCCTTCCCTTTTACTACACAGGCTGTGTCCCTAGGGATGTTCCTGTTTGTGATGCTTGCTGAGTTGTTCTGCGTTCATCCAGCATCTTGGACCTGGTTTCTCCATGATGTGGGTGCATGGCAAACTAATGTTCATGAGGTTGTCATCCCAGGTTGTCTTTGTTGTCAGGGCTGGGGATGTGGTCAAACGCAGATGGGACACATTCAGGATTCCCCTTGGCACTTGTTGTTTACACAAGTCATGTGATTTACAGTTTGTGGTAGCTTTCAGTGATTGTGACACGTTGGGCCCGATTCACAGAACTAACTTACGACAAAATCCTAAACTTACTACCATTTTGGTATTCACAGAATAAACTTACTCATTTTGGTATTCACAGAAGACACTTACACATTTTGTGTAACTTACACATTTTGTGTAACTTACACATTTTGTGTAACTTACTCATTTTGTGTAACTTACACATTTTGTGTAACTTACACATTTTGGTATTCACAGAAGGCACTTACTCATTGATGAGTAAGTGCCTTCTGTGAATACCAAAATGAGTAAGTTAATTCTGTGAATACCAAAATTGTTGTAAGTTCATTCTGTGAATACCCAAATGTGTAAGTTCATTCTGTGAATACCAAAATTGTTGTAAGTTCATTCTGTGAATACCCAAATGTGTAAGTTCATTCTGTGAATACCAAAATTGTTATAAGTTCATTCTGTGAATACCCAAATGTGTAAGTTCATTCTGTGAATACCCAAATGTGTAAGTTCATTCTGTGAATACCAAAATTGTTGTAAGTTTAGGATTTTGACGTAAGTTAGTTCTGTGAATCAGGCCCCGGGTGTGTGTGACTGCTGCCACTCCTCAGGGTCAGAGCTGCAATGTTGGAAGTTGTGTACGTGTGTTCTTAGTGTGTCACCTTGACTTCTTCGTTGGTGTGTGACTATGGCCAGGATCCCATTGATTGTGGTGGATTTCACATCATGCCCATGTACAGCGTACTGTGCTGTGTGTCAGACATTGACGAGTCTTGTTGACTGGCCATGTGTGATGGCTTTCTGCACCTTAGCTCCCACCACCACCCCTGGTATTGTCATAGGTGCATGTGCAATGTCACCAGTCCATGTGAGCTTCACTGCTGCACATTGGTGGAGATCAGGGTGTGTGATGTTGAGTGTGTGCAAATGTGAGTTGTTGCACGGCTAGACCCCTACCTCCATATTGGCCTTGGCTGGCAGGCCGTGCTGATTGATTAGAGCTTGTGTAGGTGTGATGGTAGTTTGTTGCTCAGGACACATGGCTGTGGTTCACAGTGTGAACGACATCTACCTTTGTCATCACAGTGGGATTATCATGCAGGCTAGTGTCAGCACAATGTGGGGTCCCTGGGGGTAGTGCTGTGGTGGGTCTGTCTCTTGCTGTGTTAGTTGCTGTTCCTACAAGCTTGTGTGACATGTGTAATTTGGGCTCCCTCTCATCTAACAATGCCTGATTGCCCACATAGGGGTATCCGATCCATGAGTAACTTTTGTATGGCACTGTATACACATCTGTGTGGTTGGAATTCAGGCCACCTCATGTGTTGTGTGGTTGCCTGGGAACACTGGCACACCCCCCATCACCCGTTGTGTTTGATATGCAGTGTGAGTCTGCCTGTTTGTGTTTGTGCCTTAGCACCACTGCATTGGCATATCTTGAGTGTGCCATTGGCTGTATGTTGTTTGGTGGGTTTCCCCTGCTGTCCCTGGGACTCCTAGGTCATCAGTCAGCACAATAATCATGGTTTGTATGTCCCATTGCTGCCATGGTATGGTATTTGTTCACCTCACATCTACAGTCTCCACAGGATATCTACATTTGTGTGTCCATTGGTGCAGATATGTGGGTCAGCATTATGATGGTCACTTCTGTCATTGTGTTATTTGTGAATGTTGACAATGTGGGACCCCATGGGTGATGTTTGTATGCACATGGCCAAAACGATGTTTCAGTGACACTACACTGTTTGCCTCGACCAATCTATGTTGCTATGGGACACAAGCACTACTATGCCACTGATGTGTTTGTTGTTGTGTGACCAGGATTCATCCATGCTGTTTGGCTTTGGCAGCTTTTACCATGACTACACCTACCTTATGATCACTGTGGTGATGGTGCTTTCGGCCCGATTGCCACACTGTTCAAAAGGTGCATCAGCTATGGACCCCATACTTACCTTTTGGTCACTGTGGTGATGGGGCTTTAGGCCCCATTGCCACACTGTTCAAAAAGTGCATCAGCTATGGACCCCACACTTACCTTTTGGTCACTGTGGTGATGGGGTGTTCGAGCCCATTGCCACAGTGGCCATGGTCGGCTTGCATTGTGGAGGCCACACACATTTATGTGTGACACATGTGATAGGGGGTCACATTGTATGTTCAATGTCATGTTCAGTCTTGTAGGCATTTGACACAGACTACACACGCTTGTCAGGGTGTTGGGGGGATGTAATTTTCTGTCATTCCTTATGTGGGAGTATGCTGGTTGTGTCATGCATTACCCGTCCTATGAGTAGGGGTGGTGTTAGTGGTAGGCATCCATCCCCCCATGAGTGGGGATGGTAGTAGTGACAGGCATCCAGCCCCCCCTGAGTAGGGGTGGTGGTGGTGGCAGGCATCCAGGCCCCCCTGAGTAGGGGTGGTAGTAGTGGCAGGCATCCAGCCCCCTAAGGGTGGGTATGGTAGTAGTGACAGGCATCCAGGCCCCCCTGGATAGTGGTGGTGGTAGTGGCAGGCATCCATCCCCCTAAGGATGGGGATGGTAGTAGTGACAGGCATCCAGCCCCCCCTGGATAGGGGTGGTGGTAGTGGCAGGCATCCATCCCCCTAAGGGTGGGGATGGTAGTGATGACAGGCATCCATGCACCCATGATTAGGGGTGGTGGTAGTGACAGGCATCCAGGCCCCCCTGAGTAGGTGTGGTAGTAGTGGCAGGCATCCAGCCCCCTAAGGGTAGGTATGGTAGTAGTGACAGGCATCCAGGCCCCCTGGATAGTGGTGGTGGTAGTGGCAGGCATCCATCCCCCTAAGGATGGGGATGGTAGTAGTGACAGGCATCCAGCCCCCCTGGATAGGGGTGGTGGTAGTGGCAGGCATCCATCCCCTAAGGGTGGGAATGGTAGTAGTGACAGGCATCCATGCCCCCGAGTAGGGGTGGTGGTAGTGACAGGCATCCAGGCCCCCTGAGTAGGGGTGGTAGTAATGGCAGGCATCCAGCCCCCTAAGGGTGGGTATGGTAGTAGTGACAGGCATCCAGGCCCCCCTGAGTACGGGTGGTGGTAGTGGCAGGCATCCATCCCCCTAAGGATGGGGATGGTAGTAGTGACAGGCATCCGTGCCCCCTGAGTAGGGGTGGTGGTAGTGACAGGCATCCAGGCCCCCCTGAGTAGGGGTGGTGGTAGTGACAGGCATCCATCCCCCTAAGGATGGGGATGGTAGTAGTGACAGGCATCCAGCCCCCCCTGAGTAGGGGAGGTGGTGGTGGTGGTGGCAGGCATCCAGGCCCCCCTGAGTAGGGGTGGTGGTAGTGGCAGGCATCCATCCCCCTAAGGGTGGGGATGGTAGTAGTGACAGGCATCCAGCCCCCCCTGGATAGGGGTGGTGGTAGTGGCAGGCATCCATCCCCCTAAGGGTGGGGATGGTAGTAGTGACAGGCATCCAGGCACCCATGATTAGGGGTGGTGGTAGTGGCAGGCATCCATCCCCCTAAGGGTGGGGATGGTAGTAGTGACAGGCATCCATGCCCCCCCGAGTAGGGGTGGTGGTAGTGACAGGCATCCAGGCCCCCCTGAGTAGGGGTGGTAGTAATGGCAGGCATCCAGCCCCCTAAGGGTGGGTATGGTAGTAGTGACAGGCATCCAGGCCCCCCTGAGTAGGGGTGGTGGTGGTAGTGGCAGGCATCCATCCCCCTAAGGATGGGGATGGTAGTAGTGACAGGCATCCATGCCCCCCTGAGTAGGGGTGGTGGTAGTGACAGGCATCCAGGCCCCCCTGAGTAGGGGTGGTGGTAGTGACAGGCATCCAGCCCCCTAAGGATGGGGATGGTAGTAGTGACAAGCATCCAGCCCCCCTGAGTAGGGGTGGTGGTGGTGGCAGGCATCTAGCCACCCATGAGTAGGGGTGGTTTTACGGTGGTGTTGGTGGTAGGCATCCATCCCCCTATGGTTGTGTATGGCATTGATGTTGGCCATCCCACCCCTATGGTTCTGCTGTTGCTTGTGTATGTCATTTGTGCATCCCTATGTGTGTGTGACATATTTCGGGTACGTGTAGTTTGTTTGTTTTGTTGGTGTTTGACTTACCGTCTGCGCCGTACGCGTCCGTGCCGGTCCCGGTAATAGATGTAGAGTATAGGTAGGACCTGCGCAATGGGATTCATGCTTGGATCGTCTCGTTCGGGTTTCTCGTGTCTTCGACTCGTACTCGTCGCTGGCTTGTTCGTCTCGTAGCCGTGGATCGTCTTGTGGCGCACAACGGAGCTTATGTACGGCTCGCCCGGATGCTCAAACATGCCGGACGTAGCGACGGGTTCGGCGCGTACGGAATGCGCATCATACTAGTCCGGCCGGAAGGTGCTGTGTATTTGCTTCCGTGCGGCTCGAATCGGCGTTTACGGATCCGGCTCGGGCGGGGAACAGGAGCTGGATTGGGTGAGTACGGCTCGTTCGGTAACTGGGTTGTTATACGCATCGTACTTGTTCGTCTGGACGAGTGTACGATTTGGTCGGGAAACACGCATTCGGCTTGTATTTTTTCCGGACGAATACTGTTAGGTGCGCTTCCGGCCGTGATCGGAATCGACCCCTAAGTGTCTTATGGGATTTGAGTCTTTTTTAGACCATGTATCACTGCCAGCGGCTAGGAAGATTTATTTGAAGTTCCGATACAGCACTCTACCGCTATTGGTGCTCCAAGCAAAATGCAATCCCCATAGCTGCTTGAGCTCTATATGTCCCACATGTTTGCAGGCTGAAGAATCCTTGTCTCACTTCCTATTTTTTCTCCCTCTTATGTTTGCCCTAGAAAGAGATGAATTATCCCTTTGTGCAAACGGTTGGGATGTAGACAGTGCCAGGATGCCTTGTGGCTACTGCACATGGAATCTAATCAGGTGATTGTATGCGCAGTATCCAAATATCTTCATTGGAGCTGGTCTGTCAGACTTGTATCTTAGGCCTCTTTGTAGTCTTAATTTGGTTTCTCTAAAGAATGTGTACAGCCTTTTTATGACTTGTTATTATTGTTTTGTACTATTGTATATATTGCTCTTGCACAGAGACTAGTCTGGCCTTGTGATATTTCATGTCTCAGGGGTACTTTGCAGCTATTTGTTTTATTTTAGCCTGAATGAAATGTGAATTTTAGATATATTTTTTATCATTCTTAATTCTTTTATTTTTTTAAATCTATGACGAGCCTTGTGTGGGGATATCGTGGTCCTCGGGGCTTGGGGGTATCTGCGTGGCCTGCCCAATCAATTTATTTATAGCCCCAGGGAGATGGTGGTCCCCGGGGCTCAGGGGGGGTCTGAGCGGACCACTTACTTATTAAAATTAAGGCGGGGAGGTGGTGGTGCCCAGAACCAAGGTGGTCCCTGGGGTATAATTGGGATGAAGGAGGAGGACCCCATGCACCCCCTCCTTTTTAAAAAAAAGAAAAGTATGTATGGCCCCGGGACCTGGCCCACCCAGGGGTTATAATGTAAACAAGCATGGGAGACTGCGCATTTTGCCACAGATTTGGAGTTTTGTCACGTTCCTGTGTCAATTTTCTTTTATGTGCTTTCTGGCGCTGATGTTTTTTGTGGGAATTGGTTGAAGCCTAGTCCCAAGATGGTTACCAACTAACCCTGGGCAAAGCACTACGCTACGCTCGCGTAGTTTGCGAAGTTTGCGCTACTTCGCACAACGCGAATTGCACGTAGCACAGTGCAAACACGCGTAGCGTAAGCGTGAGTGCAGCGGTCATTGTTTGCTTGCTCGCGGTCCTCAACGTCAAGTTGGCGACCGCGAGCAAGCAAAATGACATCCCGGCGAGACTTTTCTTCGTTCGCGATCAGCAACATCAAGTTGCCGATCGCGAGCGTGGAAAATAAACCTCCCGGCGAGATTCTCAACGTGGGGAGGTCAGGTTTCTCATTGCGAGTGGTCGCGTATGCTCGCGACCGCTCGCGATGATAAACTACCAGTCCGCGTTGAGAAAGCTGCCGCTCGAGTAAAAATCTACTCGAGCGGCAGTAAAAGACAGCTCGCACTGTGCAAGATGCCGTTTTCAATGATTGCACAGTGCGGACAAGCATCCGGCACTGTGCAATCATTGCGAACAGTGCACTACGCAGTTCGCGTAGTGCTACGCGTAGCTCGCGTAGTGCGAACTGCACTTTGCGTAGCTTCGCGTAGCGCTACTTCGCGAACTACGCCCAGGCTTATTACCAACACTTCCTGGTTAAAGTGTTGGCAGCCAATCAGATTTCAGCACATGGACTGTCGGATACTCGGAGGATCCGTGTCCATGTCTATACAATTTTTTTTAATACCTCCATAACTACAGAATGGATTATACCAAATAACAAAAAAGGTTCTTTCAGGACCAAGAGCCACCTTTTTGCCAAATTTGGTGTAACTCTGCCCTGCGATTCGGGCTCTAGTCGTGTCTATCACCCCCATTTTTCTCTTCCCCCGCTTGATGGATCACCCCGAAACTTTCCATGCACAACAAGAATGACTGTCTGACAAATTTTGGAAAATTTTGTGAAGATTCATCAACCAGCTCTAAAGATATAGGCAAGTCAAAAAATGCTTTTCCTATGGAAACATGGTCCTAACTATAACTACCTACTGGAGACCGCCAGTGGGTAATAAAAATATATATATGCTATTTAAAAATTGACAAGGTTATACTACAAGATATTACCATCAAATTTCACTTTGATTTGACGCTTTGGAAATCAGTAGGGCTCATTTCTCAGGCAGAATTCAAGTTCCTCATGGTGGATTCACCAATCACCCCAGTCATGTATCTTATACCAAAAATTCACAAAACTCTAAATGTGCCGCCTGGCCGTCCATTCATATCGGCTATAGGCAGCTTATTTGAGAACACTTCCAAATATCTAGACCATTTTTACAGGACTCAGTTAAAAACCTCTCATCGTATACCAAAGACACAGGCGACTTTTTGAAAAAAATCTACAATATTGATTGGGAGGAGGATTGTGTAATGATGACTTTAGATGTCTCCTCCCTCTATACCAGTATCTCGCACACAGATGGCATTAGGGCAGTGCAGTACTTTTTGAGTTCTCGACCACAAACCCTATATAGACACACTGAAATGCTGATGTGCATGTTAGGTTGGTGCTTATGTAATAACATATTTCTCTTTGGTACAGATCTTTATCAGCAGCTGAGGAGGACAGCCATGGGCACCTGCTTTGCCCCCAGTTATGCTAATTTGCATATAGGCTGGTGGGAGGAACAGGTGCTGGTGACCCAATATGCCAGAGAAATGACAGAGAATGTGGTCCTCTGCTCTCGCTATATTGACGATTTATTTGTCATATGGTGGGGAAGTAAAACATCAGCAGAGAATTTTGTGAAGAGAATTAACAGGAATGAATTGAACTTACAGTTTACGTCACATCTTAGCAATCTATGTAGTTGATGGGAAGGTACATACTAAAACATTACGAAAAAGCACTGCCGGTAACACGATACTGCATGCTCGAAGTTTCCACCCAACCAAACTCAAGAACAGTATCCCCTATGCAGAGAATTTGCACATGAGGAGAAACTGTAGTCATCCAGAGCAACTCTTTAAAGCACAAAGTGAATTAAATCAAAGATTTGAAATGCGTGGCTACAATAAAGTTATTCTGAAAAAAGCCAAGAATAAACCAAATCTAAGCCCCAGGGAACAGCTAATATTCACAGACAGAAACAGTGTAAGCATTCTTCCTGATAAGCAAGATCAAAAATTCCATTTTATTATGGGGTATAGCACACAGCATCAAAAGATCAGAGCTAGGGGGGGCGAGGCTTGGACAGCCAGCATGTCATGCGCCCACGCCATAATCCGCACCGAATCCGATATAAATCCTGACCTGAGGACCATATAGTGAATGAGTCCTGTTCCTGAAATCCCCAGGCATATTCTGGCTGGCTCCTGGGGCCGGACCGCTGACACCCATGGTGCGAGGGCCGCAGAAGAGGCTGGGGCTGACTCGAGTGCGTGCCGTCGCCCAGACGCGAAACTCGAGACCCGGAGAAGCCGAGAACCGAGGCCTGGTCGGGCCCGGAGGGTGAGAGATCCGGAGGGAGTGAGATCCCGACATCCTTTTCACCGGTTTCTTGGCCCCCGCTGGGGCTGGTACATGAGGGGGCTGCCCCTCCCCCCTAACCCACCCAGAGTGTGAGCTGGAAATCCGCCGGCCAGAGAATTATACGGATGTTGGTGGGGCTCGATGCCGGTGACGGTTGCTGCGGCAGGCCTGTCCTGACATCCCGTGGTCGGTCCCGGACTTGGTGTCCCAGCACGGACGAGCTCTCTGCACCGAGGGGAGGCGTGGGATGGCCCGATTCCCAACCGGGGGTGCTTGCCTCTACCCGCTGTGCGAGGGCGCAGAGGAAGCCTGGGCTGACCTGAGAGCACACTGCCACCTGGAGGCGAGACCTGAGCTCCGGAATACACCGTGACCCGAGGCCTGGCCGAGGCTGGGAGGTAAGAGGTCCGGTGGGTGTGGAGCCTAGACCTCCTTCGTACTGTGTACTTGGCCCCCGCTAGGGCTGGCTCACGGCGGGCCTGTTTCCCCCCCTGCCCCTCCCGGAGCGTATGATTGAAGTCCGTTGGATGTGCCCCACCTGCGGTAATTGCAACCACTGACTTAGCGGCCATAAGAGGCCTGGCTCCCGGTGGTGGCCATTGCGCTTCCCCCCGCCCCCCCGGGCGCTGCATCGGAGGCTATTGTCATACGCCCACAGACACTGCCACTAACAGAAGGCCATCTGCTACCGCCACAGTTACCACAATCCCGGCAGAGTGAGACCTGCTGCCCACAGAAGGCTCCCCAATATCGCCAACACTATACAGGCCAGGCAGCGTGCGCTCCATAGGGTGCCCCCTCCTGCTCCTCCATCATCCGCCTGGGTGTGATACTGAAGAGGTGGGAGACACACGACCTCAGAGAGGCCCGGTGGTACCGCTTGGCTGATGGCAGGAAGAACCCTTGTGGGGGGTGCTACCGGTGGGTGGTCCGGCGAGGTTGGTCCCCTTACGGGGCCTCCTTAGCGGGTGGCTGCGGAAGCGGGCGGGCTAGGCTCGGTGCGGCTTGCGGTCCTGCGGTCGCCTGATTCCGTGAGGGCCCTCCGGGGGCGCTCCCCTACGGAGGCATTGGCGTAAACCCTGCCGCTCTATCCAGCACAAATCCTTCTCCCAGGTGAGGGCGTATATCACCGAAACATCCAGCGACGGACTGCGATACTTGCTTCCCTGCCAGAACACGATGGGCCACGATAAGCCTGGCGGCCCTGGCCCTAAACAGGGCACCATTGACCAATACACCGCACCGACTGGGGGCGCTACGGGTGGAGAAGGAGGTGGTGTGGTGCCTGACAATGCCGCCCTCCTGGCTGCAATCAACGACGCTAGGGACCAACTAGATGCCAAGATCAGCGCGGTGGCAACGGAGGTCTCTTTTCTGCGCCAGAACCTCCGGCAGGCCATGGACCGTATCACCGAGGCAGAGGCACGTGTATTGACAGTGGAAGACTCGGTCTCAACTCTTCAGAAAAAAGTGAATAAATTGACAGTTGTCTCCCAGGAACTGGCCTCCAGAGCGGAAGTCGCTGAGGGATGCGCAAGACACAATAACCTGCGTTTTGTAGGCCTGCCGGAGGGATGTGATGGGCCCTTCATGACTAGATTTCTCACCCAGTGGCTCAAGGATATCATGCCGGCGGAGCAACTATCCATATGTTTCGTTGTCGAGCGGGCCCACCGGGCGCTCACACAAAAGCCGCCCCTGGGTGCAAGTCCTCGGCCAGTGATTGCAAAACTACTAAATTATGCTGACCGGGACGCTATCCTACAATTCGCCAGGACACATAAAGACAAATTCCATCACGATTCAAAACCCATAATGATATTCCCCGACTACATGCGCCTAGTGCAACAACAACGCCAGTCCTTCGTGGCCGCCAAGCGCAGGCTACGAGACCTCAACCTGCAATACATGCTACTGTACCCTGCCAGGATGCGAGTCATATTTAATTCAAAGTCCTTCTTCTTCGACTCCCCAGAGGCTGTTTTTGCTTGGACAGATGAACATCACAACTTGAAGCCGCATTCACCCCCACCACGAGAGTCAGACTCCTCACAAAGCTCGCAACGCAACAGGCCTCGCAGGACCAAATCAAAACGGCGTCATCGATCCGACTCCGACAGGCGATCCTCCAGCCCTGAACGTACCACTTGAACAATATAGATCTATCCAGGAGACAGTATATACCAGCTATTGACTCCCTTTTCTTCTGCATTGGGACAATTTCAATACTTAACGTCCTCTACAGTGGCGTGGGCGCCCAGCGGCGGAACAACTGCGCGCCAGACATTCCTATCCCCCATCGTTGATGTGTTGTGGGTGGGTTGGGTATAGTTGTAGTGGGGGCACTGGGTTCCCACATTGGGGGCCAGAAGCACTTCACACTGCGACAGATGCTCCTAGTTTTCGGAAGTGTCGGGTGGGGGGAGGGGGGTTCTTTGGGAACTTTGGTTGCATTGTTTTAATATGTGCAGACTTATTACCCAGACTCAGACGCTACCTAGATAACGCTTTTAAGGAAGCGGGAAGACAACTCCGACAGGGAAAATTCCCACCGGAGACCTTGTTGCAGTTTCCTGGAATGTCAGGGGCCTACTGAACAAAGTTAAAAGAAGTGCGGTCCTACGCCAGGCCAAACGATATGGGGCAGATGTCCTGCTCCTGCAGGAGACTCACCTTCTGGGCACGAAGGCCCCCTGTCTGGCTCGATTTGGGTGCCATCAAATATATCATGCCGGTTATGTCAGAGGGTCGCGCGGCACGGCCATCCTGATACACCGTAGGGTCCCCTTCCAACATGAGCGCACTTGGGTTGATGGTGGGGGCAGGTTTGTAGTAGTTACTGGCACACTCTATGGGGAGCGCATAACTTTAGGCAGTGTATGCGCCCCTCCCCCACTGGGAGCCACCTTTGTAGACAGGATAACCAGACTCTGGGGGGACTTACCGGAGGGCTTCTCCCGTCTTGGAGGGGACTGGAACGATACTATTGGCCCCGGAGATAGGCAACGCAGCTCGGACCTGCCCCTGCCAACAGGCCCCACCAAATTATACATATTAACGTCCACCTTAGGTTGGGCTGACGTATGGCAAGAGTACCACCCCGCAGAACTCGGGTTCACGTTCATGTCTACGGTTCATGGATCCCAGTCCCAGCTTGATCATTTCTTTACGCCTCGCGTATACCTAAACAGGGTCTCACAGGTCACGCACTTATCCAGAGGGATTTCGGACCACTCTACGATCTCCCTTAATTTGCATACCAGCTCCCGCAGACCCCCCTTCAGGTGGCGGATGCCCCTATGGCACCTCCGTAATCTCGCTTACCGAGATATGCTCCACACCGCAATAGGAGATTATCTGGACACTAATGTGGACTCGGCCCCGTCCCCGGGTATCCTCTGGGAAGCCCTGAAACCCACAGTGCGAGGCGTTGAAATTAGTTACTGTACCAAAAGAAAGCGCGAGTCGCGGAAACAGCTGGCTGACCTCGAGGCGCGCCAGGTGACTTTAACACTGCAGCTCAATCAGGCCCCGGACCCAACGATCAGGCGCAATCTATTACAAACATAGCAAGAGCTACAACAATATCTAATGGGGGAGGCTAAAGAGATCTGGGAGGCGTCACAACACCGAATATACCAGTGGGGAGATAAATCGAGCAAAATGCTTCACAGGCTCTGCCAAGCTGATAAATCCCCCGCTGTGGTACCTACATTGCGGGACGCCACTGGCGGTCTCTGCTCCTCCCCAGACCAGGTAGCTCGGGAGTTCACTCGACATTTTTCCTCCCTAAATGACGGACAGGAGCGACTGTCCGAAGATCAAATAGCAGAATTTCTCAGAGACATACCCCCGTGAAGACTCACAGACCACGCGCAAGACCAACTTGAAGCTCCAATCACATTGGAAGGGCTGACCACAGCACTACATGCCATTCGCCCGGGGCGGGCACCCGGGCCGAATGGGTTCCCCATTGGAGTTCTTGCGACCAAACATAAACTGCCTGGGCCCCCACCTGCTTGCAGCCATTCAGGACGCACACGACCAGGGTACCCTGCCCCGGGACTGGCGACACGCAGAAATAGTACTGTTTCTTAAACCCGGACGCCCCCCAGAGGCTGTTTGATGAGCACTCTGAGACTGCGAATACAACTGTGTAGTCATAATACGGTGGTGGGTGGACTGTGGAGCTGGTGATATGGTTGGACACACCGCCCCATCGTACCGCCCCATCTCCCTTATTAACTTTGAACCTAAATTACTGGGGAAGGTCCTTGCGGACCGCCTACGGATGTGTGTGACTGATTTAATTCATCCGGATCAGTCGGGTTTCAAGCCACAGAGGGCTACCCGCCATAATATAAGACGGGTACATAATGCCATGGCGAATGCCCACACCTTGGGGCACCCCGCGGCCCTTCTATTGGTGGACATAGACAAAGCATTCGATTCGTTAAGCTGGGTCTACCTGTTCCATCTACTCGAAGCGGTAAACTTCGGCCCTCGCTTTACGGCATATGACTATTATACACTAATCTCACAGCTTCAGTCCGTATAGCTGGGTATCGTTCAGATCCCTTCTCTATCCATAGGGGCACGAGACAGGGCGGTCCGCTATTATTTGCCTTAGAGGTGGAACCCCTGGTGGCCTGGGTTCGTGGGGACCCGGTACTCCGAGGGTTTGAATGGTCCCGATCGCATTCAGACCGTATAGCACTCTATGCGGACGACGTCCTCTTCTTCATGACCGACCCGTGGTTTTCGGGCCCGCGCATCCTATAAATCCTCAGGGTATTCGGGGACACTACTGGTCTCCATACTAACCCTGCTAAATCAGTGCTTTCCCGGTCTGCGGCAACCAGGGTCGAGATGCCTGGACAATGCAGCTATCACACGCAACAGGGGGCTTCAAGTACCTGGGTATCTTTATTTCGCCATGCCCCAAAATTTCCTGGGCCTCCAATATCAGCCCGCTGCTGGCAAGTCTCACTAATGAAACGGCAATATGGTCCTCCCTATACAGCAGGTCCGCCATCTTTAAGATGGTCTCGTTGCCCCGAATTCTATACAAACTGCAACATTTCCCTTATAAGATCCCCCGACCCTGGTTTGCGCAAGTAAACGCCGTACTAAATAAATTCCTCTGGAACGGGGGTGCGATCAGAGTGGCGCTCTGCACCTGTGCACAGTCTACGTACTGTGGAGGAATTGCTGCGGCCGATGTTTATGCATATTATATCGCCTCCCACATCTTAATAATTAATGAATGGTGGTATAATTCCCCAACTGATCCAGCATTCGCACTTGAACACGCCGCCATGGAAAAGACCCCTCTTCTTCAGCTCCTTTATAGCTCTCATACCCTGGAGTCGCTGCCCTCTGCGGGCCAAGTAGTGATCCAGCTTTGGCAAACGGCCGTCCGGCAGATGGGATGGAGCGGGACTCTAACTCACACGACCCCTCTGTGGCATGGCACTTATCTCCGCCCTGTGGCCGCCCTGCCCGGCTTTCATGGGTGGGACTTGGTGGGGATCTTGACCCTGGGTGATGTAATGAGGGGCACCACATTGAAGTCATTCCAGCAACTCCAGAGCGACTTCCAATTGCACAAGTCCCAGTTCTACAAATATCTGCAATTCCGCCATGCCCTGACCCCCCTGATTCGGACCCTGCAATCCCTACCAGAGTTCCATCCCCTTGAAGGACACCTACTAATGGGTGATTTGGGTCTACATAAAATCAGACAAATCTATCAAACACTGACGACGCACACCCAGACCACCCTTGACAAGACCAGATGCACATGGCAGGAAGATATCCCAGACCTGACTGACGATGACTGGGCAGAGGCCATCGCCAGCCCCCGGGGTGCGGCGGTGTCTACACGGTTCTGACTCACACAATTCAAATATCTGCACAGCGCATATTATACCCGCACCAGACTTTGGGCGATGGGCGCAATCCAATCTCCTACATGCCTGAGATGTGAGCGGGAGGACGGGACTTTTCTTCATACTGTCTGGGGATGCTCCGCATTACAACCCTTTTGGCGCAGGGTCTCCTCGTGCCTCAGCTCTGTGTTAGCATGGGAACTCCCATACGACCCACGGCTCTTTCTCCTACATAGTACTGATGGGATTGGGGGCAATAGATATAAGCAGCACCTACTCTTTTTAGCCCTTACTATCGCCAAACGCGATATCGTACAGCTGTGGAAAGGGACCTCCCCCCCAACTCTGGGCAAGTGGAAGACAGAGCTTGACAGGTGTATGGGTGCAGAAATTGTTGTGTTCTTGGCACGTGGTTGCCCTCAGAAACATCGTAAAATATGGACCTGTTGGGCGACGTACTGAGGGATTGAGCTCCCCCCATACCGTCGATGGACCCCTGAAGCTGACGTGTTCTCCAGTTTTCTATTGCTCCACACTGGGTTTATCTGTCAATCTACACTACACCCTGTGTTCTATCTAACTGAGGGGCATATTAGCAAGAACGGCGTTAAAATTATCGCCGCTTTAGCGGCAGGAAGCTGCCGCTAAAGTGGCGATAATGGGCTTGATAATATGCGCTATAGAATTCCAATAGAAGCCCAGGTTAGATGTGCAGGACATCTAACCTGGGCTTCAGCAGCAGTTTCCTGCCGCTAAAGCGGCGATAATTTTAACGCCGTTCTTGCTAATATGCCCCTGAGTCTGGATCTGTCTGCACACTGTTTTTGTTGGTTTGCCTGCATGTTCGCAGGCTATGTAAGAAATGTGACACGATGGTATCCCTGTTAATTCACGCTTTCTTACAGGTGCATGTAGGGCTCCCACCCAAATGCTACAGGAAATACCAAATAAAATTTTGAAAAAAAAAAATCAGAGCTATCTTTCAAAAACACTGGCACATAGTACGCAGCGATCCCATCGTAGTGCCAAAAATAGACAACAGACCCCTCATCACTTTCCGCTGAGCAAAATCAATGAGGCAGGACCTTGTGGTCAATAGCCTAGGCTTGCAGCAACAAGAAATATGGTTGAGTGAAAGTAAGGGTTTCAGGCGGTGCGATAAATGCATAGCCTGTAATTTTGGCATCAACATCACAGAAGGGCCCTTGCCTTTCACAGATAGAAAGTGGAAGATCAAGAAAGCTTTAAACTGTAAAAGCCAAATTGTTGTCTATGCACTGAGATGTAGCTGTTCCAAAATGTACATAGGTAGTACCATTCTACATGTACACCAGCGTATTTTACAACATATCAGAGCCATAAAAAATAAAGATCAAGCGTACCCAGTAGCTAGGCATTTCAAACAGGTACATGATAACAATGTAAAGGATTTGGAATACTTTGTGCTAGACCAGGTGCCGAAAAGGCCAAGGGGAGGTAATAGAGAGAAAGATCTGAGGCAATGGGAATCGTGATATATTTTACAGTTTAAGTCCAAGATCCCCAATGGCCTTAACACCTAGGAGGATTTGCATGTCCACCTGAGCCCTGTAATCATGAGTGAAGTATCTGGTGATCATGTTGAATTTTGAAGCGGGTATGATTTCCAACTATGATGTCTTGCTTCTAAAGTTACACCATTTGAGTACACTACTGCGACTAATGTTTTACCTACATTTTAATAGTTTCACTGGATTTGCACTGCATTTTAGCACTGGTGAACCTGCTTATAACCGGTATGAACTTTATATATATATATGCGCCAACAGTGTTAATGGGCACTTGCCCTATATAAGTGTTGTAATTACTTGACACTCACGTGCCTTACAATTGTTTGCAGAGAATTGGATGATTTTTTATCACAAAGATTTTATATTCAAACAGGCACATTATTGCCATGTAACAACAACCTTCATACACAGGATCAGACCCTGTAAAATGTTGTTGGTAAGGCAGAGACGATTTCGATATTTTAACACTTTTACATTCAATGTTTTGGATGAATTGCCATACTGGTACGGAATACAGTTTGTTATATACAGCCTTTCATGTGTTCTAACCTAGTGAATTGTACAGGTCACTTTTTTCTGAAAAGGAAAAGAAAATGCACATGTCACTTTAATTTGTTAATTTGACACTGTCACTTTAAGGTTGTTGAAACTTTATGTGGCTATATATAAAGCAAACAAAATGGCGGCAACATTAGGTTTGACAAAGACCGCTGTTGCGGTTGAAATGCGTTACCTGGTTGCTGTAGCCACAATAAAGCTCTTTTTAGTGAGCCTGAGCATGCTGGAGTCCGTTTGTATGCTTGAGCAGACACGTTGAGGATATATATATATATATATACATATATATATCGCAGCTCCATTGTACATAAAGTACAGCACTCACGGTCGATATTGAGGAAGGCAGTCGCCGAAACGCGTCTTGTGTGTGTTTTTCACCAATAAATTGGTTGAAATTTCCCCCGTGAGTGCTGTTCTTTATGTACAATGGAGCTGCGAGATTAGGCGCGTTACCACCAACGCGCATCAAAGCACCCGCCCGCGAGTGCAGGAATCGTGGTGGGTACGAGGAGCAGAAAAAAAAATATATATATATATATATATTGCAATCTTCCACACAGGAACGCTGCGCACTCACATGCTGTGTATTCAATAATCCTTTATTTCAGCAACTGAAAGAAACTGACAAACACATTTCAGCCTCCTGGCCTTTGTAATATCAGCAAACTTGATTACAAACCAACATTTTATCACTTTTATACAGTGAGGGAGGCGGAAGGACAAAGTACAAGTGGGTGGGAGAATTTTACCCAAGATATCCAACTTATAAAAGAGTCCTGGAGATGATTTCCTCAAAGAACATGACCCCCAGAACAAGTAGGCAGAAAGTCAGACGAGGGGCCAAAGGAAGGAAATCAAACAGCACAATCATGTGTAACCAGGAAAGGGAGGATAAGAAAGGGAGTAAAAACCTTGGCGTACATATAAATAACATTCTTAAACTTTTTAGAAACACTCAGTCACTGGATGATGTCATCAGTGATGTCATCAGTGATGTCATCAGTGATGACATCAGTGATGTCACTGACCGTGTCATGAGTGATGTAATATGTGACGTCATCAGCAGTGCATTGCGAGGGCACGAGTTACAGTTATCTCAGCTAACTATAACGGCTGAATTTCTCTGGTTTTGTACAAGTGAAATGTCAGCCTAACTATAACGTCCTGAAACCTGTGGTTTTTTAGTGAATTTCTAGGATTTGTTAAAATGCAAATTCCTAACTATAACGTCCCTGAAACCTGTGGTTTTTTCAGTGAATTTCTAAGGTTTTTTAAATGCTAATTTCTAACTATAACCTCCCTGAAACCTGTGGTTTTTTAAGTGAATTTCAAAGGTTTTTTAAATGCTAATCTTTAACTATGCCTACATAGGTAGTACATGTGCAGAAAGAGGAAGAAAGGCGCAGAAAGAAGCAAGAGAAGTGCAGAAAGAGGCAAGAGAGGTGCAGAAAGAGGAAGAAAGGTGCAGAAAGAAGCAATAGACAACAGGATGTGGGAGCACACCACTGACCTCTCAGACAAGGTTCGCCCCTAGCATTCTGGTAAATGCAGTCTCTTGTAGCTCGCTCCGATATTTTCGAGTGTTTCGCCAAGGTTGGCGCAGATAGTGCTGATCTCTAGACACGTGTTTCTGGTTTATTAACCGTCATCAGTAGAGAATACAGTCTTGTATTTTGGGGTTTGCTGAGTAGGCTGCCAAACATTATATCAGGTCCGGTACCACTCACTGGCGCGCAGGTGCTTCATCCACGAGCTCGTCAGCTCAATGACTCACGGGAGTACTTTAAATAGACAACAGGATGTGGGAGCACACCGCTGACCTCTCAGACAAGGTTCACCCCTAGAATTCTGGTAAATGCAGTCTCTTGTAGCTCGCTCCGATATTTTCGAGTGTTTCGCCAAGGTTGGCGCAGATAGTGCTGATCTCTAGACACTTGTTTCTGGTTTATTAACCATCATCAGTAGAGAATACAGTCTTGTATTTTGGGGTTTGCTGAGTAGGCTGCCAAACATTATATCATGTCCGGTACCTCTCACTGGCGCGCAGGTGCTTCATCCACGAGCTCGTCAGCTCAATGACTCACGGGAGTACTTTAAATAGACAACAGGATGTGGGAGCACACCGCTGACCTCTCAGACAAGGTTCGCCCCTAGCATTCTGGTAAATGCAGTCTCTTGTAGCTTGCTCCGATATTTTCGAGTGTTTCGCCAAGGTTGGCGCAGATAGTGCTGATCTCTAGACATGTGTTTCTGGTTTATTAACCGTCATCAGTAGAGAATACAGTCTTGTATTTTGGGGTTTGCTGAGTAGGCTGCCAAACATTATATCAGGTCCGGTACCTCTCACTGGTGCGCAGGTGCTTCATCCACGAGCTCGTCAGCTCAATGACTCACGGGAGTACTTTAAATAGACAACAGGATGTGGGAGCACACCGCTGACCTCTCAGACAAGGTTTGCCCCTAGCATTCTGGTAAATGCAGTCTCTTGTAGCTCGCTCCGATATTTTCGAGTGTTTCGCCAAGGTTGGCGCAGATAGTGCTGATCTCTAGACACGTGTTTCTGGTTTATTAACCGTCATCAGTAGAGAATACAGTCTTGTATTTTGGGGTTTGCTGAGTAGGCTGCCAAACATTATATCAGGTCCGGTACCTTTCACTGGCGCGCAGGTGCTTCATCCACGAGCTCGTCAGCTCAATGACTCACGGGAGTACTTTAAATAGACAACAGGATGTGGGAGCACACCGCTGACCTCTCAGACAAGGTTCGCCCCTAGCATTCTGGTAAATGCAGTCTCTTGTAGCTCGCTCCGCAATTTTACAGTGTTTCACCAAGGTTGGCGCAGATAGTGCTGATCTCTAGACACGTGTTTCTGGTTTATTAACCGTCATCAGTAGAGAATACAGTCTTGTATTTTGGGGTTTGCTGAGTAGGCTGCCAAACATTATATCAGGTCCGGTACCACTAAATGGCGCGCAGGTGCTTCATCCACGAGCTCGTCAGCTCAATGACTCACGGGAGTACTTTAAATAGACAACAGGATGTGGGAGCACACCGCTGACCACTCAGACAAGGTTCGCCCCTAGCATTCTGGTAAATGCAGTCTCTTGTAGGTCGCTCCGATATTTTCGAGTGTTTCGCCAAGGTTGGCGCAGATAGTGCTGATCTCTAGACACGTGTTTCTGGTTCATTAACCGTCATCAGTAGAGAATACAGTCTTGTATTTTGGGGTTTGCTGAGTAGGCTGCCAAACATTATATCAGGTCCGGTACCTCTCACTGGCGCGCAGGTGCTTCATCCACGAGCTCGTCAGCTCAATGACTCACGGGAGTACTTTAAATAGACAACAGGATGTGGGAGCACACCGCTGACCTCTCAGACAAGGTTCGCCCCTAGCATTCTGGTAAATGCAGTCTCTTGTAGCTCGCTCCGATATTTTCGAGTGTTTCGCCAAGGTTGGCGCAGATAGTGCTGATCTCTAGACACGTGTTTCTGGTTTATTAACCGTCATCAGTAGAGAATACAGTCTTGTATTTTGGGGTTTGCTGAGTAGGCTGCCAAACATTATATCAGGTCCGGTACCTCTCACTGGCGCTGCAGGTGCTTCATCCACGAGCTTGTCAGCTCAATGACTCACAGGAGTACTTTAAATAGACAACAGGATGTGGGAGCACACCGCTGACCTCTCAGACAAGGTTCGCCCCTAGCATTCTGGTAAATGCAGTCTCTTGTAGCTCGCTCCGATATTTTCGAGTGTTTCGCCAAGGTTGGCGCAGATAGTGCTGATCTCTAGACACGTGTTTCTGGTTTATTAACCGTCATCAGTAGAGAATACAGTCTTGTATTTTGGGGTTTGCTGAGTAGGCTGCCAAACATTATATCAGGTCCGGTACCTCTCACTGGCGCTTAGGTGCTTCATCCACGAGCTCGTCAGCTCAATGACTCACGGGAGTACTTTAAATAGACAACAGGATGTGGGAGCACACCGCTGACCTCTCAGACAAGGTTCGCCCCTAGCATTCTGGTAAATGCAGTCTCTTGTAGCTCGCTCCGATATTTTCAAGTGTTTCGCCAAGGTTGGCGCAGATAGTGCTGATCTCTAGACACGTGTTTCTGGTTTATTAACCGTCATCAGTAGAGAATACAGTCTTGTATTTTGGGGTATGCTGAGTAGGCTGCCAAACATTATATCAGGTCCGGTACCTCTCACTGGCACGTAGGTGCTTCATCCACGAGCTCGTCAGCTCAATGACTCACGGGAGTACTTTAAATAGACAACAGGATGTGTGAGCACACCGCTGACCTCTCAGACAAGGTTCGCCCCTAGCATTCTGGTAAATGCAGTCTCTTGTAGCTCGCTCCGCAATTTTTGAGTGTTTCGCCAAGGTTGGCGCAGATAGTGCTGATCTCTAGACACGTGTTTCTGGTTTATTAACCGTCATCAGTAGAGAATACAGTCTTGTATTTTGGGGTTTGCTGAGTAGGCTGCCAAACATTATATCAGGTCCGGTACCACTCACTGGCGCGCAGGTGCTTCATCCACGAGCTCGTCAGCTCAATGACTCACGGGAGTACTTTAAATAGACAACAGGATGTGGGAGCACACCGCTGACCTCTCAGACAAGGTTCGCCCCTAGCATTCTGGTAAATGCAGTCTCTTGTAGCTCGCTCCGATATTTTCGAGTGTTTCGCCAAGGTTGGCGCAGATAGTGCTGATCTCTAGACACGTGTTTCTGGTTCATTAACCGTCATCAGTAGAGAATACAGTCTTGTATTTTGGGGTTTGCTGAGTAGGCTGCCAAACATTATATCAGGACCGGTACCTCTCACTGGCACGCAGGTGCTTCATCCACGAGCTCGTCAGCTCAATGACTCACGGGAGTACTTTAAATAGACAACAGGATGTGGGAGCACACCGCTGACCTCTCAGACAAGGTTCGCCCCTAGCATTCTGGTAAATGCAGTCTCTTGTAGCTCGCTCCGATATTTTCGAGTGTTTCGCCAAGGTTGGCGCAGATAGTGCTGATCTCTAGACACGTGTTTCTGGTTTATTAACCGTCATCAGTAGAGAATACAGTCTTGTATTTTGGGGTTTGCTGAGTAGGCTGCCAAACATTATATCAGGTCCGGTACCTCTCACTGGCGCTGCAGGTGCTTCATCCACGAGCTCGTCAGCTCAATGACTCATAGGAGTACTTTAAATAGACAACAGGATGTGGGAGCACACCGCTGACCTCTCAGACAAGGTTCGCCCCTAGCATTCTGGTAAATGCAGTCTCTTGTAGCTCGCTCCGATATTTTCGAGTGTTTCGCCAAGGTTGGCGCAGATAGTGCTGATCTCTAGACACGTGTTTCTGGTTTATTAACCGTCATCAGTAGAGAATACAGTCTTGTATTTTGGGGTTTGCTGAGTAGGCTGCCAAACATTATATCAGGTCCGGTACCTCTCACTGGCGCGCAGGTGCTTCATCCACGAGCTCGTCAGCTCAATGACTCACGGGAGTACTTTAAATAGACAACAGGATGTGGGAGCACACCGCTGACCTCTCAGACAAGGTTTGCCCCTAGCATTCTGGTAAATGCAGTCTCTTGTAGCTCGCTCCGATATTTTCAAGTGTTTCGCCAAGGTTGGCGCAGATAGTGCTGATCTCTAGACACGTGTTTCTGGTTTATTAACCGTCATCAGTAGAGAATACAGTCTTGTATTTTGGGGTATGCTGAGTAGGCTGCCAAACATTATACCAGGTCCGGTACCTCTCACTGGCGCGCAGGTGCTTCATCCACGAGCTCGTCAGCTCAATGACTCACGGGAGTACTTTAAATAGACAACAGGATGTGGGAGCACACCGCTGACCTCTCAGACAAGGTTCGCCCCTAGCATTCTAGTAAATGCAGTCAATTGTAGCTCGCTCCGATATTTTCGAGTGATTCGCCAAGGTTGGCGCAGATAGTGCTGATCTCTAGACACGTGTTTCTGGTTTATTAACCGTCATCAGTAGAGAATACAGTCTTGTATTTTGGGGCTTGCTGAGTAGGCTGCCAAACATTATATCAGGTTCGGCACCTCTTACTGGCACGTAGGTGCTTCATCCACGAGCTCGTCAGCTCAATGACTCACGGGAGTACTTTAAATAGACAACAGGATGTGGGAGCACACCGCTGACCTCTCAGTCAAGGTTCGCCCCTAGCATTCTGGTAAATGCAGTCTCTTGTAGCTCGCTCCGATATTTTCGAGTGTTTCGCCAAGGATGGCGCAGATAGTGCTGATCTCTAGACACGTGTTTCTGGTTTATTAACCATCATCAGTAGAGAATACAGTCTCGTATTTTGGGGTTTGCTGAGTAGGCTGCCAAACATTATATCAGGTCCGGTACCTCTCACTGGCGCGCAGTTGCTTCATCCACGAGCTCGTCAGCTCAATGACTCACAGGAGTACTTTAAATAGACAACAGGATGTGGGAGCACACCGCTGACCTCTCAGACAAGGTTCGCCCCTAGCATTCTGGTAAATGCAGTCTCTTGTAGCTCGCTCCGATATTTTCGAGTGTTTCGCCAAGGTTGGCGCAGATAGTGCTGATCTCTAGACACGTGTTTCTGGTTTATTAACCGTCATCAGTAGAGACTACAGTCTTGTATTTTGGGGTTTGCTGAGTAGGCTGCCAAACATTATATCAGGTCCAGTACCTCTCACTGGCGCGCAGGTGCTTCATCCACGAGCTCGTCAGCTCAATGACTCACGGGAGTACTTTAAATAGAGAACAGGATGTGGGAGCACACTGCTGACCTCTCAGACAAGGTTCGCCCCTAGCATTCTGGTAAATGCAGTCTCTTGTAGCTCGCTCCGATATTTTCGAGTGTTTCGCCAAGGTTGGCGCAGATAGTGCTGATCTCTAGACACGTGTTTCTGGTTTATTAACCGTCATCAGTAGAGAATACAGTCTTGTATTTTGGGGTTTGCTGAGAAGGCTGCCAAACATTATATCAGGTGCAGTACCTCTCACTGGCGCTGCAGGTGCTTCATCCACGAGCTCGTCAGCTCAATGACTCACGGGAGTACTTTAAATAGACAACAGGATGTGGGAGCACACCGCTGACCTCTCAGACAAGGTTCGCCCCTAGCATTCTGGTAAATGCAGTCTCTTGTAGCTCGCTCCGATATTTTCGAGTGTTTCGCCAAGGTTGGCGCAGATAGTGCTGATCTCTAGACACGTGTTTCTGGTTTATTAACCGTCATCAGTAGAGAATACAGTCTTGTATTTTGGGGTTTGCTGAGTAGGCTGCAAAACATTATATCAGGTCCGGTACCTCTCACTGGCGCTTAGGTGCTTCATCCACGAGCTCGTCAGCTCAATGACTCACGGGAGTACTTTAAATAGACAACAGGATGTGGGAGCACACCGCTGACCTCTCAGACAAGGTTCGCCCCTAGCATTCTGGTAAATGCAGTCTCTTGTAGCTCGCTCCGATATTTTCAAGTGTTTCGCCAAGGTTGGCGCAGATAGTGCTGATCTCTAGACACGTGTTTCTGGTTTATTAACCGTCATCAGTAGAGAATACAGTCTTGTATTTTGGGGTATGCTGAGTAGGCTGCCAAACATTATATCAGGTCCGGTACCTCTCACTGGCACGTAGGTGCTTCATCCACGAGCTCGTCAGCTCAATGACTCACGGGAGTACTTTAAATAGACAACAGGATGTGTGAGCACACCGCTGACCTCTCAGACAAGGTTCGCCCCTAGCATTCTGGTAAATGCAGTCTCTTGTAGCTCGCTCCGCAATTTTTGAGTGTTTCGCCAAGGTTGGCGCAGATAGTGCTGATCTCTAGACACGTGTTTCTGGTTTATTAACCGTCATCAGTAGAGAATACAGTCTTGTATTTTGGGGTTTGCTGAGTAGGCTGCCAAACATTATATCAGGTCCGGTACCACTCACTGGCGCGCAGGTGCTTCATCCACGAGCTCGTCAGCTCAATGACTCACGGGAGTACTTTAAATAGACAACAGGATGTGGGAGCACACCGCTGACCTCTCAGACAAGGTTCGCCCCTAGCATTCTGGTAAATGCAGTCTCTTGTAGCTCGCTCCGATATTTTCGAGTGTTTCGCCAAGGTTGGCGCAGATAGTGCTGATCTCTAGACACGTGTTTCTGGTTCATTAACCGTCATCAGTAGAGAATACAGTCTTGTATTTTGGGGTTTGCTGAGTAGGCTGCCAAACATTATATCAGGACCGGTACCTCTCACTGGCACGCAGGTGCTTCATCCACGAGCTCGTCAGCTCAATGACTCACGGGAGTACTTTAAATAGACAACAGGATGTGGGAGCACACCGCTGACCTCTCAGACAAGGTTCGCCCCTAGCATTCTGGTAAATGCAGTCTCTTGTAGCTCGCTCCGATATTTTCGAGTGTTTCGCCAAGGTTGGCGCAGATAGTGCTGATCTCTAGACACGTGTTTCTGGTTTATTAACCGTCATCAGTAGAGAATACAGTCTTGTATTTTGGGGTTTGCTGAGTAGGCTGCCAAACATTATATCAGGTCCGGTACCTCTCACTGGCGCTGCAGGTGCTTCATCCACGAGCTCGTCAGCTCAATGACTCATAGGAGTACTTTAAATAGACAACAGGATGTGGGAGCACACCGCTGACCTCTCAGACAAGGTTCGCCCCTAGCATTCTGGTAAATGCAGTCTCTTGTAGCTCGCTCCGATATTTTCGAGTGTTTCGCCAAGGTTGGCGCAGATAGTGCTGATCTCTAGACACGTGTTTCTGGTTTATTAACCGTCATCAGTAGAGAATACAGTCTTGTATTTTGGGGTTTGCTGAGTAGGCTGCCAAACATTATATCAGGTCCGGTACCTCTCACTGGCGCGCAGGTGCTTCATCCACGAGCTCGTCAGCTCAATGACTCACGGGAGTACTTTAAATAGACAACAGGATGTGGGAGCACACCGCTGACCTCTCAGACAAGGTTTGCCCCTAGCATTCTGGTAAATGCAGTCTCTTGTAGCTCGCTCCGATATTTTCAAGTGTTTCGCCAAGGTTGGCGCAGATAGTGCTGATCTCTAGACACGTGTTTCTGGTTTATTAACCGTCATCAGTAGAGAATACAGTCTTGTATTTTGGGGTATGCTGAGTAGGCTGCCAAACATTATATCAGGTCCGGTACCTCTCACTGGCGCGCAGGTGCTTCATCCACGAGCTCGTCAGCTCAATGACTCACGGGAGTACTTTAAATAGACAACAGGATGTGGGAGCACACCGCTGACCTCTCAGACAAGGTTCGCCCCTAGCATTCTAGTAAATGCAGTCAATTGTAGCTCGCTCCGATATTTTCGAGTGATTCGCCAAGGTTGGCGCAGATAGTGCTGATCTCTAGACACGTGTTTCTGGTTTATTAACCGTCATCAGTAGAGAATACAGTCTTGTATTTTGGGGCTTGCTGAGTAGGCTGCCAAACATTATATCAGGTTCGGCACCTCTTACTGGCACGTAGGTGCTTCATCCACGAGCTCGTCAGCTCAATGACTCACGGGAGTACTTTAAATAGACAACAGGATGTGGGAGCACACCGCTGACCTCTCAGTCAAGGTTCGCCCCTAGCATTCTGGTAAATGCAGTCTCTTGTAGCTCGCTCCGATATTTTCGAGTGTTTCGCCAAGGATGGCGCAGATAGTGCTGATCTCTAGACACGTGTTTCTGGTTTATTAACCATCATCAGTAGAGAATACAGTCTTGTATTTTGGGGTTTGCTGAGTAGGCTGCCAAACATTATATCAGGTCCGGTACCTCTCACTGGCGCGCAGTTGCTTCATCCACGAGCTCGTCAGCTCAATGACTCACAGGAGTACTTTAAATAGACAACAGGATGTGGGAGCACACCGCTGACCTCTCAGACAAGGTTCGCCCCTAGCATTCTGGTAAATGCAGTCTCTTGTAGCTCGCTCCGCATATTTTCGAGTGTTTCGCCAAGGTTGGCGCAGATAGTGCTGATCTCTAGACACGTGTTTCTGGTTTATTAACCGTCATCAGTAGAGACTACAGTCTTGTATTTTGGGGTTTGCTGAGTAGGCTGCCAAACATTATATCAGGTCCAGTACCTCTCACTGGCGCGCAGGTGCTTCATCCACGAGCTCGTCAGCTCAATGACTCACGGGAGTACTTTAAATAGAGAACAGGATGTGGGAGCACACTGCTGACCTCTCAGACAAGGTTCGCCCCTAGCATTCTGGTAAATGCAGTCTCTTGTAGCTCGCTCCGCATATTTTCGAGTGTTTCGCCAAGGTTGGCGCAGATAGTGCTGATCTCTAGACACGTGTTTCTGGTTTATTAACCGTCATCAGTAGAGAATACAGTCTTGTATTTTGGGGTTTGCTGAGAAGGCTGCCAAACATTATATCAGGTGCAGTACCTCTCACTGGCGCTGCAGGTGCTTCATCCACGAGCTCGTCAGCTCAATGACTCACGGGAGTACTTTAAATAGACAACAGGATGTGGGAGCACACCGCTGACCTCTCAGACAAGGTTCGCCCCTAGCATTCTGGTAAATGCAGTCTCTTGTAGCTCGCTCCGCATATTTTCGAGTGTTTCGCCAAGGTTGGCGCAGATAGTGCTGATCTCTAGACACGTGTTTCTGGTTTATTAACCGTCATCAGTAGAGAATACAGTCTTGTATTTTGGGGTTTACTGAGTAGGGTGCCAAACATTATATCAGGTCCGGTACCTCTCACTGGCGCGCAGGTGCTTCATCCACGAGCTCGTCAGCTCAATGACTCACGGGAGTACTTTAAATAGACAACAGGATGTGGGAGCACACCGCTGACCTCTCAGACAAGGTTCGCCCCTAGCATTCTGGTAAATGCAGTCTCTTGTAGCTCGCTCCGATATTTTCGAGTGTTTCACCAAGGTTGGTGCAGATAGTGCTGATCTCTAGACACGTGTTTCTGGTTTATTAACCGTCATCAGTAGAGAATACAGTCTTGTATTTTGGGGTTTGCTGAGTAGGCTGCCAGACATTATATCAGGTTCGGTACCTCTCACTGGCGCGCAGGTGCTTCATCCAGAAGCTCGTCAGCTCAATGACTCACGGGAGTACTTTAAATAGACAACAGGATGTGGGAGCACACCGCTGACCTCTCAGACAAGGTTCGCCCCTAGCATTCTGGTAAATGCAGTCTCTAGTAGCTCGCTCCTATATTTTCGAGTGTTTTGCCAAGGTTGGCGCAGGTAGTGCTGATCTCCAGACACGTGTTTCTGGTTTATTAACCGTCATCAGTAGAGAATACAGTCTTGTATTTTGGGGTTCGATGAGTAGGCTGCCAAACATTATATCAGGTCCGGTACCTCTCACTGGCGCGCAGTTGCTTCATCCACGAGCTCGTCAGCTCAATGACTCACAGGAGTACTTTAAATAGACAACAGGATGTGGGAGCACACCGCTGACCTCTCAGACAAGGTTCGCCCCTAGCATTCTGGTAAATGCAGTCTCTAGTAGCTCGCTCCGTATATTTTCGAGTGTTTCGCCAAGGTTGGCGCAGATAGTGCTGATCTCTAGACACGTGTTTCTGGTTTATTAACCGTCATCAGTAGAGAATACAGTCTTGTATTTTGGGGTTTGCTGAGAAGGCTGCCAAACATTATATCAGGTGCAGTACCTCTCACTGGCGCTGCAGGTGCTTCATCCACGAGCTCGTCAGCTCAATGACTCACGGGAGTACTTTAAATAGACAACAGGATGTGGGAGCACACCGCTGACCTCTCAGACAAGGTTCGCCCCTAGCATTCTGGTAAATGCAGTCTCTTGTAGCTCGCTCCGCATATTTTCGAGTGTTTCGCCAAGGTTGGCGCAGATAGTGCTGATCTCTAGACACGTGTTTCTGGTTTATTAACCGTCATCAGTAGAGAATACAGTCTTGTATTTTGGGGTTTGCTGAGTAGGCTGCCAAACATTATATCAGGTCCGGTACCTCTCACTGGTGCGCAGGTGCTTCATCCACGAGCTCGTCAGCTCAATGACTCACGGGAGTACTTTAAATAGACAACAGGATGTGGGAGCACACCGCTGACCTCTCAGACAAGGTTCGCCCCTAGCATTCTGGTAAATGCAGTCTCTTGTAGCTCGCTCCGCATATTTTCGAGTGTTTCGCCAAGGTTGGTGCAGATAGTGCTGATCTCTAGACACGTGTTTCTGGTTTATTAACCGTCATCAGTAGAGAATACAGTCTTGTATTTTGGGGTTTGCTGAGTAGGCTGCCAGACATTATATCAGGTTCGGTACCTCTCACTGGCGCGCAGGTGCTTCATCCACGAAGCTCGTCAGCTCAATGACTCACGGGAGTACTTTAAATAGACAACAGGATGTGGGAGCACACCGCTGACCTCTCAGACAAGGTTCGCCCCTAGCATTCTGGTAAATGCAGTCTCTAGTAGCTCGCTCCGCATATTTTCGAGTGTTTTGCCAAGGTTGGCGCAGATAGTGCTGATCTCTAGACACGTGTTTCTGGTTTATTAACCGTCATCAGTAGAGAATACAGTCTTGTATTTTGGGGTTTGCTGAGTAGGCTGCCAAACATTATATCAGGTCCGGTACCTCTCACTGGCGCGCAGGTGCTTCATCCACGAGCTCGTCAGCTCAATGACTCACGGGAGTACTTTAAATAGACAACAGGATGTGGGAGCACACCGCTGACCTCTCAGACAAGGTTCGCCCCTAGCATTCTGGTAAATGCAGTCTCTTGTAGCTCGCTCCGCATATTTTCGAGTGTTTCGCCAAGGTTGGCGCAGATAGTGCTGATCTCTAGACACGTGTTTCTGGTTTATTAACCGTCATCAGTAGAGAATACAGTCTTGTATTTTGGGGTTTGCTGAGTAGGCTGCCAAACATTATATCAGGTCCGGTACCTCTCACTGGTGCTGCAGGTGCTTCATCCACGAGCTCGTCAGCTCAATGACTCACGGGAGTACTTTAAATAGACAACAGGATGTGGGAGCACACCGCTGACCTCTCAGACAAGGTTCGCCCCTAGCATTCTGGTAAATGCAGTCTCTTGTAGCTCGCTCCGCATATTTTCGAGTGTTTCGCCAAGGTTGGCGCAGATAGTGCTGATCTCTAGACACGTGTTTCTGGTTTATTAACCGTCATCAGTAGAGAATACAGTCTTGTATTTTGGGGTTTGCTGAGTAGGCTGCCAAACATTATATCAGGTCCGGTACCTCTCACTGGTGCGCAGGTGCTTCATCCACGAGCTCGTCAGCTCAATGACTCACGGGAGTACTTTAAATAGACAACAGGATGTGGGAGCACACCGCTGACCTCTCAGACAAGGTTCGCCCCTAGCATTCTGGTAAATGCAGTCTCTTGTAGCTCGCTCCGCATATTTTCGAGTGTTTCGCCAAGGTTGGCGCAGATAGTGCTGATCTCTAGACACGTGTTTCTGGTTTATTAACCGTCATCAGTAGAGAATACAGTCTTGTATTTTGGGGTTTGCTGAGTAGGCTGCCAAACATTATATCAGGTCCGGTACCTCTCACTGGTGCGCAGGTGCTTCATCCACGAGCTCGTCAGCTCAATGACTCACGGGAGTACTTTAAATAGACAACAGGATGTGGGAGCACACCGCTGACCTCTCAGACAAGGTTCGCCCCTAGCATTCTGGTAAATGCAGTCTCTTGTAGCTCGCTCCGCATATTTTCGAGTGTTTCGCCAAGGTTGGCGCAGATAGTGCTGATCTCTAGACACGTGTTTCTGGTTTATTAACCGTCATCAGTAGAGAATACAGTCTTGTATTTTGGGGTTTGCTGAGTAGGCTGCCAAACATTATATCAGGTCCGGTACCTCTCACTGGTGCGCAGGTGCTTCATCCACGAGCTCGTCAGCTCAATGACTCACGGGAGTACTTTAAATAGACAACAGGATGTGGGAGCACACCGCTGACCTCTCAGACAAGGTTCGCCCCTAGCATTCTGGTAAATGCAGTCTCTTGTAGCTCGCTCCGCATATTTTCGAGTGTTTCGCCAAGGTTGGCGCAGATAGTGCTGATCTCTAGACACGTGTTTCTGGTTTATTAACCGTCATCAGTAGAGAATACAGTCTTGTATTTTGGGGTTTGCTGAGTAGGCTGCCAAACATTATATCAGGTCCGGTACCTCTCACTGGTGCGCAGGTGCTTCATCCACGAGCTCGTCAGCTCAATGACTCACGGGAGTACTTTAAATAGACAACAGGATGTGGGAGCACACCGCTGACCTCTCAGACAAGGTTCGCCCCTAGCATTCTGGTAAATGCAGTCTCTTGTAGCTCGCTCCGCAATTTTCGAGTGTTTCGCCAAGGTTGGCGCAGATAGTGCTGATCTCTAGACACGTGTTTCTGGTTTATTAACCGTCATCAGTAGAGAATACAGTCTTGTATTTTGGGGTTTGCTGAGTAGGCTGCCAAACATTATATCAGGTCCGGTACCTCTCACTGGTGCGCAGGTGCTTCATCCACGAGCTCGTCAGCTCAATGACTCACGGGAGTACTTTAAATAGACAACAGGATGTGGGAGCACACCGCTGACCTCTCAGACAAGGTTCGCCCCTAGCATTCTGGTAAATGCAGTCTCTTGTAGCTCGCTCCGCAATTTTCGAGTGTTTCGCCAAGGTTGGCGCAGATAGTGCTGATCTCTAGACACGTGTTTCTGGTTTATTAACCGTCATCAGTAGAGAATACAGTCTTGTATTTTGGGGTTTGCTGAGTAGGCTGCCAAACATTATATCAGGTCCGGTACCTCTCACTGGTGCGCAGGTGCTTCATCCACGAGCTCGTCAGCTCAATGACTCACGGGAGTACTTTAAATAGACAACAGGATGTGGGAGCACACCGCTGACCTCTCAGACAAGGTTCGCCCCTAGCATTCTGGTAAATGCAGTCTCTTGTAGCTCGCTCCGCAATTTTCGAGTGTTTCGCCAAGGTTGGCGCAGATAGTGCTGATCTCTAGACACGTGTTTCTGGTTTATTAACCGTCATCAGTAGAGAATACAGTCTTGTATTTTGGGGTTTGCTGAGTAGGCTGCCAAACATTATATCAGGTCCGGTACCTCTCACTGGTGCGCAGGTGCTTCATCCACGAGCTCGTCAGCTCAATGACTCACGGGAGTACTTTAAATAGACAACAGGATGTGGGAGCACACCGCTGACCTCTCAGACAAGGTTCGCCCCTAGCATTCTGGTAAATGCAGTCTCTTGTAGCTCGCTCCGCAATTTTCGAGTGTTTCGCCAAGGTTGGCGCAGATAGTGCTGATCTCTAGACACGTGTTTCTGGTTTATTAACCGTCATCAGTAGAGAATACAGTCTTGTATTTTGGGGTTTGCTGAGTAGGCTGCCAAACATTATATCAGGTCCGGTACCTCTCACTGGTGCGCAGGTGCTTCATCCACGAGCTCGTCAGCTCAATGACTCACGGGAGTACTTTAAATAGACAACAGGATGTGGGAGCACACCGCTGACCTCTCAGACAAGGTTCGCCCCTAGCATTCTGGTAAATGCAGTCTCTTGTAGCTCGCTCCGCAATTTTCGAGTGTTTCGCCAAGGTTGGCGCAGATAGTGCTGATCTCTAGACACGTGTTTCTGGTTTATTAACCGTCATCAGTAGAGAATACAGTCTTGTATTTTGGGGTTTGCTGAGTAGGCTGCCAAACATTATATCAGGTCCGGTACCTCTCACTGGTGCGCAGGTGCTTCATCCACGAGCTCGTCAGCTCAATGACTCACGGGAGTACTTTAAATAGACAACAGGATGTGGGAGCACACCGCTGACCTCTCAGACAAGGTTCGCCCCTAGCATTCTGGTAAATGCAGTCTCTTGTAGCTCGCTCCGCAATTTTCGAGTGTTTCGCCAAGGTTGGCGCAGATAGTGCTGATCTCTAGACACGTGTTTCTGGTTTATTAACCGTCATCAGTAGAGAATACAGTCTTGTATTTTGGGGTTTGCTGAGTAGGCTGCCAAACATTATATCAGGTCCGGTACCTCTCACTGGTGCGCAGGTGCTTCATCCACGAGCTCGTCAGCTCAATGACTCACGGGAGTACTTTAAATAGACAACAGGATGTGGGAGCACACCGCTGACCTCTCAGACAAGGTTCGCCCCTAGCATTCTGGTAAATGCAGTCTCTTGTAGCTCGCTCCGCAATTTTCGAGTGTTTCGCCAAGGTTGGCGCAGATAGTGCTGATCTCTAGACACGTGTTTCTGGTTTATTAACCGTCATCAGTAGAGAATACAGTCTTGTATTTTGGGGTTTGCTGAGTAGGCTGCCAAACATTATATCAGGTCCGGTACCTCTCACTGGTGCGCAGGTGCTTCATCCACGAGCTCGTCAGCTCAATGACTCACGGGAGTACTTTAAATAGACAACAGGATGTGGGAGCACACCGCTGACCTCTCAGACAAGGTTCGCCCCTAGCATTCTGGTAAATGCAGTCTCTTGTAGCTCGCTCCGCAATTTTCGAGTGTTTCGCCAAGGTTGGCGCAGATAGTGCTGATCTCTAGACACGTGTTTCTGGTTTATTAACCGTCATCAGTAGAGAATACAGTCTTGTATTTTGGGGTTTGCTGAGTAGGCTGCCAAACATTATATCAGGTCCGGTACCTCTCACTGGTGCGCAGGTGCTTCATCCACGAGCTCGTCAGCTCAATGACTCACGGGAGTACTTTAAATAGACAACAGGATGTGGGAGCACACCGCTGACCTCTCAGACAAGGTTCGCCCCTAGCATTCTGGTAAATGCAGTCTCTTGTAGCTCGCTCCGCAATTTTCGAGTGTTTCGCCAAGGTTGGCGCAGATAGTGCTGATCTCTAGACACGTGTTTCTGGTTTATTAACCGTCATCAGTAGAGAATACAGTCTTGTATTTTGGGGTTTGCTGAGTAGGCTGCCAAACATTATATCAGGTCCGGTACCTCTCACTGGTGCGCAGGTGCTTCATCCACGAGCTCGTCAGCTCAATGACTCACGGGAGTACTTTAAATAGACAACAGGATGTGGGAGCACACCGCTGACCTCTCAGACAAGGTTCGCCCCTAGCATTCTGGTAAATGCAGTCTCTTGTAGCTCGCTCCGCAATTTTCGAGTGTTTCGCCAAGGTTGGCGCAGATAGTGCTGATCTCTAGACACGTGTTTCTGGTTTATTAACCGTCATCAGTAGAGAATACAGTCTTGTATTTTGGGGTTTGCTGAGTAGGCTGCCAAACATTATATCAGGTCCGGTACCTCTCACTGGTGCGCAGGTGCTTCATCCACGAGCTCGTCAGCTCAATGACTCACGGGAGTACTTTAAATAGACAACAGGATGTGGGAGCACACCGCTGACCTCTCAGACAAGGTTCGCCCCTAGCATTCTGGTAAATGCAGTCTCTTGTAGCTCGCTCCGCAATTTTCGAGTGTTTCGCCAAGGTTGGCGCAGATAGTGCTGATCTCTAGACACGTGTTTCTGGTTTATTAACCGTCATCAGTAGAGAATACAGTCTTGTATTTTGGGGTTTGCTGAGTAGGCTGCCAAACATTATATCAGGTCCGGTACCTCTCACTGGTGCGCAGGTGCTTCATCCACGAGCTCGTCAGCTCAATGACTCACGGGAGTACTTTAAATAGACAACAGGATGTGGGAGCACACCGCTGACCTCTCAGACAAGGTTCGCCCCTAGCATTCTGGTAAATGCAGTCTCTTGTAGCTCGCTCCGCAATTTTCGAGTGTTTCGCCAAGGTTGGCGCAGATAGTGCTGATCTCTAGACACGTGTTTCTGGTTTATTAACCGTCATCAGTAGAGAATACAGTCTTGTATTTTGGGGTTTGCTGAGTAGGCTGCCAAACATTATATCAGGTCCGGTACCTCTCACTGGTGCGCAGGTGCTTCATCCACGAGCTCGTCAGCTCAATGACTCACGGGAGTACTTTAAATAGACAACAGGATGTGGGAGCACACCGCTGACCTCTCAGACAAGGTTCGCCCCTAGCATTCTGGTAAATGCAGTCTCTTGTAGCTCGCTCCGCAATTTTCGAGTGTTTCGCCAAGGTTGGCGCAGATAGTGCTGATCTCTAGACACGTGTTTCTGGTTTATTAACCGTCATCAGTAGAGAATACAGTCTTGTATTTTGGGGTTTGCTGAGTAGGCTGCCAAACATTATATCAGGTCCGGTACCTCTCACTGGTGCGCAGGTGCTTCATCCACGAGCTCGTCAGCTCAATGACTCACGGGAGTACTTTAAATAGACAACAGGATGTGGGAGCACACCGCTGACCTCTCAGACAAGGTTCGCCCCTAGCATTCTGGTAAATGCAGTCTCTTGTAGCTCGCTCCGCAATTTTCGAGTGTTTCGCCAAGGTTGGCGCAGATAGTGCTGATCTCTAGACACGTGTTTCTGGTTTATTAACCGTCATCAGTAGAGAATACAGTCTTGTATTTTGGGGTTTGCTGAGTAGGCTGCCAAACATTATATCAGGTCCGGTACCTCTCACTGGTGCGCAGGTGCTTCATCCACGAGCTCGTCAGCTCAATGACTCACGGGAGTACTTTAAATAGACAACAGGATGTGGGAGCACACCGCTGACCTCTCAGACAAGGTTCGCCCCTAGCATTCTGGTAAATGCAGTCTCTTGTAGCTCGCTCCGCAATTTTCGAGTGTTTCGCCAAGGTTGGCGCAGATAGTGCTGATCTCTAGACACGTGTTTCTGGTTTATTAACCGTCATCAGTAGAGAATACAGTCTTGTATTTTGGGGTTTGCTGAGTAGGCTGCCAAACATTATATCAGGTCCGGTACCTCTCACTGGTGCGCAGGTGCTTCATCCACGAGCTCGTCAGCTCAATGACTCACGGGAGTACTTTAAATAGACAACAGGATGTGGGAGCACACCGCTGACCTCTCAGACAAGGTTCGCCCCTAGCATTCTGGTAAATGCAGTCTCTTGTAGCTCGCTCCGCAATTTTCGAGTGTTTCGCCAAGGTTGGCGCAGATAGTGCTGATCTCTAGACACGTGTTTCTGGTTTATTAACCGTCATCAGTAGAGAATACAGTCTTGTATTTTGGGGTTTGCTGAGTAGGCTGCCAAACATTATATCAGGTCCGGTACCTCTCACTGGTGCGCAGGTGCTTCATCCACGAGCTCGTCAGCTCAATGACTCACGGGAGTACTTTAAATAGACAACAGGATGTGGGAGCACACCGCTGACCTCTCAGACAAGGTTCGCCCCTAGCATTCTGGTAAATGCAGTCTCTTGTAGCTCGCTCCGCAATTTTCGAGTGTTTCGCCAAGGTTGGCGCAGATAGTGCTGATCTCTAGACACGTGTTTCTGGTTTATTAACCGTCATCAGTAGAGAATACAGTCTTGTATTTTGGGGTTTGCTGAGTAGGCTGCCAAACATTATATCAGGTCCGGTACCTCTCACTGGTGCGCAGGTGCTTCATCCACGAGCTCGTCAGCTCAATGACTCACGGGAGTACTTTAAATAGACAACAGGATGTGGGAGCACACCGCTGACCTCTCAGACAAGGTTCGCCCCTAGCATTCTGGTAAATGCAGTCTCTTGTAGCTCGCTCCGCAATTTTCGAGTGTTTCGCCAAGGTTGGCGCAGATAGTGCTGATCTCTAGACACGTGTTTCTGGTTTATTAACCGTCATCAGTAGAGAATACAGTCTTGTATTTTGGGGTTTGCTGAGTAGGCTGCCAAACATTATATCAGGTCCGGTACCTCTCACTGGTGCGCAGGTGCTTCATCCACGAGCTCGTCAGCTCAATGACTCACGGGAGTACTTTAAATAGACAACAGGATGTGGGAGCACACCGCTGACCTCTCAGACAAGGTTCGCCCCTAGCATTCTGGTAAATGCAGTCTCTTGTAGCTCGCTCCGCAATTTTCGAGTGTTTCGCCAAGGTTGGCGCAGATAGTGCTGATCTCTAGACACGTGTTTCTGGTTTATTAACCGTCATCAGTAGAGAATACAGTCTTGTATTTTGGGGTTTGCTGAGTAGGCTGCCAAACATTATATCAGGTCCGGTACCTCTCACTGGTGCGCAGGTGCTTCATCCACGAGCTCGTCAGCTCAATGACTCACGGGAGTACTTTAAATAGACAACAGGATGTGGGAGCACACCGCTGACCTCTCAGACAAGGTTCGCCCCTAGCATTCTGGTAAATGCAGTCTCTTGTAGCTCGCTCCGCAATTTTCGAGTGTTTCGCCAAGGTTGGCGCAGATAGTGCTGATCTCTAGACACGTGTTTCTGGTTTATTAACCGTCATCAGTAGAGAATACAGTCTTGTATTTTGGGGTTTGCTGAGTAGGCTGCCAAACATTATATCAGGTCCGGTACCTCTCACTGGTGCGCAGGTGCTTCATCCACGAGCTCGTCAGCTCAATGACTCACGGGAGTACTTTAAATAGACAACAGGATGTGGGAGCACACCGCTGACCTCTCAGACAAGGTTCGCCCCTAGCATTCTGGTAAATGCAGTCTCTTGTAGCTCGCTCCGCAATTTTCGAGTGTTTCGCCAAGGTTGGCGCAGATAGTGCTGATCTCTAGACACGTGTTTCTGGTTTATTAACCGTCATCAGTAGAGAATACAGTCTTGTATTTTGGGGTTTGCTGAGTAGGCTGCCAAACATTATATCAGGTCCGGTACCTCTCACTGGTGCGCAGGTGCTTCATCCACGAGCTCGTCAGCTCAATGACTCACGGGAGTACTTTAAATAGACAACAGGATGTGGGAGCACACCGCTGACCTCTCAGACAAGGTTCGCCCCTAGCATTCTGGTAAATGCAGTCTCTTGTAGCTCGCTCCGCAATTTTCGAGTGTTTCGCCAAGGTTGGCGCAGATAGTGCTGATCTCTAGACACGTGTTTCTGGTTTATTAACCGTCATCAGTAGAGAATACAGTCTTGTATTTTGGGGTTTGCTGAGTAGGCTGCCAAACATTATATCAGGTCCGGTACCTCTCACTGGTGCGCAGGTGCTTCATCCACGAGCTCGTCAGCTCAATGACTCACGGGAGTACTTTAAATAGACAACAGGATGTGGGAGCACACCGCTGACCTCTCAGACAAGGTTCGCCCCTAGCATTCTGGTAAATGCAGTCTCTTGTAGCTCGCTCCGCAATTTTCGAGTGTTTCGCCAAGGTTGGCGCAGATAGTGCTGATCTCTAGACACGTGTTTCTGGTTTATTAACCGTCATCAGTAGAGAATACAGTCTTGTATTTTGGGGTTTGCTGAGTAGGCTGCCAAACATTATATCAGGTCCGGTACCTCTCACTGGTGCGCAGGTGCTTCATCCACGAGCTCGTCAGCTCAATGACTCACGGGAGTACTTTAAATAGACAACAGGATGTGGGAGCACACCGCTGACCTCTCAGACAAGGTTCGCCCCTAGCATTCTGGTAAATGCAGTCTCTTGTAGCTCGCTCCGCAATTTTCGAGTGTTTCGCCAAGGTTGGCGCAGATAGTGCTGATCTCTAGACACGTGTTTCTGGTTTATTAACCGTCATCAGTAGAGAATACAGTCTTGTATTTTGGGGTTTGCTGAGTAGGCTGCCAAACATTATATCAGGTCCGGTACCTCTCACTGGTGCGCAGGTGCTTCATCCACGAGCTCGTCAGCTCAATGACTCACGGGAGTACTTTAAATAGACAACAGGATGTGGGAGCACACCGCTGACCTCTCAGACAAGGTTCGCCCCTAGCATTCTGGTAAATGCAGTCTCTTGTAGCTCGCTCCGCAATTTTCGAGTGTTTCGCCAAGGTTGGCGCAGATAGTGCTGATCTCTAGACACGTGTTTCTGGTTTATTAACCGTCATCAGTAGAGAATACAGTCTTGTATTTTGGGGTTTGCTGAGTAGGCTGCCAAACATTATATCAGGTCCGGTACCTCTCACTGGTGCGCAGGTGCTTCATCCACGAGCTCGTCAGCTCAATGACTCACGGGAGTACTTTAAATAGACAACAGGATGTGGGAGCACACCGCTGACCTCTCAGACAAGGTTCGCCCCTAGCATTCTGGTAAATGCAGTCTCTTGTAGCTCGCTCCGCAATTTTACAGTGTTTCGCCAAGGTTGGCGCAGATAGTGCTGATCTCTAGACACGTGTTTCTGGTTTATTAACCGTCATCAGTAGAGAATACAGTCTTGTATTTTGGGGTTTGCTGAGTAGGCTGCCAAACATTATATCAGGTCCGGTACCTCTCACTGGTGCGCAGGTGCTTCATCCACGAGCTCGTCAGCTCAATGACTCACGGGAGTACTTTAAATAGACAACAGGATGTGGGAGCACACCGCTGACCTCTCAGACAAGGTTCGCCCCTAGCATTCTGGTAAATGCAGTCTCTTGTAGCTCGCTCCGCAATTTTCGAGTGTTTCGCCAAGGTTGGCGCAGATAGTGCTGATCTCTAGACACGTGTTTCTGGTTTATTAACCGTCATCAGTAGAGAATACAGTCTTGTATTTTGGGGTTTGCTGAGTAGGCTGCCAAACATTATATCAGGTCCGGTACCTCTCACTGGTGCGCAGGTGCTTCATCCACGAGCTCGTCAGCTCAATGACTCACGGGAGTACTTTAAATAGACAACAGGATGTGGGAGCACACCGCTGACCTCTCAGACAAGGTTCGCCCCTAGCATTCTGGTAAATGCAGTCTCTTGTAGCTCGCTCCGCATATTTTCGAGTGTTTCGCCAAGGTTGGCGCAGATAGTGCTGATCTCTAGACACGTGTTTCTGGTTTATTAACCGTCATCAGTAGAGAATACAGTCTTGTATTTTGGGGTTTGCTGAGTAGGCTGCCAAACATTATATCAGGTCCGGTACCTCTCACTGGTGCGCAGGTGCTTCATCCACGAGCTCGTCAGCTCAATGACTCACGGGAGTACTTTAAATAGACAACAGGATGTGGGAGCACACCGCTGACCTCTCAGACAAGGTTCGCCCCTAGCATTCTGGTAAATGCAGTCTCTTGTAGCTCGCTCCGCATATTTTTGAGTGTTTCGCCAAGGTTGGCGCAGATAGTGCTGATCTCTAGACACGTGTTTCTGGTTTATTAACCGTCATCAGTAGAGAATACAGTCTTGTATTTTGGGGTTTGCTGAGTAGGCTGCCAAACATTATATCAGGTCCGGTACCTCTCACTGGTGCGCAGGTGCTTCATCCACGAGCTCGTCAGCTCAATGACTCACGGGAGTACTTTAAATAGACAACAGGATGTGGGAGCACACCGCTGACCTCTCAGACAAGGTTCGCCCCTAGCATTCTGGTAAATGCAGTCTCTTGTAGCTCGCTCCGCAATTTTCCAGTGTTTCGCCAAGGTTGGCGCAGATAGTGCTGATCTCTAGACACGTGTTTCTGGTTTATTAACCGTCATCAGTAGAGAATACAGTCTTGTATTTTGGGGTTTGCTGAGTAGGCTGCCAAACATTATATCAGGTCCAGTACCTCTCACTGGTGCGCAGGTGCTTCATCCACGAGCTCGTCAGCTCAATGACTCACGGGAGTACTTTAAATAGACAACAGGATGTGGGAGCACACCGCTGACCTCTCAGACAAGGTTCGCCCCTAGCATTCTGGTAAATGCAGTCTCTTGTAGCTCGCTCCGCATATTTTCGAGTGTTTCGCCAAGGTTGGCGCAGATAGTGCTGATCTCTAGACACGTGTTTCTGGTTTATTAACCGTCATCAGTAGAGAATACAGTCTTGTATTTTGGGGTTTGCTGAGTAGGCTGCCAAACATTATATCAGGTCCGGTACCTCTCACTGGTGCGCAGGTGCTTCATCCACGAGCTCGTCAGCTCAATGACTCACGGGAGTACTTTAAATAGACAACAGGATGTGGGAGCACACCGCTGACCTCTCAGACAAGGTTCGCCCCTAGCATTCTGGTAAATGCAGTCTCTTGTAGCTCGCTCCGCATATTTTCGAGTGTTTCGCCAAGGTTGGCGCAGATAGTGCTGATCTCTAGACACGTGTTTCTGGTTTATTAACCGTCATCAGTAGAGAATACAGTCTTGTATTTTGGGGTTTGCTGAGTAGGCTGCCAAACATTATATCAGGTCCGGTACCTCTCACTGGTGCGCAGGTGCTTCATCCACGAGCTCGTCAGCTCAATGACTCACGGGAGTACTTTAAATAGACAACAGGATGTGGGAGCACACCGCTGACCTCTCAGACAAGGTTCGCCCCTAGCATTCTGGTAAATGCAGTCTCTTGTAGCTCGCTCCGCATATTTTCGAGTGTTTCGCCAAGGTTGGCGCAGATAGTGCTGATCTCTAGACACGTGTTTCTGGTTTATTAACCGTCATCAGTAGAGAATACAGTCTTGTATTTTGGGGTTTGCTGAGTAGGCTGCCAAACATTATATCAGGTCCGGTACCTCTCACTGGTGCGCAGGTGCTTCATCCACGAGCTCGTCAGCTCAATGACTCACGGGAGTACTTTAAATAGACAACAGGATGTGGGAGCACACCGCTGACCTCTCAGACAAGGTTCGCCCCTAGCATTCTGGTAAATGCAGTCTCTTGTAGCTCGCTCCGCATATTTTCGAGTGTTTCGCCAAGGTTGGCGCAGATAGTGCTGATCTCTAGACACGTGTTTCTGGTTTATTAACCGTCATCAGTAGAGAATACAGTCTTGTATTTTGGGGTTTGCTGAGTAGGCTGCCAAACATTATATCAGGTCCGGTACCTCTCACTGGTGCGCAGGTGCTTCATCCACGAGCTCGTCAGCTCAATGACTCACGGGAGTACTTTAAATAGACAACAGGATGTGGGAGCACACCGCTGACCTCTCAGACAAGGTTCGCCCCTAGCATTCTGGTAAATGCAGTCTCTAGTAGCTCGCTCCGCATATTTTCGAGTGTTTCGCCAAGGTTGGCGCAGATAGTGCTGATCTCTAGACACGTGTTTCTGGTTTATTAACCGTCATCAGTAGAGAATACAGTCTTGTATTTTGGGGTTTGCTGAGTAGGCTGCCAAACATTATATCAGGTCCGGTACCTCTCACTGGTGCGCAGGTGCTTCATCCACGAGCTCGTCAGCTCAATGACTCACGGGAGTACTTTAAATAGACAACAGGATGTGGGAGCACACCGCTGACCTCTCAGACAAGGTTCGCCCCTAGCATTCTGGTAAATGCAGTCTCTTGTAGCTCGCTCCGCATATTTTCGAGTGTTTCGCCAAGGTTGGCGCAGATAGTGCTGATCTCTAGACACGTGTTTCTGGTTTATTAACCGTCATCAGTAGAGAATACAGTCTTGTATTTTGGGGTTTGCTGAGTAGGCTGCCAAACATTATATCAGGTCCGGTACCTCTCACTGGTGCGCAGGTGCTTCATCCACGAGCTCGTCAGCTCAATGACTCACGGGAGTACTTTAAATAGACAACAGGATGTGGGAGCACACCGCTGACCTCTCAGACAAGGTTCGCCCCTAGCATTCTGGTAAATGCAGTCTCTAGTAGCTCGCTCCTATATTTTCGAGTGTTTCGCCAAGGTTGGCGCAGATAATGCTGATCTCCAGACACGTGTTTCTGGTTTATTAACCGTCATCAGTAGAGAATACAGTCTTGTATTTTGGGGTTCGATGAGTAGGCTGCCAAACATTATATCAGGTCCGGTACCTCTCACTGGTGCTGCAGGTGCTTCATCCACGAGCTCGTCAGCTCAATGACTCACGGGAGTACTTTAAATAGACAACAGGATGTGGGAGCACACCGCTGACCTCTCAGACAAGGTTCGCCCCTAGCATTCTGGTAAATGCAGTCTCTTGTAGCTCGCTCCGCATATTTTCGAGTGTTTCGCCAAGGTTGGCGCAGATAGTGCTGATCTCTAGACACGTGTTTCTGGTTTATTAACCGTCATCAGTAGAGAATACAGTCTTGTATTTTGGGGTTTGCTGAGTAGGCTGCCAAACATTATATCAGGTCCGGTACCTCTCACTGGTGCGCAGGTGCTTCATCCACGAGCTCGTCAGCTCAATGACTCACGGGAGTACTTTAAATAGACAACAGGATGTGGGAGCACACCGCTGACCTCTCAGACAAGGTTCGCCCCTAGCATTCTGGTAAATGCAGTCTCTTGTAGCTCGCTCCGCAATATTTACGAGTGTTTCGCCAAGGTTGGCGCAGATAGTGCTGATCTCTAGACACGTGTTTCTGGTTTATTAACCGTCATCAGTAGAGAATACAGTCTTGTATTTTGGGGTTTGCTGAGTAGGCTGCCAAACATTATATCAGGTCCGGTACCTCTCACTGGTGCGCAGGTGCTTCATGCACGAGCTCGTCAGCTCAATGACTCACGGGAGTACTTTAAATAGACAACAGGATGTGGGAGCACACCGCTGACCTCTCAGACAAGGTTCGCCCCTAGCATTCTAGTAAATGCAGTCTCTTGTAGCTCGCTCCGATATTTTCGAGTGTTTCGCCAAGGTTGGCGCAGATAGTGCTGATCTCTAGACACGTGTTTCTGGTTTATTAACCGTCATCAGTAGAGTATACAGTCTTGTATTTTGGGGTTTGCTGAGTAGGCTGCCAAACATTATATCAGGTCCGGTACCTCTCACTGGTGCGCAGGTGCTTCATCCACGAGCTCGTCAGCTCAATGACTCACGGGAGTACTTTAAATAGACAACAGGATGTGGGAGCACACCGCTGACCTCTCAGACAAGGTTCGCCCCTAGCATTCTGGTAAATGCAGTCTCTTGTAGCTCGCTCCGCATATTTTCGAGTGTTTCGCCAAGGTTGGCGCAGATAGTGCTGATCTCTAGACACGTGTTTCTGGTTTATTAACCGTCATCAGTAGAGAATACAGTCTTGTATTTTGGGGTTTGCTGAGTAGGCTGCCAAACATTATATCAGGTCCGGTACCTCTCACTGGTGCGCAGGTGCTTCATCCACGAGCTCGTCAGCTCAATGACTCACGGGAGTACTTTAAATAGACAACAGGATGTGGGAGCACACCGCTGACCTCTCAGACAAGGTTCGCCCCTAGCATTCTGGTAAATGCAGTCTCTTGTAGCTCGCTCCGCATATTTTTGAGTGTTTCGCCAAGGTTGGCGCAGATAGTGCTGATCTCTAGACACGTGTTTCTGGTTTATTAACCGTCATCAGTAGAGAATACAGTCTTGTATTTTGGGGTTTGCTGAGTAGGCTGCCAAACATTATATCAGGTCCGGTACCTCTCACTGGTGCGCAGGTGCTTCATCCACGAGCTCGTCAGCTCAATGACTCACGGGAGTACTTTAAATAGACAACAGGATGTGGAAGCACACCGCTGACCTCTCAGACAAGGTTCGCCCCTAGCATTCTGGTAAATGCAGTCTCTTGTAGCTCGCTCCGCATATTTTCGAGTGTTTCGCCAAGGTTGGCGCAGATAGTGCTGATCTCTAGACACGTGTTTCTGGTTTATTAACCGTCATCAGTAGAGACTACAGTCTTGTATTTTGGGGTTTGCTGAGTAGGCTGCCAAACATTATATCAGGTCCGGTACCTCTCACTGGTGCGCAGGTGCTTCATCCACGAGCTCGTCAGCTCAATGACTCACGGGAGTACTTTAAATAGACAACAGGATGTGGGAGCACACCGCTGACCTCTCAGACAAGGTTCGCCCCTAGCATTCTGGTAAATGCAGTCTCTTGTAGCTCGCTCCGCATATTTTCGAGTGTTTCGCCAAGGTTGGCGCAGATAATGCTGATCTCTAGACACGTGTTTCTGGTTTATTAACCGTCATCAGTAGAGAATACAGTCTTGTATTTTGGGGTTTGCTGAGTAGGCTGCCAAACATTATATCAGGTCCGGTACCTCTCACTGGTGCGCAGGTGCTTCATCCACGAGCTCGTCAGCTCAATGACTCACGGGAGTACTTTAAATAGACAACAGGATGTGGGAGCACACCGCTGACCTCTCAGACAAGGTTCGCCCCTAGCATTCTGGTAAATGCAGTCTCTTGTAGCTCGCTCCGCATATTTTCGAGTGTTTCGCCAAGGTTGGCGCAGATAGTGCTGATCTCTAGACACGTGTTTCTGGTTTATTAACCGTCATCAGTAGAGAATACAGTCTTGTATTTTGGGGTTTGCTGAGTAGGCTGCCAAACATTATATCAGGTCCGGTACCTCTCACTGGCGCGCAGGTGCTTCATCCACGAGCTCGTCAGCTCAATGACTCACGGGAGTACTTTAAATAGACAACAGGATGTGGGAGCACACCGCTGACCTCTCAGACAAGGTTCGCCCCTAGCATTCTGGTAAATGCAGTCTCTTGTAGCTCGCTCCGATATTTTTGAGTGTTTCACCAAGGTTGGTGCAGATAGTGCTGATCTCTAGACACGTGTTTCTGGTTTATTAACCGTCATCAGTAGAGAATACAGTCTTGTATTTTGGGGTTTGCTGAGTAGGCTGCCAAACATTATATCAGGTCCGGTACCTCTCACTGGCGCGCAGGTGCTTCATCCACAAGCTCGTCAGCTCAATGACTCACGGGAGTACTTTAAATAGACAACAGGATGTGGGAGCACACCGCTGACCTCTCAGACAAGGTTCGCCCCTAGCATTCTGGTAAATGCAGTCTCTTGTAGCTCGCTCCGATATTTTCGAGTCTTTCGCCAAGGTTGACGCGGATAGTGCTGATCTCTAGACACGTGTTTCTGGTTTATTAACCGTCATCAGTAGAGAATACAGTCTTGTATTTTGGGGTTTGCTGAGTAGGCTGCCAAACATTATATCAGGTCCGGTACCTCACACTGGCGCGCAGGTGCTTCATCCACGAGCTCGTCAGCTCAATGACTCACGGGAGTCCTTTAAATAGACAACAGGATGTGGGAGCACACCGCTGACCTCTCAGGCAAGGTTCGCCCCTAGCATTCTGGTAAATGCAGTCTCTAGTAGCTCGCTCCTATATTTTCGAGTGTTTCGCCAAGGTTGGCGCAGATAGTGCTGATCTCTAGACACGTGTTTCTGGTTTATTAACCGTCATCAGTAGAGAATACAGTCTTGTATTTTGGGGTTTGCTGAGTAGGCTGCCAAACATTATATCAGGTCCGGTACCTCTCACTGGCACGTAGGTGCTTCATCCACGAGCTCGTCAGCTCAATGACTCACGGGAGTACTTTAAATAGACAACAGGATGTGGGAGCACACCGCTGACCTCTCAGACAAGGTTCGCCCCTAACAATCTGGTAAATGCAGTCTCTTGTAGCTCGCTCCGATATTTTCGAGTGTTTCGCCAAGGATGGCGCAGATAGTGCTGATCTCTAGACACGTGTTTCTGGTTTATTAACCATCATCAGTAGAGAATACAGTCTTGTATTTTGGGGTTTGCTGAGTAGGCTGCCAAACATTATATCAGGTCCGGTACCTCTCACTGGTGCGCAGTTGCTTCATCCACGAGCTCGTCAGCTCAATGACTCACAGGAGTACTTTAAATAGACAACAGGATGTGTGAGCACACCGCTAACCTCTCAGACAAGGTTCGCCCCTAGCATTCTGGTAAATGCAGTCTCTTGTAGCTCGCTCCGCATATTTTCGAGTGTTTCGCCAAGGTTGGCGCATATAGTGCTGATCTCTAGACACGTGTTTCTGGTTTATTAACTGTCATCAGTAGAGAATACAGTCTTGTATTTTGGGGTTTGCTGAGTAGGCTGCCAAACATTATATCAGGTCCGGTACCTCTCACTGGCGCGCAGGTGCTTCATCCACGAGCTAGTCAGCTCAATGACTCACGGGAGTACTTTAAATAGACAACAGGATGTGGGAGCACACCGCTGACCTCTCAGACAAGGTTCGCCCCTAGCATTCTGGTAAATGCAGTCTCTTGTAGCTCGCTCCGCATATTTTCGAGTGTTTCGCCAAGGTTGGCGCAGATAGTGCTGATCTCTAGACACGTGTTTCTGGTTTATTAACCGTCATCAGTAGAGAATACAGTCTTGTATTTTGGGGTTTGCTGAGTAGGCTGCCAAACATTATATCAGGTCCGGTACCTCTCACTGGCGCGCAGGTGCTTCATCCACGAGCTCGTCAGCTCAATGACTCACGGGAGTACTTTAAATAGACAACAGGATGTGGGAGCACACCGCTGACCTCTCAGACAAGGTTCGCCCCTAGCATTCTGGTAAATGCAGTCTCTTGTAGCTCGCTCCGCATATTTTCGAGTGTTTCGCCAAGGTTGGCGCAGATAGTGCTGATCTCTAGACACGTGTTTCTGGTTTATTAACCGTCATCAGTAGAGACTACAGTCTTGTATTTTGGGGTTTGCTGAGTAGGCTGCCAAACATTATATCAGGTCCAGTACCTCTCACTGGCGCGCAGGTGCTTCATCCACGAGCTCGTCAGCTCAATGACTCACGGGAGTACTTTAAATAGAGAACAGGATTTGGGAGCACACCGCTGACCTCTCAGACAAGGTTCGCCCCTAGCATTCTGGTAAATGCAGTCTCTTGTAGCTCGCTCCGATATTTTTGAGTGTTTCGCCAAGGTTGGCGCAGATAATGCTGATCTCTAGACACGTGTTTCTGGTTTATTAACCGTTATCAGTAGAGAATACAGTCTTGTATTTTGGGGTTTGCTGAGTAGGCTGCCAAACATTATATCAGGTCCGGTACCTCTCTCTGGCGCGTAGGTGCTTCATCCACGAGCTCGTCAGCTCAATGACTCACGGGAGTACTTTAAATAGACAACAGGATGTGGGAGCACACCGCTGACCTCTCAGACAAGGTTCGCCCCTAGCATTCTGGTAAATGCAGTCTCTTGTAGCTCGCTCCGATATTTTCGAGTGTTTCGCCAAGGTTGGCGCAGATAGTGCTGATCTCTAGACACGTGTTTCTGGTTTATTAACCGTCATCAGTAGAGAATACAGTCTTGTATTTTGGGGTTTGCTGAGTAGGCTGCCAAACATTATATCAGGTCCGGTACCTCTCACTGGCGCGCAGGTGCTTCATCCACGAGCTCGTCAGCTCAATGACTCACGGGAGTACTTTAAATAGTCAACAGGATGTGGGAGCACACCGCTGACCTCTCAGACAAGGTTCGCCCCTAGCATTCTGGTAAATGCAGTCTCTTGTAGCTCGCTCCGCATATTTTCGAGTGTTTCGCCAAGGTTGGCGCAGATAGTGCTGATCTCTAGACACGTGTTTCTGGTTTATTAACCGTCATCAGAAGAGAATACAGTCTTGTATTTTGGGGTTTGCTGAGTAGGCTGCCAAACATTATATCAGGTCCGGTACCTCTCACTGGCGCGCAGGTGCTTCATCCACGAGCACGTCAGCTCAATGACTCACGGGAGTACTTTAAATAGACAACAGGATGTGGGAGCACACCGCTGACCTCTCAGACAAGGTTCGCCCCTAGCACTCTGGTAAATGCAGTCTCTTGTAGCTCGCTCCGATATTTTCGAGTGTTTCACCAAGGTTGGTGCAGATAGTGCTGATCTCTAGACAGGTGTTTCTGGTTTATTAACCGTCATCAGTAGAGAATACAGTCTTGTATTTTGGGGTTTGCTGAGTAGGCTGCCAAACATTATATCAGGTCCGGTACCTCTCACTGGCGCGCAGGTGCTTCATCCACAAGCTCGTCAGCTCAATGACTCACAGGAGTACTTTAAATAGACATCAGGATGTGGGAGCACACCGCTGACCTCTCAGACAAGGTTCGCCCCTAGCATTCTGGTAAAGGAAGTCTCTTGTAGCTCGCTCCGATATTTTCGAGTCTTTCGCCAAGGTTGACGCAGATAGTGCTGATCTCTAGACACGTGTTTCTGGTTTATTAACCGTCATCAGTAGAGAATACAGTCTTGTATTTTGGGGTTTGCTGAGTAGGCTGCCAAACATTATATCAGGTCCGGTACCTCACACTGGCGCGCAGGTGCTTCATCCACGAGCTCGTCAGCTCAATGACTCACGGGAGTACTTTAAATAGACAACAGGATGTGGGAGCACACCGCTGACCTCTCAGACAAGGTTCGCCCCTAGCATTCTGGTAAATGCAGTCTCTAGTAGCTCGCTCCTATATTTTCGAGTGTTTCGCCAAGGTTGGCGCAGATAGTGCTGATCTCCAGACACGTGTTTCTGGTTTATTAACCGTCATCAGTAGAGAATACAGTCTTGTATTTTGGGGTTTGATGAGTAGGCTGCCAAACATTATATCAGGTCCGGTACCTCTCACTGGCGCGCAGGAGCTTCATCCACAAGCTCGTCAGCTCAATGACTCACGGGAGTACTTTAAATAGACAACAGGATGTGGGAGCACACCGCTGACCTCTCAGGCAAGGTTCGCCCCTAGCATTCTGGTAAATGCAGTCTCTTGTAGCTTGCTCCGATATTTTCGAGTGTTTCGCCAAGGTTGGCGCAGATAGTGCTGATCTCTAGACACGTGTTTCTGGTTTATTAACCGTCATCAGTAGAGAATACAGTCTTGTATTTTGGGGTTTGCTGAGTAGGCTGCCAAACATTATATCAGGTCCGGTACCTCTCACTGGCACGCAGGTGCTTCATCCACGAGCTCGTCAGCTCAATGACTCACGGGAGTACTTTAAATAGACAACAGGATGTGGGAGCACACCGCTGACCTCTCAGACAAGGTTCGCCCCTAGCATTCTGGTAAATGCAGTCTCTTGTAGCTCGCTCCGATATTTTCGAGTGTTTCGCCAAGGTTGGCGCAGATAGTGCAGATCTCTAGACACGTGTTTCTGGTTTATTAACGGTCATCAGTAGAGAATACAGTCTTGTATTTTGGGGTTTGCTGAGTAGGCTGCCAAACATTATATCAGGTCCGGTACCTCTCACTGGCGCGTAGGTGCTTCATCCACGAGCTCGTCAGCTCAATGACTCACGGGAGTACTTTAAATAGACAACAGGATGTGGGAGCACACCGCTGACCTCTCAGACAAGGTTCGCCCCTAGCATTCTGGTAAATGCAGTCTCTTGTAGCTCGCTCCGATATTTTCGAGTGTTTCGCCAAGGTTGGCGCAGATAGTGCTGATCTCTAGACACGTGTTTCTGGTTTATTAACCGCCATCAGTAGAGAATACAGTCTTGAATTTTGGGGTTTGCTGAGTAGGCTGCCAAACATTATATCAGGTCCGGTACCTCTCACTGGTGCGCAGGTGCTTCATCCACGAGCTCGTCAGCTCAATAACTCACAGGAGTACTTTAAATAGACAACAGGATGTGGGAGCACACCGCTGACCTCTCAGACAAGGTTCGCCCCTAGCATTCTGGTAAATGCAGTCTCTTGTAGCTTGCTCCGATATTTTCGAGTGTTTCGCCAAGGTTGGCGCAGATAGTGCTGATCTCTAGACACGTGTTTCTGGTTTATTAACCGTCATCAGTAGAGAATACAGTCTTGTATTTTGGGGTTTGCTGAGTAGGCTGTCAAACAATATATCAGGTCCGGTACCTCTCACTGGCGCGCAGGTGCTTCATCCACGAGCTCGTCAGCTCAATGACTCACGGGAGTACTTTAAATAGACAACAGGATGTGGGAGCACACCGCTGACCTCTCAGACAAGGTTCGCCCCTAGCATTCTGGTAAATGGAGTCTCTTGTAGCTCGCTCCGATATTTTCGAGTGTTTCGCCAAGGTTGGCGCAGATAGTGCTGATCTCTACACATGTGTTTCTGGTTTATTAACCGTCATCAGTAGAGAATACAGTCTTGTATTTTGGGGTTTGCTGAGTAGGCTGCCAAACATTATATCAGGTCCGGTACCTCTCACTGGCGCGCAGGTGCTTCATCCACGAGCTCGTCAGCTCAATGACTCACGGGAGTACTTTAAATAGACAACAGGATGTGGGAGCACACCGCTGACCTCTCAGAAAAGGTTCTCCCATAACAGCACTACCTGCACCAACTTTGGTGAAAGACTAGAGCAACTTTGAAAGTAAGCGTACTGCATTTACCAGGATGCAATGGGGTGAACTGTGCTGGGATGAGAGGCAGTGTGCTCCCTCCCCCCCTGTGTTTAAAAGGCTCCCTTGAGCCAACGAGCTGACGAGCTCTCCTGGGATGCACCTGTGTGCCTGTGGAGAGGTACTGTGACCTGTGAAGACTTGGGCACCATTTGAGCAACCCCTGATGACTTTTCTCTGCTTCTTATTAACTTTTGCTCTCTACTGATGATGGGCTAAACCCAGAAACACGTGTCTAGAGATAACAGCACTACCTGCACCAACTTTGGTGAAAGACTACAGCAACTTTGAAAGTAAGCGTACTGGATTTACCAGGATGCAATGGGGTGAACTGTGCTGGGATGAGAGGCAGTGTGCTCCCTCCCCCCCTGTGTTTAAAAGGCTCCCTTGAGACAACGAGCTGACAAGCTCTCCTGGGATGCACCTGTGTGCCTGTGGAGAGGTACTGTGACCTGTGAAGACTTGGGCACCATTTCAGCAACCCCTGATGACTTTTCTCTGCTTCTTATTAACTTTTGCTTTCTACTGATGATGGGCTAAAGTCAGAAACACGTGTCTAGAGATAACAGCACTACCTGCTATACCTTTTCCACTGACTCACGCAAAGTAGCCTAATCACTAATCCTTCTCCCAAGATGTCTTAAAACTCACTTTTCTCTTGAAGGTTCACTATTCACCGACTGCTCAGAATGTTAGGCCTACCAAATGTAAAATAGCAATCCCAACCATATCACTGTTGTAAGACTCACCAAGTTTGTGAAGGTATGCAGGTTACTTAAAAATAAACATACAAATACTTGAATTCCTGTGTTTCAAACAGTGTACACTAAATGTGTGTACAAGAAGGTGTATGTATTTCTTTCTGCTCATAATACAGGGCACATGGGTATTCAATAGTATATTTGAGGGGGTCTATAACACCTAAATATGTAAGACATGTCTACCTATGCAACCGTATGACTGAGCAGAACTGAGAAGATTTGACCACCTAAAGGAGAAGCTACCAGCTTTTTAAGCTACCATCTCTAGATGCATAACACATGTGAGAATACATGAACAAGTAGACATATACCTCAGGCACGAGATCATGCTGACCTTTAAACTTGACACCTTGCACTTCCCATTTAAGTACAGAAAGAGGCGAGAGAAGTACAGAAAGTGGCAAGAGAAGTGCAGAAAGAGGCTAGAGAAGTACAGAAATACACAAGAGAAGTGCACAAAGAAGCATGAGAGGTACAGAAAGAAGCAAGAGAGGTGCAAAAAGAGGACTAAATGTGTAGAAAGAGGCAAGAGAAGTGCAGAAAGAGGAAGAAAGGTGCAGAAAGAAGCACGAGAAGTACAGAAAGAGGCAATAGAAGTGCAGAAAGAGGAAGAAAAAGGCAGAAAGAAGCAAGAGAAATGCAATAAGAAGCAAGAGAGGTGCAGAAAGAAGCAACAGGGGTGCAGAGAGAGGCAAAAAAGTGCAAAAAGAGGCAAGAGAGGTACAGAAAGAGGCAACAGAAGTACAGAAAGAAGTAAGAGCAGTGCAGAAAGAGGCAAGGGAGGTGCAGAAAAAGAGAGTGAGGTGCAGAAATGTCTGTGTGGGTCTCTCAGTGGGTGTGTGAGTCTGTCAGTGGGCCTATAAGTGGGTGTGTGAGTCTCTGAGTGAGTCTGTGAGTGGGCGCATAAATGTCTTAGTACTAGTAGGTCTGTGAGTGGGTGCATGAGTGTCGGAGTGGGACAGGGAGTCAGTGCATGAGTGCATGGAGTGGGTCTAAGAGTCTGAGAGGTTTTAGAGAGATTCTAGGGGTGGGTGCATATCCATCTGAGTGGCTCTGTGACTAGGTGCATGAGCGCCTGAGTGGGTCTGTGAGTGGATTCATCAGTGACTGAGTGGATCTGTGAATGGGTGTGTGACTGTGTGAGAGGATATGTGAGTGGGTGCATAAGTGTCTGAGTGGGTCTGTGAGTGGGTGCATGAGTGTCTGAATGGGTATGTGAGTGGGTACGTTAGTATCTGTGTGGGGCACTCAGTGGGTGCATGGATCTCTGAGTGGGTCTATAAGTGGATATATGAGTGTCTGAATAGGTCTGTGAGTAGGTGTGTGAGTCTCTGAGTAGATCTGTGAGTGGGTGCATGAGAATATGAGTGGGTCTGTGAGTGAATGTATGAGTGGGTTTCTGAGTGAGTGCATGTGTCTCTAATTGAGTCTGTAAGTGTGTGCTTGAGTGTCTGAGTGGGTCTGTGAGTATGTGTGTGAGTCTCTGAGTGACTCTGTGAATGGGTGCATGAGTGTCTGGGTGGGTCTGTGAGTGGGTGTGTGAATGTCTGACTGGGTTTGTGAGTGGGTGTGTGAGTCTCTGAGGTCTGTGAGTTGGTGTGTGAGTGTCTGAAAGGGTCTGTGACTGGGCGTGTGAGTCTCTGAGTGGGTCTGTAAGTGCATGCATTAATGTGCTAGTAAGTCTGTGAATGAATGTTTTTTTAAACTTTTCGACCAGGTTTGTGACTCTGCTACTACATTGCATGGGGGGACAGCGCTGAGCGGTGCGATGGGTCTGCAACTCCAACCACGTGAAAAAGAAAGCCAGTTGGCAGCCCTTTAATACTCTTAAGGGGTCCCTGAGACACCCCTACAATACACCCATGAGGTCAGGGTACTTCTACCCTGACCCCTTCTATACTTTCTAAACTTTATTTCCATCCCTGTGACTTTATAGTGCTTTATAAAATGACGGCCTCAACTTTTTACACAGGTTGTGGCCACCCAATCACAGCACTGCTCCTGCATGTGGGTTTGCAAAGCTTCACGTAGGCATCATGAATGGTTCGCACATCTAGATATACAAATTTCAATTTATTTTTATAACTCCTCAACTACTGAACAGATTAACACCAAATCACAAAAAACACTCTTCCTGGACCATGAGCTAGCTTTCTGGGAAACAAAACAAAGGTTACAGGGAAGTTATAGTTAGGGTCAGATTTTACTCATACAAATCCAGAGAAATTCAGTCATTATAGTTAGCTGAGTTAACTATAACTCACGCCCCCGCAATGCACTGCTTTTGACCTCACATATTACATCCCTCATGACATGGTCAGTGACATCACTGATGAGAACTTTTGCAGGGTACTAGAGAAAGGGGTCATGGCCTCCGGCGAGTTGCCGGCTTTTGATTTTTTTTTTCTTGTAAGGAATGGGGGCTGCGTGGCCCCCTTTCCCTTGACCCTTTTGGGCCCCAGGGACCCCATCCCCTGGGTCCTGATCCATTTTTTAAAATGTCAATAAAATAAAACAGGAGAGGTGCCGGGAGGCCCCCCTCCCGAGGCCGATTTCTGCCCAGGGAACCCCATCCCCAAGGCTAGGCCTTCATTAATTTATGATAAAAAAGGGAAAGGGGGCTGCATGGCCCCCCTCCGCAGGCCAATTTTGGCCCCAGGAACCCATCACCCGGGGCCTGGCCATTTTCTTTAAAAAAGGGAGGTGGGCCACGTGGCCCCCTCCCCAGGCTATTTTCGGCCCCGGGGACCCCATCCCCAGTGCATGGCCTCTTGTTGGGGACCACGGGGGAGCCTAAAGGCCCATGTGGTCCCGGCCTGCTCTCTCCTCCTTCGGGTGCCGGCATTGCTTTTTACACCCAGCTGCTGACATGCAGCTCCCTGGGTATAAAAAGCAAAGTGTGCTCCGCTTTGAACAAGTGAGAGCAAAATGCTCTCGCTTCTTCAAAGCAGGGAACACCATTTGCTATAGGATGGTGGGAGCGGTGCTCCCACCATCCCATAGCAAACTGCAATGTACAGGGGTGAGCACCCTGGGACATTGCTGGAGCCGGCCCTGTGGAGTAGCGGTCCCCAGAGCCATTTATTGCTCCAGGAGGGGGGCAGTGCGGCCCCCCTCCATTATGAAAATAGCCCTGAGGACCACCACCTCCCCCTCACACTTAAGTATAGTAGCCCCAGGGAGGTGTCGGTCCCCAGGGCTCATGGGAGCGCCAGTGCCCCCTCACGCATTTTATTTGACTATAGCCCCGGGGGAGGTGTCAGTCCCCAGGGTTGCAAGGGGCCGTGTGGCCCGCGTGGCCCCTGCATTTTGCAAAATTAGCCCCAGGGAGGTGGCGGTCCCCAGGGCCCTGTGGGGGGGCTGGAACCTCTCCATGCATTATAATGAAATATAGCCCCGGGGAAGTGTCAGTCCCCGGGGGTACGGGGGGCCACATTGCACCTGCATCTTTATGTTTAATTGCCCCCTGGACCTGGCCCACCCAGGGGTCTAAAGTAAAGCAAGCGTAGGAGTCTGTGCTTTGTTTTTTTATTTTCAGCCAGATTTGCAGATCCACCAAGAATCCCTTCTAATTTTTTTAATTTGTTTTTCGGCCCTAGGATGTCATTATGTTTCTACCCTGACCACTTTTCTTTTTTTTTACATTTTTGCTTGTGACTTGGTTCAACTGCATCACAAGATGTCTGCCAACACTTCCTGGTTTGAATTGTTGGCAGCCAATCAGATCTCAGGCACAAGATCAGGAGGGTTCACGGGTCCACCACGGCCATAGTTGCATATCTGAGAAATCTTTAAATTTCTCAGGAACTACTGAACGGATTTACACCATTTAACAAAAAAGTGTTTTCTGGACCAAGAGCTACCTTTCTGCCAAATTTGGTGTAATTCTGTTTGGCAGTTCAGTCTGTAACCATGTCTAAAGTTTCCCATGGAAATGAACATGGAGAAAAAGCATTTTGAGACCCCCCTTTTTCTCGGCCCCCGCTTAAAGGATCACCCCAAAACTTTCAATACAGCAGCTGAAGTGAGTGGTCCATTAGTTTTAAAAATTTCGCAAAGATTTGTCAAACGGCGCCAAAGTTATTGCCAAATTAAAAAACGCTTTTCCTATGGAAAGTAGGTCCTAACTATAACTACCTACTGACAACCACCAGTAGGTAATATATATATATGAACATATAAAGCCAAACTACACCAGGGCGGCTGCATCGCAGTTCGTGACTGCACGTAGGGTCAGGTACATTGTTACCGTGGCCCCTGCCCGGTTGACATTTGGACGGCAAGGCTAGAGCGTTATGGGGACCCGAGGAAGCCTGTGGACCCTGGACTCACCTTTTGTGAGAAGGGCGTCTGATGAAGGCACACTCTACGCCGAAATGCATTATGCCCTGATGGTCCAATAAAGAGCTTCTGAAGGATTCCCCTGTGTGGCCTCTGCTTCTTCTGTCTGGAGGAGGTTTGTGTGGATTTATATAAAAACTCCTTCCTCGTAGGTAAGGATACCAGACTCTCCAAAGTACTGCAAAATGTAGGTTTAATGGCACAAACGACGCGTTTCGGCTTACGCCTTCTTCACGGTCTCACATCCATTAATTTCATTCACAATTTAAATACAAATTCATTAAAACAGAAAAGGGACTGTATTCTATGCAAGTATCATAGTGAGTAAGAAAATAAATCGGCCATTTTGTAATGGTATTCAAGATTCAATAAACAATTGCTTTCTGTGTCACATATTTACAATAAATAAACAATGTTAACATAATCGACACATCATGAATGTATAATGCAATAATAATCATGCCCCTGCTCGTACATAAAATGATATTCTCTAAATACGAACAATAGAAAATTCTATAACGGACTCTTCTAACGCTGAAAATAAGCACAAAGGAACAAATAACAAACTGGCAGTCATCATATTGCCTATAGAGAAAACCCATTGCAATACAGGCAACATGAGTAATTCATTTTACTATATCCACAATATATGCCAATGACTTTATGTATAATTGCAACTCAATAAATTCCATAAAGTTGCATACATTTGAAATTCATAAAATACTCCAATGGGCAATATTTGAAAGTGCATACTAGTACAAGGCAATTAAAATCACAGACTGCCACGAATCCAGAGTCCAACGTCCCGCCCAAGTGGGCGAAATGAGGCACGACAAATTACAATAGATGCATCAATACTCACTAACCAACAAATAATGTGTCCCTGCATCTGCAAAAAAATGATTTAAAAACATATTATTTACATGGAGATGCTCAGCGCAAAGAAGCTATTAGCAAAAAGATCTATTAACAACAAAATTACTCTATACATGTAGGTGGATGGCCAGTTCCTCACTTGAATTAAGGCCTAGTGGCCCCAAAGTTTCAAAATCAATTATGTATTTAGATTCAAGTTTCCTCAAAGCCAATTCACGATTGCCTCCTCTAATGTTTGGTGTCACTGCATCAATAACCATCATACGTAAAAGATTTTCATTTTGAAAATGCCAATCATGAAAATGGCGAGCCACCGGATAATGTTTATCATGATGCCTGATGGCCCGTACGTGTTCTATAACACGTTTCTTTGCACGATGAATCGTGCTGCCTATATACATTTTTTCGCAGGGACACATGAGTACATAAATACAGTAGGTGGTATTACAATTCAAATGTTTCTTGATATTAAACATCCTCTTCTAATTAGGTATCTGAAATGTCGCACAGTTAGTACTGTTCCTGCATGCTTTACAGCATCTACAACAGTAAAAACCAGAATAGCCTGTACCTATAGATTTATCTCCTTCAGTTACCATATTAATACTGAGGACATCTCGTAGCGATTTACCTTTCTTGAAGGTGATTTGGGGATTGCTGTCAAGGTGTTTTGTCAGGTTTTCATCTGTTTTCAGGATATGCCAATGTTTCTTCAATATTTTACGAATATCTGGTGCCTGTGCTGAAAACTGTGTGATGAATCTAAGATTATTACAGTCTTCTTTTCGCTTATTCTGATGTAACAGCTCGATTCTAGTTACCCTACTGACTCTCTCTTTAGCTTGCCTTATAGTCTTAGTACTGTAGCCTCTTTCTGCAAAACTTTTGCACATATTGATCTCTTCCTGAACAAATGCTTTATCTGTGCTGCAATTTCTCTTAGCACGCAGTAATTCCCCATATGGAATACTGTAAATGAGGCTAGATGGATGGGCACTCTTAGCATTTAAAAGACTGTTGCCCGCTGTAATTTTTCTGAAAAGTCTCGTATGGAGTTTACCATCGTCCACCTCTAACAGAACATCAAGAAACTCAATATTATTTTTACTTATCTTTTCAGTAAAAATCAAATTGCAGGAATTGATATTTAATTTCCTAACAAACTCCTTGACGGAGACAATATCTCCTCTCCAAATGCAGAAAATGTCATCAATAAATCGCAGCCACAGGACAACTCCGTTCTCAAACTCCTCCAATTGGGCGGCCACCTGCTCCTCCCACCAGCCCACGAATAAATTAGTGTAACTGGGGGCGAAGCAGGTGCCCATCGCTGTGCCCTGTGACTGCTTATAAAATGATGCATCAAAAATGAAAAAATTATTAGTAAGGCAAAAATAAATCATATCCACTAACATTTCTGAGTGACAGAGCAATGATAGTGAACGAGTTTTCAAAAAATGCCGTATTGCTTTGATGCCCTGGTCATGCTGAATGCTGGTATATAAACTTTGGACATCCAGCGTTAGTAGGGTATAATCCTCCTCCCAATGGATGTCATCTATGACTGTCAGAAAATGGGTAGTATCACGGAGGTATGCAGGTAACCCCATTACAAATGGCCTAAGGTAATGATCAATGAACATGGATGTGTGTTCCAACAGAGACCCAATAGATGAAACAATGGGCCTCCCCGGGGGATCCAAGGCATTCTTATGTAATTTGGGTAAAAGATATAAAATGGGTAACTTTGGATGACTACATTTGAGAAAATTAAATTCTTCCCACTCCAAAAGCCCCTTTTCCCTCCAATCTACCAACATTTCACCAAATTTCCTGTTAGAGTTCATTACCTCTTGTAAATTAGATACACCATAACAGTTTTTATCATTCAATTGACGTAATCCTTCAATCAAGTATTTCTTTTTATCTAATACAACAACATTTCCGCCTTTGTCTGATTGCCGGATTACAATGCTACTATCAGTTTTCAATGCATCCAATGCTAACGATTGTGATATAGAGATGTTTTTACTATAAACTGGTAAAGTTTTGTATCTGATTTTTTTCAAATCTTTTAAGACACCTTTTTCAAAAATATCAATCGCTTCACATTGGACATTAGGCATAAATGTGGATTTTGCTTTGAGATTTCTGCCCGGATTTATATCAAATTCCAGATCACAACCATCAAGATTTAAAATGATGTCATCATTGTGATCAACCAACATATTCATAGATGTTATAGTGTGTAATAATTCAGCATCGTCTGTATTCAGATTACTCAATAAACTAACTGGTTTGTCAGATATCTTAGTTTTAGGTTGAGTCTCAAACCATTTTTTAAGTTTTAATTTTCTAGAAAAATAAAACAAATCAATCCTTGTCTGAGTATAGTTCAAATTAGAGGATGGACAAAATGACAAACCTAATGAAAGTAAATCTTGTTCGTCCGATGTTAAAATCCTTTCCGATAGGTTAACCACATTCATGGTTTTCCCCTCCTGCCCCTTGTCAACATTCCCACGGGCTTTATTTCTTCGTTTTTTCCTTCTTTCTTTTGCCTGTTTGTTCCTCTGGTTTTTCCTCTGACTCCTCGTCCTCTGCCTCTGTATACCCCTTGTTCTTGATATTGTTCTGTCCTGCCCTGATTTATCACTTGAAATTGTCTTAAAAAATTCTTTTTTTGCAAATCCAAATTGGTACTTTGATTCAAGGCTGATACCGATGCGTCAGATAAGCTTCCATCAGAGGCATCACTCTCACTAACCTCCACTCTCTCACTTGGTGTCACCTTACTCTCCACCTGCCCCATTCCTTTATTCTCAAATAGATGATCAAATTTTCTTTGAAAGGTTAAGGTGCGGCCAGCCTGATAATCTTTAAAGTCCCGGAGAAATTTGCGTTGTTTCTTTGCCGTGATTTCCTCTTCTAATTTACTCATCCGGATCATCAAGTTTTTGATAAATTCCTCCACAGTTTCTTTGGGTACCAATTTTTCCAATTCAGAAATAACTTTATCAATTTCTTCCAGTAATTTGTTTCTGTCTTTTAGGGCATATTTCACTAGTATTCTCATCATCGTCATTGAACAAGAACTAGAATTACCAGACCATTCCTCAAGCATCTCTGGATCTGGATCCTCATAGGTCGGAATCGTAAAAATTCTCAAACCTCGTGGAACACGCCCAACTTCAATATACCTTTGGAGCGATTCCGCTTCCCACCATTTGGAGAGCTCTTTCTTGTGCAATTTCTCCAAATGAACATACAGTGACTGTACTTTGACTTCTTCCGTGATATTTTGTGATGTGCACGGCGTGCCACTTCCTGCACCACCCATCTGTGTAAAAAATAATTTATTTGCAGTTTCTTTGCGCTTCGCATCAAGACCTGCTGCCATTATAGCAATATATCCAGTACTGTGCGCCGCTCCTGCAATTTATTTTGGGTTATTCGGTAACCCGTACCAGACCGCCCTTCCGACAGCTTCGACATACCGGAAGTGGATTTGTGAGATATATATATATATATATATATATCACCGTAACGTTTGGTGCTATTCCAACAAACGGAGCCGACTTCAATTGCGGTTTCTCAAAGTCTTCTTTATTCTACGTAAGCCACAACACATTTCAGCCGACACGGCGGCCTTGGTCACACACAGTTTACCTGCCTATCACTGGCCTTATCTTTACAGGGGTCAAACTGCCAACGAGGAAAGACTACCAGTACGCATAAAGTTACCTGGTGTTATCTTCCAATTCGAGTTGCATTCACTCGATATTTAAACCTGAACATGACATCATATTATTTTTGAGGCATACCGAGAGTGATTATATCATATTAGGGCATGCTGTATCAAAATAAATATTCAAACAATTTAAATGTTTTACTATACATAATGAATCAGACCTCAAGTGTCTAGGCTTGAAAAGACAAGTGTCAGACAAATGTCAAAAATAGGATGCACAATTCATTTGCCCTAATCATATATTATAATATCCAAAATTGTAGGCTAGTGCCTAATTGATCAACAAATGATTTTCATCCCAACTACTCAAATTTCGGCTAGTGCCTAATGATGCCATTTGCAGTTCTAAACCCTCGGAGGTAGGCCATGTTTGCACGAGGTCAATTTACATCACTTGGTTACAACTAATTTCTCATTATTCACAACTACAATTGAAGTTAAAGTTAAAGTTAAAGACAGGAGTGGAATTCTTCATCACAATTAAGCCCATTAGGTGTTCTACTATCAAGCCTGAGGATGTATCTTGTTTCAAGCTCCTGTAGCGCTCTTACCCGATCACCGCCCCTTTTGTTTATCGGGACTGCATCTATCATAAAGTATTTAACTTGTATGGGGTCTTTCTGGTGTGTGGTTTCGCAGTGTCGAGCTACAGGTTATGATCTATCAGCGTTGGTGATTGCCCTCATATGCTGCAGGATTCTTTTGTGAACTTGCAATGTGGTGCTACCCACATATTGCAAGTCAAAAGTGCATGTTAGCACATAGATTGCGAATTCTGTCTTGCAGTTGTAGGCCCCCTGATCTTCACCTCCCTACCTCCAAAGGGGGTAGAGTAAGCTGTAGTGTTTTGACCTATACTGCAAGCTCTGCACCTGCTACACTTCTTAAAGCCAGGTGCGGGCCTCAACCAATCTGGGTCACGTTTACATTTCTGGGCTTGTTTTGACAATAGCATCTCTCAGGGATGGAGCTCTACGAAACGTAATGGGTGGGTGTCTAGGCAATATTTTCCCAATAACTGGATCTACTTTCAAGATATGCCAGTTTTTATTGACAAGATCCCTCGATTCTTTGTTTTGGGAGTTGTACGGGGAAAGAAAACACAATTGCGGTTCTATCTTTTCCTTTCTGGATTCCTTTTTGGAAAATAAGATCACCTCACGTTTCTTTCTATTTGCTGCATGCCTTGCTTCCTCCTCCATTGTTTCCCTGTAGCCCCTTTCACAGAATCTCTGGCTCATCTCCTTCTGGAATTTGATTAATTCATTAGGTGTGCTACAATTTCTATTAGCTCGTAGCATTTCACCGTATGGTATGCTCTTTTTTGTATGGGCCGGATGAAAGCTAGATGCATGCAGAGTTGCATTGCCTGCTGTTACCTTCCTGTAAAGTCTGGGTTCGAGTTACCCTGCCTCCACATACACCTCTACATCTAAAAAAGTTACATTGCTTTTACTGATGGTGTATGTGAATTTCAAGTTCACATTGTTATTGTTTAGATGACTGACAAACTGTTCTGCGGAGTCAATTGTTCCTTTCCAGATCACAAATAAATCATCTATAAATCTGGCCCACAATATTATGTGGTTCGCCCATATCTGTGCATGTTCTCTGCCGAGCACCTGTTCCTCCCACCAGCCTACATGTAAACATGCATAACTGGGAGTGAAACAGGTGCCCATCGCAGTCCCCCGCTTTTGCTGGTACAGGACACCTTCAAATAGAAAGAAGTTGTCTTCTAGGCAAATCTTTGCCATCGCTAACAACATCTGGGTATGCTTCCATAAGCTAACTGGTCTGTCACTCAGGAAGAATTCCATAGCTCTTAAACCATCATTGTGTGCAATGCTCGTGTAGAGAGTTGTTATGTCCAGTGCAATTAATGCAAAATCATGTTCCATAGGTATATCGTATATCATTTTCAAAAAGTCACTACTGTCCCTTACATACGATGGTAGCTTTGATACATAGGATTTAAAAAATAAGTCAATATACTTTGATGTATTCTCCATCATACTTTTGTTGGCCGATATTATTGGTCATCCAGGGGGACAACTGACATTTTTGTGCACCTTTGGAATAAGGTACATCACCGGAGTCCTGGGTGAGTCGTTCTTCAAATATCTGAATTCATCGTGTGAGAGTAAACCCTCCTTTATCCATTGCTCTAGTTCCAGAGTATATTCAGCATGAGCTTTGAGCATTGTCTCCTGTTTGCATTTTTTGTAACAATCTCTCTGATTTAATTGAGTGCGGGCTTCCTGTAAGTACATATTCATTGGCTAAAGGACAACATTACCCCCTTTGTCGGAGTTCCGTACAACTACTTGCTTGTTCTTGTTGATTTTTTCACCATATCATGGTACTTCCATTCACTGGCAGTGCGTTTCCTGTTGCTTTGATTAATACCTCTATTGATCCTCTTCAGACCGTCGGTAATTAATTCATGAAACGTATCTATATTGTCTTGGCAGTGGACGGGGTTGCTCTCGATCGTGGCCTGAACGCTGTGGTTATTGTTTCACCACTTTGCAAGTTCTGTTCCATTATGATGTCCTGGATTGTTACTTGAGCATTCAGGTCCTCATTTTCCATTTTCAATTCTCTCAGGGTTCTCAGGACAGAATATATATATATTGAAAGTGGCTTTCACAATGTCATTTTTTAAAGCAAGGATAGGAGCACTTACGGGTCTTTCTTACTTGATTTATTGAAGCCAACAGACGCGTTTCAGCACACTTGCTTTTTTCAATGTTGGTTGCATCAATTAAAGACACATGACCAAGTTTTTTAAATACATCCTGGTTGTTTGCTATTGGACAGCTGCTTTTGTAAGCACAGATAGAAAGTTCGCATTATTTTATCAGCATGCATGAATCTCCTTGCTCGTAAAAGTCTCAGTCTTCTGGTAAGTATTTTCATTCTAGTAATTTATGAGCACAACACCTTTTGAGAAATCATCATGTCTTTGTAAATCAAAATCCAATCACCCTCGTTTTTGCCAATATTTCCATTTTGCATGTAAGAAACCTGCTGGCACCGGTACAAGTTACCTTTTGCTCCTCATTTAGTAATGAAAACCTCAGTGTTTGGCTGGTTTGTTAAGCTTTCAGGATAAGGCGGTTCTGGCAGTCAAAATTAAACATGCACTCCAATGGCCACTTCCTGCTGCCAAACACTTCCGAAAACGGGTGCCTCCTCTAGTGAAAGTGGCTTTCACAATGTCATTTTTCACTTATACAGTCAGTCATGCACCTACTAAATCATCCATTCAGACACTCATACACCCACTCATTCTTCAATACACCTTGGCATTTATATATATAAAACATATTTAAACTTTACAGAAACACACAGTCACTGGATGATGTCATCAGTGATGTCATCCGTGATGTCATTTGAGATGTCATCAGTGATGTCACTGACCATGTCATAAATTATGTGATATGTGACGTCATCAGCAGTGCATTGCGGGGATGCGAGTTATAGTTAGCTCAAGTAACTATAACGGCCAAATTTCTCTGGTTTTGTACAAGTGAAATGTCCAACTAACTATAAAGTACCTGAAACCTGTGGTTTTTTCAGTGAATTTCTATGTTTTTTTAAATGCTAATTTCTAACAATAACGTCCCTAAAACCTATGGTTTTTTCAGTGAATTTCAAAGGTTTTTTAAATGATAATTTCTAACTATAATGTCCCTGAAACCTGTGGTTTTTTCCGTGAATTTCAAAGGTTTTTTAAATGCTAATTTCTAACTATAACGTCCCTGAAACCTATAGTTTTTTTCAGTGAATTTCTAAGGTTTTTTAAATGCTAATTACTAACTATAACGTTTCTGAAACCTATGGTTTTTTCAGTGAATTTCAAAGGTTTTTTAAATGCTAATTTTCTAAGTATAATGTCCAAAAAATACTTTTTCTTAGTTTTTTAATTGTTATAAAAATAATGTATTGTTTTCTCTTTTCTAAAATATAAATATGCATTTTTTTTTTAAAAGTGGATTTGCGTACCAAATCCAAGAATTTTGCAGCCATATTGGTTAAGTCATGTAGGGTGCACGTTTGGTATGCGACGGGTGCGCGGATCTCGGACCTGCGTAATGTCACGTACGTATTTCCGGGGGTCTTTACGTTTTAAAAGTATATGTATATAACTTTAATATGTATATTATTGCAAGAGATTATTTAATCTAATTATAAATATCATTTATTTGTAATTGTAATAAAGATATATTATTGTTAAATATATTTTGCGGAAATCACGTCGGGTGCGTGCCGGGTGCGCGAATCCCATGTGACTTCAAAAGAAACAATTTCATTGGTTAAGAACCTTTTGATTCTAGAACTTGAAGGACCCCACCCTATTTTTTAATTCTTTCAACTGCATCTCAGGAGACACAGCTCTTGTGTTTTGCTCTTCTTCTTTGGATTTTTTGGGTGTTTTTTTTCTTCACTAGAAAATGGCTGCTTCCAATCCAGCACAGCAGCTTCCACCTGAAGATGAAGAAGAGTTGGAAGAACCGGTGAAGGTGAGATATGAAAGTATCGTTTGGGATTTCTTCTCAATTCCACCTGGGGAGAAGAAGGTAAATGCATGAAAGGTTACGTGCACCATATGTCAGAATGTCTTGTCACGAGGATCTGACAAGAAGTATTCCTGTGGCACCTCTTCAATGCGCAAGCATTTACAAACAATGCATCCACTGCATCTCGCGATGGAACAGCAGCGACGAGACCTACAGAAGCAGGCAAGTCAGGACAATGCTGCTGGACCAAGTACTTCATCTGGTTCCTCGGCAATATCAACACCTCAGAGTGTACCTGAATTTGCCAGAGTGGAGCAGCATTGTGTAAAATGCAAAACAATGTTATGTTATGGCGAACAATCAGTGGATGCCATCGTGGTTGCCATTAAAAACCACCATTGCTAATTATTATTATTTATTTTTTTTTGCAATGAATTTGTAATTGCATAATGTATTGTAACTTTTCACCGTTGACTCTGTTAATTTTTTCATTTTTTTTTTAAAAAACACCAACAAAATACAAAAAGAGTTGAAAAAACACAAACAAAATATAAAAGAAAAAAAGAAGAAAAAATGGCTCTTTTTAGAACCGCCTATTTGGTTAAAAATAGACAAATTTATAAGTGTTGTATGAATTGTGGCAAGTGTAATATATGGAGAAGTATATGGGTAGTGCATGTGTGAGTGCATGAGTGCATGTGGAGTGCCTTGGTGATTGGAGGCGTGCATGTATACTACCTGAGTGATTCCATGAGTACATGGCTAATACCTGGGTGATTGTAAGAGTGCATGGGTAGTGGCTGGATGATTGCATGAGTGCAGGGGTACTGCCTGCGTTATTAGAGGAGTGCATAGATAGTGCCTGAGTGATTAAAGGAGTGCATATGTAATGTTTCGGTGATTACTAGAATGCATGGGTAGTGCCTGAATGACTGGATGAGTGCAAGGGTAGTGCCTGGGTGATTGGAGGAGTGCATGGATAGTGCTTGGTTGATTGGAGGAGTGCAAGAGTAGTGCCTGGGTGATTGGAGGAGTGCATAGATAGTGACTTAGGGCCTGATTCACAGAACTAACTTACGTCAAAACGTAAAGTTAGTACTTTTTGGTATTCACGGAATACACTTACTCATTTTGGTATTCACAGAATGAACTTACTCATTTCGGTATTCACAGAAGTTAGTAGTCCTAACTTTAGGACTCCTAAATGCCTTCTGTGAATACCGAAAGTCTTAAAGTTAGGATTTTTCTCAGTTTAGGAGTAGTAAAGTTAGGCTAACTTTACTACTCCTAAACTGAGAAAATCCTAACTTCAGACTTTTCGGTATTCACAGAAGGCATTTAGGAGTCCTAAAGTTAGGACTACTAACTTCTGTGAATACCGAAATGAGTAAGTGTATTCTGTGAATACCAAAAAGTACTAACTTTACGTTTTTGACGTAAGGTAGTTCTGTGAATCAGGCCCTGGGTGATTGCATGAGTGCAGGGGTAATGCCTGCATGATTGCACGAGTGCAGGGGTAATATCTGGGTGATTGGAGGAGTGCATGGGTAGTGCCTGAGTGATTGAAGGAATGGATGGGTAATACCTGGGTGATTGCATGAGTGCATGGCTAGTGCCTGGGTGATTGCATGAGTACAGGAGTAATGTCTGGGTGATTGCAGGAGTGCATGGGTACTGCCAGAGTGATTGAAGGAGTGCATCAATAATGCCTGAGTGATTTTGTAAGTGCATGGGTAATGCCTGGGTGATTTTGTAAGTGCATGGGTAATGCTTGGGTGATTGCATGAGTGCAGAGGTAATGTCTGGGTGATTGGAGGATTGCATGTGTACTGCCTGAATGAATAGAGCATTGGATAGATACTGCCTGGATGATTGAAAGAGTGCAAGGGTAGTGTCTAGGTGATTGCATCAATACAGGGATAATGTTTAGGGTATTGGAGAAGTGTATAGGTACTACCTGGGTGATTGGAAGAGTGTACAGATAATGTCTAGCTGATTGCATGAGTGTACAGATAGTACCTGGGTGATTGGGAAAGTACATAGGTAGTGTCTGGGTGATCTTATAACTGAATGAATACAGGCTAGGTGATTGGAGAAATGCATGGATAGTGCATGAGTGATGGCAGGAGTGTGGGAATAGTGCCTAATGGTATAGATCAGTGCATGGGTAGTGTTTGAAAAAATGGATGACTGCAATAAAAGTGACTGTAAACATTACTTCATATTATTATGCTTATTACATTATTTCATCTTACCTTCTTTATTAAAGTAGATACCAAACTCATTGAAACTATTTTACAGTAGTTTTATTGTAAAGTGAATTTAAAATCTTTTCAAGCTTTAGTATTACTTTCTGTAAAAAAGAAGAAAAACTGTTATTGCATATAATATTATAGTTTTAAGAACACAACATAATTTTAGAATTACATAACATATTCAGTTTCCCTTTTTGCTGTTCTCAGATTCTACTGAATTTCACCATACACAGTGATTTCAATGTAGATCATCATATAACAGCGGGGAAAAAAATACAATCAATGAGATTGTAAAAAAACCAAATCTGCGTTCAGCTATCTGTTTACCTATCTACAGTTTCTAAATTACATTCTTCAACTACAATAAATCATTTATTTCTCTGAAGTACATTTCTGAAATATACATTCTCATTTACATCACGTATAATATAAAGATCAAATATATAACCTATTTCTTTCAAACACAATTTTGCAAATGCAATAAGAATTAGCACAAACAGTAATCCAAACAGTAATTCTTCACATCTTCCCAATAGGCCGAATAATGTTTCCAAATCAATTTGCATTGAAAATATCCAAAATAAACTTATTAATTTGTGTTTACATCTTCCCAATAGGCCGAATGATGTTTTCAAAACTTTGGCATCAAAAATATCAGATAGGAATCTGGTAATTCGAAAGGCAACCTACATTTGAATTCCAAATGGGCACCATTGCAATGTGTCCATCCTTTTTTGCACTTTAAATACACAGTATAGTGTCCAGATGTTGTAGTAGGTCCATCATGGAAAATAATAGCCACAGCTTTAAAAGTTCTTCCTGCAATTGATAGTTAACTTGCCACAAAACTTTTAATTTTGGTTTCCAATTTTCTTCCATTTCCTCTACAACGTTGTAGCATTAAAATGCCATATTTTCCAAATCTTTCTATATATAACGTTGACAACATTTCTGATTTACAATGAGAGCATTTCATATCTTGATTAGCTGATTTTACTAATTTGTTAAAAGACACTCATTTGCAATCTGGTATTGTAAAATATATGTATTGTTCAGTGTCTATTTCAGTGGTAGAAGAAAATGAACACTCTTCACATTTATGATGCCATCTGTAACTTAGTCCAAACAAATTTTCAATTTCTATTCCTTCATCTTCCAATACTGCAAGCATAAACATAAGAATTTCTTGTGCATCTTGTTGTATATTGAGTGTAAATTGCGAAGAACCAGTACATATATCCAAAAGATGCAGAATGCCAGAAGCAGTATGGATTTTAGTTCTATCAGTTACCAACTTTTGAAAAATATAATGTAGTAAAGAACAGAATCTTTTTTCTCGATTTTCCATAATTTCATGATGAAGATCTTCTAGATAAAAGACAACATTCACAATTACATTAGCATAGAAGTTGATACCTGAACTATTTTCTAACTGGTATCCTACAATATCATCAACAGTGTTCATTTTCATTTTCTTTGCAGCTTCATTATTCTCTTGAATTGTTTTCTTTTTTGAATCACACTAGAATGTTTCTCATATTTCCATTTTGGACATACTACACATTTCTCATATATGAGATATTCACCCAAGTTAAGAGCATAAAGTCTTCTTAACCGATTATACTCTTTACACAATTTGCATCAGCACTAATCTTTTTCTCATCAAAATCAATTAAATACAAAGCAGATAATGTTCGTACTCGAGACAATGCAACGTATGCCATGCGCTCTTTAAACACTGCACTTCCAATATTTACCAAAGCACTGTCTACACTTAAACCTTGAGATTTGTGAATGGTCACTGCATATGCTAAAGAAAGAGGAAACGGTTTTCTATGAACATACAAGTCTTTTACAAGCAAAAAACGAACAGCACAACGTCCAATCTGTTTTACCTCTTCAATCTGATCAAATTTAATCTTCAATAATTCAATTCCATCTCTGTTCTGAAAATTGAGAAAATCAACAACTTTTCCCATTGCTCCATTTACTAAATCTTTTTCTACATCCAAATTACGCCGTAAAATTACCCGACAGTTTTCACATACATATAAAGTTTTTTCTAAACCTGCAGTCTTAGACACAGACTTTTCCAAAAAATCCAATTTTGACTGTAATTTCTCTGAGAGAAGAATAGTAACTCCTTCGTGTTCCATTTTATCAATAGCTTCCATTTTCACTCTTGGTGGTTTTTCCAATTTCAAAAGTTCTTGATTGAATGTAGAACACTCTTGCAGTGTTGGCATTAGGCAAACTATAGAATTCTTTTCTCCAATTTTTTTGTTCATTATTTCAGGTGCAATGTTTTCATTTCGAAACAAGTTCGTCAGTAACTGACTTTGTAAAGCTTCTTTACCATGTTTTGTCAAAACACCAATTCTTACATCTTGAAGAATGTTTCCATAATGTTCATCGCTTGCTTGTCGCATATTCTTAATAAGTTCTTTATATTCAAAATGAGACCAAATGTTTACATTTCGAATACTTCCCAAAGATTTCCTAGTGTCTTCATGGACAAGTGTTTTAAAAACTGGTTGTCCTTTCACAGGAGTAAGTTGTAGTAGATCGCCGAATACAATTACATGTTTTCCTCCAAATAAAACTACATAATCCAATCTGTTTTTAAAATTTGTTGCATTCTTAAATGCTTAAATGTACAAAGGCAAGCATTAAGTTTGAGACCATGCTCACCTCATCAATGGTCAGAAGTTTCATTTTCTTTAGTACTCTTGAGACTTCATAACAAGCTTCTCCAGATAGCTTGTGATATTGCAACTTATCTTCATGTTCAACTGGTAGCATGAGTAAACGATGTAATGTAATCCCTTTAATGTTGTGTGCTGCTAACCCAGTTGGAGCGGTTACAACACAAGATAAATGTGATTCAGTGCTTTTCTGTAGATAACTGGTCATAACTTTAATTAAGACACTTTTTCCTGTTCCAGCTTGACCACTGATATACACTCAAATAGGTTTAAATGATGTGCAGTTGCATTCTTTTTTTTCATGCAGTAAACCATGCTGTATCTGTTGTGTCACTTGCTGATATATTTCTTTTTGTTCAAAATTTAGTTGTTCTTCCAAGTTTCCCAGCTCAATAATATCCTGTTGTGATTGTTGCATTGCCGTTTCTACTTCATTCATAGCTATTGCTGCTTCATTTTAAAGAATTGGTTGCCCTTGTGGATCTTGACTTAGAGGAGCAGAACTTTAACTATCTTGAGAACTGTCTCTAGCTATTTCAGCTGCAATAGTAGTATCTTGTTCAATCTCTTCATTTAACATTTGTAGATAATTTGGAAAAATTGTGCATTGAATGCTATCTTTACATGCATTAAAAGAATCTTCATAGCAGTTAAAATCTCCAAGTAATTCCATTTTACTACGCCAAGGCTTGAAAAGTTGCAGAAGTGCTAAATAGAAAAATTCCCTTTTATCTGGAGTTTCGCAACTGAGTTTCCTGTGGTTAATAAGATTTCCTTTGGCATGTTTTACCAAACATCCTTCACATCCAATCACTGCATATTTTTCTTCATTTATATTTTCTGTAACATTTCTCTTAAAGCTGTAATGTTGCAGTATTTCATAGACACAAATGTTTTCCAGATGTGGACTTCTTTTAGGATAGTATGTATCCAACATATTCGTTTTAACAATATCTGTACTTTCTGGTTCATTCAATGCTAAGTATTCAATTTCCTTGTTCAGATTTCAATACTCGATTTCGTGTTGCAGCAAGACCTAGACTTACCCAAATGATTCCTCTTGACTTTGAATATAAACTTGCAGAGCTCAACCGATCCGAACATTCGTAGGATCCAATCTCTCGATGGAAAAGCATCTTCAAACTAAAGCTGTACAATTTGTTACTAAGAGTCTTCTCTTGTGAAATTTCTTCCCACATTTCTTTCAACTTTGTCTTTTCAGATTTGGTTATATATGATGTAACATAGCAAGCAACAGCAATCGAATTATCTGAAACATACTGGATATCCATATTTGCATTCCACATTGTCAAAATCACTGGATTGTAGTCATTAATATACTTTGAATCTTCAGTTCCTTTTATGTTATAAGTATACTTCGGAGACTTTCGAGGTATAGTATGCCTTACTGCTGACATAAAATTGTTAACTCTTCCTTTTGAAATTACTGGACGTGGGAATCCAAAACGACATTTTGTATAAAATCTTCCCTTTGACTTGTATTACCGTCGACAATATTTTCCACATCGATGACTTTGAAACCGTAAAACTTGCTGTCTCAAGTTGTTTCCTCCTCCTTCTTTTGGATTGGCACAGGTAATATATTCTTCAATGAAAGACAAAACAATTTCATCAGTATCAGTTCCAAATTTAGGTGTATCCTTGATCCGTAATAACATGTGTATATGAGGAGCACCTCTGTCTTGGTACTCCTTTCTCCAAAAGAAATCAATAACTTCTCCAAAGAGGTGGATTATTTTTATTGCAGATAAAAGACATCATAGCTTGAAACCCATGATTAAAATATCTGCACACATTTACAGGATCCAAGGAACACAGTTCTCCAGCTGCCTTCAATTCAATGTTTTTTTACATTTGAGCTTGCTTGTCGTAGAAATTTAAGTAAATCATCCCAAGCGTATTCAGCACAGCTAAGCGTAACAAACCACGTAGGGGTTCCTAAGTTCCTTAACATACATTTAAGTTCTCCGTGACAACGATATCAATACTCATTAGTACCACGTTGACACGCCATCAAATTAATTAACTGAGATTCTAAAAGATTGTCTCTTTGTTGAACTTTGTCCAAAAATTCCTTTGCAGAAAGATGTGTAAGATGAACTCCTGTTTTTAATATGTGGTTCACTGCATATGAAAGTCCAGACAAGTCACTTTCATACAGAAGATGAAATAAATATGGAATACACTGTTGAAATCTTGGATCTTCTGAATACAATCTTGTTGTACGAGATTCTGAAGCTGGAATCTGCACGGGTCGTTCATCATATCGTCCACCTTTTCCAGTGGGGAAGAGCTGTGGAAAACAACGAGCTTCCAAACTTTTTTCCCATACACTCATGGGAGTTCCCTTCACTTTCTTCATTTGGAATAATCCAACAGTATTTCCTATCACTTCTTTTGAATGTAGAGGATGTATACTATATTGTTCATAAATTTCTTCACTCCTGAAGTTGTCCACTTTTTCTATTTGGCCAGTTGAAATTTCTCTTTCATCTTCTAAAGATATTTCTTGTTCTCCCACATATACATTTTTATAATAAATATTGTTTTGTACAAGATATAATGTAGCCTTTTGAAGTTTGGTGACATCTACTAACTCTTGCCATATTTTCCGACTCTTTGTTGGTACACCATTAACTACAATAACTACAGGTTCACTTTCCTCTCTCTCTACACGAACAGTTTCAATATTTTTCTTAAAATCTAAAGGTAAATACACAACTCTTCCTTTTAAACCTCTTAGTAAATCTGTTGGAGGCAGCTTACCTGTTTCAGGCTCCATACGAACTATAGCCTGAAATGGGTGCACAGATTGAATAAGAATGGACTCATACATATTTAAATCTACCAGTTCCTGAGGAATAGCTACCAACTCTAGGTTGTTATGTACAGCTCTAGCTGGCATTTTGTTCTCTTCTAATTTGTTGTAACAATATTTACACATACGTTGATCACTACCCAACTCAAAAAGACCTTCCACCAACAAATAAGCACCAAATTGCTCCCAGTTATCATTGCTTTCCTTTTCAATTTTTAAATACATATCAACATTCCTAGTTTGACTTCTACAGTGAGTACGTCAACAACAAATGCAAACATAGTTTGGTTTTTCACAAGAAACTACCTTAAACTTTGTAATTTCTTCTGCAAACTTCTCAGTAGTACTATCTTCCACCTCTTCTTCAACACCTACACTTATCAAACTCTCACTTTCTCTACACTCCTCTTCAGGACTAAAGAAACAAAACTGTATATCATCAGAAACTTTTTTTACATCCAATACTGAACCATGCAAAAGAGCAGTGTTTATTTTACTTAAAGATAATGCAGGACTTTTTATGTAGTACAATCTTCTTACTAACCTCCGCATTTCTGAGTGATGTACTGCTAACATTCTTAAATGATGAAAAGTAAATTGACACACTTTTCTAGAAAGACCAGCCAGAGAATGACCCTGCAAGCTAGTATATTTTCTCACTTTACAAGGATCTAGTCCTTGCAATATCTTAATCTTCTGTTTAACACTTCTATTACCAGAATCTCGTAAGAAATTTCGTAATATATCAATAGATTCCTGCCGTATACTACAAATACTACTACAGTCCCACTTATACACTGGAGCTTGTGTACGTCTCCCTTGAACTTCTTCAGTTATTACTTCTTCCACATTTCTAGGAACCATCTTTTCTTTTTCAATTGGACAACCGTTTTTAACCTCATAACAGCAACCACTGGTATCAACTGCATGAACTAATGTATTTTGTTGAAAATAGCTTTCTTCAGTAAAAAAAGGTTCAGGACTAGAAGTGTGCTTCTATTCACCCGAACATTTTTTTGTAAATGTTAGTTCTATTAACCAGTCTTTTTCTTTTACTTTTCTCCTTCATAAAGTGCATTGTTTTATTCAATGTTTTCATTCTCTTCAATACTAATATAAACAATTTTCTTTTCAATTCAAAAGCCTTTTCAACAATACTTTCAATCTGTTCTTTCTTCTTGTAAAATGCTGATCTTCTTTTATATTTTTTGCAATCTTTCAATACATTTTGTAGTACTCTACTTTTATACATTCTCTTCCTAATGTCTTTATATTCTTTCATCCTTTTTTCAACATTGATTGTTTTCCTATAACCTGATTTTGCATTAATTTGTCCTTTTTTCGTTTTCTGGTGATTGCTTGTAGTACTTTTCTTTCTCTTTTCCCCATTTTGAAAATCAATTACATTTTTTAAAAGACTTTTAACAAATTATTTTGTTCTCTTACCAGAAGACTTTTTCTTCAACGTCACATGTTGTACTTCATCTAATTTCTCCTTTTCTCCCTCCTTTAAATAGTTCAGTTTTCTTTGTTGTCTTTTCTTTTCAAATGTTCTTATCATACTGAATATTTCTTATTAATTATGGAGAATATCTAAAAAAAAGTAAAGTTTATTATCTTTCTAAAAATTATTTGATATTATTAAAATAATTATATACAAATATTGTCATCTTTAAATAAAGAAATACATTGAGTAGTGCCTAGGTGAATAGATGAGTGCAACAGTAGGACCTGGGTGATTCTACAACTGCAAGGGTAGTACATAATTAGTGCCTGGGTGATTGCATGACTGAAGGGGTAATATCTGGGTGATTACTGGAGTACATAGCAAATGAGTGGGTAATTTTATAACTGCATGAGTACTGCTTGGGTGATTGCAGGAGTACTGAGGGACTGCCTGAGTGATTGGTGGAGTGGAAAGGTAGTGCCTGGGTGATTTTATAAGTGCATGTGTACTGGCTGAGTGTTTATATAAGTACAAGGGTAGTGCATGCATGATTGAAGGAGTGCAAGAGTAGTGCGTGAGAGATTATATAAGTTAATGAGTAGTGGCTGGGTGATTGAAAGAGTGCATGGGTAATACCTGGGTGATTGCATGAGTGAATAGGTAGTGCCTGGGTGATTTAATGACTGCAGGGGTAATGCCTGAGTGATTACAGCAGTGCATATGTAGTGCCTGGCTCATTTGAAGACTGCATGGGTAGTACTTGGGTGTTTTTATAACTGCATGAGTGTTGGGCCTAGCCAAATATAAAGCAGCAGACTATTAAATGACTCAACTATAAGTCTCTCTATATTGTTAAAAGCATGCATACATATGTCTCTACCTTTTCAAATCATCATCATATCTAAAAGAAATATGGATACAATATTTCTGGAATATAGTGAAAGCTAGAACTGAAACATGTAATAGATCTGCGTGAGTGATTGCATACCTCCATGCGTAGTGCTTGGGTGATTGTATGACTCCAAAGGTAGTCACTGGGTAATTGCAGGAGTAGATGGATAGTGATTGGCTAATTGCATGAGTGCACGATTGGAGGTTGAGTGAATGGATAAGTGTATAAATAGCACCTGAAGGCATAGATGAGTCACTGAGTAGTGCCTAGGTGAATAGATGAGTGCAACAGTACGGCCTGGGTGATTCTATGACTGCAAGGGTAGTGTATGGGTTATTACATGAGTGCATAGGTAGACACTGCATGATTCTATGACTGCAAAGGTAGTAGATAAGTAGTGCCTGGGTGATTCCATGACTACAGAGGTAATATCTGTGGGATTACTGGAGTACATAGCAAGTGAGTAAGTGATTTTATAAGCCCATGAGTACTGCCTGGGTGATTACAGAAGTACCTAGGTACTGCCTGAGTGATTACAGAAGTGCAAAGTTAGTGCCTGGGTGATTTTATAACTGCATGAGTACTGGCTGAGTGATTACATAAGTACAAAAGTAGTGTGTGCGTGATTGAAAGACGGCAAGGATAGTGCCTGGGTGGTTGAAGCACTGTATAGCTAATGTGTTGGTGATTGCATGAGTACAGGGGTAACGTCTGGGGAATTAAAGGAGTACATAGGTAACACCTGAGTGATTTCATGACTACAGGGGTAATATCTGGGGATTTACATTACTACGTAGAAAGTGACTGGGTGATTTTATAAGTGCATGGGTACTTCTTGGGTCATTGCAGGACTACTGAGGTAGTGCCTGAGTGAATAAATAAGTGCAAAGGTAGTGCCTGGGTGATTTCATAACAGCATGACTACTGGCTGAGTGATTACATAAGTACAAGGGTAGTGCCTCCGTGATTGAAGTGCCTGGGTGATTATATAAGTGCATGAGTAGTGACTACATGATTCAAAGAGTGCATGGGTAATACCTTGGTGCTTGCATGAGTGCAGCAGTAATGCCTGAGTGATTACAGCAGTTCATATGTAGTGCCTGGATCATTTGAAGACTGCATGGGAAGTACTTGGGTGTTTTTATAACTGCATGAGTGTTGGGCCTAGCCAAATATAAAGCAGCAGACTATTACATGACTCAACTATAAGTCTCTCCATTTTGTTAAAAGCATGCATATATATGTCTCTACCTTTTCAAATCATAATGATATCTAAAAGAAATATATATACAATATTTCTGCAATATAGTGAAATCTAGAAACTGAGACATGTAATAGATCTGCCTGAGTGATTGCATAACTCCATGGGTAGTGCTTGGGTGATTTGTATGAGTGCAAGGGTAGTCACTGGGTAATTGCAGGAGAAGATGGATAGTGACTGGCTAATTTCATTAGTGCACACATATAGTTTGAGTGCATGGATAAGTGTATAAATAGCACCTGAAGGCATAGATGAGTCATGGAGTAGTGCCTAGGTGAATAGATGAGTGCAACAGTAGGGCCTGGGTGATTCTACGACTGCAAGGCTAGTGCCTGATTTATTACATGAGTGCATAGGTACAGCCTGCATGATTGCAAGACTGCAAGGATAGTACATAAGTAGTGCCTGAGTTATTGCATAACTGCAGGGGTAATATTTGGGGGATTACTGGAGTACATAGGAAGTGAGTGGGTGATTTTATAAGTCCATGAGTACTGCCTGGGTGATTACAGAAGTACTAAGGTAGTGCCTGAGTGATTACAAGAGTGCAAATGTAGTGCCTGAGTGATTTTATAAGTGCATGAGTACTGGCTGAGAGATTACATAAGTACAGGAGTAGTGCGTGCGTGATTGAAAGAGTGCAAGGATAGTGCCTGGGTGATTAAAGGACTGTATAGCTAATGCATTGGTGATTGCATGAGTACAGAAGTAACGTCTGGGGGATTAAAGGAGTACATAGGTAACACCTGGGTGATTGCATGACTACAGGGGTAATATCTGGGGATTTACATGACTACATAAGAAGTGACTGGGGGATTTTATAAGTGCATGGGTACTTCTTGGGTGATTACAGGAGTACTGAGGTAGTGCCTGAGTGAATAAATAAGTGCAAAGGTAGTGCCTGGGTGATTTCATAACAGCATGACTACTGGCTGAGTGATTACATAAGTACAAGGGTAGTACCTCCATGATTGAAGGAGTGCAATGGTAATGCCGGGGTGATTATATAAGTGCATGAGTAGTCACTACATGATTCAAAGAGTGCATGGGTAATGCCTTGGTGATTGCATGAGTGCAGCAGTAATGCCTGAGTGATTACAGCAGTGCATATCTAGTGCCTGGATCATTTGAAGACTGCATGGGTAGTACTTGGGTGTTTTTATAACTGCATGAGTCTTGGGCCTCGCCAAATATAAAGCAGCAGACTATTACATGACTCAACTATAAGTTTCTCCATATTGTTAAAAGCATGCATACATATGTCTCTACCTTTTCAAATCATCCTGATATCTAAAAGAAATATACATACAATATTTCTGGGATATAGTGAAACCTAGAAACTGGGACATGTAATAGATCTGCCTGAGTGATTGCATAACTCCATGGGTAGTGCTTGGGTGATTGTATGAGTGCAAGGGTAGTCACTGGGAAATTGCAGGAGAAGATGGATAGTGACTGGCTAATTGCATGAGTGCACACATAAATGTTGGGTGCATGGATAAGTGTATAAATAGCACCTGAAGGCATAGATGAGTCATGGAGTAGTGCCTAAGTGAATAGATGAGTGCAACAATAGGGCCTGGGTGATTCTATGACTGCAAGGGTAGTGTGTGGGTTATTATATGACTGCATAGGTAGACACTGCATGATTCTATGACTGCAGGGGTAGTACATAACTAGTGCCTGGGTGATACCATGACTACAGGGGTAATATCTGGGGGATTACTGGAGTACATAGCAAGTGAGCAGGTGATTTTATAAGTGCATGCGTACTGGCTAAGTGATTGGAGGAGTTCATAGATCCTGAAAAGGTAATTGGAGGAGTGCAAATGTATTGCCTGGGTGATTGAACCAGTGTACAGCTAATGCATTCGTGATTGCATGAGTTCAGAGGTAATATCTGGGGGACTACAGGAGTACATAGAAAGTGCCTAGGTGATTTTATAAGTGCTTCAGTACTGCCTGGGTGATTAGAGTAATACTGTGGTAGTGCCTCAGTGATTGCAAAAGTGTAAAGGTAGTGCCTGGGTGATTTTATAAGTGCATAGGCACAGGCTACGTGATTGGAGGAGTGCATAGATCCTGACAGGGTGATTGCAGGAGTGCAAGGGTAGTGCCTGCGTGATTAAACCAGTGTATAGCTAACACATTGATGATTGCATGATTGCAGGAGTTATGTCTGGAGGATTAGAGGAGTACATAGGTAATGCCTGGTGATTTCTTGAGTGCAGGAGTAATATCTGGGAGATTATAGGAGTACATAGAAAGTGCCTGGGTCATTTTATAAGTGCATGTGTACTACCTGAGAAACTGAGTACCTGAGTAGTACTGCAGTAGTACCTGAGTAATTGGAGGAATGCAACATCCTGAGTAGTAGCAGAATACTGAAACTCCAGCACAAAAGTCAGGGCTGTGACATGGTGTACACTTTTGTACTGCAGCTTCAAAATTCTTTAACTACACAGGGTGTTGGACGTACTCAAAATAAAGCATAAAAGCTAAACATGAGTCTGCTATAAATCTCACCATATTCCTGAAACTTTACATGCATATATGTCTACCTTTTGAAATCATCATCATATATAACAGAACTAAACAAGTTGACTGAACTTTACATTTGAAAGACACACCTACATTTCTGCAGTATATTTCAAGTGTACCTTTCCGCAGACTCATAGAAAGTAGCCTAATCAGTAATCCCTTCTGCTAACATTTTTATTTATTTATTTATTTTTATTTACTTGAGTTTTATATAGCGCTGGCTAGACCCGGAGGTATCAGAGCGCTTTACATAAGGACACAGCGAGTTACAAGTTACAAAAGTTTCACAGTAGTTACATAATGGATAAATAAACAATACAGGAGTAACTTAGCGAACACAAAAGTCATGAAAGGAAAGACCAGGGACAGCAGGTAATCCACAGGAAGGAGACGGCAGCGGGGAAGAAAACGAGACAAATGTCCGTGATCCGGCTGGGTAGGTGACGGCCATAGCGGTGTGCCAGGGCCAATATCCCCTATAGCTGTCGGTGCAGCTCCACCGGGAAGCGGCCATGTATGCGTTTAGGGGCTCCGCCAGAGAAGAGTGAGGATCAGGAGGGGATCAGAAGGCTAGAAACCAAAGACGGGTGGTAGGCGCTGGCGAGGATGGCAAGGTAGGAGGAGTGTGGTTTTGGCAGCCATCTTAGAGACAGGCACGTCAAGTCTATTAGTCTCCATGGCTCAGTGGCTAGTTCTAGTTGCCACCAGTTCTAAAGTTGGTTAAAAAGCACAGTGCCAAAAATCCTGGAAGGAACATCAGGACTCTGGACTCAGAGATGGCTGGAGGGGAGCCAGTGTAGCATTCTCAGGGAGCAGTGATGATCAGGGATTACAAGCCGCTTCTGTGAGGCGCTGGGTGTCAGAGCACTTTACATGAGGATTAGAGTGTTACAAGTTACAAAAATTACGACAGCTACTAGAACATAGTGAAACTTAGGAAAATACAAACAGTGATACACAGTAAAACCTGGGTTACAGGAGCAAGGTAAAACAAATATACTTCATAAGTTACTGGAGTATAGAATTACAAGGACACATGTCCTTAGAGCATAGAAAAAGAGGGGGGGAGAAAAAGGGGTAATGAATGTAGATCAGAACAGGCAGACCAATAAGGGGGAAAGTACTTCAGGGGGACAAAGCAGAACAAAGTGAAAGATCTACAGACCGGTTGGGCAAAGGCAAGCTCAACAACCAGTGAATGGGAGACAGTACAAGAAGAGAGGGGTGTAGGAGACTTAAGGGGGAAGGTCAAGCTGGCGGATAGGGAGCAGTCCAGTGTCAAAGAGGATAAGGTCAAAGCTACTAAGATGGAGGGCCCCGAACAACGGGCGCCGATAGCAATATCAACAAAATGGCGGGAGGCCAAAAATCCAATCAAGAGAAATAACAGGGGAGCTGGCTCCACGGAGCGGGGCAAGAAGGGGAGGCAGCCAACCGGTCAGGGAGGATGGAGGGCAAGGAGATCGCCGTTCAGCAACGAGTCATTAATGTGCACAGGTTCAGGTGCAGACGTGTCGTCTTTAGGTATGCCACAAAAGTCAGGGGAAAGTCGGCTCGAAGCGCCAAGGCAGCAGCCATGGAGAAGGGAAGTTGCAGCGGGGAACGGGGGGCGCGACTCCCAGGCTCGAAGAATAAAAGTAAGAGCAAAATGTCTTAAAACTCACGTTTGTGCTGCACCTTCACCATTCTATGAATATTGGGCCTAGTCAAACATAAAGCAGCAACCTATCACATGTCTCTACCATAACTCTAACCATATTCCTAAAAGCATGTATGCTTCTATATATACCTATTGCCAAAAGCATTACACATATTAGAATGCATGTGCAAGTAGAAACATAACCACACTCACAAGACCATAAAGGCCGTAAAACTAGACAGGCTACACTTAACATTTCAAACACACCTAGATGTATGCGGCAAATTTTACACAGACTCTTATAAAGTACCATAATCAATAATTCCTCTCCCAACATATCTTAAACATCACTTTTCTACTACTACTGCTTCACTATTCTAGTAGTAATCAGGTACAGAGCATAGCTAACAGCAAAGCAACACTTCACTTATCTTTCATGAAAGTCTCCCCATATTTCTAAAACCATGTATGCATATTTCTGTACCTTTTGCTAGCAGCATCATATATAAAAGTAATACACAGATAAATTTATACCTGTGTTTTATACATCTATCATAGTCAGACGCATAACACATACCATAATATATGTGCAAGTAGACACATATCTCAGTCACAACACCATCCACAGCTCAAAACTTCACAGAATACACTTCAATTTTCAAACAGACACTGAAAATTATGCGGTATATATGAATTATAACTTTCCACACATCATACAAATTACTCTAATAAATAACATCTCTACAAACATCTCAAACCTCACTTTCAGGCTGCTGCTTTACCATTCTACAACTACTTATAATGTTACACCTACCCAAAAACAAAGCAGGAACACTTCACATGTCTTTACTAAAAGTCTCACCATATTCCTAAAAGCCTACATGAATATGTCTGTACCATAACACTATCCAAACCTTAAAAATTCACAGAACAAACTTCCAATTTCAAGCAAACTTCAAACATTATGTGGCATATTTCAACTGTACCTCTCTAGAAACTTAAAAAAAGAAGCCTAATCAATAATACCTTATGTCAACATCTTTTAAACCACACTATTATGCTGCATCTTCACCATTCCACTACTACTCACAGTCTTGAGCCTACCACGTAAAAAGCAACAACACCTCTTTGTTATACAACATGCACCTTCAAATGTATAAGACATATGAAAATACATATACAAGTGGAAACACACTTGAGACAGAAGTCCATGAACACCTTATAACTGGACAGACTCCAACTTCAATTTTAAAGCAATACCTAAAATTATGCGGTATACTACAAATGTACATATGACACACTAAAACAAACTACCAAAATCACTAATCCATCTTCCAATATACACATATTACTACAAAAAATCTATTTCAAACAACATTTAACTACAATAAAACAAACTACAATACACATCTCTACATTTAATAATATATTTCAAACATCACAGTTCATCAATAATTTTTAAAGATTAAAAATAAACCTAATACATAATAAACCTCACAAATTTATAACTCACCTTCCAAATTGATTTGTAGAGTTTAAAATATCACAAACTCATAAAAGATTCTCTTATGCACACAATCAATGTAATGCACCACTCTCAGCAAGGTAAAACCCAGTAAAGGCAAACTTTAGCTCTCTTTCTCCACACAAATACATGTAAGTAACAAATCACATTGCTTCCTACATTATTTCAAATTATAAAACACATTTCTATTGGTTAGACATATTAACCCTTACCAACTGACTTCTAAAACTGCACAAACTGGTTCTGGAAATTTTTTGAGTCGCGACTCTACCGTGCACCAACGCGATGGAGCCGCGAATCCATACAGGAGTTCAAAAATATATTACAAATAAAAATACCACTATTTTCTAACAACACACCACTTCTGAAGACAGTACTGACTTGGGAAATTATACTTTAATAACATATCACCTATATATAAATTACAATTTCACATTTTAAGTCCACAGTTAAGTTTCAACCCTTCCCCCATTCTGCTTAATGCCAGTTTCCATGGTAACAGTTCATGGAACATTCAACTGAACTGACAGGTCACAAGTTCACCATATTTTCAAATCCAGCACACAAGGTTACAAATGCAAACAGCAGGTGTGGTTGCCGTTTGCAAAATATCTCCTTATCCTATCTACTGTACCTTTCAAACATTTTCTACTAACCAATAAGGAACATGCTTTTTAAAGAAAGTAACATGCACCCTATTTTTGAGTGTACAATCTTCTTAAACAGCCAATCAATTCTCTACTTTTTAAAAAACAGCATCTTGTCCACCATTTTAGATACCTCTCATTCTACCAACTGACTACCTCAGCTACAGACATCTTTTCATTACTTCCAGACATCCCTTCAAGATGCTTACAGTGTGGATTGTTGGACACAGCTATGTTTTCTGGTGCAAAAGGTATGCTGAACGCAGAGGTATTGACAAAGACCTAGCTTTGCAAAATGTGGATATTAAATTGATTGCACAGAGAGGATTAAAGTGGCACCAATTGATGCCTTTGGTTAAAACCTTTTTGCATCTCCAACCCCCTGACCTCATGATTGTGCACTGTGGTGGCAATGACCTATGCACATTGACTGGGGTAGGTCTGGAAATGCTACTGAAGGACACCTTTGCACAATTGATGTTGCTTTTCCCTCAAAATGTCTTTGTATACTCTAATATATGCCAAAGACAGAAATGGAACTGGTCAAATGAATTCTGTCCACAGATTGAGAAAGCTAGAAAAAATGTCAATAAAGCTGTTTCTGCTTACCTCAGAGACCATACGATGGGCTCCAACTATAACAACAATCTACGTTTTGATATGGATGACATCTACAGAAGTGATGGAGTACACTTCACAGATCAAGGAAACAGAGTCTTTCTCAACAACCTAAAGCTGTGCACCCGCACTTACATGTAGCAACAACAAACTCATAATTAAAACAAGGGCTCTTTTTAGAGCCACCCTATAACATAATAGTGAATATAATTTTTTTTACACAGACATATTTTTCTTAATTTTTTGTGGATTCGCGCACCCGACGCAAATCTGCAAAAGCATGAATTCAATGTACTACAACACAATACACTTTTCAAGTTTAACTATTAATTTTTAATTTTATATATTTTTAACAACTATCAATTGTAATCTTGTCATTAACTTCAATCACAGTAACTCTTTAAAATATCTTCACAGATACAACATTACCTTCTAAATTATATACTACTTAATTATTTATTTAAGGTGAATTCGTGAATCCAACGCGACGTTACATGGGGGGCCGCGCTGAGAGTCGCGTTGGGGTCGCGACTCCAAACTCGGAAGAAATAAAAACGCCCCACTTCCATTATTCGCTATTCGGCCCGGGGACCCCATCCCATAGCATGGACCTTGCCATTGCAAACAGCAATGTCCCGGGAGTGGGCACCCCGGGACATTGCAGGAGCCGGCCCTGGGGGGTAGCGGTCCCCAGGGCCATCGAGGGCTCCAGGAGGGGGGCCGTGCGGCCCCCCTTCCTTTGTGAAAATACCCCCGGGGAGGTGGTGGTCCCCGGGGCCGGGGGGGCTGCAACGGACCCCCGTATTTACATATTCAATGCCCCGGGGAGGTGGTGGTCCCCTGGGCAGTGTGGGGGGCTTGAGCCCCCCACACTATTTATTTCACAAAGGCCCAGGGAGGTGGTGGTCCCCGGGGCTTGGAGGGGCCCGTGAGGCTCCCCACCCTATTTTTATAAAGCCCAAGGGAGGTGGCGGTCCCCGGAGCCTGGGGGGGCCCACGAGGCCCTCCGCCCTTATTACAATAAAGCCCCGGGGAGGTGGCAGTCCCCGGGGCTTGGGGGGCTTGCGAGACCCCCCACCCTTATTTTAATAAAGCCCTGGGGAGGTGGCAGTCCCCGGGGCTTGGGGGATCTGCGAGGCCCCCGCCTATATTTAAATTATGCCCCGGGGAGGTGGTGGTCCCCGGGACTGCGGGGGGGCTGCGTGCCCCGCACATTATGGATAAACCCCGGGGAGGTGGCGGCTATATAATTACACATTGCTCCTGGGACCTAGCCCACCCGGGGGCTTAAGGAAAACGAAGCACGGGGAACCGCTCTTCGTTTTTTAAAATTTTCTCAGCGGGATTCGCGCACCCAGCAGAGGATGAAGTCCACTTGTGTCCTGAGGTCCTCAGGATACAAGAGGACCTCATCGCCCCACCAGCAGTGTGCCAAGAGGCATGTATGCTGAGTGGTGTAAAAAGGGGCGTGGCCTCGGGCCACCTCTCTGCAAATCAGCTCTGTGGCGCTTACTGAAGGTACCTGGTGGGCTAGTTGGCCCCCAGGGACCCTCAGTATTCAAGGGGAATTAATTCCCCAACTTACAACGCGCCAGGGGACGTGTTTGCAAAGTGGTGCAGGGAGGGGGCGGGGCCTCCAGCGAGATGCCAGCTTTTTTTTAAATATTTTTTTTAGCATTTTTGGGGCCCTGGGGACCCCATCCCGCAGGGCCTGACCCCTTTTTATAATTTTTCTTTTTTTTTTTAAACGGGAAGGGGCCGCTTGGCCCCCCTCCTGAGGCCAAATTCGGTCCCGGGGACCCCATCCTCTGGGGCATGGCCAGACTTGTTTGTTTTTTATTTATTTATATTTGGAGGTGGGCCATGTGGCCCCCCTCCTCAGGCCAATTATGGCCCCGGGGACCCCATCCCCGGGCCGGCCTTTCCGTTTTTTTAATTTTTTTTATTTTAACTCATGGGGAGGGGGGCCGCGTGGCCCCCCTCCTGGGCCACTTCTGGCCCCGGGGACCCCATCCCCCGGGGCCTGGCCTCCATTGGGGACTGTGTGGGGAGCCCCAATGCCCCCATGGTCCCAGCCAGCTCCCCGCCTCCTGCGGGAGCCGGCATTGCTTTTGCACAAGGGGAGCTGCTGACATGCAGCTCCCCATGTGCAAAAGCAATCTGCTTGGTTTTTGGACGCAAGAGCAGGTTCTCTGCTCTCGCGTCCAAAAACCAAAGCAGAGTTTGCATGACAGGGCGGGAGCCGTGCTCCCGCCCTGCCATAGCAAACAGCAATGTCCCGGGGGTGGGCACCCCGGGACATTGCAGGAGCTGGCCCTGGGGGGTGGCGGTCCCCAGGGCCATCAAGGGCTCCTGGTGGGGGGCCGAGCAACCCCCTCCCATTATTTGTAAAGCCCCGGGGAGGTGGTTGTCCCCGGGGCTGGGACCCCCGAATTTAAATAAATAGTGCCCCGGAAAGGTGGTGGTCCCCGGGGCAGTGTGGGGTGGCTCGAGCCCCCCACACACATTATTTATTTTAGCCCCGGGGAGGTGGCGGTCTCCGGGGTTTGGGGGGCCCCGTGAGCCACCCAATCATATTTTAATAAAGCCCCGGGAAGGTGGCGGTTCCCGGGGCTTGGGGGGGGCCCACGAGGCCCCCCCACCCTATTATAATAAAGCCCTGGGGATGTGGTGGTCCCGGGGCTGCAGGGGGCCATGTGCCCACGCAAATAAATTATAAAGCCCCGGGAGGTGGTGGTCCCCAGGGCTGCGGGGACCCCCGCGAGCCCCCGCCACAGAATTGAGGATTGCCCCGGGACCTGGCCCACCCAGGGGCTTTAAAAAATGAAGCGCAGGAGCCCACGCTTCACTTTTGTTCTAATTTTCGACGGGGTTCGCGCACCCAGCGCGACCTGGCTGAAAATGTAAAAAAAAATGCTTTTTTTGGGCCTGGGGGTCCCTGTGGGACCCCATGAGCAGGCCTGGGGGGTCAGGGTGTTCCTACCCTCCCTCCTTTTTTGTTTTTTAATGTTTCTGTCACCTTTTTCCCTCTCCCTCGGTCCGAGGCACAAGATGGCTGCCAACACTTCCTGGTTTAAAGTGTTGGCAGCCAATCAGAGGCAAGCTCATGCTCGGCATGGCTCAGCCAATCAGATCTCACAATTCTCAAATATCGATATCTGTAAATCTTTAAATATCTCAAAAACTACTGAACGGATTCACACCCTTTAAAACAAAGCGTGCTTTCTGGACCAAGAGCTATCTCTCTGCCAAATTTGGTGTAATTCCGTTCAGCAGTTCAGGCTGTAGCCGTGTCTAAAGTTTCCTATGGTAATTAACATGGAGAAAACATGTTTTGGGTCTCCCCTTTTTTCTCGGCCCCCCCTTGACGAATCACCCCGAAAATTTAAAGACAGAAGCTGACCTGAGCGAACAATACGTTTTGAAAATTTCGTGAAGATTCGTCAAACGGCGCCATAGTTATTGGCAATTCAAAAAACGCTTTTCCTATGGAAACTAGGTTCTAACTATAACTACCTACTGGCGACTGCCAGTAAGTAATATATATATATATATATGCAAAAAAGAAGCCGAGAACTCTGGGTAGTTCTTAAGTTTAGGTGGAAAGCAGCCCCTGTATAGAGCACTCTCCACACCAGGGACACTCAAGATCTGCTCACCTCTAATGTCTGCTTTTCTATCAAAGTCTTTAAGCATAGGATTAGCACAGTGCCATCCATGCCGAGATAGAAGGGGCAAAGTCTTTTGCCATTTCTACAGCAAAGTCTTTACACATAGGACTAGCACAGTGCTGTCCATGCCGAGCTGTAACATTACAAGAGCCATTTACCACTCCAGGCACAGTATTACAGCTTTGAATTGGTAAAATACCAACCAAGCCAACCTGAAATGAGAAAAAGCAACCTCTGACACAGTGGTTCGCTCTACTTAGAGCTCTTCAGAGAGGTATTGCTTTGTCCAGACACAAGGGAGCACCCAGTATAATTCAAAACAATACCCTTTCAGGCATAGAGTAATGCATAAATTATGCAAAAAAAGAGGCAGAGAACTCTGGAAAGCTGCTCCTGTATAGAGCACTCACCTAAAATGTCTGCTTTTCTATCAAAGTCTTTAAGCATAGGATTAGCACAGTGCCATCCACGCTGAGATAGAAAGGGACAAAGTCTTTTGCCATTTCTACAGCAAAGTCTTTAAGCATAGGACTAGCACAGTAGAAAAGCAGACATTTGAGGTGAGCAGATCTATAGTGTCGCTGGTGTTGAGAGTGCACTATACAGGAGCTGCTTTCCACCTAAACTTGAGAACTACCCAGAGGTTGGTCTAAGTAAGACTTTTGGTCTAAACTTAAACCAAAAGTCTAACTTTAGTAGTAGTATATTTAGACTTTAGGTCTAAACCTAGACTTCAGGTCTAAACTTAGACTTTTGGTCTAAGTTTACTTTTGTGAATCAAGTCCACTGACTGTAGTAGGGTTAGAAACCCTAATGATAGAAACCTTTGCACAGCTGGTGCCGCTTTTCCCTCACACTGTCTTGGTGTACTCTAATATATGCCAAAGACACAAATGGAAGTGGTCAAATCAATTCAGTCCACAGATTGACAAAGCCAGGAAACATAACAACGATACTTTGACGGCGGACTGCTGTTTCTGCACCTCACACTAGTTTCAATTAAAGCAACAAGCCCTTGCACCAGCCGTTGGGTGATGCCTCTGTACGTCAGATCCTAAGCAATTGAGGGGTTGGGCGTGCGCAGGTGATGAAGTTCAAGGAGTCAATGTTTAGTTTTTCAAATGAGTCTTTATTTTCAATTAGTTAGTTCTCACAGAATTGGAGATTTTATGATCAGCCAACGCGTTTCGTTCTCATGACGAGAACTTCGTCAGGGCTGAAATTAACATAAACATACATTTAAAAAATGAAATTTCTCACAACACAGAAGGGAAAACAGACCAAACGATAAAGAAAGACATGAGTTCCCCATGTCCAGGAAAAAGAAATTATAATTGTGTCACAATCTGAAAACAATTTCAACCTAAAGATAGAAGAGCAATCAATTGGTATTTTAAATGCACTCTAGGCTCTATAATCGGGTGTTACAAAAGATGGAGCAAGAGTATTGAAAGACATAAAACATAAAATGGAGTTTTGCAGAGACAGAGCAAAAATAATGAGAGACACAAAACATAATTACATCACATTTTTAAAAACGTCAATATGAAAAACGAAACGTATTTGTTAGGAACCTCATTAGGTCAAGTCGTTTGCAGACTGGGTGGTTGCCAAGGTGTAGAACAGAAATTCCTAATTCGAGTTATAACAGATAATAGCACACGTATCTAACATGTGACGGAGAACACGTTTAGTCACTGAATAATACATATATAAAGAGGGAGAGACGTACGCTCAAGGAGAGTAAGGCAAGAAAGCCGTGCATTTTACCTAATAATCGAAGATGGGTGTCAGATGAGTTTATCAAGTGATTAATATATACAGAAAAGAGAGAGATTTAGAACGGGCTAAAGTAGGATGAAGCTAGCGGGCCGTGCACCTCACCTAACGGGCTGTGAGGGGTAAAATATTGGATTATTAAAAACGGATTAGTGGTTAGGTCTCACCTCAGTAGGCGAGTATCATTCCTTTGATGTAAAGAGTAAATGGTGAGAATTCCGCACTTCACAGGTATACTAGGTAAATTTGACCTAGCTCCAATGTGACCTGTAAACCATAAACCGTAAAAGCTAAAAGGTAGTATAAAATATCACAGCAGTTTGTAAAGGAGGTGAGTAATATAACTGCAGTCTGGACTGGATTATCTCACCTTTCGTATAGGATTCGAATAAGCGATCCTTTAACTAAGTCGATGTTCCAGGTAAGTATTCTGGAAACACTCAGGATATCGCAGGGCCTCAATCGGCCTATGTAGTAAATCTAAAATCAAATTAAATCGGAATGCTTAGTCATAATAAAGAAAAGGGCGCTTTTGCTATTTTAGTACTATGTACAAATCAAAGAAATACGGGGCGACTGTCTGTCCAGTTATTGTTGCTAGAATAGCGTTAATATATACTAAAAAGGGAAAGTTACCCCCATAAGTGCCCCGATAATTGGTATGAACGAGGTGGTTTCGCCTTTCGGTGTTGTGTTCATTTCAAGACCAATTGTGCCCCCAAGTGGTATAAACTGGTGGCACCAGGTTAATGAAGCTAATTTCGGGAATTCAATATCGTAATTTTGACAAAGTAACAGTTTAAATAAGCGTGACAGGATTCCAGTCTTTTCTAAGTTCAATAAGTTCCAGGAAATCTAAAAGGACCACAGGAAATTGGAATTTGAATACAAGGTTTGGGCGTAAAATCGTTATAAGTAGGGCTACTAACCCTTGACCAACCCAGCACCCTAATGATTCCATCTGTGCAGTAAGCAAGGTTCTAATGCTCATTTAAACATTTACGAACCCAGAGCAAAAAAGGCCCGTGGTGATAGTAAGAGCGTACCTCCTCCCCAAAGTCCTTACCTCAAGTTACGAGTTCTGCTGCCAGAATGAGCGAGGACCGGTTTTGGCGCCAAGCTGACTTTTAAGGGGAAAGTCTACAGACCGAGGCTGTCACTGACGCTGTTAATTGGCATCGTCATCACGTAATGTACGTGGTGGAATTGATGGGACACAGATTTGGTTGTTCTAAAAACCAGGAAGTGGACAGGGTGATTTAACCCATACATGGTGGCCATATCAGGGATATGTATGAAAATGTCAAGGAAACCGGGAAAAAAAAGAAAGTTCTTGAAATCGGTGGGCAACGTGAAATTCTAGTTCAGCAGTATAATGAGTAAGGGGACAGTAAGCAGAGAGAAAAAAAGGATAATATATCTAAAAATTATTGTACCAACAGGTCAGCATATATTCTATGTTATATCAGTAAATTAGCATTAAAGAAAAGCGGAAATTGCATGTTTTAGATAATTACTAGCAAAGTGTCTAAATAAACGGCAAGGTTTGTATTTTAAAACCAGAACTTTCGTAGGATATAAGTGAGAAAAGAGGTCAGATGAGATGCTGCCAAGAAATTTATAAATAAAGGAAGATTAACAGTGCTTAGAAGTTGGTGTCTTAATGGACTTTATGTCTGAGTGCAAACACTTGATTATAGTTTCATTTACTATTGGAATTTCTTGCTGCACCAACGATGGATATAGACAGTATAATTCACGAAAATCACCATGTCTGGGTACAATCATTAGGTTTGTTTTTTAAAAACAGAACTTTCGTAGGATATAAGTTAATCCATGTTCTTAAGGCATGTTATCATACATCGAAGTGACACGCAACTGAATCAGAAGACCAGTTATATCTGTTGATAAGTGAAAGAAAGAAACATTTTTAAGCTTACAGGTTGATTTTCCATATGACCCAATCAGCCCTGTCATATCCCGGGTGTTATGGATTTTCCTCCAGAAAGAAATGCATCTCATTATCGGTGTTGTGCCCATGTGTGACAGCCCGTAGCCTTCAAATCCACTTAGCCTCACACTGTCTGAGACGGAGTTCCCTGTTTCCACCCCGCTTTCCTGATTCAACATGCTCTATCCCAGAGAACCAGAAAATGTGGTCTCCAGGGTGAAAAATAGAAAAGTGTTCTGCAAGTGGATACCTGTTGTCGCCATGTATGATGGCTCTCCTGTGTTCTTGAATACGGAGTTTGAGGTTCCTTTTGGTGCTGCCAACATAAATTAAATTGCACGGGCAACCAATCAGATATATCACATAAGTAGAGTTAGCAGATGCCAGTTACGTTTAAACAGCCTGAAGATTTCATCACTGTGTGTAGTGTATTCAGCTATAAAACGTACATTCTTGTTGTTTCTGCCCTCTTTCTTGTTTGTGGTGTGTTCAGCAAGGGTGGAATCTCGTTCTAAATTATGTGCTCTCTCTTCTGCTATTTGTAAGGTCCTTTGGGTGTAACCTCTGGCCTCAAATCTCTTTTTTGCCTCTGTGCTGTTCCTAGAGAAAGGCCCCTCCTCACTACAATTGCGTCTGATTCTGACCATTTCTCCAAATGGTATGTTATGAATTACAGAGCTAGCATGGGCACTGCTCGCATGTAAAACACTGTTACATGCAGTTTTCTTGCGATAGAGTGAGCTATGTATCATATGTCCATGACAGTAAGGACATATTGGGCAAATTTAAAGACTTTTGCTGGTCCGAAGACTTACTCTTTGTGACCTTTGATGTAGTCAGTCTATACACTTGCATTAGCCACCGCAATGGACTCTTAGCAGTCAAATCCTTCCTGGATAGGGAGAGTGCTGACCACTATGAACATAACGAAATGATACTCGAGACGATTGAGTTGATTCTGACTAAAAATTACTTCCTCCATGAGGGGACCTGGTACCATCAAAGGCAAAGGACTGCCATGGGTTCCAGGTTTGCTCCTTCGTACGCCTGCCTCTTTATGGGGTGGTACGAGAGGTAGCATGCCTGGGGCAAATGTGCCTCACCCTGGATCGATCACATCGTATTCTGGGGGAGGTACATCAACGATATTATCTGTCTGTGGTCAGGATCAGAGGCCTCCTTGTGAGATTATCACACATACTTGAACAATAACCCTTATAATGTCAGTCTTACTATGGATTTTCATCCAGAGAAAATAAACTTTCTTGATCTACACCTTTACATTAAGGAGGGAGTGATACATAGCTCACTCTATCACAAGAAAACTGCATGTAACAGTGTTTTACATGCGAGCAGTGCCCATGCTAGCTCTGTAATTCGTAACATACCATTTGGAGAAATGGTCAGAATCAGACGCAATTGTAGTGAGGAGGGGCCTTTCTCTAGGAACATCACAGAGGCAAAAAAGAGATTTGAGGCCAGAGGTTACACCCAAAGGTCCTTACAAATAGCAGAAGAGAGAGCACATAATTTAGAACGAGATTCCACCCTTGCTGAACGCACCACAAACAAGAAAGAGGGCAGAAACAACAAGAATGTACATTTTATAACTGAATACACTACACACAGTGATGAAATCTTCAGGCTGTTTAAATGTAACTGGCATCTGCTACAGGAGCTACCCAGCCTGAAGGGTGATATAAGCAAAAACCCCTCTATCACATACAGGAGAGTGTGTACCCTTAAAAACAGACTGTGCCCCAGTTATGTAACAACCACGAAAGAAACAGGTAATTGGCTGCCAGAGAAACCTAATGGGTTTTATACCTGCACTTCTTGTAATATCTGCAACTTTGGTGTCAACAAAACAATAAATTTTTCACACAATGGATCGAGAGAGCACAAGATTAAACAGTTCATTAACTGTAACTCTACTTATGTGATATATCTGATTGGTTGCCCGTGCAATTTAATTTATGTTGGCAGCACCAAAAGGAACCTCAAACTCCGTATTCAAGAACACAGGAGAGCCATCATACATGGCGACAACAGGTGTCCACTTGCAGAACACTTTTCTATTTTTCACCCTGGAGACCACACTTTCTGGTTCTATGGGATAGGGCATGTTGAATCAGGAAAGCGGGGTGGAAACAGGGAACTCCGTCTCAGACAGTGTGAGGCTAAGTGGATTTGTAGGCTACGGGCTGTCACACATGGGCACAACACCGATAATGAATTGCATTTCTTTCTGGAGGAAAATCTATAACACCCGGGATATGACAGGGCTGATTGAGTCATATGGAAAATCAACCTGCAAGCTTAAAAATGTTTCTTTCTTTCACTTATCAACAGATATAACTGGTCTTCTGATTCAGTTACATGTCACTTCGATGTATGATAACATGCCTTAAGAACATGGATTAACTTATATCCTACGAAAGTTCTGTTTTTAAAATACAAACCTAATGATTGTACCCAGACATGGTGGTTTTCGTGAATTACAGTTATATTACTCACCTCCTTTACAAACTGCTGTGATATTTTATACTACCTTTTAGCTTTTACGGTTTATGGTTTACAGGTCACGTTGGAGCTAGGTCAAATTTACCTAGTATGCCAGTGAAGTGCGGAATTCTCACCATTTACTCTTTACATCAAAGGAATGATACTCGCCTACTGAGGTGAGACCTAACCACTAATCCGTTTTTAATAATCCAATATTTTACCCCTCACAGCCCGTTAGGTGAGGTGCACGGCCCGCTAGCTTCATCCTACTTTAGCCCATTCTAAATCTCTCTCTTTTCTGTATATATTAATCCCTTGATAAACTCATCTGACACCCATCTTCGATTATTAGGTAAAATGCACGGCTTTCTTGCCTTACTCTCCTTGAGCGTAAGTTTCTCCCTCTGTATATATGTATTATTCAGTGACTAAACGTGTTCTCCGTCACATGTTAGATAAGTGTGCTTTTATCTGTTATAACTCGAATTAGGAATTTCTGTTCTACACCTTGGCAACCACCCAGTCTGCAAACGGCTTGACCTAATGAGGTTCCTAACAAATACGTTTCGTTTTTCATGTTGACGTTTTTAAAAATGTGATGTAATTATGTTTTGTGTCTCTCGTTATTTTTGCTCTGTCTCTGCAAAACTCCATTTTATGTTTTATGTCTTTCAATACTCTTGCTCCATCTTTTGTAACACCCGCTTATAGAGCCTAGAGTGCATTTAAAATACCAATTGATTGCTCTTCTATCTATAGGTTGAAATTGTTTTCAGATTGTGACACAATTATAATTTCTATTTCCTGGACATGGGGGAACTCATGTCTTTCTTTATCGTTTGGTCTGTTTTCCCTTCTGTGTTGTGAGAAAGTTCATTTTTTAAATGTATGTTTATGTTAATTTCAGCCCTGACGAAGTTCTCGTCATGAGAACGAAACGCGTTGGCTGATCGTAAAATCTCCAATTCTGTGAGAACTAACTAATTGAAAATAAAGACTCATTTGAAAAACGAAACAATGACTCCTTGGACTTCATCACCTGCGCACGCCCAACCCCTCAAAAGCCAGGAAACATGTTAATAAAACTGTTTCTGCGTCCCTCAGAGACCATCATATGGTCTGTATCTATAACAACAATCTGCGTTTTGACATGCATGGAATTTATAGAAATGATGGAGTGCACTTTACAGATGAAGGCAACAAAGTGTTTTTTAAGGAACCTGAAACTCTGCATCCGGTCTTATGTGTAGCTCTCATATACACACAATCAACACAAAGGCTCTTGTCTTAGTCAGCCTAGTACCCAAAATATTTTGAAGTTTTTTTCTAAAGAGTTTTTGGGGATCTTCGCATGGACAAGTCGCAAAAACAGAAAACAAAAACAGTCATTCAATGGCCACCAACACATGCAAAAATAATACATTAAAAAATCCATTCTGATCATTGCCCCACACACATTACTATACACATATTTCTTTCAAAGCATGTTTAAACTCATATTTTTGTACTAAGTTTCTTTAGAAACCATCTTTCAGAGCTATTTTCCATTTTTGTAGTTATTCGGGCCGTCGCAATGACGTTGTTAAATGCGACGATTGCGCCTTTCCCATAAAGTGAAAACACATATATGCACACACATTACCAGTATTCTACACACTAGATGTTTATTACTGTACACTTCAAACTCATGTTTTTCTGCTGTATTTCTAGGACAACCATCTCTAAAACCTATTTTCCGTTTTTGCGGTGAGGCCGGAGATCGAGATGACGTCGGTAATCGTGATCCCTGTGGTTAAGTCGTGAACGCAGAAAGCAAAAGCAGGAATTCAATAGCCACCACCACATAATTGTTTTTTAACTATATCATTAAATCTAATCATCACAGTAGATAACTCACTATATAAATAACTCTATAAAAACATTTATCAATATCTCAATAACAATGCATACTAATGATTCATTTATATATATTTTTAAATATTTTCACCAATATTCGCAACAGCGTTGATAGTCGTGATGTACCGTGATGATGCTCGTGGGCCGCGTTGGTGGTCAAGGAGTCGCGCACGATTAAAAAAATCAATTTTGGACATATAACTTCTGTCAGTAACATCTCCATTTCTCAACCATGGGGTCAGAGTATCTCCACCCTAACCCCGTATGTGTGCTTTTACACAGATTTTCAGCCCCTGGAACCATTCCAGAGCAATAAAATAGTGGCCGCAACTTTCTGTTCAGGTTGCGTCCAGCCAATCAGAGCATTCCTGTTGACGTGTGTATTCACAATTAATCGTGAAACCACCGCCAAATATCCAAGGCCTGAGATATCACTATAATTTTAAACTTAAGTTTCTCAAAAACTACTGAACCGATTTACAACAAATAAGCAAAAAGCACTTCTTTGAACCAACATCTACCTCCCTGCCAAATGTGGTGTAAGTCCGTTCAGCAGTTCAGGCTGTAGAGGTGGCTAAAGGTTGCTATGGGAATTAACATTACAAATGCAACCTTATTTCAATCCCCAAGTTCTCGGTCCCCACTGCAAGGATCACCCCCAAACTTTCCCAATCCATAGTACCCACCGTGACACTTTTTGGGCAAAATTTCAGGCATATTGGTCAAATGATGTCAAAGTTATAACCAAGTAAAAAAAAGCTTTTCCTATGGAAACTAGGTTCTAACTATAACTACCTACTGGTGACCACCAGTAGGTTATATATATATATATACAAGGACACTTGGTTGTCCGAAACGCGTCATATGGCTATGCAAATAAAGACCTGATTCTGCCACAATATATTGGAGTCCGTGACTCTCTCTTCGCCGGCTGGGAAGTGGGGAGAGCCGAAAAACTTGTTTGAATATATATATATATATATATATATATATATATATATATTATATTACTGCTCTGTGTACACCAAGTTTGGAGCACTCTCGAACGGGTGCTGGCGTAAGCGGCGGTGTGTCCGCGAAATCAATACAAGCTCCTTTATTCCTCCTCCCGGAACAAAGATAAAGGGGCTTGTATTGATTTCGTGGACACACCGCCGCGACGCCAGCACCCGTTCGAGAGTGCTCCAAACTTGGTGTACACAGAGCAGTAATTTTAAAGAGGAGTCGTCGCCGCTGCAGTACGAGAAACCAACAGTACGGTGTTTGGAAAGCAACGACCCATGAATCGGAGGAGGCACAGGAGGTTGACGGACCGTACACCGGTAAGCAGTCTATACGTTGTTAACTGCTGGGATAAGTACAAGCGGCAGAACGAGGGGTTTGGTTTTGCAATAAAGAAGTATCCTGAGATTGAAATACTGAACTGCAGGAAACATGTTCAGCGAGTCGGCACGCCGCGAAGCGGCAAAGGACATCTTTAAAAAACATATGGAGACAGAGCGCCCGAATACTATCAGCGAATCAAGATTGGCCAATAGCTTGAGCATCAGATTTAGTAAGCTAGAAAGGCTTTACGAAAGAGAGATGTGCAAGTGGTGGGAGGCAACCTCCCTCCAGAATTATATAGATGTCAACAGGGTGCCAAGGGGGTTACATATTTATACGGTGCCAGCCTATGAAAATCCAGACCCGCTCCTTCTGGAAGAATGGGCTGAGCACACTGCCCAGTCCAGCAAGGGCATGCTGAATATATTAGTCAAGTTTGCATGGAGCGACAGAGACAAGGCCCTGAAAGAAATCCAAGAGATGGAAGAAGAATTACTAAAGGAAGAGGATAAAAACTAATTGGAGGAATTAAGGGAACAAATGAAAAACGATTGATAAAATATGAATTAAAAATTAAACAAAGGAAACAGGAAAAATTTGAAAGAGACGAAAAAGATTATTTACAAGGAAGGGTTTTAACTTTCGCGAAAAAGTTTGATGGGCCAAGGAAAGAATTGTCTCTGAGGTCGAACAAACCAGTCGCAGAAAGAGTTGAAACATCAGAATCAGAAGTGACCGAAAATGAGTTATCGGGTGATGAAAATGCTAGCACTTCAGGAAACAAATTGAGGCAAACTCCTTTTCACGAGGAGTTTCAATTAATCCGTCAATCATGGTTGAGAGGTGGGAAAAGCAAGTCGTCAGAATACACCACCGAAAAACCAGAAGGGGAGGGTGGTGTAGAAAAAGGAAACATGTCCCCTCGAGTGACACGCAGCAGGAGGGGAAAGAAGTGGCTATAAATGGGGAAAATCTAACTGTGGTAAATCTTACATCAAAAGTCCTCACAACCACAGAAAAAGAGGTACTAAAACTCGGACTAACGTTCTCTCCTAACAACCAAATGGAGTATACCCAGACAAGGATAGATATCTTCAAATTTATTCGAAGATTAAAATTACACAAGTATTTTAAACTGAAACCCACATTTAAAGCTACAAAGACAAGATCACAAATAACAACAGCAATGGATATTCTAACAGTTAATGATCTACCAGCTTTGGAAACTTTGGAACATTTACACACGGAACAAGATAGTGATTCAAGCAATAATTTTGACATCGCACAGAGAACAATGCGAGTGGGCATTGAACAGCAAACAGTGGAGAGCCCTTTCAAACCTGTGTCTCAATTTTTTCCACAAATGCCAGTAGACGCTATAGACGTCTTTTCAGAAGCTGTGAACAATGACTTACTGAATTTCAGAATAAGGAGAAAACATCCTAAGAGAGTGCGAAACATGACGAAAGAGGGAAAAAAAGCGTTTGAGAATCTGTTAAAGGATACTTCGATAATCTGTAAGCCTTCTGACAAAGGCGGCAATGTCGTGCTCCAGACAAGGGAACAGTACTGCAATGAAGCCTTGAGGCAACTGTCAGATAGTAGACACTACGAAAGAACTACGAAAGAAAATTACAATGAAAGTATTAAAAGTTACCACTCTCTTATCAAAAAATGGTATGACAAAGCAATGTTGGGCACAGATGACCCAACATGACACAGATGACCCCCGCAGGGGTCCTCCCTCAGCCCGACCCTCTTCAACGTCTACATGGCGCCACTCGCCACCATCGTCAGATCCCACGGACTCAACATTGTGTCATACGCTGACGACACCCAACTCATCCTCTCCCTAACCAACGAACCCAACACCACCAGACACAACTTCCGAGAAGGCATGGAAGCCGTCGCCAAATGGATGAAAACCAACTGCCTTCAGCTCAACACCAACAAGACGGAAGTACTCATCATGGGACCAAACCCCAATGCCTGGAACGACACCTGATGGCCTCCCGCCCTCGGAAACCCTCCCACCCCCAAGGACCACGCACGCAACCTGGGAATCATCCTGGACTCCGAGCTCAAAATGGACCGCCAGATCAATTCAGTCACGTCCTCCTGCTTCCACACCCTCCGCCTCCTACGCAAGACTCTCAAATGGATCCCCCCTGAACACAGGAGAACCGTCACGCACACCTTGGTCACCAGCAGACTAGACTACGGCAACGCACTCTACGCCGGAATAAACAAAACCTCACCCGCAAGCTACAGAACATCCAGAACGCCGCCGCAAGACTGGTCCTCAACCTGCCAAAACACAGCCACATCTCCCAGCACCTTTGCACACTGCACTGGCTCCCCATCGAAGCAAGAGTCACCTTCAAGATGCTCACCCACGCACACAGGGCCCTCCACGACACCGGACCAGCATACCTGAACAGCAGACTCAAATTCCACGCACCCCAAAGAGCCCTGCGATCAGCCCAGCTCCACTACGCCGTAGTCCAACGCACCAGGAAAACCAAATCGGGAGGCCGCTCCTTCTCCTTCCTCGCAGCCAAGGCCTGGAACGCCCTTCCATTCCACCTCAGACAGACAGCAGCGCTCCCCACCTTCGTAAGAAACCTCAAAACCTGGCTCTTCGACGGACCCCCCCCCGAGGCACTGGAGCCTGCTACCCCCGCACCTTGAGACCCTCACGGGTGAGTAGTCACGCTTAATAAACACCTGATTGATTGATTGATAGAGTATTTAAATAACAATAACATAAATTTACACTTCTCAAGGGAAGTTAGTTCAGTGGCAGTGAACTACCTTGACCTGAGAGTATTTATAGCTGAGGGAAAACTGAATACAGCACTATATAGGAAACCTACGGCGGGCAATTCAACACTTCACGCCACCAGCAGTCACCCACCAAAGTTGATACAAAGCATTCCCTATGGAGAATTTTTAAGGTTGAAGAGGAACAGTTCAAGGAACTGTGACTTTGAGGAAGCAGCCAGGGAATGTGCAATTAGGTTCACTATGAGAGGCTATGATACCGATCTACTAGACAGATCTTTGAATAAAGTCAGAGCTATTTCTAGAGAACAGCTAGTACAAGTGAATAAGAAGGTCATGAAAAACAAAGAAGGAGAAAAATTTAGGATGATCACCACTTATTCAGAGGAAGCCAATTTCTTGAATAAAACTCTTCGAAAAAATTGGCATATTCTAAAAACGGATATGACCATTAGCACGGACATACCAGCATTTCCTTTGGTGACATTTAGGAAGGCAAGCTCTTTAAAGGATATGCTAGTCCACAGCCATTTGGACAATGACACACCGAAAAAAGGAACTCTCAAAGAAATGAGAAGCTTTTTTCCGTGTGGAAAATGTAAAGCTTGCAGTAACAGTAAAAAGGTTTTAAGTTATGAGATACCGGAGGTGAAAAAACGTAGATCGGTAACTAAATTCATAACTTGCCATACTGCTTATTCGGTTTACTGTTTAGTATGTCCATGCGGGTTAAAATACATAGGCAGCACCATTCATCCGATCAAGGTCCGCATATTAGAGCATATGCGGGCCATTACGAAACAAGATACGTCTTATCCAGTGGCGAGGCACTTTGCCAGTAAACACCAAAGTAACAGGGACCTGTTACAGTATTTTGGCCTGGACCATGTCCCCAACAACATAAGGGGAGGGGATAGGATTTTAAAATTACATAGACTAGAGTCACGTTACATTATTTATTTGCAAACCAAATCCCCAAAAGGTTTAAACTGTGGGGAAGAACTAGCAGTACATTTGGGCGAATAATAGAAAAAAGAAGGCAGATACACGGCGCAATGAGGTGTATTTTTCAATATGTTTTTGTTAATTAGATGTCTTTAATATACAATATGAATTTGACAGAGGACCTAGCCGATACATGGCATGATAGTATAAATCTGTTGCCCCTCTAGCCGATATACGGCGAAATTTAACAATATGTTTTAATTTTGTGCTGACACATTTTGAAATGTCAATATGCAATGTGGAATTGAATGACATCGAGATGGAAAATGAAATGATTATGCCAGGGATAACTTTGGTCATTTGATGATATTACGTAAATATGTGATGAATTGTAGAAATGCAACATACGACCTACGTTTAAGATTCACCATGAAAATGAGTTATATAATTACGGCATAAAAGATCATGTAAAGATGGCGCTGACCTTGAAAAATGAAAATTGGTGCATTTTCACTGTCAATGTAAAGGTACTGAGTTTTAAAAATTACCGCGTCGGGTGTGTCAGTAACACCGACGAAAGCGTAAGCCGAAACGCGTTTGTTGTTGCGTTGGGAACAAAACTACTTTGCAACCATCCCCGCGAGTGCTGGCTTTTGTTCCGGGAGGAGGAATAAAGGAGCTTGTATATATATATATATATATATATATATATATATATATATATATATATATATATATATATATATATATTCTTAATAAACAAGAGTATCCAATGGATCCGACATGTGAGGGGCTGTCGTCGGTAATAAGGGAAGATGTAAAAGGGGCTAATAGATGCACCTTTGGGGGGGCTTCCTTGTATGTAATAGCACTTACATTTTACCAACGAGACATAGGTGAGAATTTGGTGGCATTTGATTTACGTACTCATCATCTAACCAAATCGAATATCCGTCTCAAGCATAAGCTCCCCGAGATAACCACATTGACTAATGCCTCTCTCCCTTTATCATCTCCTAGAGGGGTGTCACTGCTAAGGGAAATAGATTGTTAGCCACATATACCCTCTTGCACAGCTAACCAGGCCCTGTCACTGGCACAGATAGATAGACCCACCACTCATTCATTATTTGCAATCCCCAGCCCAGTGATAACAGTCACCAGTACAAAGAGTAGTCTGATGAGATCCGTACTGGGGAACTCAGATTCTGGGGCCGGTATTTCATCAGGGACACATCTTGCACCTCACCAAATATCTCTACTGTCATGGAACATTGCTGGGCTAAGGTCTAAGGTTGCCTCCTCGAACTGGAACGCCTTTAAAGAACAACACAATATTTGCCTACTCCAGGAAACATGGTCAGTAGTCCCAGTCTTTTGCCCAGGGTATTTGAATTATTATGCCCCAGCAATTCATGGCAGTAAGGGTCGCCCATTGGGGGGGCTAACTATCTGGATTCGCCAGGACATTGGTCTTAAGATCCAGGAGCTCCCGACAGAGAGTCCAGATATCATTGCCATTCGGCTGTTAACCAGTTGTTATAGCAATATTGATATCTATAATATATATGCAAGAGGGGTTAGACGTGGGAGGAAATCTGACATTATAGCGGCTGTAGATGAGCTTTTGGAAAAACAAGCAGGAGAATCTTCAATCATAATAGCTGGAGATTTTAATGTAACATTTGAACCATTGGACTGTGAGGACAATGACCTGGCAGCTGAGGAAGACCTAATATGGGACGTGCCTAATTTAGAGCTATTCCCAATAAAAAGGTTTACAGACGCAGGGATACAACTGAAAGCATTCTGCCTAGAAAGAGGTATAAGGGCGGTGAATGGCAGAAGCATCTCTGATAGGAAAGGGGCTAGCACGTATAATAACGGCCACCATTCTAGTCGAATTGATTACCTCCTTGTTGAATTAATGCTATGGCACGCCCTTACGGACATGGTTGTCACAGAGTGAGTGGAGAGTGATCATAACCCACTTTGCTCTACATTTCGTCTTATGCAACCAGATGAATCAACACATCCCCCTAACTTAACAACTGCTAGAGACCTATTGGTTAGTAATGATACACAGAGGCTTAAATGGTCTAATATACTGGAACAATCAGACAAATTGTCCTCCATCAGCAAGGATGTGGAAGATGCGGCAGCAGAGATGGTGGCTGTCCGCACTAATTCTCAGCCATTAGGCTTGATAACTACCATCCATAATTCCTTATTCGACAGAATGCGATCTTATTTACAAAGACCCCATAGTGGCAGGGGCTCCCATGCTAAACACCAACATAATTGGTACAACAAAGAATGCAAGCTAGCTTGTAAACTTCTAGGGGAAGCTATTAGATCGAAAAATTCGAGTATGATAAAGAACGCCAGGAAGACATGCAAAACAGCGCAGGTCAAGGCAAAAAAGAAAGGGACGAGGGCAGATGGTAGGAATTGAAACTTGCATGTACAAGGAGTAATCTCCAACATTTTTGGTCTCTTGTAAAATGGTGTAGGGGTGGGCACCCCTCTCCCCCAGAAAACTATGTTGATCCAGATAGGTCATATCTATTCTTATATTTGATCTGGTGTTCATCCACCCTTCTGGAAATTTCATTGCGGTTCACAACACATGTACCTTTCCTTACCAACCCTGGAGGAGATAGACTGGTTTTAGGAACTCTATCTTTGAGAGAGGTAAACGGGGAAATCCCTGTCACACTATTGGGGGTAGAGCGATAAGCCCAAATCGTTTCTTGTAAGGCACATTTGGCAGGGATACCCATAACTTCCGCCCTCTGTAGGCATTCTTTGAACATGCGGTTAATTCGCTCGACTAATCCATTTGCACGGGGACAATACAAAGCAGCCTTATGATGGGTAATGTCCCTGTCAGACAAAAACGCTTTCATATTTTCCGAGGTGAACTGCACACCATTGTCTGTAACAAGGATGTCTGGTATGCCCTCATCATAGAAAACACATTCCAAGAACTGTGTGAGAATATTAGTGTCGATTTGATGAACACATTTATAGACAACCCAACGAGTGTGATAGTCCACCAATACTAAGATGAAACGTTCATTCAACTTCTTAAGGTTCAGTGGACCTATAATGTCTAGAGCTAACTTGGACCATGGACGGTCCGGAACCTCTACCGGAGAAAGTGGAGGTTTGCAGGTTTGGTGGATCTTGTCACTGCGGCTTCAATCCAAACAATCCTTCACGATGTTTTCAGCCATTGCATCCATGCCCGGCCACCAGTAGTCCAAGCGGATTTTGTTCTTTGTGAGACTGCGCACTAAATGGCCTATGTGAGCGAGGTCAACAATCTTCTCTCTAAGACTCTCTGGTGGGACAATTTTCTCGCCTCTGCAAACAATACCTTCTTGTATGTTTAATTCCAACCTCACATCCCAGTACTTACACAGAGTTGCTGGAACGTCACCTTTTGCAGCAGGCCAACCATTCTTGAGGAATTCTTTGAGAGAACTCATTTCTGCATCAGTTTGCACACAATCATCCCATTCCTCCTTATTAAAACAAGTAAGTTTAAGTATAACACCATCGCATTCACTAGAAACAATTTCTCCCTCCACCACAGGCGGTGAACGGGTTAAAAAATCTGCTACAATGTTTTGAGTCCCTGGTACATACTTAACTTTGAAATTATACCCTTCTAGTCCTAGATTCCACCTGGCAATCCTAGGGGTGGTTCTAACTGACCCTTTCGTGGTGAATGCATACATGAGAGGACTGTGGTCAGTTTTAACGGTAAATCGTATGCCCCACAAAAAAAACCAGAAATGTTTGATCGCCCAAAAGCAGGCAAGTGCCTCTTTCTCCACCACAGAGTAGTTTACTTCTGCACCCTTAAGGGCACGGAAGGCAAAAGCAACAATCTGTTCTTTACCTTCTGCGAAATGGGTGAGACTAGCTCCCAGGCCTTTGTTGCTAGCATCCGTGCAAAGAATTGTGGGTTTGGTGGGGTCAAACCTACCCAGGGACGGGGCAGCAATAATGCTTTCCTTTACTGTTACAAAAGCATTCTGACAGTCATTAGACCATATAAAGGGGGTTCTGGATTTGAGCAAACTCCGCAGAGGTTCAACTATGGTGGCATAATTGCGAACAAATTTAGAATAATATTCTGATAGGCCCAGGAAATGATTTGAGATCTTCTACACAAGTAGAGGCCGCGGTGTTTTGGATTGCCTCCACCAAGTCCAGTTTGGGTTTAATACCATCCTGAGAGATGGTGTGCCCAAGGTACTCGACCGATCCCACTCCTATGTGACATTTCTCTTTTTTAAGAGTGAGACCAGCTTTTTCCAAGTTGGTTAACACCTTTCTGAGAGTGGTATTGTGTTCATCCAGATCCTTCCCATGGATGAGTATGTCATCTTGAAAGCAAAGGGTTCTGGGAAGGACTTTCAGAACGTGTTGCATGATCCTCTGGAAGGCAGCAGCCACAAAAGCCAACCCAAATGGCATACAAAGGTATTGGAGTGCCCCCAGAGGAGTTACGAAGGACGTGAGATGACGTGAATCAGGGTGGAGCTCTACTTGGTGGTAGGCTGAGGAAAGGTCTAGGACGCTGAAACAACTCGCTCCTTTTATAAGGGTGAGGACCTCATGAATGCATGGAAGGGGGTCCCTGTCCACCCAGATGTTCTCATTGAGGTCTCTTAGATCAACACATAACCTGATGTCATTACAAGAAGCTTTGGTGGTTAGAACAATAGGGGCCAACCACTGGGAGCATTCAATGGGTTCAATAACGCCTAGTGTCAATAGTCTGTCCAACTCAGCTTGAAGGGGGGGCTTGCATCATGTGAGGTATGGGCCTGACCTTGTGTGCAACCGGTTTGGCATTAGACTTTAGCTTAATAGAGTGTTGGTAATTCCTTAGTAAACCCAAATCTTTGGAGAAAACTTTGGGGAAATCGTTGCACACATCCATCCCCCCAACTGACGGATCCACCAAAAGAACTTGGTCAGGACTGTTGGAATCCAACTTGATGCCAAGTTCCCTTTGGTGCTTCCACCCTAACAAATTGGATCCTTTCTGGGTGACATAAATGTTGCCCACAGTATTCCTTCCCTTAAACCCAATCTCCATGGTGGTCATTCCAAGTAAAGGTATAGGATCCCCATTGTAACCACCCGGCTGGATATCTGGGGGTTGTATGTCTTCTTGCCAGGAAGGAAAGAGTTGAGAGAATACATTAGCATCCACTAAGGTGTATGGGGAACAAGAATCTGCAAAAACAGTCGCTGGTTTCTTGTCCAAAGTGATATTGCAAGAGGGAAAATTGGTGGTGTCATTGGTAACTATAAGTTGAAAGACTAATTTAGTGTCAGAAGGGGAGTCATGTTCAATCGACAAAACCGATTTGGAACGCTGTTCCCTACATACCCTGGCTAAATGTCCCTTTTTCCCGCATTTATGGCAAATGACAGAACAGGCTTGGCACACAGGATTGTTAGCTAGGTGGCTCGGGCTTCCACATCTGTAACACTTGAGTTTGGTACCAGAAGGGAAGTTGTTGGTTGTCTTACTCTTTACTTCTTTTCTCCCATCATGTTTGCTTATAGCATTGACTTCAGTGGATTTGTCCCCCTCCCCTTTCATGGCAAGCATGCAGTCAGCGGTATGCTCAATCCCCACAGCTATGTCAATGTCCTCTTTGAGATCAGGGTTAGCTACCAGAAGTCTTTCCTGAATCTTAGGGTTGTTGGTGCATCTAACCAACTGATCCCTGATGTGGGACTCTTGAAGAGACTCAAACTCGCATGTGTTCGCTAGGCCTTTTAAAGCAGCAATGAAAGGTTTAACTTTTTCACTTTTACCTTGTGTCCTTGAAAAGAGCTTATGCCTTTCTAACACCACATTTATTTTCTTACTAAAGTGTTTTTCCAGTTTGTTCACTGCTACCTGGTAAACATGTTCGTCCTCTTCGCTATCACCTTCCCCTTCTAAGGAGCCAGAGATATCAACATATGCCTTACGGCCCTCGATACCTAAGTTGTGCAATAGGGTATGAAGTTTACGCAATGTAGAACATTTCTCCCCACCAATGGCAATTAGATAGGACTCCAATAAACCAAACCATTGCTTCCATGGTAGTAAAGGTTTGCCCACCTCGTTTAGGAAAGGTAGAGGTTGTGACATGTTAGCTGTTGCCATGTTTGAATACAGGAAGATAATAAAGGGAAGTAAATATGTTTCACCAATGCAGAGAAATACTAGGGTACTTCTCTAAATAAGAGCACCAGTGTCCAGCAATAAGTTAATAAACATGCACAATGGAGAGTTCCCACTCTGGGTGAAGAAAAAAAAAAAGTAGTCTGGTAGAAGTTCAATAGTAGGAAGCTGTGCCTGTCAGCGTGAAACAGGCAGAGAACGAAGTAAAACACAGCGTAGCACTGTGAAGAAAATGAGGAACAGCTGTGCCCGTCAGCATGAGGTAACAGGCAGTGAAAACACAATAATGAAGGCATCTCACAGCGGAGCCAGGTTCCCATGCCGTGACAATATATGATTGATAGCTGTGCCCATCAGCGTGAGGTAACAGGCAGGGAATACACATTAAAAATAACAAGACACAGCAGAGTCAGGCTCCCACGCCGTGAAAAGAATGCGGCTAACAGCTGTGCCCGTCAGCGTGCAAAACAGGCAGTGAAAACACGATGAAGAAGGCACCTCACAGCGGAGTCAGGCTCCCACGCTGTGAAAGTACGTGGGTAACAGCTGTGCCCATCAGGGTGCAGTGACGAGCCGGCAGAGAGGAACAGAAACTCCTCAGAAGGTTGTCTTTTGAAGCAGCCATGCCCGGGAGAAGTGGCTGAAGGAACGGCAGAATGAGATCCAAGGCCGTCCTTGTAGCAGCCACGCCCGGGGATGAGTGGCTGTAGGGCGTGTAGAGATGATCCGGCGTTTCTCCCAAGCACGTACCGTGAGGCAGCCCCACCCAGGAAGGAAGGCTGAGGGGTGTCCGGCGGCGAAGGAAATTTCTCAAGAGACACTGAGGAAAGGCACCCCTGCAGTCAGCTAGTCGGAAACGCTCCCACACTGAGGTGAAGCAGAACGTGCCTCAAGGGTCGCGGTCGCTGGCTAGGAAACTCAGATCAGCAGTGCGAGTCAGCCAGTCGTGGAAACGCTCCCACACTGAAGCAAAGAAGGAATGCCTCAAGGGTCGCGGACGCTGGCCCCCGTGGGAGCTTGGACCGGCAGCGCGAGGCAGGGCACCTCACAAGAAACGCGGCTGACCCAGAACAGGGCAACGATGGAACAACAGCTTCGAAGGAAGCGCAAACGAAACGCGCTTGTGAACCTTCCACACAGGGCAGTAGGAGGCAATACACCCCCGGAGGTCACCAAGGAGAAGCAGGAAGGAAAATGCTCAACAGAGTGGCAACAGGCAGGGATCACCGCAGGCAAGGTTAATATCTTGATCCCAATCGCAGGGTGGAAAATGCAGCAGAAGAGGACACAGCCACAATAGTAGAGTGACGAAGCAGTCGCAGATCAGCAGGAGCAGAAGACCTGAGGTAAGTCAGGTTGTTACTTACAAGTAAATTGTAGAATTCATACAGCTGACACTGGAGAAAGCGTTGGGGGTGGTGGTGAACCGTCCCCACACACTGAATCGTCGCCAGTGTTACAAAAGAAGACAAAGCGTAGGTAGTTTCAGAGATCTTCTTTATTCGTTTTCATACTACCACAGGTTCCAGTCAGCTGGAGTCAGCTGTGGAATGTTGGCAAACAGGACAAGGGTGCTACCAACTGGGTCAAGGGAAGGGTGACGGAATGTACCAATAAAGGAAGGAGATTATAACAATTTCAAATGTGTGCCCTTTCTTAGTCAATCTGGAAGCGTTATGACACAGGGGTCGTGAATTAATGGCTTTCAGACAGTCGCGGCTCCTGGAGGGAGTGCTGTGGGGCGGGGCGGGGAGGGGCAGGGTGGGGGGTAGTAAACTCCGGCATACAGCCGAACGGAGTTAAGTACATAAATAAATAAATAAAACGAATTACATTGCGCGAGCTGCAACGGCAAATGGCGATGTGGCACGCGCAATGTAAATCATTTTATTTATTTATTTATGTACTTAACTCCGTTCGGCTGTATGACGGAGTTCACTACCCCCACCCTGCCCCTCCCCCGCCCCACCGCCCCACAGCACTCCCTCCAGGAGCCGCGACTGCTTTCAGAGGTCACCAGTGATCTCTCCAACAGAAAACAGCAACTGTTGGGTATTTACATCAGTGCTGTACTCTCGAATACACGCTTATTTATGGCTTCGTGCTCACCCGATTCAAGCGCTTTCAGAGCAAATCAATCTTTCATGACTTAGCAGTGTTATGAATGGGAAGAGTTCCAATCCGCTGCTCTGGATAAATTATTGTAAACAAACGTTTACTGCTGAGTCATGTTACAAGGCGCATGTTTTGCCACGTAAATGCATTAAGAAGGAATAGGAATGACTTACAGACTCATGCCCGGGGGCTCTCTTCACCAGATATAATGCACCGGATTGTGTCACTTCGTCGTTGTCAAGCTCTGTGTTTCTCTTGAGCTGTGTGCATTGTTTCAAAGACCACCAACAACAGCAGCACACTTTCAAAAGCAATACTCAACAACCAAGCACATCGCATTCGGTATCCTTTTATTTGTCTGCTTAAAGCGCTCCACGACATCTTTTAGTTTGAGTCGCTATACCCATGTTAATATACCCAAGTTAAAATGCAATTTTAACTTGCAATCTACAGTGTGGAGAGGAGTCAGTGCTGCCCTGTCAGCTGGGTCCAGTTATAAAGAGGAGGGGGACTGGAGCGACGTGATTGACCGTCCACAACTACTTGTCAATCTTGGCAATCACCCAACCTAATTATCTTATCTCCTTGGAACAAGGACCCTTTCTGCATGACATTGTCAGAAGCCTGGCGCTGATAAACAAGCACTTTAACCAAGGAAATCCACTCGGCAATGCATTAATACGTAAACGAAGTGCATAAATATTATTGAACACGTCACTACAATGTGGTTTCCCATGCATTAAGAAGGAATGACTACCAGACTCATGCCCCGGGGCTCTCTTCACCAGATATAATGCACCGTATTGCCTTACTCCGTCATTTCTTTCAGCCCTTTCACCAGGCGCCTGTGTTTTTTCCCACAGCACTGTTAACGCGTAATCCACTGTAATATCTGAATCCGAATCACGCCAGCAATTATCAAATGAAGTTTCCTATTTTTAGTTAAGGCAGCTAACAGATGCATTCATACGAGGATGGAAATACATTATGGAATGTTATCCTTTTTATGGAAACCGCAAATATATATGATTCTCAACATAAATTAAGTAGCTTGCAATATTGTGGCGTACAAATAATTGGATTCTATAATTATCATGCAGTGTGTACTTAAATACTGAATTTTATCCTGTTTACAAGTAATTTTAGATGCACATCACCAAGTGGAAACCAAAAGTTTTAATCTGATTAGATAGTTGACCACATATGGCCACCAGTACAACAAAGATTGCTGGAGACCATAGGCCTAATTTTACCTCTGTGTATTTTTTAAATCACAACTATGGGCATTTTGGGGTTAATGCAGTTGAAAAAAGATATTTTCAGCACTAAGCTCTTTGTATGATGTCCCTACTGCACAGGTGTTGACGTAGGGACTCAGAGGTCACAAGGCCTCCCGTACCAGGGCTGACCTAGAGCTCCATCAAACATATTTCTTATATGTCAAGTATTTCTTGTCAATATTTCCTGTCACGTGACTTGCATTATGACGCCAAGCATGTACAATGGCCGATGCTGTGGTTGGCCAAAGGATGTAGCCAAGAATTGGAGAATGTATCTGCGGCCCTAGTGGGATGATCTGTGCTGGAATTATTAATGGGTGTGTTAAGGTGCGGGAGCCACCTTTGCACAATTTAAATTGAAAAAAAAAAGTTCAACGAGCGAGCGAGCGGGCGCTAAAATACTAATTAAATTACACAGCGTACATGGCTGGCAAAGCCAACACGCATTTGCAATGCAATAGTTCTCGTATTTGCAAGAGTTTGAGCTATTGGCATTGTAAATGACAATGCCTTTTATTTACTAGGTTTGAAAACCTGCAAGCGGTGCGTAAACACAGGGAGGAGCAGTTACTACCAGCCTTGCTTCTCATAAGCAATGACTAGAAGTACAAAGTGCGGGGGCGTGGCTTGGGGGCCGAGGAGAATGGCGGCTGGCTGACGCCGCTCCGCGGTGGAATCCGAGGAATGTAGATCTTCGCCCGGTGGAATTGCTCCGATACCAGTTTTGACCACAGGACCGGCTGACGGAATCTGTGCTGCATCTGGAGATGCCTTTTGTTGATCGTGGTAAGCCCGCATTCCCGCTCATGCTGACTTAATCTTGTGGCGCGTCCCGTGACTGGACCGCGGCCGCCATTTTGTCTTCGGTTGGAACGTTTTTTCCTCGAGGAGCACTTTTCCACATCAATTGCTGTTTCTGTGCTTGGCAATGACAACAGGATATTCTAAAGGTCATTCAATATATCTCCTTGATGTATTCTTCTGTTGAAGGTCACGGATGATACATTTTTAGTTTGTAGTCTGCATTCTACTACAATAGCTGGCTCTATAATACTAGAAATGCTGCTTCTTTTTCTGGTTGTACTCCATCTTTGAAGCTCCTGATAGTGGCATACAATCCTCACAGCTGGTGATAACACTTTTGCCTAATAATATTGCGCTACGCCTATTTCTTGGCAATTTCTTGGCAATTTTTTGACATTTCACCGCTCATTCTTCATTTCACTGTTGAATATATATGTCTATGGGGAGAACCAGGACTGGCCGGGGCACTGTCTCATCTTATGCATCTATTCTACGTCCAAAATCTACTGTAGTGCCTACCTCTAACCCCTTTTCAGTTCTACAGAACGACATGGAGGACTCAACACAAACTACTATGCCTCATCTTGCTGAGTCTTCTTCCAGTTCGTCTACATCTGCGCCTACTTCTAGTTCCGTTTCACCTCAGGTCAGCGGAAAAATTGCGCCTAAACCAATTTCTTCATCTTCACTATCCTCCACCAAACGTGTTAAAAAGGATCCTCCTTCGCCTGTCATCTCTCTTCCACCTGCCTCTCTGGAACTTCTTCTAGATAAAATACGTGCTCTTAAGCCATACATGGAGGAGACAAATACTAGTCTACAAGCTATGGAGGATAACTGGTCTTCGCTTAAAGTCAAAATGACTTCTGTGGAATGTCAAATCGAAACTCTACAAGTCTCTTCACAATAGATTCCTCCTATGAAAGCAGAAATGCTTCAGCTTCAGAAACAAATAGAAAATCTTGAGAACCGTAGATGACGCAATAACCTACGAATATATGGTTTAGCTGAAGGGTTGGAAGAATCCAACCCAATAGCCTTCTTTCAATCTTTTCTCCCGCATGTACTAGGAATTCCAGAAGCTCCCTCTTTGAACATACAAAGAGCTCACAGGCTCGGGCATCCTCCATCTACTCCCTCATCTCAACGTAGACCAAGGGGTGTAATACTCTACTTCTTAGAATACACTGACTTGATGAAAGTTTTGCAGGCAGTCAAATTTAAATGTCGTATCTCTTGGCAAGGTTCACAATTATTTTTCTCACAGGATTATGCCAAAGTCACTGCGGATAAAATGAAATGTTTTCTTGCCATGAGACCAGCGCTACGTGATTTAAACGCCAGATTTGGTTTGATCCACCCTTGCCGCTTCAAAGTCACTTATAAAAATAAAACAACCACCTACGAGGATCCAGCTTTACTTCAATGTGTTCTTGATAATTGCAGAGAAGACTCTATGGAATTCACAAGATCATCTTCTTCATGAAAATAACATTGTTTTCCTATGCCAACTGTAATTTTATATTGTTTCTCCTCTCCTTTTCTCAAGACAGAACTTGATTAATTGTCCTTATGTCTTCCTTTTTTAGGTGTCAATTCCTTCTGTTTCCACCTCCCAATGTATAATACCGTCTGGACCATATCTTTCCCCGAGATTTCCCCCGGAGTTGTTTCGCTGGTTTTTCGTCTTCTCGTTTTTGTCGCCTCAACACCCTCCATTCATGTTTAAGTCTTTGGTATGTTTCATTGTTCTCCTTATATATATTTTCTATATTTTTTATCTTTCTTTCTCTCCCTCCTATCCATCCTTTTCCCTCCTTTCTATCTTCCTCTTCTTTCCTGCTTATTACATCCTTAACCTTTACCTATTCCTTTTTATTCTTATTGAGTGCTTTACTAATGGTTATTTTGATTATTGCAAGTTTTTTATTATGTTCTTAATTGCTGTAAATTGTTATACGCTTTTCTCTTATGTGTATATTTTTGGATAAATGACGCTCCGTGTTATTACATGGAATGTCAAAGGTTTGGGTACGCCTATTAAAAGGCAGAGAGTTCTTGCCCATTTAGCGAATTTAAAGGCGGATATTTTTTTTTACAAGAATCCCATCTTGTTACTTCAGAGGTTTTGAAACTTAAACGTCAACGGGTAGGAACTGTGCTTTCATCTCCTGGTACAAGCAAGAAGAATGGGACAGTGATTCTTTGTCACAAAAAACTTAAAATTTCCCTTCTATCTGAGGACTCAGACGACGAAGGCCATTGGGTAATTGTTCATCTTAAAGTTAACAATGTTCCTGTTTCTTTATTTAATATATATGCTCCTACTAAACCTGATAATTTTTGGCCTCACATTTCAACTCTTTTAATGTCTATTTCTGCACCTTATGTTCTTTTTGGCGGTGATTGTAACTTAATTGTTGACCCATACATAGACTGTTCCTCCAAGGCAACTTTCACCCCTTCTCCAATGCACCAACATTTCAACACTTTAATTTCCCATAGATCCCTTGTTGACTCTTGGAGATTCTGCAACCCACAACTTCGTGAATATACTTTTTTCTCCCCCACTCATTTCTCCCAATCTCGCATAGATTATTTATTTGTCTCTAAATCACTTACACAACACATAATACATGCGGATATAGGTTCTATATTAATTTCCGACCATGCCCCAGATATCCTAGATTTGGAATTACTCCCTATTACTGAATCCCACAGAAGATGGCGTTTCAATACTTCTCTATTATCTGATCAAACTTTCACTTCCTCTTTTGAGACCTTTATTACTGATTTCTTTAACCGTAATTAATCCTCTGTTTCATCCTTCGCTCTCGTATGGGATGCTTTTAAAGCTTCAGCCAGAGACTTTATTATCTCTTATGTCGCCAAAAAGAAAAAACTAAATTCTCAAAAGGCTCTTGAACTCCTTAAGCACATTAAGTTGTTAGAAACACTTTATAATACCTCTAACTCTAAAGCTGATCTTAGTAATCTTATTGTAGAAAAATTTAAATACAACAAAATATCTACAGAAAATGCCAATTCCTATCTTCTTAAAGGTAGTGCTTGCTATTATGGTGGCCAAAATAAAGCTGGCAAACTTCTTCCCTCTTATCTTAAAGTTAGGAAAGACCATTCATTTATTGACTATATCCTGGACTCTGACTCCTCCAAAGTGACCAAAAATCAAGATATTTTAGAGGAGTTCAAGAAGTATTATATCTCTCTTTATACTCCTGATGTTACTCCAGACTCCATTCAAATACAACAATACCTTGACTCAATTCCGAAACACTCTCCCACTGATATTGATTTTTCATCCCTAGAAAATGATATTTCTATTAAAGATATCACTTTTGCACTACATCTCATTTAAACTTGGAAAGCACCTGGTCCGGACGGATTTCCTGTGAAATTTTATTCTCACTTTTCCAATGCGCTTCTTCCACATCTCCACTCTCTATTTACATTTTTCATTTCTTCTAACGCCTCTAGTGGTACTTTCCAGGATGCCCTTATTTGCCTAATTCCTAAAGAAGGAGAGACCTTAATTTCTGTAAAAATTACAGACCGATATCGTTAGTTAATTCTGATTATAAATTATTTGCTAAATTAATTGCTCTTCGACTAGAGTCCTTTTTACCATCTATCATTTGTTTAGAGCAATCTGGCTTCATTAAAGGCAGATCCATCTCTGATAATACTAGGACTTTTTAAAATATTTTGCATAAATCAAACAAATACCCTCATTCACTTGCGGCTATCTCGCTTGATGCGGAGAAAGCTTTCAACCGTATGGATTGGTCTTTTATTTTTCATACTCTTTCCTGGTTTGGTTTTGGTCCTAAATTTATTTCTTACATTTCTTTATTATATACTTCACCTAAAGCTTCCATCTTTGTTAACGGTTCTATTTCCACTTCTTTCGCTTTGCACAGAGGTGTCCGCTAAGGTTACCCTCTTTCACCACTTCTCTTTATCCTTGCGCTGGAACCCTTCCTTGCTAAAGATTAAACAAAATTCTAATATTCATGGTTTCTAAAATGGTGAAACTCATATTAAAATGAGTGTCTACGCGGATGACATTTTATTATACCTATCGAAACCAGAAATCTCTCTCTCGGCCTTTTCGACAGAGGTTAATACTTTTTCCTCACTTTGTGGTTATAAATTAAATCCTGATAAATGCGAAATCCTTCCCCTTAACGTTCTATGTTTTAGACTTGACTTTCTTTCAACTAATTTTTCATGGAATACCCAAAGAAATCAAATATTTAGGTGAATGGTTTGCTCCCTCTATTCATCTCACTTTATCACTGAATATGATTCATGTCTCCACTACAATATCCAATTCTATTTCTAAATGGCATCCTCTATATTTAACCAGGTGGGGCACACTTGATACTATTAAAATGATGCTTTCGGGGGGCGTGGCTTGGGCGCGCATGGAGTGAGACGTGCATCATCGAGTCTCCGCTCCAGCGCCTCTCGCCCGTATCTTTAGCTTGGTCTCCGGGCTCCGCTTTCACCTGGGGCTTGCTTCAATTCCGGCCGGGACCCCACGGGCAGTGTTTGGAGGCTCGGAGGCCCTTTGGGGGCTTGGTGTTCCCGGTTCTCCCTGGCCGGCCCTGGCCTAGCCTTCAACGACCGCCATCTTGTCTCCTGGCCGCAGCGGTGCTCCGGACGGCGCTGGGAGCGCTGCGCTGGCCGGGGGCTGGGAGCGATACCGGCGGCGGGGGCACATGGGGGCCTGATGCCTGCTGCAGCCTGGTGACTGGACGCCGCTGCCTGGATACCTGCGGCCTTCTCTCCTCAGCTGGTCCGGATCTGCTGCCCGCCGGCCGCCATTTTGGGCCCCGGCAGAAGACGCGCGCCCGTTGGTGCCTACGACGCCTCCCTGTGAGGGGGTGCCTGAAGCTGCCTCTGGCCAGTGGATCGCTCCGCTTCTCTGGTGCCCCGCGACATCGCTGATCCTGGTGTGGGGCCCCTGGAACACATGGGGCCTGGCAGCGGCCTCTCCCTACCTGGCAGATCCTGGACGGCGCGTCGCCCGGCGAGGGCCACCGACCCGTGGTTGGAGCGGTGCAGGTACCGGGTCGGGGGGTCTTTTTTGCCCGTATGTGGGCCCCCTGATGCCCAGCTCGCTGCTGCGACCCTGCCTGCCTTGGGGGTATCCCGGCGCTGGCCTTGCCCTGGTCCCTTGCCCTGGTCCCCTGTCTGGATTGTGGTGCCTGTGAGAAGGGGCGGAGGGGCGCTCGCATCCTTGGGAGCCTCTTCACTGGCGCTTGCCTTGGGCTCCTTGGACTCTGCATAACAGCTGCCACGACTTGGGCTGCCCTTTAACTCCGCTGGGCGTTTGGTGTACACTGCTTGCCCCTACCCTCTGACTTGAGTGTCCCTCCCAACGCTCCTGCTACGATAGCCCTTTGCTTGGGGCGCTCTTGTTTCTGGAGGGGCCACGGAATTGAGCTGCCCTGCCTCCACGCTGCCGGCCGCGCTTGCCGCCTAGGGAGGGCCTCCCTGGATCCTGCCCATGGCTGATCAGACTGGCCCACATCTCGGCTGTCCCGTCGACACTCACCCTTGGCCCTGACTTCGGCGGCTACTGGCCTTCTGGAGTCCCGCCGCCATGCCACCCAAACACAGGGCTCACAAGGATGCGGATGCGGCCGCCTCCCGCGATAACCCGGTGACCTCCATGTGGGCCAAGGTGCCTCCCTCTACGCAAGAGGGCCCCCCTGTCTCATCAGGGCTCTCGGACACGCCAGCTCAAGCTATCCCTATCACTCAGGCCTACATGACGTCCTTTCTGCAGGAAATCAAGTCGGAGATCAGCTCCCTGCGGCAGGACTTCAAAACTGGGTTGCAGGATGTCCGCAGGGATGTTGTGGAAATTGGTGATAGGGTCGACGGTCTCGAGAGGACGATGGACGCCAGGACGGAGGACATCGAGGGCCTCTGGAGGAAAATGTCAGAACTGGAGGACCAGAACATCTCCTTGCAATTGAAACAGGAGGATCTGGAGAACCGCGGACGGCGGAACAACCTCCGTATTCGGGGCGTGCCATTGGGCACAGAAGGATCTGATGCCTTGGCGTACACCGCAGACCTCCTACATGCAATCCGTGAGAGGGAAGGTACCACGCCCCCTATGCTGGACAGAGCCCATCGCGTCCCGGGTCCCCGCAACCGCCCCAATTTTGTGCCGGACATTATCACCCAAGTCCATTTCTTTGCGGACAAAGAAGCCATCCTTCGTAAAGTGCAGGGGATCCGGTCAGTCTCTTACAATGGACTATCCATTCAAATTTTCCAGGCTCTTGCACCGTCCACGCTTCGTCGGAGGAAAGCTTTTAAACCTGTCACCGATAAATTGCGGGCCATGGACATCAAATACCAGTGGGGCCACCCCTTTGCCCTGATGTTCTCCTGGGAGGGTCGACGACGGGTTATCCGGTCCTTGCAAGAGGCGCTGCGCCTTCTTCGGTGGCCTGTGGACTCAGACTCTGATGATCCCCCCTCCTCTGGTGTTCGCCCCGCGGATTCGCTCCGGCCGGAGTGGTCCACTGTTCCCCCGCCTCGCTCTGGATGCTCCTCGAGGGACATCGACTCCACGCAGGCCAAACGGGATGCCGTCAATCATGTCTGCTCCCTGAGCGCCTCCTCATCCCTGGGGCCTTGAATGCTCTTCCCCTTGCGGCATGGCGCCTGTTAATGCTCCCGACGAGGTTTCGCTCCTGGGGGCCCTTTGTCTGAGCCTGGAGGCTGAAATGTGTTGCATGCTTACCGTCGCTTGGCGGAGGACTGGTAGCGGAGGCCTCCCATCCTCAGTGTGCCCACCACTTCCCCCTACTTCTTCCTGGTGAGTCCTGAGGGAGAGTGACTTCTCCGGAATGCCCTACCTTCGGGGATCTGGGCTATTCCGCGCCGACTCTGCACTACTTTGGCCCAGTTGGCCAGTTTATTTTCTTCTCTCCTTTTTCTATTTCTGGCTTTCTCTTTTCTTGCCCTGCTTTGGGCCCTTTTCGGCAATGTCCTTGCTTGATCCTGCGGGGTGGCTTGGCTCTGGGGGGACTTTGGGGTGTTGGGGCATCCTGCTTGGGGCTGGTGGGACCTGTCCCTCTGTGCTTGGCATGCTTCCCCTGTTGGCGCTCTTGGTGGAGTGTCTCTCTCTCTCTTATGTGGGGCCTCAGCTGACCTTCCCCTCTTTGGGGTTCCTAGCCCGTCCTGTGGTGTTTGCTGAGCGCTGTCTCCCCTCTCCTTTCCCCTTCTTCTCTTCCCCACCTAGCCGCTACCTGCGGCCCCATCAGCTGCTGCGCGCGCTTGGTCTCTCTTACTTCCAGTTATGGCTACCGCACCTGGTTTGAAACTCGTATCCCTCAATGTGAAGGGACTCAACTCCCCCAACAAGCGGCGACAGGTTTGGAGATATCTTTTACAATTAAATCCTGACATTGTCTTCCTTCAGGAGACCCACCTGATCAAGGAGGATGTCGCCCACATGGCCCATCCTCGTTTTCCGCTTCAATTTTGGGCTTATACCTCTTCCAAGGTAGCTGGAGTAGCAATACTTTGTCGAACAGGCATTCAGCAGGGGGCCTCCAAGGCGGTTCGCACTCCGGATGGCAGGTTCCTCCGGGTGGTGGTTCGGATTGGCCACAGGTCCTTTACCCTTTGTAACATTTATGCCCCCAATCAGGCGCAAGACTCATTCCTCCGGGAGACCTTGAGGGAACACGTGTCAAACTCGGATCCCCTCCTTAACCTCGGGGGTGACTTCAATCTGGTGTGGAATGCCACCGATGATCACAGCGACGGTTCCTTCCATGGAGCCGGGGCTATGTCCTCTGCCCTCAAGAATCAATTGACCGAGCTTGGTCTAATAGACGCCTGGCGTGACCACTCGCCCGATTCGCGCGACTACTCGTATTACTCTCCTGTACATCGCTCATATTCGCGCATCGATTATCTCTTTGTCTCGCATTCCCTCATCGGGGAAACGCTTTCGGCCTCCATGTCCGACATTTCAATTTCAGATCACGTGCATCTTGAGCTCCTCTTTAGGGATCTGTTTTCCCACTCTAGCTGCCCACCGCGGTGGCGGCTTCCGGCCCACATACTTCGTGACCCGGTTGATATTGAAGAACTTAGGGCTGCTATTGTCGCTTACTTCGAGACGAATGACTTGCCAGAAACCCCTTTTCCTGTGGTCTGGGACACCTCTAAGGCCACTATACGATTCCATATTACTTCTATAGCGTGTGCCCGGGCCAGAGAGTCGCGCCTGCTTGAAGTTAAACTCTCCAGTGACATTAAGGCGCTGGAGCGCCTCGATCAGACTCAGCCACGGGCTGCTCACAAGCGGCGTCTGGCCGTGCTGCGCGGCCAGCTCCGAGTGCATCGCACCAACAAGGCTGAACGGGCTTTATTGGCTCTCAAGCAGCGATATTATGAGGGAGGAGATAAGGTAGGTACGGTCTTAGCCCGGCGATTGCGGGCACGAGCAGCCAAAGCACATATAGCTAATATTAAGTGCCCTGATGGCACCCGGGCCATTACTGGGAAAGCTAAGCTTGACGCGTTTCATGCATACTATTCGTCTTTGTACGCTCAGGAGGCGCCCCCTCCGGAACAGATCCGGGCTGTCCTTGATAATTGCACTTGGGCTCCGATAACCCCTTATCATGCACAACTACTGGAAGCCCCCCTTTCCCAGAGCGAGCTTGCGGGCGCTCTGAAGGACCTCCCTCTTGGGAAATCACCGGGCCCGGATGGTCTGCCGCTTTCCTTCTATCGGGTACTCTTTCCGCAGCTTCAGCCCTATCTTCTCCGTCTTTTCAATTCTTTCACGGACACGACGGGCCCCTCTGCTTCCATGGGATTAGCCGAAATAGCGCTACTTCCAAAGCCAGGCAAGGACCCCGCATTATGTTCCTCCTTTCGCCCCATTGCACTACTCAACACGGATCTTAAACTTTACACCAAAATCTTAGCTAAACGGCTGGATCCGCACCTCCCGGGCCTGATCGACCCCGACCAGGTCGGTTTTATTCGGCAGCGACAGGGGGCTGACAATGTGCGTCAAGTCGCTCATCTTGTTGGGAAAGCCCAACACTGGAATATACCAGCCTGCTTGCTGTCTCTCGACGCAGAGAAAGCGTTTGACCGTGTGGACTGGACCTTTCTCCGCGCGGTGCTCTGTAAAATCGTGCTTGGCCCCTTGATGGTGTCCCGCATCATGGCTCCTTATCTCTCCCCTACGACCCAAGTCCGGGTCAATGGCCAACTCACACACCCCATTTCTATACATAGAGGTACGAGGCAGGGCTGCCCCCTCTCTCCTCTTTTGTTTCCCCTTGTGGTGGAGCCGCTTGCCATCTTGATTTGCCAGGCGCCAGACATACATGGCATCCCTCTCGGAGGCCAACAGCACATGGTAGCCTTGTCTGCGGACGACCTCCTCACACTGTCGCATCCACGCACGTCTCTTCCCGCCCTTTACCATCTTTTGTGTCAATTCGAGCGGGCATCTGGCCTTAAGATTAATCATGACAAATCCTGGGCCTTAAACCTTACTATTCCGGCAACAGAGCTTTCGACGTTGCAAGCATTGGTCCCCTACAAATGGGCCCAACGTTCCATTCGCTATCTTGGGCTTAATTTGACTCCTACCCTTGCTACCTGGTCGCAAGCTAACTGGCAGGAATGTCGTCGGTCTGAGCTGGAGGACTTGCGGGTCTGGAAGCCTCTCACTCTCTCCTTGCTGGGCCGTATCCATGCCCTCAAAATGTCTATTTTGCCCAAAATCTTATACGTCTTCCAATCACTTCCCACTCCTGTCCCGCGTCATCAGATTCTAAGCCTACAGCGCAAATTCACCAGGTTTATCTGGGGGGGTCGTCGCCCGCACTTTTCTAACAAAATTCTCATGTCGCCCCGGGATAGAGGGGGCTTGGCTTGTCCGAACCTGTTGGACTATTATTGGGCGGTGCACCTTCGCTTCATCTCTGAATGGATGGCGTGGGAGAGTGAAAAGGTGTGGTTTCACATGGATAGGGCGGTGACCGGGCGCTCCATATGGGATTTGCCCTGGCACTCCCGGGTCTCCCGCTCCCGTAGTGCTTACATAGCCATTCCTACCAAAACGGTCCTTGACATCTGGGACCGGATTGCTGTACCCAAGGGTCTCACCACCTTCCCCTCGCCTCACACCCCCATCGCAGGCAATTCTCTCTTTCCTCCTGCCCTGAACCCTACCGTTTTCATTGACTGGTTGGATGGCGGGTGCCGTACGATACGAGACCTCTTTGTTGGTACCACCTTCAAGACTTTTGAACAATGTAAGCAGGAATTTCAACTTCCTGAAGGGGCTCGGCTTCAGTACTTGCAACTTCGGCATTGGATTCACGATGCATCTTTGGCGTCGGCGGCCACACGTGCTCTCACTCCCTTCGAGCGGCTGCTCCGTTCGTTCGATAATTCTAGGGGTCTTATTGCACGCACTTATCGTATTCTCCAACACCCCCCGCGGCTTACTCTGCATCTCTATCAAAATCGATGGCAGTCGGACCTGGCCACAGACATTGCGCCCGCACAGTGGGAGCACCTTTGGCAGGACATTCCGAAGGTCTATCGCTGTATCTCGCAGTGAGAAACCGCTTACAAAGTAATGTCTCAGTGCTATTACACCCCTTGACGATTACATAAAATGTACCCTGTGACCTCCCCTCTTTGCTGGCGATGCTTGACGTCACCCGGAGACTTTCTTCACATCTGGTGGTCCTGTCCACTCCTGGCCACTTACTGGAAGGAGATCCTCAGCCACATCAAACTGGTTCTTGGCTTCCCCCTGCCTGAAACTCCAGCTACGCTCATTTTGGGTATCAAGCCTACTAATTTGCGCGCACTGACGCGTGGCGATTGGCAGGTCTGTCTCCACATGCTGGGTGTGGCGAAACAACTTATAGCCCTGTACTGGAAGAAAGCAGAGACCCCCCCGATCACGGCTTGGTTCACCCGTCTATGGCATACCATGGAGCTCCTTACAGCGCGCTTGCAGGATCGAGACACTCGCTTTAACAGGCTCTGGCAACCATTAATCGATTACTTTTGTAGAATAGAGCATGCTCGCTTCATGCCCCCGAAACTCCGGGCGTTACGCCTCTTTGAGGATGTGCTGCTTCCCTTTGCCTTCACTGTGCCCTCCTGAGCCCCACGCCATCCAGCTGCCCCTGTTCCACCAGGTTGTCGTTCTTTGCAAGGATCACATCCAACACCTCTCTTCCTTCTGTCTCTTTTCCTCTATTCTTCCTTCTTTCCTGCTCCCCCCCCCTTTTTTTCTTTCTTTCTCGCCGTTCCTTCTTCTTTTCTTTCTCTAGCTGGTCTTTCCTGTTTGTCTTTCCTTCTCTTCTTCTATCATCTTGTTTGTTTCTTGCACAATGTGTGCGTTTGTTTTATGGTTCTGGTTCAATGCTCTTGGAGCTGTTGTAAAACGAACGCCTGCCACTTTTGATCATTACATCACGCGGCCGGCCCTAAGCGGGTTGTAGGCGACTTGCTGTGTAACTAAATATGTATGCCTGTTATCTTTATTGATATGCCATTGTCTCCCACCTTTTTTTTGCTTATCTTACTTTGCGGCCGGCCTGCCACAGGGTTGTAGGCAACATGCTGTGTAACTGCGGCTTATTTTTCTCTGTCTTAATAAAACAGATTTATGACAAAATGATGCTTTTTCCTGTTATTCTTTATACTATTTCTGCTATTCCATTTACTATTCCCTCATATTTCTTCAAGAAAATGTATTCTATTTTTTCGGTATTTTTATGGAATAAAAAAAAACCTTGTATATCCCTTGCTATGCTTAAATGAAATAAAACACTTGGAGGTGTTAATTTCCCTGACTTTCAGATGTATCATAAGGCTTTTCTTCTTAAACAGCTCTCTAAAGGTTTAAATCATTCCTCTTCAGATCCCCCACCACTATGGACAGAGGTCGAGTTATCCTTTCTTCTCCCTTTCTCAATTCAGGAATCTCTTACGTTTACACATAGGACTGAATTAAATTATTTCAATCAACAATCAATTCACACCTCTCTGAAGTTGACCACTTTCTCAATCCCTCGATTTGGCATAATCGTTTTATAACATTTAATAATAAACCTATATTCTGGAAATCTTGGCGAGACAAAGGGTGGCTTTGGGTTCACCAACTTTACTCACATGATACCTTTCTCACCTTTCCTGAAGCACAAACCCTTTTTGGCCTTCCAAATTCATATTCTAATAAATTCAAGGCATTGATTCATTCGATACTCTCGGCTTTATCCTCTCAATCTCTGACTTCTCCCCCTTCATCATCTCATTGTAATATCCTTCCCATATTAAGTGCCCAACCAAGTGCTTCTTCCATTTATAAATTTCTCTCCAAACCCACAGATCATAGGATTAAAACCAAAGTAGAATTACAGTGGGAACATGAGTTTCATACTTCATGGTCCATTTCGTTTTGGGATAAATTATGGATCAAAATTCATAAGACCTCAAGATCAGCTAGTACAACGCAAACACTTTTCTTTTTATATAATAGGCTTTTGTTCATCCATCATCTTTACATAAGTTTACGCCTACAATTCCCCCAAATTGTTAGTCTTGTAATGCTTTGAATGCAGATTTATTTCATATGTTATTCTCCTGTCCCTACACACATCAATTTTGGTTGAAAATATAGTCTCAAATTAATATTATATTTCATACTCAATTTCCCTTTTCGCCTTTAAACATATTTCTAGGCTCACTCTCCGAACAATGGCACAACATCACATGTAATACAGACATTGTGGATTTACTAATTGCAATTGCGTTTCAGCAAATCACCAAAAATTGGAAACAATCCACACAATTATCCTTCCAAGCTTGGTGGTATAGTGTCTGTTATAATCACCGTCTTGATCGTGCCTATATTTCCCCTCTGTCCCTACTTATTAAAAGAGAACACTTATGGTCGCCTGTTACTATTTTCTTAGATGCTTCTGCTAAAAAATGTACCCAACACCGTCCATTGCTGGAAGAAGTTCCCAAACCCCCATGAACAGATCCCCATAATTTAATATATTGTATTTTTAGATTTATCTATTTTATATTACTTCACAGCTATTTATATCTACTTTACAGCTATTACTTCCTAATTGCTCATATTACTTTATATTGTATTCAGCTCTCCTACTCCTTCATTAAATTATAGTCAAATTATTATTTATTCTTTTCCCCCTTTTGCTCTTTTTTCACTGTTACAGTTTCTGTACCCACTTTACTTATGCAACTGTTTATTTTTTTGCTGATTGTTTATTAAGTCATCAACTCATTTAGTGTTATATAAGTACATTGTAGTTTTTATTAATTATGTATGTTTTGTTGAATTTTTTCAAAATAAACTTCCTTTAAACTTAAAAAGAAGTACAAAGTGTGTGTTTATACACCACTCTGCTTTACTCCACTCCACTCCACTCTGCTTTACTCCACACTGCTCCACTCAGATTTACTCCACGCCACTTCACTCAACGCCACTCTGCTTTACTTCACTCTGCTTTACTCCATGCCATTCTGCATCACTTCACTCCACACCACTCTGCTTTACTCCACACCACTCCACTCAACGCCACTCTGCTTTACTCCACTATGCTTCACAGCACTTCACTCCACTCCATGCTACTCTGTTTTAATCCACACCACTCTATTTTGCTTCATTCCTCAATGCCACTCTGCTTTACTCCACTCCGCTTATACTCCACTCAACGCCACTCTGCTTTCCTCCACTTTGCTTTACTCCACACCACTCTGCATTACTCCACTCTGCACCACGTAGCTTTACTCCACAGCACTCCACTCAATGCCAGTTTGCTTTACTACACTCTGCTTTGCTCTGCTCTGCTCTGCTTTATTGCACTTCACTCCGCTCAATGCCACTCTGCTTTACTCCACACCACAACACTCTACTTCACTCCACTCCTCAACACCATTCTACTTTGCTCCACGCCACTGTGCTTTACTCCACTCCCCTTTGCTTTACTTCACTCCACTGTACTCCACTCTGCTTTACTCCACCCCACTCTGCTTTACTCCATTCCACTCAGTGCCACTCTGCTTTACTCCACTTCACTCAACGCCACTCTGCTTTACTCCACGCTGCTCTGCTTTACTCCACTCCACTCTGCTTTACTCCACTCCACTCAACACAATTCTGCTTTACTCCACACCACTCTGCTTTACTCCACTTTACTCCACTCAACGCCACTCTGCCTTACTCCACTTAACTCTGATTTACTCAACGCCACTCTGATTTACTCCACGCCACTATGCTTCACGCCACTCTGCTTTACTCCACTCCACTCCATGCCACCGCATTCCACACAACTGCACTCCAAGCAACCGCACTCCACTCTATGCCACACCACTTCATGCCACTCAGCTCTATGCAATCCTACTACACGCAACACCACTCAATACAATGCCAATCCATGCAATGCCACTCTACTCTACGCAACTTCCCTCTATGCCACTCCACGCAGTGCCACTCTACGCCATGCACCTCCCCACAATGCAACTTCACGCAACTGCACTCCACTTTACGCAATTCCACCCCACTCTACACAACTGCACTTCACGCAACTGTACTCCACTCTGCGCACACCACTCCACACAGCATCAATCAATGCAGCGCCACCCAACAATGCCACTTCTTGCAATACCACTCCACTCTACACAACATCACTTCACACAACCCCACTCCTCTCCACACAATGCCACTCTGCTCTATGCAACACCACTTCAACCAACTGCACTCCACACAATGCTACTCAACTGCACTCCACTTTACGCCACTCCATTCAACGCCACACTACTCTACTCAATGCCACTTCACACAACACCACTCAATACAACACCAATCCATACAGCCACACCACGAAACATAATTACAATCCACATAATACCACTCAACAACACATAATTCAACTCCACCTAATTACATACTACTCAATACCACATAAATATACCCCACATAAATCCACTCTGTACCACATAACAATACACATAAAACACTACGCTACATAATTCCTTTCAACATAATTTCACTCTGTACCGCACTGTTCCACGCCACACTATTCAACTCCACACAAATCCATTCTACAGCACATAATTAAATAAAACACAGAACATTATTACACACCACATATATTCAATTTAAAACACATAATTTAACATCATACCATAAAATTCAACAGCACATCACGTAATAAAACTCCACTACATAGCGCTCCACAACAAAAAATACCATTCACCATAATTACACTCCATTACACACAATCCCATTCCACATAATTCTAATACACTCAAAAACATATAATCACTATACACATAATGCAACTGCACACCATGCCACCTAATTCCACTACACAAATCCACTCTACACAACACAATTCCATGCCACACAATGCCACAACTAACAATTCCAATCCAACCCACATAATTCCATTGCACACCACATACATCCACTCCAATTCATAGCATGTAGGTAAGAGACATTTACATTTACAATACCAATAGCTCCAACTCTTTCTTTTTTTAACACACAGATCAGAAGTTTAGCTTCTACCTATTTCTTCTTTTTCGTCATCAAACAGCTAAAGTTATCTGCACAGTTCCACACCACACAGTTCAACCCCAAATATTTGCAATCCATACCACATAATTCTATACCAAACCACATAATACAACTTAACAACACAATTACACAACACACCACATACATCTAATCCACACCACACAATTACACATCGTGCCACAAAATTCAACAGCACACCATATAATTAAACTCCACTACATACCACTCCACAACACAGAATACCACTCCACATAATTAAACTCCATAACGCACAATCCCACTCCACATAATTTCCAGTTCAATCAACACCACATATTTACTATCCATATAATCTCACAATACACCTTACCACATAATTCAACTACACAAATCCAATCCACGCCACACCACACAATCTCATGCCACACAATTACACTACTAACTAATCCAATCCGACACACATAATTCCACTACACACCACATACATATATTCCATGGCACATAGGTAAAAGACATTGCCATTTACAATGTCAATAGCTCCAACTCAAACAAATGTGAGACCGATTGCATTTTCAATGCGTGTTTGAAATGCCAAAGTGCCGGCCGCCGTCTCGTTTGTAGCAGTCAGTAAAACCAGCTGGATAACTTTAAATATGGTGACATCGATGCAGCAGTGCTGGCAAAGGCAGTGCTTTCACTGCCCCAGGGAAACTGGGGGCAAGGACGACAAAGAATAAATCACCATGTATACCCTTCTGTATTCAAAATTTTTGTTTGAGATGCAGCTGCCGCCAGGTTAATCAGGATGGGTGCTTGACGTGCTTTCCTACAGAGTAGTGCTTTGAGAAAGCTTTGCATAGTGAAGCAAAACAGTTGTCAATTGTTGAGCAATTATGAAAATGGATTGAAAAGTGGCATAAGCCAATACATTCAATTCAATATTCTTATAGTACAAAAAAACTACATGTAAGATATGTAGATAGTATTGGAATGTAGTAATTGTTTTGTTTTACTGATATTGATTACTGCTAGTGGGCATTTCGGGACCACGTACTCCTTATGCATAGCAGTCTCACACCATCTGCAAGTCCCATCCTGCTCCAGAAAAATTTCTCAAAAAAGCTTGATAATTAAACATAACAGTTGTAATGTTTACCTTGTTAGCAATTGATAAAGTTTGTGTTGAATTGTATCTAAAAAAAAAATAATAATTTTAACAAACTTAGCGAAATCATTTTTAACATTTTCTCAAAGGAAACAAAATCTGTATATGAAAAGTATAAACGGGTTCATTTAGATCTGTGCAATGTTAATGGATGCAAAAGCTCCTGCACACCTTATTAATACCAAGGGCTGCATAAGTGAACATGGGTGCTGGCATGGTGCAGCGTTCTCTCCTGTTTTTAAGACTTTGCACTGTGTATTGTTTCTAAATTTAACGTATAGTGCATGAGTTGCAGGCAACACATCTCGGACACAGGAATAGGCATCCACCGGTCCCATTTCTGAGCTATGTTTTCTGCAGTTCATGCTTAGAATTTGTGACTTAAATGTATGTCCTTTAGACAGTGCAATATTGTAAAAACAAATGCACAGCTGTACTGTGAGCTAGCTCATCAATTCATGAAAGAGCATTGTTTGGTAAATAATGGTCTCCATTATCCCACTGGTTTGACACACATTTTGCCTCGTTGGTACCCTTGGGGCCAGATGTACGACAGTTTTTTTGTATGTGCAAATGGGTTTTAGACCCATGTACTAACCCTATTTTGCAAGTCGCTAGTTAAATAGCTACTCGCAAAATAGGGTTAATTACTCGCTATTAGGAAAGGGTGTTCCAAGGGCGTCCCTTCCTGAAAGCGAGTCCAACACCTATGTAAGAATGTTTTGCGACCGCAATTACGGATGCAAAACACTCGCAGTTTACCACTGTCTTCAAGAGGGTGGTAAACCATTCGCAAACGGGAAGGGGTCCCCAGGGGACCCCTTACCCTTTGTGAAAGGGTGCGCAAACATTTTTTCAGAGCAGGCAGTGGTCCCAGGGACCACCACCTGCCCTTAAAAAATGAAACAAAAACGTTTCATTTTTGTTTTTAAATGCATCCCGTTTTCCTTTAAGGAAAACGGGCTGCATTTTTTTTTTTAAAACAGCTTTATTCAAAAGCAGTCCCAGACATGGAGGTCAGCTGACCCCAACAGGCCACCATCCCTGGGAGTGCCAGCCATTCTCAATGGGGTCGCAAATTGCGACAGCCTCATTAATATTCATGAGGCATTCAATTTGCGACCCCATTGGGAATCGCAAACAGTGTCTCAGACATTGTTATACATTGGCAATTGCGACTCGCAAATTGCGACTCGCAATTTGACGCAATTTGTGAGTCGCAATTGCCAATGGTCGTACATTTGGCCCTTGGTGTACAGTTTAGCCCAGTCAACATTCCAAAGCAGAGTAGAAACACAATTTCCAAAGCAAAGAGTGTAGGAACATAATTTGAACGTACTTACTTAAGGGCCCATTTTAATAGTAGAACATTTTTTTAAATGATACCTAAAGTATGCTCAAATAACACTTTTTGCACCCTAGTATCACATCCTAAATGCTGACTCATTATTTTCTGTTCTTTCCAGACTGATAAAATAAAACATAATTACCTACTGGCGGTCGCCAGTAGGTAGTTATAGTTAGGACCTATTATCCACAGGAAAAGCGTTTTTGATTTGCCAATATCTTTGGCGCCGTTTGACGAATCTCCAAGAAAATTTTCAAGACCGATGGTTCACTCAGGTCAGCTCCTGTCTTGAAAGGTTGGGGGTGATTCATCAAGCGGGGGCCGAGAAAAAAGGGGGGTCCCAAAACGCGTTTTCTCCATGTTAATTTACATAGGAATTTTGAAACAGGCTACAGCTCGAACTGCTGAACGGAATTACACCAAATTTGGGAAAAAGGTAGGTCTTGGTCTAGAAAACGTGCATTTTTTAAATGGTGTTAATCGGTTCAGTAGTTGCTGAGAAATTCAAAAAATAAAAATGTATATATCTGAGCACCGAGGGTCGCGACTCCTCCCGAGCACGAGCTGACTTCAGATTGGCTGCCAACACTCCAAACCAGCAAGTGTTGGCAGCCATCTTGTGACTCGGTAACCGAGTCACAAGAAAAGAGTGAAAAAGATGAAAAACAAGAAAGGGGGCAGGGTAGAAACACCCTGACCCCCTAGGCCTGCTCAGGGGGTCACACAAGGACCCCCAGGCCCAAAAAAAGACATTTGTTTAAAAATAATTTTGCCCGAATTCGCGCTGGGTGCGCGAATCCGGCCGAAATTATTACAAAAAACAAAGCGCGGTCTCCCGCGCTTCGTTTGTTAAAAAGCCCCCACATGGGCCCACACACCTTAATTTAGAATTGCCCCCGGGACCTGGCCCACCCGGGGGCTTTTTAACAAACGAAGTGCAGGAGACCGCGCTTCCTTTTTTTAATAATTTCGGCCGGATTCGCGCACTCAGCGCGAATTCGGCCGAAATCATTAAAAAAAAAATGCTTTCTTTGGGCCTGGGGGTCCTTGTGGGACCCCCTGAGTAGGCCTAGGGGGTCAGGGGATTTCCACCCTGCCTCCTTTTTCTTGTTTTTCATCTTTTTTTCACCCTTTTTCTTGTGACTCGGTTACCGAGTCACAAGATGGCTGCCAACACTTCCTGGTTTGGAGTGTTGGCAGCCAATCAGAAGTCAGCTCGTGCTCGGGAGGAGTCGCGACTCCTCCTCGGTGCTCAGATCTATACATTTTTATTTTTTTTATTTCTCAGCAACTACTTAACGGATTTACACCATTTAAAAAAAGCACGCTTTCTAGACCAAGACCTACCTTTTTGCCACATTTGGTGTAATTCCGTTTAGCAGTTCGAGCTGTAGCCTGTTTCAACATTCCTATGGAAATTAACATGGAGAAAACCCGTTTTGGGACCCCCCTTTTTTCTCGGCCCCTGCTTGACAAATCGCCCCCAAACTTTCAAGACAGGAGCTGACCTGAGTGAACCATTAATTTTGAAAATTTCACGGAGATTTGTCAAATGGCGCCAAAGATATTGGCAAATCAAAAACGCTTTTCCTATGGATCATAGGTCCTAACTAGAACTACCTACTGGCGACCGCCAGTAGGTAATGTATATATATATATATATATATATATATATATATACATATATATATATATATATATATATATATGCAAAGAATTTGTCACCATGAATTGTAAAACAGACGAAGGCGAACCCAAATGATGGTGCAATTGTGATTTTATTTTCTGCCCAACATCACCGCTGCCATAAATATATATATTATTTAATGTTCTCTTTATATTAATATGGATTTATGCAAGCTTATATCCCTTGCGATATATGATTGGCCTGTCAAAGTTTCAGCATTTGTGAGCAGGTACAGAGTAATTGATTTTCACAATGTCAAGGATGCTGTAACTGTGTGACAAGGTACATGAATCTAGTGTATAATTAAAAATGAATACATGCTGACAGAGAAAGGTAATTCAGAAATGTAATTTAAAGAACTTGATTCAATCTCAGATTAAAAAGTCCACATGTTTTGGAATTCTGATGAGCCTATTTTAAAATACCATATATGTAATGCCTGAAAGTAAGTGTGGACGTTTAATGATCACCAGTCCTAACAAGTTGTGATCTCCTGGCATATGAGTAAATCACTGGCAGTGGAGAACTGAGAGGAATAGCAACCTCTAATGAGGCTTTTACAAGACCGAAATTGGTCACTAGACAGAGAGGCCAGGAAAGGCCTACTAAGATGTCGCAGGATTTCCTTGTGATAGATTGAATGAAGTCAAACCTAACTCTCAGAGAAGACTGTGTAAAGCACATAAGTACAATGAAAGAGAGTTTGGAGATATGTTCAATCAAATCATATGTTCAACCAAATATACCTATAAGCATTTTAATTAGGCATGGCCGTAATTTTAATTACTCAGACGTAATTGGATTAATTCTTTTTTACACTTGTGACATATAATTACAAATTTTACTGCCAAAATGTCACTTCATGTAAAACTGATTCTCACGTTCAGGGAAAACTAGCCTGCAAGAAGCACTGAAACAATGCAATAGCGTAAACACTCAGCAGTCATTTTGAACACAAGCGAAAATTCTTTGACACATGTGGTCACTGGTCAGCATTTCGCGTAGACTTTGTTCTCAAGCAGCTGGAATATCGACTGAAATGCATTTTCGAGCTGATATTTTACCCGAATGGACTGTTTTTTAAATCAGTGAGGAAGTGCAATAGAGACTGAGAGGCTACTATACATACAGTAGCAACTTCCTCTTCCTGTCCTAAAGACTCCTCCCTTAGTTTTGTACATCCCTTAGTCACTTTGGAGTTTGATTTTGGAGGGAAATAATCACTCTTTCTCTTTGTCTGTAATCTCTGCTGTAGCCACACACCATTAGAAACTTAACTTTTTTAGAAAAATCAAGTACATTTAATGCAGCACTTTGAAAAAAGTTTGCTATTTGAGGGAGGGCATGCACCTGTATATTGTGTTCCTTCTGTTTTTTTTTATTTTGTATCTTTGTTGGTGGGTGGCCTGGAGATTGGACTGGAGTAGGGGAGGAATTGCGTGGAGTTCCTCGAACGAGCAGAATGAGTCGGCGATACGAGCGCAAGGTAAGTGGTTTGCTTTTTTCTTTTATTGAATTTTCCCTCGTCGTCATCTGTCGACTAACTCCCCACCCTGCCCCACCGCCCCACTGCTCTAACCTGCACAGGCCTCTCCTGATTTTCGCCCGCCCCTAGTAATTAAGCTAGACGAATTACGTAACGCCCACCTCCAATCTTAACTTTAAGCGAGATGGCCTTCCTTAGCTGAATCCAGGCATTTATTGTTGCAGCCTTATATAAATTGTGTATATTGTTCTCAGGGGCATAGTTATCAATAGAGCACCTCATGCAGTTGCACAAGGACCGGAAAACTTAGGATCCCATTTGCACCTCAGTTATGGGTGTATTTTGCTCTCTAACCAGGGATTGGGGGGTGTCTTCTTTGCTTGCATTAGGGTCCTGGACATTCTTGCTATGCCACTGATTATACTTAAGGCTCCCAGTTTTCCATTTTTACTGATTTTTACAAATAAATACTGACAGAAAACAAAATGTTTCCTGTCTGTATATGTTTTTATATGCAGAAAAATATTGAAAATTCTGGTTCTTGTGAGAGAATCTCCACGCAGTCTTTGTAAACTCCAGGCAAAATCTGAGCAGGGAGACGGCATGGGGAGTTCAAAAACAGGATGAGATTTCCTTAAATACAAGCATATGTGAACACATATTTGTAGTCTAACGCTAATATGTACCTGTGAGTATAGTGTTTTGTATATGTGGCTACTCAATTTTCTAAAACGCGACAGGCATCCACATATGAGTGCACATCTAAGAGTTAAATATATGTAGAAATATACCATTTTATGACTCCATTTATTCTCAAAACCTCAAATAAATGTGGATAAATACCAAAAAGATGTCCAAAAAATAAATATGGATCAATACAGAGAGAAATGTTAAAAAATAAATACCATTAAACCAGGAGCCCTAATTATACTCTAGCTCATAGATGTTTGTATATGTAATCTTACCACAAAGCATTTGTAATGGTTTTTTGATATAAAATTCGTCCTGCATTTATGTCTATTTATCGAACAATGCAATGTGCAATTACAAATAATTCCTACCTGTAGATTAAATCAATGTTATGGTTGAGAAAATAGATACATGCTAATCAGCCATAGGGTAAGGATTGAAGAGCGAGGAGCAAGTTTGTTCTTGACCTTGGTATTATTGTATCACGGAACGTTTAAATAACTTCACTCGATGCGAGCTTCACTCATGCCCATGTCTGCCGCTGTACTGTGATGGCTCTTTAAGACGAGGATGATTTTTGTAGTAAGATCAACTGAGTTCTTCGTAAAGGTTCCTAATACTGGCAGTGGTGCAGGACTGCTATAAAAAACGGTTCAGTTAATGGATGAATAAATGAATTGATTAATAAATGTTCTCAAACGTATATAGTTTGCCACTAAAATAATCCCCATATATGAGAACGATTTCTTTCATTTAAGCACTTGGGACAGGTCTACATTACTTTAACAGAATGAGAGCACAATGCTTGCCTATAACTGGCCTTTGTTACACACCACAGACTTTCACAAGCCTTTTAACTGCTCTGGAGCCTTCCTATGCTTCAAGGAAACCCCTTCTAATAGTAGTCCCAGAATGGGTCGTGCCAACAATTCTTCTTATAACCTGCACATGCCTGATTTTGTTTCCAATTGCATAGCTGTGACTGAGAGACCAAGGCAAGATTTAGAAGAACTGAAGACCATGGCATATTTCCAGGCGGGGTCGGTGGTAGGAGTGCCGGTCGGGCGGTGACGTGGGGCGGGGGAGGGGCAGGGTGGGGGCAGTAAACTACGGATTAAGGCCCAATACAGGGTAAGTAAACATTTAAATAAATAAAACGAATTTCGTTGCGCGCACTGCATCGCATTTGGCGATGCAGCGCTCACAACGAAATTCGTTTTATTTATTTAAATGTTTACTTACCCTGTATTGGGCCTTAATCCGTAGTTTACTACCCCCCACCCTGTCCCTCCCCCGCCCCACGTCATCGCCCGACCGGCACTCCTACCACCGACCGCGCCTGCATATTTCTGAATGTCTAGGTTGATTTTGCGACAACTCTGCACAGTAAACTGGAGTCTGCAGGGGTCATTTTTCCACCCCCATGAGGGAGTAGCTCATTTGCAAACCACATTTTAATTGCATTCTGGAATTTGTAGAACTATTATCTCTATAAATTCAGAACTGTAATTCCAAGAGTGCAAAGAATAACGATGGATTGGACTAGCTGCTTCCGCATAGAGATGGGAATTTTGAGAGCTCAGCAGCTGGGGGCATGCTGTAGTTTCAGTGGTCATATGCAAAGATGCATGCAATACATTCAGTAGGGAAATATTTGCTTGTACTGTCTTGTCTGTGTTAAACATCTAATATTTCTCAATACTGCAACTGTTCCTTAACAAAGTGACAACTGATTATATCCTTTTTTAGGTTTGATGTTAGCCAGGCCTTTTGATTTTGCAAAAATTACTCATAGCTTAGACTTGACATCCTTCTGTTGTGGAAAAATCACTTAAACTCTCTGGGCCCGATTCACAGAACTAACTTAAGACAAATTCCTAAACTTACTACCATTTTGGTATTCACAGAAGGCACTTACTCATTGATGAGTAAGTGCCTTCTGTGAATACCAAAATGAGTAACTTACTAATTTTGAGTAACTTACTCATTTTGAGTAACTTACTAATTTTGGTATTCACAGAAGGCACCCACTCATTGATGAGTAAGTGCCTTCTGTGAATACCAAAATGAGTAAGTGCCTTCTGTGAATACCAAAATGGTAGTAAGTTTGGGATTTTGTCTTAAGCTAGTTCTGTGAATCGGGCCCTCTGTGCCTAAAAAAAAAAAAAAAAAGGTCTGCTGACCGTATGTAATATGACTGATGCTCATCTAAAGCGCTCCAGTGAGTTTACTGCCTATATATTTGCAAATAAATTCTCCCTCACTCACTCTCTCTCTCTCTCTCTCTCTCTCTCTCTATATATATATATATATATATATATATATATATATATATATATATATATATATATATATATATATATATATATATATATATATATTTTCATCAATCTAGTCTGTCAGTAGTGCGCTCTTTTCACAGCAGGTGCCGGTGTCGAGGGTGAACTGTGCCTCGCATCAATTTTTCAACAAAGGTATAGAATACACCGCACTCCAGCAAAGTAAATTTATTATTGTAAGTACAATTGTCTCCACAACCACCACCAACGTGTTTTAACTAAAAAGGTCTTGCTCACGGTAACGTGAGTCCCTCATCACTTTTTTTATTTATACTGTCTCCCATTTTAGCCCATTATGAGGCATTGTGGAAATCATAGTTTTTCTATTAACAATTACAAGGATAGCTATTGATTTGTTCTCTTTTTTTCTCATTTCGCTTTAGAACAAATCTTTGTTATTGCCCTTTGGCTACTTTCATATTTGGGGGTATGCTTTTACAGATTAATCTCTCATAAATCATAGTGATTTCTCTCCAGCTCTCTTACCCAAGATTTCACATCTTACTGTATGCTGATCTTCTTTGGGGTACATTTTTCATGAAGCTTTTTTATTTCAATATATGGCTTAGTGCCTAATCTTAGTCCCTTTAGGATTTCTACTCTTTGACCCATTTTGTCTTTTTACAAGCTTTTATTGGCTAAGTGCCTGTACAAGATCTGGGAGCCTCATCTCCTTAAGGTATTATTATCAACTATCTTAGGGCTTAGTGCCTTCCCACGCATGTATCCATCAGGTCCTATTGCGCCACTTCTGTTTCTTCTTCTCCTTCTATCATCTAACTTGCGTTATAAAACTTACTGGCTCAGTGCCTTAGTATTTTCAGGGTGGACAGACTAGGGTTACCCTTCATGTAATATTCAGCTTTTGATCAGTCTTTCTAATATATAACCCCTTCCCCAAAAACATGTTCATAATCTGTACAATTTTCTCCTGTTCATAATCCATGTTGGTCTCATCACCAGACGTCCTCAGTTATAAATGGATGTGCATTTTTTCATCTCCGTTCAAGCCATAAGGAATCTTTGTTTTGAATCTAATGATTAATCTTGATTCAAGTTGTCTCAGTTTTAGAGTTCTATTTCCTCCTCTTTCATTTCTCGGGACTGTCGCTACACCAAAATATTTGATATCTTGCCAGTTCTTTTTCGGATGGGTGCATAAATGTTTAGCGATTGCATAGTTCATGTCTCCATTTTGGATTGCTCTTATATGTTCTAGGATTCTTTTCTTTTAAGGGACAGGTTGTGCTACTTATGTATCTTAGGCATTCGATAACATAAACAACGTAAGTTGATTCACATGTGATTCTTTCACTGATGTTGAATATCCGCCCTTTAAAATCCTGAATCTCCTTTACATTTTTCCAATTTTGCATGCTTTACACTTTTCACAATGAATGAAACCCATTTGTCATTTTTGTAACCAGTTGTTAGATTTACTCATAGTGAAATGACTACTAACCAATTTGTCTTTAAGCGAGGGAACATTTTGATACGTTACATTTGGTCTTGAACCTATTTTTCGTCCAATGTCTGGATCCCTTTTCAAGATATTCCAGTATTTGGTCAGAATCTTGACTATTTTGTTGTTTTCTTTACTATTTGTAAGTATCATTCTGATGAAATTGTCCTCCTTGTTCGTCTTCTCACTCTCTTTGTTGATAAGAGTCTTGACTTGTGCCAAAATTGTGCTCGTTCTTGTCCTTGTTTGATGTCTCTGTATTTGTAACCTCTCTGTATAAATCTTTGTTCAGTGTCTTTAAAATTTGTTTCCATCACAATGTCATCTGAGCAGATTCGTCTCATTCTTACAAACTCCCCATATGGAATACTCTTCTTTAGTTGGTGTGGATGAAAGCTGGACCCATGGAGGATGCTATTCGTTGATGTTGGTTTCCTATGTGCCTTGGTCTGGATTTGCTTATTTTCTATGTAGACTGTTACATCCAAAAATTGTATTTCCTCCACACTGATGTTGTAAGTGAATTTTAGACCCACATTATTATTGTTCAGAATCTCAAAGTATTCCAGAAATTTCTCTGTGGTTCCATTCCATATTAAAAATAGGTTGTCTATAAATCTGAGCCACAGCGCTATTTTTGCCGTATATCTTTCTTTTTCCAAGCTATGATTTTTTCCCACCGAACCATTGTCAGGTTAGCATAGCTTGGAGAGAAGGAAACCCCCATAGCTGTCCCTCATATTTGGGAGTATATCTGATGATTAAAAAGGAAGACATTATTCCTAAGACATAACTTGATCATATCCATCAGCATTTTTGTATGTTTCAATTCTTGGATGTTTCTCTGTTTAAAAAAATAACTGATTACATTGCCGCCCACTTCATGACTGATCGATGTATACAGAGATACCACGTCAATAGTTACAAGGAGGAATCCTTCCTGCCACCCTGTGTTCATCAATATCCTCAGGGAGTCACCCGTGTCTTTTATATATGAGCTTAGGTTCACTACCATTGGTGCCAAGAAGTAGTCCTCATAAGTTGCCATATTTTCATATAAGGATTCACAGCTGGATATGATCAGTCTTCCTAGAGGATTCTTCAAAGTTTTATGTACCTTTGGCAGAAAGGACATAGTTGGTATCACTGGACTGTCATTTTTCAGGAAGGTTGCCTCCTCATCACTTAATAGGCCTTCATTGTGCCATTTAATTATCCTGACATCTAGTTCTATTGTCAGGTCATTGATCGGATTTGATGTTAGTTTTTTATAGTTTTTTCTCTCATTCAGTTGTCTCATTGCCTCCCGAATATATTCCTGTTTGTCCTGTGACACCACATTTCTTCCCTTATCTGCTGGCTTTATTATTAGATCATCATTTCTCATTAGTCCTTCCAATGCTGTGCGTTCCTCTTTTATTGGATTTTCTTTTTTGTTTTTGTTTCCAACTTTTTCAATTTGTTCTAGATCTGCTATCACCAGGTCATGGAATGTGTCAATCTTGTTGTCTGGGCTCAGTACGGGACAACATTTGGATTTAGATTTAAATTCTGTACTTTTACACTTATCCATGACAATGTCCAAATCTTCCAATATTTGTGATTCAGTCATGTCATTATCACTAAGATTCGGCATTAGTCCATATGATGTTTTTAGATCTGACATATCCCCAATGTTTAAATTTGTAGCAGGGCGTTCACTTGACACCCCCCGTTTTCTTATATTATCTGATTTAGAGAAGATTTTAGCCAATGTTAGCTTTCTTACGAATTTGTATAGATCAATTCTTGTTTCCACATGGTCGTAGTGTTTTTCCGGGCAGAAGGTTAGGCCTTTATTTAATTAAAAAAAATTCTTGCTCATTTAAGGTATATTTTGCTAGATTGATTATCAGGTTTTCCGCTTTCTTGACCTCCAACTTCTCAACTATTTCTTCTGTTAATTGCGTAGTGGATATCCTTTTGTTTTTTTCCAGAGCCTCTTTGTGTCTTTCTTCGCTACTTTGGCGTGCTTGATGACCTCTCCCTCTCCCTCGTCCTCATCCACGTCCTCTTTCTTGTCCCCTCGGTGTTCTTTGATCGATGTACATGAGTTTCATCTCCTCTAAAAAAGTTGTACGGCCTCCTTCTCGAATTGATACTTCAACTTCACTCAAATCTGATTCTGGTTTACTTAATGTTGCATTTGGAGATTCTGTTCCTGATATTCGGCCAATATGTAATTGCTGTTTTAATACATCAAACCTTTTAGCGAATGTCAAAATCGCCCCGGTTTCATAATCTTGCTCATCTCTTTTAAACTTCGTTTGTTTTTGTTGTTCCACCTCATTCTCATATTTATCCCAAAAAAATTTCATTTCCTTCCTCAGTTATTTGCTTTCTTCCTCTTGTTTTAAGGCTGAGATTTGTGCTTCTAACTCTCCTTTTGTTTTGTGGAGTTCCTCAATATCTTTCTAAGCATACTTTATGATTATTAGAAGCATATTCTGAGAAAATTGCATGCTGTTTTTTCCCCATTCATCTAACATGTCTGGATGGTTTGGTAAAGTAAATATTCTTAAGCCTCTGGATACTCGTTCACATTCAATGTACTTTTCTAAGGTTATTACCTGCCAGCTTTTCGTTATTTCTTTCTTTAAAATTTCTCCAATGGGAAGAACAATTGTTTAATGTTTTTTTCACCTATTTGTACTCCAATTCTTGTATCGTTACTCATTTCATTCTGTCTGGTTCCTTTCATGAACAATGTTTCAGCTTTTTGCAGCCTTTTTGCTGCTCTTGCCTCCATTGTAGCGGTCCATGGGACTTAATTTTATCCTGTATCCACAAAAAATCCGATCAGCAACTCACACTCGATGGTTCCTATTGGTTTTATCTGGTGTGCACCTTATTTACTATCCAAAGTGGTTAAGTTTGGCTTCGTATTCTTTTGCCAAACTCCGCTTGCTGCGACATCCACGCTTCACTCATGCCTTTCACTCAGAGCCCCTTTCCCTCTCCTACCTGGCAAGTCTTCCGATCGGGCAGCGTCCTCCGGCCCCGCTCGTCCGGCGCTTACAATCCAGGCAAGTGGCCGGCAGCTCCGGTTCTTTGTGCGCTCGCTCCCATAATGGCGGACGTAGCGCTCCTCATCCCGCCCGGGAGTCGATTGTTCATCACTATTCCACACGACTCGTCGTTCTTACCAAATTGGTAAGTCAAATGTCTTTGATTCCACTTGTCTTCAAAGCGCCTCTCAGTCCCAGGATGTCTCTTTCTTTTCTCCGATGTCGGGCGCCAGGACCAGGCTGTGCTCTCTGATGACAGCAGCCTATTCGCAGACAGCCAACAGCAGCAGGGCATAGATAGGGACAACCGGCTCCTCACACTACTTCTCATTGGTGTAGTGGTTAGCGTTCCAGTGCCCAGGGCACTGGGGCGGATGTTCGCACCACATCCGCCGGCCAGGCGTGGCCGGCGGGGAGCCAATAAAGGGAAGGCGCCCGCTCGGGGGCGGCACTTCCGACGACACCAGAGGAGTGTGTCTATGTGTCTGGCGCAGCGCGTAAAGATAAGCGCACCGCGAGTGACCCGATACGGATCACCACACTGGCGACGAGGGGGGCCGAGACCCTCGTGTGTTCCCTTACCCTTTGGGCATGTCTGAACTGGGGTGGTGGAGTGAGCTAAAGAATGATGATGGATTAAACCCAGATCAGTTGACTGGGGGTGAGTGTTTGATTGGCTCAAACGTTCCGTCCATCATCCCCTTTTGTATCGCTTTGTTCGCCCTAAGTTGGCGGGGGTATGCCCAGACGTGGGTCCCTTGCTCACTTTGCCACTGGATTCAAGCAAGCCTGGCTGATGACGGCTGGAATGCCAGAAACCGGTCCTAGGATGCTTGTTTCCGGTCCAGGGAAGACATGGCTTGGCAGTTCGGGCTGTACTGTTCCCATGAGGCACAGGGTCAGACTGATTTGCATATGGCCATGTCTGAACTGGGGTGGTGGAGTGAGCTAAAGAATGATGATGGATTAAACCCAGATCAGTTGACTGGGGGTGAGTGTTTGATTGGCTCAAGCGTTCCGTCCATCATCCCCTTTTGTATCGCTTTGTTCGCCCCAAGTTGGCGGGGGTATGCCCAGACGTGGGTCCCTTGCTCACTTTGCCACTGGATTCAAGCAAGCCTGGCTGATGACGGCTGGAATGCCAGAAACCGGTCCTAGGATGCTTGTTTCCGGTCCAGGGAAGACATGGCTTGGCAGTTCGGGCTGTACTGTTCCCATGAGGCACAGGGTCAGACTGATTTGCATATGGCCATGTCTGAACTGGGGTGGTGGAGTGAGCTAAAGAATGATAATGGATTAAACCCAGATCAGTTGACTGGGGGTGAGTGTTTGATTGGCTCAAGCGTTCCGTCCATCATCCCCTTTTGTATCGCTTTGTTCGCCCTAAGTTGGCGGGGTATGCCCAGACGTGGGTCCCTTGCTCACTTTGCCACTGGATTCAAGCAAGCCTGGCTGATGACGGCTGGAATGCCAGAAACCGGTCCTAGGATGCTTGTTTCCGGTCCAGGGAAGACATGGCTTGGCAGTTCGGGCTGTACTGTTCCCATGAGGCACAGGGTCAGACTGATTTGCATATGGCCATGTCTGAACTGGGGTGGTGGAGTGAGCTAAAGAATGATGATGGATTAAACCCAGATCAGTTGACTGGGGGTGAGTGTTTGATTGGCTCAAACGTTCCGTCCATCATCCCCTTTTGTATCCCCTTACCCTTTGGGACCATTGTGGATACCCACACCGACGACCCCGCAACCTGCGAGGCCCTTTTCAGCCGGCCGCGAGACACGCATCGGAGGGTGAGTCAGCCCCCGCATCACGAAGGCACCGGGGCACACAACGGTGCTGTGTGCCACACTGCACTCCTGCTGCCAGCACCTGCCCCTGCTCTCCAGGCCACGCCCCTGAGTACCACAGCGCCGGAGCGCGCTGCCACGTGGGTTTCTTTTCTTGAGGCCTGAGTGCTCCTGCCAGCAGTAAGGCTCTGCGCTGGCACGCGCCACCCCGAGCCAATGCGTGGAGTGTGCCCACCACTGTCAGCCGCATACTCCTAGTCTGCCGACCGGCCTGCCACGTGAGTCCGGCGCTCTACGCCCTTCACTGGCCGCCTCAGTGCCGTCGCGCCGACCATCCGCCCTCTCACCAGGCGCTGCAAGTAGGTGCCGGAAAGAGGCTTAACACGCATTCAGGGGCGCCCCACAGCGACAAGGGATCTCCAGCGACTCCAGTCCCTACAACTCCGGCTCGGCGCGGAGCCAATCATGGCTGACGACGACCGCGGCCCTGTACCCTATCCGGATGCCATTTCAGCACGCGGCATCAGGCGTACTGCCGCCATTCAGCGAATTGGAAGACCCGGCGACAACGTCCCCCCGCTGGAGGGTGTGGATTGAGCGCCTAAATAACTATTTTATTGCGACCCGAGAGGCGGATGACGCCATAAAACGCTCCCTCCTCCTCCACTATGCCGGGGACGAGATCTTCAAGCTCTTTAAGCACCTGCCGCACACGGGAGCCGCAACGGACTACGATGCGGCAGTGGCCGCGCTGGATGCCCATTTCGATCCGCAACTCAACCCGGATTTCGAGCGCTTCAAGCTGCGCCAAGCGCGCCAAAGGGAAGGAGAGTCCATAGACACATTCTACGCCCGCCTACGTGAGCTTGCCAGCACCTGCACCGAGGATGACCAGACCAAGGAGATCAGGGCCCAGCTCATCCAGGGATGCAGAGACAAAACCCTGAGGAGCCTCATTCTACGCCAACCAAGGATAGCGCTGGAGGACATCCTCATCCTGGCACGGTCCCATAACCTGTCTGCGGCCAGGGCGAACGAGATGGACCAGGCCCTCACCAAACCGATAGGGCGGTCTGAGATCAAGATCGAGAGGGCAGACGCCATCAAGACAAAGACCAGGACGGAGTTTCCCCGGAAACCGAAACCAGACGCGCCCAGGTCACGGTGCGGCTACTGTGGCCAAGAGCCGCATGCAGCAAAAGACTGCCCGGCACAAGGGAAAACATGCACAAACTGCAGGATCCCAAACCATTTCGCCGCTGTGTGCCGAGGGAGACGCCGAGGTCGTGACGCCAGAGGCCCGCAACCGCCATCTCGAACACTCCGACACCTGTCGGTAATAGAGGCATCTACACCGGAAGAGGCGCTGAGACCAGGTCGTAGGTACCAGAGGCCAGCTGACTCGTCATCAGAAGATGAAGAGGACGAAACATACCTCATATCATTCGCACAGGAACTCAAGTGACGCCGCAGGCCTCAACCGACCTGTGTAGTCCGGATCGCCGGCTCCGAGGTAAAGGCGATCATCGACACGGGGGCGTCAGTGAACGTGATGGGCCTCCAGCAGTATCGACGCTTACGTCCGTGCCCTCCGGTCACACCCTCAAAGACTCGGATATATGCATACGGGCGCACACGCCGCTACCACTGAAAGGGAAGATATCTGTACCGATCAAGACGGAAGACCGAGAAGTCACGGCTACCATCCACGTCATTGACCGCGAAGCGGATACGCTACTGAGCAGCCACACAGTGGAGGACCTAGGACTAGTCTTGTTCGCCAGAAGAGTACAGGCGCACCGAGTAGATGAACTGCTCGAGCAATTTCCGGAACTATTCCAAGGCCTAGGCTGCATCAAATGCGACCCCATCAAGCTGCACATTGACAAGGCCGTCACCCCAGTGGCCCTAAGACATCGGAGGGTACCGTTCCACCTAAGGCCATTGGTGGAGAAGGAGCTCGAGCTTCTCGAAACACAAGAGGTCATCGAGAAGGTGTCCGGGCCCACGCCCTGGGTGTCCCCGCTAGTCATCGCGGAGAAGCCGAAGCAGCCGGGTGCCATACGGCTATGTATCGATATGAGGCTGCCAAACAAAGCCATCAAGCGGGAACGCCATATCACCCCGACGATGGACGATATCATAGCCGATGTCAACGGGTCAAGGTGGTTCTCCAAGATCGACCTCAACGCCGGCTATCACCAACTGCCGCTATCGAAAGAAAGCAGGTATATCACCACCTTCAGCACTCACCTTGGGCTCAGGAGATACAAAAGGCTGAACTTCGGAATATCCTCGGCAGCCGAGGTATTCCAAAACACGATCAGAGAAATGTTATCTGGCCTGCCCGGCGTACTTAACGTCAGCGACGATATTTTAATCCACTCGGCGACAGTGCCTGATCACCACAAGCATCTCCGGAACACGCTAAAGCGCCTAAGGGAACACGGAGTAACACTCCATAAAGACAAGTGTCAATTCTTTCAGCCCCCCCTAGAATTCTTCGGTTATGTGTTTAACCAAGAAGGCATCCAAGTGGACCCGAGGAAGTCGCAGGCCATCAAGAACGCACCCGCCCCGACGACCCCCACGGAATTGCGAAGCTTCCTCGGGATGGCCACCTATTGTGGGAGGTTTATCCCCGACCTAGCGACCCGAGCAGAACCTCTCAGGGCACTCACCCGGACCGACAGCCCATGGAAGTGGGGGCAACAGGAAGAAGAGGCGTTCCAAAGCATAAAGGATGCACTCCTGGGGGAAGCAACGCTGGCGTATTTCGATCCCGCAAAGCGGACAGAAGTCCTCGTCGACGCGAGCCCGGTAGGGCTTGGGGCAATCCTAGCCCAAGAGCAAGAGCCCGGCAGATGGGCAGCACTATCGTTCGCAAGCAGGTCCCTGACGCCTACGGAAACAAGATACGCACAGATAGAGCGGGAGGCGCTCGCCATCAAATGGGCCTGTGGCCATTTTCACCTCTACCTGACAGGACAACCTTTCACCATGGTCACCGACCACCAACCCCTGGTATCTCTTTTCAAAGGATCGGTTCCCCACCCTCCGCCGCGAATCGAACGGTGGGCCGTGCAACTGCAGTCATATGAGATGGACGTTGTCTACCGGCCCGGGGCAAAGAACCCAGCGGATTTTCTCTCCCGTCACCCGACGCAACAGACGCACGAAGGTGATGACGAGGCAGCCGAGCAGTACCTCAACATGGTGTCCACAGCGGCATGTCCGCGAGCCATGACCCTGGAAGACATCAAGGAGGCCGCCCGGGACGACAGCGTATACAATCGCACCCTACACGCCGTGCAGACAGGATCCTGGAAGGACTACCTACATCAGGCAAATGCCTGGAACCAGGAAGACAGAGAAGGGCTAACGAAGATGTGGCGGGTGAGGAGCGAGCTCAGTGCCACAGGTGAAGGCATCCTGCTAAGGGGATCCCGGCTGGTCATACCCCGAGCATTGAGAGATCGAGCAACACGACTCACCCACGGAGGCCATCAAGGGGCCACAAAGATGAAAACGAGGATGCGGGAGAAAGTCTGGTTTCCCGAACTGGAACAGATGGTCGATGAGCTTGTTCGCTGCTGCCCGTCATGCCAACTCACCAGTGCTTCGACGCGGCCGATCCCGGTCATCACAGAGGAGGCGTGCGAAGAGCCATGGTCCAAAGTAAGCATAGACTTTGGAAGTTTTCCCGACGGACGACACACCCTAGTGCTCGTGGATGCGTTCTCCAAGTACCCCATCGTGGAACTGGTGACTTCCACCACGTTCACCCACGTGCGCCCCAGCTTAGAGCAAACCTTTGCCATGTTTGGAATCCCGCAAGAAATCCGGAGCGACAACGGCCCGCCATTCCAAGGGTCGGAATTCGCCACGTTCTTGCAACAACAAGGAATACACCACCGGAAAGTCACGCCTCAATGGCCTCAGGCCAACGGAGACGTGGAGAGATTCATGCGGACACTGAATAAAACCTTCCGAATCGCCACGTTAGAACAGGCCGACCCGGAGAGGCGACTTCACGAATTCCTGAGAGAGTATCGGAGCACCCCTCACTGCACCATGCAACGAAGCCCGTGGTCGCTGATGCTAAGAGGCCCGAGGCGGGACTTGATACTGACATGCCCGGGGTGGGCATCCCCACCTCTGGACAGCCAAGCAACCCAAGCTCGGCGAGAGCGTCGGAATAACCAAGCGAGCGCCCGATGCCGCGCCACGCCACGAAGCCTGCGGCCAGGAGCGTCCGTCATCCTCAGAGACCGACGGCCCGGAGGGAAGTTCAAGACCCACTACGAACCAGGCACCTGGACAGTGATAGCCAACCGTGGGACCATGGTAACGGCGAGCAGGGGGAGAGAGAACGTGTCGAGGAACATTTCATGGTTCAAAGAGGTCCCCGCCAGACCAGCGCGGGAAGAGGAACCAAGACCCTTAACGACCCGGCTCATCGAGCAACCAGAGACACCAGGAAATGAACCAAGGCACAGTCCGAGTGCCGACGAGCCCAGTGATAACTCCCCGCCAGGTTGCCACACCCGTATGGCTGAAGACGACAGTCCGGAAACAGAGCGTGGAAGACACCGAGGTCAAAGGTATGAACTGCGACCTAACCCTCGCCCTAGCCTACGCTTGCGGGATTACGCATGCTGAGAACTGTCCCCTGGGGTGATAAGGAAAAGTGTCCAGAGCATAGCTGAACACCGGCAAATGACTGTGTGAACTTTTACATTGTTTTCAAAGTTTGTGTTTTCAAAAAAGACCGAGTTGGGAAGGGATGTAGTGGTTAGCGCTCCAGTGCCCAGGGCGCTGGGGCGGATGTTCGCACCACATCCGCCGGCCAGGCGTGGCCGGCGGGGAGCCAATAAAGGGAAGGCGCCCGCTCGGGGGCGGCACTTCCGACGACACCAGAGGAGTGTGTCTATGTGTCTGGCGCAGCGCGTAAAGATAAGCGCACCGCGAGTGACCCGATACGGATCACCACAATTGGCTGCTGCCCACCCTCATTGCCACCAGGATAAAATGATGGACATTTGAGGGCACATTTGAAATGTTCCTTAAACAGGTGCTCGGACTCAGCAGCTTAGAGGGGGGAGATGTTTTGATAAAAGGCGTAAACAATTTAAAATTTAGTTCAAAGACAGATTACAACTCAAGGCTGCACATTTCTGGAATTAATTTAGATTTGCTCACAAATCCCAAAATTCATCCCTCACTGAGCCAGGGATTTATTACTATGTGCATCCATTCTGCAGGCCCAGTCACATCTCTTTCTGTAAAGCAGACAGCCCTGTGTGATATCCAGATTTATCATCACAACTTCAAACATCAGCTATCTGCTTAGTGCACTTTCCTGCCCATAGAGTTAAAATGTAAAGTCTAACCTAAATTCTGTTCTTTGAGTTTAGGATTCCATCCCTAGATATTGCATCTCTGATTGGGCAACTGCAGCATTGTGTCCGTGAGATCTTCCATCGTGTCAGTACTGGCTCACACTGTCAGCAAGGTGCAAATTTCAGCTTTAGCATCGCACATGTTCATAATCACTAATGGGTTCCATATTTCCATCACTGACACTGTGCTAATGAGACAGGCAGCTTCCACTTACTCACATTTATAGTCCCTGATGTGAATATTATGTACACCAGTTAACAAACCGCCACACATACAGCAAAATACCTACTTCTGCTCAATAATGAATGCTGGTGCTGACTAAATGCTTACACTAACTTACTTGCACGCCTACTAATGCACACATTCACATTACTATTCATGCCCACTAATTCAATCATTCATTCACACACATTAATTAATTTTGAATCACACCTTCTCATCTTCACTAAAACATGTTCTTACAAGTAAATGCATACACACTCAAAAGATTACATACCTGCTCAGAACACTTACACTCACAGAAATTCATAGTCCAATCTATCTATCTATCTATCTATCTATCTATCTATCTATCTATCTATCTATCTTTGCAACCCTCTCGAGTTCTAATAAAAATGTATGACAAAAGCATTAGCAGTGGCAAGTGCCTGAGTTATTAGTTTTGCCAATGCTTGTTACAGTTTTCTACGTCAGCATTTCTTGTTGAAATTATTTTAAGTTGCCACAATAACTTAATAAATAAAATGGGGGCTGTTTGATGCAGTTTGACCCCTAATTGACTTACATCTTTAGCACGTCATAGCGTTGTCTTGAATCACTATAGCATACATCCCAAAGGAATTATGATATGTGGAGCTATTTGCTCCACTGCTGTCACTGAAGCAGAAGAGGTAAGAATGTATACCTGACTAAGAGTCTGGAATGAAATAAAGTTGCTGGGTGGATGGTGCCCCAATCTGTACCCTGTTGACTCTGTCTTCTTTTTGAAAATAATATAACAGTCAGGAGGTCTCCACTATTTGTGCAGTTACCTTCCTGGCAGTGGAAATGTGCCCCTGAAAGCCATGCAACCCCACAGGGATGCCATTGCTGCCCTGATATTACCCACACTTAAGTGTGAGTCTGCATGGTATATTTTAGCCCTAGGTAACTGTACCTCTAGGATTCCCACCAAAATGTATTTTGAGTGGCAGTGCAAGGTGCAGCTTACAGGTAAGGTCGAATAGAATAAATGCATGATTTGGAACTATTTATTTGTAAATAAGGCAAAGATACAGCACATATCAAGCCAATAATATTAATGACCCTTTGTCTGCCATTCTGCTGCTTTTCAAGTTTCTCAGTGGCTCAATTTCCAAGGCAAAAAGGATTGAAAATATGGGAGATCTCCGTCGCGTTGCCCTACCTATTCTACAAGGCAGGAATATCACCCCCTCAATTGTGGACTCGGGCCTCCAGTTGCTTATATAACAGCGTGACCCAGCCAAACATCTGGTGTTCGACACCCATCTGTCTCAATATTGTGATTAAATAACACCAGTAATAATGTTAAACACTTTTTCTAAATGTTTGACCACTACTATTGGATGCAGTTCCTCCTAAAGGCAAATTCCATTGCTTTGAAGAGTCTTCTAACACTTATTGTGTGTTATGACTTGGTTTTGGACTTGGCACTTTCTGCAGGGTCTTCCCAAATCTTTTACCTTCACTCCTTTTGCTGAATTCACTTTTGTTGGCCTTAGGACTCTGCTCACTTTATCAATGTTGACCAGTGCTAAAGTGTTTGGGGCCGATTCACAAAGGTATTCTGAGTAACCCTGGGCGTAGTTCGCAAAGTAGCGCTACGCGAAGCTACGCAAAGTGCAGTTCGCACTACGCGAGCTACGCGTAGCACTACGCGAACTGCGTAGTGCGCTGTTCGCGATGATTGCACAGTGCTGGATGCTTGTCCGCACTGTGCAATCATTGAAAGCGGCATCTTGCACAGTGCGAGCTGTCTTTTACTGCCGCTCGAGTAGATTTTTACTCAAGCGGCAGCTTTCTCAACGCGGACTGGTAGTTTCTCATCGCGAGCGGTCGCGAGCATACGCGACCACTCGCAATGAAAAACCTGACCTCCCGCGTTGAGAATCTCGCCGGGAGGTTTATTTTCCACGCTCGCGATCGGCAACTTGATGTTGCTGATCGCGAGCGAGAAAAAGTCTCGCCGGGATGTCATTTTGCTTGCTCGCGGTCGCCAACTTGACGTTGAGGACCGCGAGCAAGCAAAAAATGACTGCTGCACTACGCTACGCGTGTTTGCACTGTGCTACGTGCAATTCGCGTTGTGCGAAGTAGCGTAAATTTCGCAAACTACGCGAGCGTAGCGTAGTGCTTTGCCCAGGGTTAATTCTGAGACAAAAGTCTAACTTTATGACTTTCGGTATTCACAGAAGTCATTTACGACTTTTGGTATTCACAGAGGTCATTTACGACTCGTATCTTTACATCCGCAGTTGTGCCAGAATCTCTGTACTCTCCGGCTCGGGCCGTACTCTCCTGCTTGGGCCGGATGAAGTGTAATCAACGAGCTGGAATGCATTTTTTACAGAAAGGAACATTAGGTTTGTGTGATAAATGGTAGAGGATGCAATGAAAAACAGTTTGGGCAGGGAAAGGGTATGGCCAGACCCTACATCATAACCCAGAAAAGTTTGCTCCTTTGTATCATAGTACAATTTCGCTCCCCTCAGTGTTGACTGTAGTATCAACACTACAGTCAACACTAAGGGCACTCCCTTTAGTGTTGAGTGTAGTGTTGACACCAGAGTCAACACTGAGGGAAGCGCAAATTGTGCACTGCATGTACCATGATGCAAAGAAGTAAACTTTTCTGGGATATAATGTAGTGTCCGGCCTGAGCCGGAGAGGACGGCCCGGGTGCGGAGAGTACGGCCCGGGTGTGGAGAATCCGGCCAGACTGCGGACGTAAAGATATGACATGTAAATGACTTCTGTGAATACCAAAAATCGTAAATGACTTCTGTGAATACAAAAAGTCATAAAGTTAGACTTAGGGGTCGATTCCGATCTCGGCCGGAAGCGCACCTAACACCATTCGTCCGGAAAAAAACCAAGCCGAACGCGTGTTTCCCGACCGATTCGAACAGTCGTCCGAACGAGCAAGTACGATGCGCATAAAAGCACAAATTCCGAGCGAGCCGTACTTACCCATTTCAGCTCCTGTTCCCCACCCGAGCCGGATCCGTAAACGCTGCATCGAGTCGCACGGAACCAAATACACAGCACCTTCCGGCCGGACTAGTACGATGCGCCTTCCGTACGCGCCGAACCCGTCGCTACATCCGGCACGTCAGAGCATCCGGGAGAGCTGTACATAAGCTCCGATTCGCGCCACAAGACGATCCACGGCGACGAGACGAACAAGCCAGCGACGAGTACGAGTCGAAGCCACGAGAAACCCGAACGAGGCGAACCAACCATGAATCCCATCGCGCAGGTCCTACCAATACTCTACATCTATTACCGGGACCGGTACGGACGCGTACGGCGCAGACGGTAAGTCAAACACCCACAACACAAACAAACGACACGTACCCGAAATATGTCACACACATAGGGATGCAGGAATGACGTACACTAGCAACAGCAGAACCATAGGGGCGGGATGGCTATCACCAATGACATACACACCCATAGGGGGATGGATGCCTACCACTAACACCACCCCTACTCATGGGGGCCTGGATGCCTACCACTACCACCACCCCTACCCAGGGGGGCCTGGATGCCTGTCACTACTACCATCCCCACTCATAGGGGGATGGATGCCTACCACTACCACCACCCCTACTCATGGGGGCCTGGATGCCTGTCACTACTACCATCCCCACTCATAGGGGGATGGATGCTCTCCCACCCTCGCAGCTCTACCATTAAGTGAGGCCTGCCCCTGCCCCTGCACTCTCGAGTGTTGGTGATCAAGGCCCTCCTCCACCCGCAGGTTTCCTGCGTCTCATCCCTGGTGGTCCAGTGGACCTCTGTCTCCTTCCTCTAACTCTGCTCTTTCACTCGTTTTTCTACCCTTTTTTATCTTTCACCTTTCTGCACTTTTCTGCATCTCTGCTCTTTTGTGCCTTATTTCTGCTCATTTTCCCTTCCTCTCGCTCTGCCCTTTCACTTGTTTTCACTCGTTTTTCTACCCTCTTTTATCTTTCACCTTTCTGCACTTTTCTGCATCTCTGCTCTTTTGTGCCTTATTTCTGCTCATTTTCCCTTCCTCTCGCTCTGCCCTTTCACTAGTTTTCACTCGTTTTTCTACCCTCTTTTATCTTTCACCTTTCTGCATCTCTGCTCTTTTGTGCCTTATTTCTGCCTATTTTCCCTTTTTTCTTTATCCCTTATTTCCTCCCTTTACCTTTCACCGCCGCTGCTGCCCCCGCGGCCCATCCCCCCCAGCGCGACCGGCCAATCCAGCTCCCCTCCCCGCTCATGCCTCCCAGCTGTCCAGCCCTCCCTGAACCCTACTTAATGGTGGCCACTGCGGGGACAGGCGAGCAAGACCACTGACTCATTGTCAGTGAAATTGCTCTCCCACCCTCGCAGCTCCACCATTAAGTGAGGCCTGCCCCTGCACTCTCGAGTGTTGGTGATCGAGGCCCTCCTCCACCCGCAGGTTTCCTGCGTCTCATCCCTGGTGGTCCAGTGGACCTCTATCTCCTTCCTCTAACTCTGCTCTTTCACTCATTTTTCTACCCTTTTTATCTTTCACCTTTCTGCACTTTTCTGCATCTCTGCTCTTTTGTGCCTTATTTCTGCTCATTTTCCCTTCCTCTCGCTCTGCCCTTTCACTTGTTTTCACTCGTTTTTCTACCCTCTTTTATCTTTCACCTTTCTGCACTTTTCTGCATCTCTGCTCTTTTGTGTGGGTAGGTCGCCCCCCATCCGCACAGCGCCACCTGTGCGTCCAGCTCCCTGCTGCTGCTGATCTGAGGCCCTCCTCCACCCGCAGGCTACCACCTGCGCCTCATCCCTGGTGGCCAGTGGTAGGCCGTAGGTAGGTTCTTGTCGTTGTGAGCGTCACTGTTACTGTCTCTCCCTTCTATATTTGTGCCCCCACTGTTTTTCCACTGTTTTTGCCCTTCCGTTCTGTGCCCCCACTGCTGTGACTGTTTTTTCGTTCTGTGCCCCCACAGTTTTTCCACTGTTTTGCCCTTCCGTTCTGTGCCCCCACTGCTGTGACTGTTTTTCCGTTCTGTGCCCCCACTGTTTTTCCACTGTTTTTGCCCTTCCGTTCTGTGCCCCCACTGCTGTGACTGTTTTTCGTTCTGTGCCCCCATTGTTTTTCCACTGTTTTGCCCTTCCGTTCTGTGCCCCCACTGCTGTGACTGTTTTTTCGTTCTGTGCCCCCACTGTTTTTCCACTGTTTTTGCCCTTCCGTTCTGTGCCCCCACTGCTGTGACTGTTTTTCGTTCTGTGCCCCCACTGTTTTTCCACTGTTTTTGCCCTTCCGTTCTGTGCCCCCACTGCTGTGACTGTTTTTTCGTTCTGTGCCCCCACTGTTTTTCCACTGTTTTTGCCCTTCCGTTCTGTGCCCCCACTGCTGTGACTGTTTTTCGTTCTGTGCCCCCACTGTTTTTCCACTGTTTTTGCCCTTCCGTCTGTGTCCCCACTGCTGTGCACTGTTTTTTCGTTCTGTGCCCCCTTGTGCCCTTTTTGATTTCTGTACCCCCTCGCCCTCCTATATCCCGCCGATGTGTCCCCTGCGGCCCCGCCCCCCTGGCTGACCACTCGCTGCCCCTGCCTCCCGCCTCCCAGCTGCTCCTCCCTCCCACCTCCCCATATATGGCGGCCGCAGCGCGGCTGCGCCGCTGGTGCGCCAAAGGCGCGCCTAAGGCAAGCCTGTCCGCGCCCAGCGCCAGAACCCGTGGCCCCCGCATCCGCCACGAAGACCACCTCCGATTCGACGCCAGCACCCTCATCGCTCTCAACCCAGGACGGACCTCCACCTGCTTCAAGGCCACCCCGAAACGCACCCATGGTCCCTTCACCTGCCGGAACTGCAGCTTCACCTGCCTCGGAGAGCCCAAGACTCCCGCCAAGAAGGACCTCAACCATCTCCGGTGCATCCTACTAAACACCCGCTCTGCATGCAAACACGCCGTCGAGCTCTGGGACCTACTCGACACCTCATCACCGGACGTCGCCTTCCTGACAGAGACCTGGATGAACGAATCCTCCGCACCCGACATCGCCATAGCCATCCCTGACGGCTACAAGATCACCCGCAGAGACCGCACCAACGGAATCGGAGGAGGAATCGCCATCGTCCACAAAGACACCATCAAGGTCTCGAACAGCACCGGCGACACTCTCAGCACCGCCGAACACATGCACTTCCAGATCCACACGGATCCCAACACCACCGTAAGAGGCACCCTCATCTACAGACCCCCGGACCCCGACCCCAGTTCAGCAACTCCATCGCCGACTTCATCAGCACGCACGCCCTGACCTCCACCGACTACATCCTCCTCGGAGACCTGAACTTTCACCTGGAGAACAACAACGACAGCAACTCCGCCACCCTGATCGACAACCTCGCCAACCTCGGACTGAAACAGCTCGTCACGACGCCGACCCACATCGCCGGACACACGCTCGACGCTATTTTCTCCTCAAGCTCCCACGTCTCCTTCAGCCACACCTCCGAACTCACCTGGACCGACCACCACTGCATCCACTTCACCTTCCGGAAACCCGCCGCACACCACCGCACCCTACAGATCCCCAGCAGATGATGGAGCAAAGTCACCGAAGACCAACTCCAGACAAACCTCGCACTCAGCCCACCCACCGACCCCTCCAACCCCGACGCCGCCGCCCGCAATCTCAGACGATGGATGGACGACTGCGCCAACACCTTAGCCCCGCTGAAAAAAACAACCTACAAAGACACCAGCAAGAGAGCCAGCTGGTTCACCCCGGAACTCCTAGCATCCAAGCGCACCTGCCGGAAACTGGAGAACAAATGGCACAGCGAGAAGACGCCGGACAGCCGCGCAGCCCACAAAGACGCCATCCGCAACCACCATCACCTCATCAGGTCCGCCAAGAGGACCTCCTTCAAAGACCGCCTCGACAACAACACACACAACAGCAAGGAGCTCTTCAGCATCGTGAAGGAACTCTCCAACCCCAGCTCCAACGACATCCCGCCGTCGCAAGCCCTGTGTGATTCCCTCACCACCTTCTTCCACCGCAAGATCGCCGACATCCACGACAGCTTCGACTCCCGGACGACCCCAACAGGCCCCAGCACATCAGACCCGCCGCACCCCATCGACCACGACCCCCTGACAGCCTGGGTCAACGTGAACAGCGAGGACACAATCAAGACCATGGGCACAATCCACTCCGGCTCCCCATCAGACCCTTTTCCACACCACATCTTCAACAAAGCCGGCAGCTCCATCGCACCCCACCTGCGCAACGTCATCAACCTCTCCTTCGAGACCGCGACCTTCCCAGAGAGCTGGAAACACGCCGAGATCAACGCCCTACTCAAAAACCCCAAGGCGGACCCGAGCGACCTCAAGAACTTCCGGCCCATCTCCCTGCTTCCATTCCCAGCTAAGGTCATCGAGAAGATCGTCAACAGACAGCTCACCCGCTACCTCGAAGATAACAGCATCCTGGACCCCTCCCAGTCAGGATTCCGCAGCAACCACAGCACCGAGACCGCCCTCATCACCACCACAGACGACATCAGGATCCTGCTGGACAACGGCGAGACGGCGGCCCTCATCCTCCTGGACCTCTCCGCCGCCTTCGACACTGTTTGCCACCGCACACTACGCACACGCCTCCACGACGCAGGGATCCGAGACAAGGCCCTGGATTGGACCACCTCCTTCCTTTCCGGCAGAACCCAGAGCGTCCGCCTCCCCCATTCCGATCCGAAGCCTCCGAGATCATCTGCGGCGTACCCCAGGGATCTTCCCTCAGCCCGACACTGTTCAACATCTACATGGCTCCACTCGCACGCATCGCCCGACAGCACGACCTCAACATAATCTCCTACGCCGACGACACTCAACTGATCCTCTCCCTCACCAAGGACCCCCTCACCGCCAAATCCAACCTCCACGAAGGAATGAAAGCTGTCGCCGACTGGATGAAGTGCAGCCGACTTAAGCTGAACACAGACAAGACGGAGATCCTCATCCTCGGCTCCAACCCATCAGCCTGGGACGACTCCTGGTGGCCCTCGTCAATAGGGGCACCCCCGACACCAACCGACCACGCACGCAACCTGGGAGTCATCCTCGACTCAACGCTCACCATGACCAAGCAAGTCAACGCAGTCTCCTCCTCCTGCTTCAACACCCTCCGCATGCACCGCAAGATCTACAGGTGGATCCCGACAGACACGAGAAGAACAGTCACCCAGGCCCTCGTCAGCAGCAGACTCGACTACGGAAGCGCCCTCTACGCAGGAGCCCCGACCAAGCTCATCAAACGACTGCAAAGAATCCAAAACGCCTCTGCACGCCTGATCCTCGACATTCCACGCCACAGCCACATCACCCCCCACCTGAAAAACCTGCAGTGGCTCCCCGTCGACAAGAGAATCTCCTTCAAACTCCTGATCCACGCACACAAGGCACTCCACAAAACCGGCCCAGCCTACCTCAACAGTCGACTCTCCTTCTACGTTCCCAACCGTCAACTCCGCTCCGCCGACCTCTCCCTGGCCACCGTCCGCGCATCCGGAGAACCACCACCGGAGGATGATCCTTCTCTCACCGCGCCGCCAAGATCTGGAACACCCTTCCCCTCAACCTATGACAGACCCAAGACCTTCTGACCTTCAGGAGACGACTCAAGACCTGGCTATTCGACCAGTAGCGGCAACACCCCCCCTCCTCTCCCTCAGTGCCTTGAGACCCTCGCGGGTAAGTAGTGCGCTTTACAAATCTTGTGATTGATTGATTGATTGATTAACTAACACCACCCCTACTCATGGGGGCCTGGATGCCTGTCACTACTACCATCCCCACTCATAGGGGGATGGATGCCTACCACTAACACCACCCCTACTCATGGGGGCCTGGATGCCTACCACTACCACCACCCCTACCCAGGGGGGCCTGGATGCCTGTCACTACTACCATCCCCACTCATAGGGGGATGGATGCCTACCACTAACACCACTCCTACTCATGGGGGCCTGGATGCCTACCACTACCACCACCCCTACTCATGGGGGCCTGGATGCCTGTCACTACTACATCCCCACTCATAGGGGGATGGATGCCTACCACTAACACCACCCCTACTCATGGGGGCCTGGATGCCTACCACTACCACCACCCCTACCCAGGGGGCCTGGATGCCTGTCACTACTACCATCCCCACTCATAGGGGATGGATGCCTACCACTAACACCACCCCTACCCAGGGGGCCTGGATGCCTGTCACTACTACCATCCCCACTCATAGGGGGATGGATGCCTACCACTAACACCACCCCTACCCAGGGGGCCTGGATGCCTGTCACTACTACCATCCCCACTCATAGGGGGATGGATGCCTACAACTACCACCACCCCTACTCATGGGGGCCTGGATGCCTGTCACTACTATCATCCCCACTCATAGGGGGATGGATGCCTACCACTAACACCACCCCTACTCATGGGGGCCTGGATGCCTACCACTACCACCACCCCTACTCATGGGGGCCTGGATGCCTGTCACTACTACATCCCCACTCATAGGGGGATGGATGCCTACCACTAACACCACCCCTACTCATGGGGGCCTGGATGCCTACCACTACCACCACCCCTACCCAGGGGGGCCTGGATGCCTGTCACTACTACCATCCCCACTCATAGGGGGATGGATGCCTACCACTAACACCACCCCTACCCAGGGGGGCCTGGATGCCTGTCACTACTACCATCCCCACTCATAGGGGTGGATGCCTACCACTACCACCACCCCTACTCATGGGGGCCTGGATGCCTGTCACTACTACCATCCCCACTCATAGGGGATGGATGCCTACCACTACCACACCCCTACTCATGGGGGCCTGGATGCCTGTCACTACTACCATCCCCACTCATAGGGGGATGGATGCCTACCACTACCACCACCCCTACCCAGGGGGGCCTGGATGCCTGTCACTACTACCATCCCCACTAATAGGGGGATGGATGCCTACCACTACCGCCACCCCTACTCATGGGGGCCTGGATGCCTACCACTACCACCACCCCTACCCAGGGGGGCCTGGATGCCTGTCACTACTACCATCCCCACTCATAGGGGGATGGATGCCTACCATAACCACCACCCCTACTCATGGGGGCATGGATGCCTACCACTACCACCACCCCTACCGAGGGGGGCCTGGATGCCTGTCACTACTACCATCCCCACTCATAGGACGGGTAATGCATGACAAAACCAGCATACTCAAACATAAGGAATGTCAGAAAAAGACATCACCCCAACATCATGACAAGCATGTGTAGTCTGTGTCACATGCCTACAACACTGAACATGACAATGAACATACAATGTGACCCCCTATCACATGTGTCACACATAAATGTGTGTGGCCTCCACAATGCAATCAGACCATGACCACTGTGCCAATGGGGTCTAAACCCCCATCATCACAGTGACCAAAATGTAAGTGTGGGGTCCATAGCTGAAGCACATTTTGAACTAGGGGCAATGGGGTCTAAACCCCCTTCATCACAGTGTCCAAAATGTAAGTGTGGGGTCCATAGCTGAAGCACATTTTGAACATTGTGGCAATGGGGTCTAAACCCCCTTCATCACAGTGTCCAAAATGTAAGTGTGGGGTCCATAGCTGAAGCACATTTTGAAAATTGTGGCAATGGGATCTAAACCCCCTTCATCACAGTGTCCAAAATGTAAGTGTGGGGTCCATAGCTGAAGCACATTTTTAACATTGTGGCAATGGGGTCTAAACCCCTTCATCACAGTGACCAAAAGGTAAGTGTTGTCATGGAAAAAGCTGCAAATGCCAAACAGCATGGATGATTCCTGGTCACACAACAACAAACACATCAGTGGCAAAGTAGTGCTTGTGTCCCATAGCAACATAGATTGGGTGAGGCAAACAGTGCAGTGCAAATAAGACATACCTTTGGCCATGTGCAGACAAACATCACCCATGGGGGTTGACATTGTCAACATTTATCAATTACACAATGACAGAAGTGACCATCATAATGCAGACCCACATATCTGCACCAATGGACACACAAATGAAGATATCCTGTGGAGACTGTAGATGTGAGCTGAACAAATACCATACTATGGCAGCAATGGGACATACAAACCATGATTATTGTGCTGACTGATGACCTAGGAGTCCCAGGGACAGCAGGGGAAATGCACCAAACAACATACAGCCAATGCAACACTAAAGATATGCCAATGCAGTGGTGCAAATGCACAAACACAAACAGGCAGCCTCACACTGCATATCAAACACAACAGGTGATGGGAGGGTGTGCCAGTGTCCCCAGGCAACCCCACAACACATGAGGAGGCCTGAATCCCAATTACACTGATGTGTATACAGTGCCACACAAAAGTAACTCATGGATCGGATTTCCCTATGTTGGCAATCGGGCATTGTGAGATGAGAGGGAGCCCAAATTACACGTCACACAAGCTTGTAGGAACAGCAACTAGCACAGCAAGAGACAGACCCACCACAGCACTACTCCCAGGGACACCGCATTGTGGTGACACTAGCCTGCATGATAATCGCACTGTGATGACAAAGGTAGATGTCGTTCACACTGTGAACCACAGCCATGTGTCCAGAACAACTAACTACCATCACACCTACACAAGCACAAATCAATCAGCACAGCCTGTCAGCCAAGGCCAATATGGAGGTAGGGGTCTAGCCGTGCAACAACTCACATTTGCACACACTCAACACCACACACCTTGATCTCCACCAATGTGCAGCTGTGAAGCTCACATGGACTGGTGACATTGCACATGCACCCATGACAATCCCAGGGGGAGTGGTGGGAACTAAGGTGTGAAACCCATCACACATGGCCAGTCAACAAGACTCGTGAATGTCTGGCACACTGCACAGTATGCCGTACATGGGCATGACGTGAAATCCACCCCAATCAATGGGATCCCGGCCACAGTCACACACCAATGAAGAAGCCAAGGTGACCCACAAAGAACACACATAGACAACTTCCAACATTGCAGCTCTGACCCTGAGGAGTGGCAGCAGTCACACACACAACGTGTCACAATCACTGACAGCTACCACAAACTGTAAATTACATGACTTGTGTAACCCACAAGTGCCAAGGGGAATCCTGACTGTGTCCCATCTGCGTTTGCCCACATCCCCAGCCCTGACAACAAAGACAACTAGGGATGACAACCTCATGAACATTAGTTTACCATGCACCCACATCCCGGAGAAACCAGGTCCAAGATGCTGGATGAACACAGGACAACTCAGCAAGCATCACAAACAGGAACATCCCTAGGGACACAGCCTGTGTAGGAAAAGGGAAGGGAACACACACAGACATGCTCACACAACACACAATACAGGCCCAGCCAATGTCACTGGATTACACACTACTGTGGAAGGTCCGCTGTGCCAAACCTTGTCTGTGCACGACTCAAACATGTCAGCAGAACACTCGGTCAGTGAGTCAACAACTACAACACACTGAAGGCTCTGCTCACATCAGCCTGGGTATGGGAGTGTCACGTCAGTCATCTGCATACACCCTAAACACGTGTCAAACAAGTTGCACTGTATACACAGATGAGTCCTTCAACATTGATGTGCAAAACTGCATGTCCAGTGGAGATGGGCACACAGTCAGGGAAATAGAAACATTGAACAGTGGTAAGCCCACCAGATGTGCATCAGTGTAAGCCAAAGATGGTAATTTACAAATGCAAAACGTACATCCATGTGTCAAATGGTGAACATTACACCCTCAGACTGCTGCAAAGGATGCTATAGATCCAGACTACATTAGGACACATATCCCATGGACCACATGGAGTCCATCACAGCAACACTTCATTTTCCTGATCTGAACACTATTACAACAGCAAATGCATGATGATACTCATCTACATCATGTACATCCAAAGAAAAACCACAATTAAACAAAAAGAGGCTTTATTCAGCAAATGTTAAATTAAAAGTTGAGGTCCAAAAGAAACTAAGGCCAATGGCCAGTCCAAATACACAGTCCCAACAGGGTGATATGTGACAACTTGTCATCCATTGCTTGCCTGCCCTGGTACGGACAGGGGACATCCCCCTCGGAGGGGCATACAAGGGGCAGGCCAGGCACCGCAGGGACAGGATCAGGGGATGCCAGAAGGAGGCAGTGAAGGGGTGGTGGGTACAGGAGTGTCACCGGCAACTGCAGTGGAGGTGTCTGACTCAGTGGGGGCTGGCACCACTGTAGGGCACAACTCAGATGTTGTGGGTCCTGCAACCACTGCCGGTCAGATGGAGTGGACTGGGTCCCCACTGCAGTGCCCGAGTCAGACGGGGTGGTTGTGGACTCCACTGCAGTGCACAACTCCAAGGGAGTGGAAGGGGGGGCAGATGAGGTGGGCAGGACAGAGGGGGGACCCGGTCTCCACACCAGTGGCACAAACAGGCAGAGCATCTGGTTTGGGGGTGGAAGAGCAAGTGGTAGGGGGAGGGCCTAAGCAGTTTGGGGATGCGGTATCGGTGTGTGGGGAACCTGGGGCAGGGTGTGGTGGTGGAACCTGTGCAGTGGTGGCCTGGGGGATGGAGGAGAGAGACTGTGTGGTGGAGCTGCGTGGTGGTGGTGGTGGGGTCTTGCCCTTCCTGGTCCGTGGGGACTTACGAATGGGGTCCTCTGTCTGCCTGTGCCTGGGGGAGGGTGTCCGGGTGTGAGGGGCACTCCCCTCTGTGTGTGGTGGTCGCCTCTTCCGCCTGGACTTCGTGTCAGGTGTATCTGTGGGGAAGAGGCCACGCTCATAGAGGAAGAGCTTCTGGGAGGGGGGGGGTTGCAGGTGAGGCAACGGAAGGGCTTTTGGAGGGAGAGGCATCTGAGGACTGCGCAGTGCTCGTGGATGCGTGTGTGTGTGTCTGGGCCCCAGCCCCTGTGAGTGAGGTATCACTCCCCTGACTGTGCGTGCGTGTGCGTCTGGATTTTTGTGTGTGTGTCTGTGTGCTGCTTGTGTCTGTGCTGGTGCATGCCGGTGCCGATGTGTGTGTGCCTGGGACAGGTAGGGTGCTGGGTATTGTGGATGGGGCAGAGGTAGGAGGGGCGAGGGACTGTTGCAGGAAGGACACTGCTGCCGTCAGCGAGGAGGCCATGGACTTATTGGTCCGATGTAGGGCAGACATGCCAGATGACATGCCCTCCATGAATGACACCAGTTGTGTCAAAAGACCCGTGTGTGCATTGAGGACACTCAGAATTGATGTCTGCCCTACATGGACCTGCTTAAGCAAGTCCACAGACTCCACACTCAGGGCAGCAGGGGGGACAGAGGCAGGGGGTGCGGTGCCTGGCATGAAGGAGACACGCTCCCCTACACGGGAGCCTCCACGGACATGTAGGATGGGAGCAGATAGGAGGGTGGAGATGGTGGTGGTGGCGGGGACAGACTTGCTTGATGTTGCCTCTGGTCTGCTGACTCCCGCCTCCACAAGGGAGTCCTCACTGGAGATGCTGTTTTCCCCAGCCGAGGTGGTCGTAGCTGAGGTATCCTCAGTGTGGCTCCCCTGCCCTCGGTCTCCCATGCAGTGGACCCAGTCTCTTGCTCCGTGGAGCTGTCTCCTCCTGTGGCCGTGGATGTATCTGCAAACAATCAGGATAAACAGAGCAACATTAGTCACCTGTACTGACCACACACACCACAGAAAGTACAGCACATCACAGAGCAAGCCCTGCCATCATTTGCTAGACATTGCAATTCGTGCTGACACTGATTTCAAGAAGCCCATTGTCTGCCTGACAGTCAGTCATGCCACACATATCCTACCTGTCCATGCACCCATCTGTCTGCTGCTTGCTGTATGCGACTAATCATATGTGCACACATGCACCACATACACAGTTGTTGGACAGCCAAGAGTATATATGGAAATGTGTCACTCCAAACACATGCCATCTCCTGCCACTGACTCAGTACATGTGTCAGGAAAAGTGATGGGCAAAGTCTCTGTTGATATGCGGGTTTTGGTTCCATCACCAGACACAATGATGTCCTCATGTCCTGATAGACAATGCAACAATGGTGTGCATGCAGGACATATCACACCACTGCTGGATCACCCTTTGCGATTTGAATGTCATGGCACAGGCCTGTCTGGCAAGTCAGTCATAACTGTCTCCTGTCACAGGGGCAGTGCATACACACAACACCAGTCTGCACTGTGTCACAATCAGGGGAGTTTCAGAAATGTAAGCCGTGTATCTGACAGGTGCACATGTGCACCCCTGGCCACCCACATCATGAGGACTGAGATGATCCCACGTCAATCAAATGAGACATTTGAGTGACTGCAAACACAAATCCATACACATGAGCACTTCACCGTCTGATGAGAATGAACCAAAGCTGCCGGCACCTCAATGTTTCATACAACATTGTGCACAGTCAAGGGATCAGAGACCTATGCATTGACCTATGTGCAGATCCCATAGTCATAACTCAGATGGCTGGCCACCCCAAATTGTTAAACACTCCAGGAGTCCAAATAGCAAGGCCACACCACAGTGACACAGAGGCACACACCTGAGTGCACTCTTCACAATGCCTAATATGTATGCTGACACACGGGAGTGGGAGAACAGAGTGCCTTCGATGTACGGAGTAGGCATTACAGTCCTGGTCCATGTGCAACATGGTATTACCCTGAACACTAGGCAGGTGGATATGCATGTGTCACACACATGATGTACATACTTCTGAGGCCCCTACCTTGGTCTCTGCAGCAGCATGGATGTGTGGCACATACCCCAGACATGTGGTGAGTCAGAGCAGCAATTGGAACACATATTAAAGCCATACCCAGAGTACATGTCAGATCACAGGCAATGTGAGTAATTGAACCACCCATGCAGCCCACCACAAAGTTCCTGTAACTGATGCTGAACCACAGACTGTAAGGGCCACACCTGTGTATCAGATGAGGAGGGGGCATGACACAAGTGAGGGACATGAGTCCAGGACGACATGACAGTTGTACTGTGGAAGTGGAACCAGGCTAAAGGAGTGCATAGAGCATGTCAGTCATAGTACACAGTTGAGGCTAGCACTTACCCCCTCCTTGCTGCTGTCTGGCCTTCAGCTGCCCATCCAGGTCAGGGAAGACCACCGCCAGGATCCGGAGCATGTGGGGGGTCAGGGTCCGGTGTCCGCCCCTCCTGCGAGGAGGCGACAGCTTCAGCTGGACCCTTGCGATCCTCCGGGTCCAGGCCGAAGGTCCTGCCCCCTCTTCTGGCAGATGCGGATCCTGCGCCTGTAGACCCCCATCGATCGTACTGCCCGGACGATGGTCAGCCAGATCTCCTGCTTCTGGTGGGCATCAACCTGTGAGGATGACAAAGTGAAAAGGCCATTACTACACATGCCACATTTCCGTGCATCACACAGTTGGATATACATGTCTCAATCACAGGGGCATATGATCTACACAGGTAGTGCAACTATGGCTATGAACAGTTTGCCAGCAGTTACTAAATGGTATCATTGCCTGGGAAGTCAAACCTTGTTGGAATGCACTGTTACTGCACTATACCTGTTCAGTGCATGTGACTACACACTTTGGGGGGTGACAACTACTCAGTGAGCATGCTACCCACTGGTGTACACACTACGTCTTGCTAGTCAGACAACATGCACAATTAGTAAGGCAGTGGACAGCACACTCACCTGCTCCCCTGGTTTCCCATACAGCTTGCTGTACTGTGGAAGGAGGCTGTCCAGCAGGGCCTGGTTCTCCTCAGTGCTGAAGGCTGGGGCTCTATCCACAGTACGTGCCATTGCAGTAGCCAGAGGATGCAGAGACAGCAGCAGTGGTAGTGGCAGATGTCGTCCTGGAGCATGTAGTGCAGGCAAGTGAGCTCTCAGGGGAACAGCCAGCATTATATGTGTGCTACAGGGGCAGATACTGTCCCATGTGTCCAAAGTGATAGGTCCAAGTCGTTTGCATCTTCTGAATCTGGCCAATCCATGGAATTGCACCACTTATACACGCCCACAGCATCCTTCAAAAGTTAAACTTCATGACACCCATGTTTTTGCAACATTGTTGTGGGTGGCCAACTGAATTCACTGCATCCGACTCGTTAAAGCTTCGAATAGGCGTCCGTTACCATGTCAGGCCATAGCCAATGCGTGCGCACCGATCGGGCCATTGCTGTACAACGCGTATTTCGAAAAACAACACGTATCCGCTCACATCATATGCAATGTCCAATGCGTGCGCACCGATCGGTCCATTGCTGTACAACGCGTCTCCGCTCACATCATATACAATGGCCAATGCGTGCACACGGATCGGTCCATTGCTGTACGACGCGTCTCCGCTCACATCATATGCAATGGCCAATGCGTGCACACGGATCGGTCCATTGCTGTACGACGCGTCCCTGTACAAGTCACTCGCATATGTCACCATGCTTGTCACTGGTGAATGTATGCCAGCCACATTTACTTGCCAGGGACTATGGGGCACACCTACAACACCACAGCCTGTCCACACTGTATCCTAAGGCATGTAAGGCTGCATTACCTTTTCTGTGTATGGGGGTCAACAAGTGGTTTTTTGGGTGGCACTTGGGGGCAGCCACTCCCAGGCTGTGCACGTGTTCATGGGGACAGAATCCTTTGTGTGTTGTGCACATGACCACTGTGATGTGCAACTGTTCATTTCATAGCATGTGGCATGGTCACATTTCCAGGTTGAGTATCTGTATGTCATGTCACATACCCCCTGAGTCCCATGTGGGAAGGTATGTACGTCACAGGGTGACCCATAGCCACAATGGTGATGGCCCTCCACAGTCTGTGTGCATGTTGTGTTTCCGATGTCTCTGATTCCATGTGCACAATGGGAGACAGTCTCCACATCCACGTTGTTTGTGCATGGACTTTGATGTTGTGCGTGTGTGTGGGTCACAGACATCCATGTCTGTCCTGCAGAGGCAACAGGGGCCACTACCTGTGGGAGTCATGGTTGTTTTGCTGACGTGTACATGATACGCCATGTCATGCCAGTGTCCATGTGGCAATACAGGGTCCCTGGGAATCTACCTGTCAATGAGCTGTGATGCCTGTGGCACATCTGTCCTGACATGTCACTGTGGTGTGTGTTTGGAATGTGACAGCAGTAAATGGGTACTGTGACACAGCCTAATGATTTCCCATAGCACAACCTGGAACTTGTTGTCAACACATGTTGAACTGTGATGTTAGATGTTGGCCATGTAGGTGCCATATTTGTCCATACAGAACGGCACACACATCAGGTACTTGTGTCTCGTAATGATGTATCATGTGATATTGAGTATGGTCAATGGCACATATGTGGGGTGACTGACAATCTTTCTTTCTTCACCTATGCACTGCAGGGCACCAGCTGTCCATAGACCATTCCCTGACCTTACAACGATGGTGGAACGTGACTGCATCCGACGGTACCGCTGGTTGAGGAATTGGCGGTGCGGTTGGCCCCACATTTGCAACCTGGCCGGCCATACCCTACAGCGCTGACACCCAAGGTGAAGGTGATGGCAGCCCTACACTTCTTTGCCACTGGTACCTTTCAACACACTGTGGCGTCTGCTGGTGGGATGTCACAGACCATGTTCAGCCGTGTGCTACGCGATGTTTTGGAGGCAATGTTGAGATACCTGAACCAGTACATCTATTTCCCTAAACGTCAACAACTCACTGACGTCAAGAGTGACTTCTATGCCCTGCGGAGGATGCCACATGTCATTGGCTCCATTGATGGGATACATGTGGCTTTGGTACCACCACAGGCACATGAGCAGGCATACAGGAACAGGAAACATTATCATTCGATCAATGCTCTGGTGGTATGTCTTGCAGATATGAGCATCTCACATGTGTGTGCCCGTTTCCCCGGTTCGGCACACGATGCCTACGTGATGAGGAGTAGTCGCATCCCGAGGATGATGTCACAGATGCAGAACCAGCGTGACTGGCTGGTCGGTGTGTACTGACTTTGAACCATTGTGTGTGTTCTGCTATGTTGTATTCCGCCATCTTTTCCAACTCAGCTAATGTGCAATTGTCTGTCTGTAGGTGACTCCGGATACCCCAACATGCCGTGGTTGCTGACACCCCTCAGGAACCCTGTGACACCAGCCCAGATGCGCTACAATGAGGCACATGGTCAGACCAGGAGAGTGATCGAGCGGACATTTGGTCTCCTGAAGAGCTGCTTCCGCTGCCTGGACAAGACAGGAGGGGCCCTCCCATATGCCCCAGCAAAGGTGTGTAAGATGTCATCGTCTGCTGCATGCTACACAACCTGGCAGTGCGGAAGGAGTTGCCTCTCATCCTGGATGACGATGACCAACATCCGCCACCTGTGGAGGATCCTGGCCTGGGCCACGATGCCAGTGATGATGATGATGATGAGGGTGATGTCCGCACACAGCTCATCACCAACTTCTTCAGCTGAATGTGAGTATCCAGAGAGTTGTCATGTCAATGATGTGAGTTTGCATGATATGTGTGGGTGGTGCTCTGGTGCTGTTCGAGTGTGGCCATGTGCTACTTGACTGGATGCGTGCAGCGATGTGTCCTTACAGGTAGTCTGTACTCCCCAACAGTGTTGACATGCTAACTTGGTTTTGTGTAGGTATCTTGTGACATGTATTGTGCATGAGTATTGCAGTTCTGTCCTGTTCTTCAGTGCTTTTGACTGTGTGTCATGTCTGTCCTTCACAGGGTGCTTACAGAGTTGTTTGGTCAACTTGGATCCCCCGACACCATGATTCAGCTTTCAGGGTGGCAGCAGTCATTTCCCTACAGGTGATGTGCCACACACCCCTGGACTTTATTTCTTCTACACTTTTTGACTGTGTGGCCACTGCCACGTGGGATTACCTTGCATTTGTAGTGGAAACAACATGTTGCAAATGTGTAATAAACCTGTGCTTCACTTTGGGATGTGCGTTGTCTGTGGTCACACATCTGACTGACATTTGCTTACTGCACCTGTGGGCTAGTTAACACAGACTCTGAATAGGTGTGGTGTTTGTGCAGTCCACTGTATTTCCTGGCAACATCAGTGTAGGCGATGGGTCCGATGGCCCTGGTGTCTATGTGTTGTGTAGCCCTAGTGGTGTGTATCCCTCATATGTGTCACGTCGCCATGACTCACATGACGGTGTTGAACTTGCTATGGCAGTTAGCATGCACAGTGTCATTTAGCAGATCATCATCTCCATGACAAAAACAACGTTGGAATCACAACAGAGGCAAGTATGGTGTATTAGTGAGTTTATTTACATACATGTGTGAGGATAGTGCACAGGATGGTGGGTGCTGTACATTGGGATTGGAATCCAAAGTTCCCAGATGAGTTGGAAGTGTTGGTAGCAGAAATGTCCTGAGTAAAGTCCACAGTCATCTGATACATTAGTCCAACTTAAACTCCCATGTCATGTGGGAGAGTTGGGTTGCATTCGACAGGGTGAACAGTTTGCACACAAAGGAGAATTTCCAGAACAGGTGTTGGGTTCCTGGGGGATGTACATGGCCATCTGCCTCTCAGTTGTCCTTCCTCGGACAACCCCTCTTCTTTCTGGGGGGACCCTCACGTGCAGACCGCTGCGGTGCAGAGGACTCTCCACCAGAGTCATCCTCCCTCCCTGTGGCAGTTGCAGTTGTTGCGGCACCAGATGTTGTGGGCACACAGGGAGGTGTGGACATGTTGGTGCTAATCTGGCGGAGGCATGTCAATATGTCCCTCTGCACCGCTGTCAGTTCTTCCAATGTGTCCCACTTGGACTCCATGCCAGACATGTGTGTCTCCACACGGGACATGTGTGTCTCCACACGGGACATGTGGGAGTCCAAACGGGCATGATGGGCAGCCTGCTGCTGTTGAATGTCCTTGAGGATCCCCACTACCTGGCTGACCTCTCCGGTGCTATTCTGGTACGCATCAGCAATGCGTGCCAGTTGTGGGTCATCATGCAGTCCAGACCCTCTGCAAACAGCGACTTCTGCCTACCACCCCTACCACCACCCCTGGACACGTGCGGGAGCTGCCGTGGCATGCACAGGTGACCCTCGGCCCCCTTGGGGGTTGGTACTGGGGTTGTTGTCCATTGCTTCACGGTGGGCTGTGGTCCCTGTGCTGTTGTCATTGAGTGTCCTTCATCTGGCCGTGTCGGCGGGGTGGTCTGTGTGTTGGCAGATGTTGGAGGAATGGGTGCAGGGGGTGCAGATGGTGGTCCTGCTGGTGCTGCATGATGACTCCCACCGGAGGTGCCAGGTTGGTCTTCACCATCCGATGAGGGCAGAGGCTGTTCCACACCAGAGAGCTCAGGGTCCCCCGGAGCCTGGGACAGGGACTCCTCCTCATCTGCTGCTGTGTCCCCATCATCACCTGTTTTTGGAAGAGACACACAATGTATGTTATGTTTCTACAGGGATGAATGGTTCAAACACATGACAGTTGTGACTGTACCTCTGGATGCGGCCCTGTACATTGCATTGTCCTAAGTTGTCACAGTCAGAGGTTGATATTGGTGTGGCTCATTGTCCTGCCAACCTGATGCATTTCAAAGTGGATGTTGAGGTGTGTGCATGCCCAGCATTGGTGGTATTTGGTTGACATCCGGACCTCCTTCTCCCACCAGCCCAGTTATCCCACCATGAAGCATGCCACCCTTGCAGTGGGTGCAGGTTAACTCTCAGGATGTCAGTCAGTGGTGTCCTGCTGTTGGTTGGTGCCCAGTTCCCAGCAGGGCCTGGTACTCCCCACAACAGAGCACCATTGTCAGACATCTTAGAATTGGCTTTTCACTCCCTGTGAGGTGTGCATGCTTCAGTGTGAGCTTGCTGGGCCATGTGGGTGGGGGATATTGAGCTGTGACTACCACTCCCATCATGCTATTGCCTACACCCCCCTTCCCAGCATGCCCATACTTACTTCCTTTTGAGTGGACTTCACTGTGTGCGAGTGTGACAGCAATGGCTAGATGGCTGACAGTGGTGTCCTGCTGTTGGTTGGTGCACAGTTCCCAGCAGGGCCTTGTGCTCCCCACAGCAGTCCCCAGTGTCAGCCATCTTGTCAGTTGTTTTCCACTCCCTGTGATGTGAGCATGGTTCAGAGTGGTGTTGATGGGCCAATTGTGAGGGTGACCGATATCTGTGACTGCCACTCCCATCATGCTATTGCCTACACCCCCCTTCCCAGCATGTCCATACTTCCTTCCTTTTGAGTGGACTTCACTGTGTGTGAGTGTGACAGCAATGGCAAGATGGCTGACAGTGTGATCCTGTTGTTTGTTCGTGCCCAGTTCCCAGCAGGGCCTTGTGCTCCCCACAGCTGAGGCCAGTGTCAGACATCTTTGAAGTGGCTTTTCACTCCCTGTGAGGTGTGCATGCTTCAGTGTGAGCTTGCTGGGCCATGCGGGTGGGGATGTTGAGCTGTGACTACCACTCCCATCATGCTATTGCCTACACCCCCCTTCCCAGCATGCCCATACTTCCTTCCTTTTGAGTGGACTTCACTGTGTGTGAGTGTGACAGCAATGGCAAGATGGCTGACAGTGTGGTCCTGTTGTTTGTTGGTGCCCAGTTCCCAGCAGGGCCTTGTGCTCCCCACAGCTGAGGCCAGTGTCAGACATCTTTGAAGTGGCTTTTCACTCCCTGTGAGGTGTGCATGCTTCAGTGTGAGCTTGCTGGACCATGTGGGTGGGGGATGTTGAGCTGTGACTACCACTCCCATCATGCTATTGCCTACACCCCCTTCCCAGCATGCCCATACTTCCTTCCTTTTGAGTGGACTTCACTGTGTGTGAGTGTGACAGCAATGGCAAGATGGCTGACAGTGTGGTCCTGTTGTTTGTTGGTGCCCAGTTCCCAGCAGGGCCTTGTGCTCCCAAAGCTGAGGCCAGCGTCAGACATCTTTGAAGTGGCTTTTCACTCCCTGTGAGGTGTGCATGCTTCAGTGTGAGCTTGCTGGGCCATGCGGGTGGGGGATGTTGAGCTGTGACTACCACTCCCATCATGCTATTGCCTATACCCCCCTTCCCAGCATGCCCATACTTTCTTCCTTTTGACTCTGCTTCCCTGTGGTGTAGTGTGCCTGTGCTGACAGGATGGCTGACAGTGTTGTCCTGGCGTTTGTTTGGCTACAAGTCCCAAAAGTGTCCCTGTGCTTCACACAGCATAACCCAGTGTGGTTGTTCTTTGTGGGATATTTAATTAGAGTGTGAGGCATTGCATTCTCCCAGGTGAGTTGTGTGGAGTTTGTGTTAAGGGGTGTGTGAGAAAAGCTGCTGGTGACTATGGTCAGAGCTGGCAGTCCTCCTTCCCACCCAGCCAGATATCCCACCATGGAACGTGCTTCCATTGCAGGGAGTGCAAGTTGGCTTTCAGGATGTCAGTCAGTGGTGTCCTGCTGTTGGTTGGTGCACAGTTCCCAGCAAGGCCTTGTGATCCCCACAGCAGTACCCAGTGTCAGCCATCTTGTCAGTTGTTTTCCACTCCCTGTGATGTGAGCATGGTTCAGAGTGGTGTTGATGGGCCAATTGTGAGGGTGACCAATATCTGTGACTACAACTCTCATCATGCTATTGGCTACACTGACTTCACCAGCATACACAGAATTCCTTCCTTTCAGTGAGCTTCCCTGTGAGGTGGTGTTCTAGTGGTGGCAAAATATCTGACTGTGTTTGTTGGTTAGATTTGTGCCACTGCCTTGCTCTATTTGTTGTTAGGTTTGTACATGTCATGACACAGTTACATATCACTATAAGATGGCATGTATTGTGTTTATCTAACTAACATACACATCTTGGGATGATTATCTTTTGGTTGCTGTGGATTTGCTAAGGGTGCGTGGTTTGACTATCCCCTTGACAGTGATGTGTGTGTATTGTCACACAATATTGTGTATATTTGTTGTGTACTCACCAGGCTCTGGGATGTTTGATAGTCCATATATGCTCACTGGTGGTAGGATGGCCCGCACCTTCTCCTCCCAGGGCCTGAGCTATAGTGGTTTGGCAGGAGGGCCACTGCCGGTGCGCTGACTCAAGACGTAATCCTTCTTTAGTAGGTCCTTGACCCTCCTGCGCACATCATACCACCTGTTCTGGATGTCTTCCTTTGTGCGCAAACATGGTGATTGTGCGTTCACCCTGTCGACGATCCTCTCCCACATCTTGGTTTTCTGCGACATGGGGGTCTGTTGGACCAATGTACCAAACAACTGTGGCTCTACCCTGAGGATCTCATCTACCAGGACTTCCAATTCACTGTCTAGGAACTTTGGATTCTTTTTGGGGGCATGGTGATGGGTGGTGGTGGGGATTGATGTGTGTGTGTGTGTGCAAGTGAGGGTGGGTGAGTGTAGGTTTTGCTGGGTGTATGTGAGGGTGCTATTTGTTGAGGTGCTAATGGTGTGTGGCTTGTGTGATGGATGAGCTGTGAGTGTGTCTGTGGTTGCTGTCTGATGGTGTTCTGTGCTGGCAGGTCAGTTGAATTTGCAAAGGATCATGGTAGGGATTTGTGGCCTTTATATGGGTGGAGTTGTGGGTGTGTCTTTGTTCCATGTTTTTCCCCCCCAGTATTTATTGGCTTTGTCATTGCTTGTTTGGCCCTTTTTTTTGTATTTTTTCCTTTGTATTTTTTGTGCGTGTAGGAGACGTTCTTCTGGCCGAGTAGGACGCTGCAGTTGTCTCGTGCGAGCTTCTGTGAGTCGTTCACGCTGTGTTTCTGCTAGGTTTCATGTGCGGCGTACGCGTCGTCGCGGAGTATTGGGTTGCTTCGGCTGGGTTTGGTATGCGTGTCGGTCGTACGGCTTGGGCTCCGTGCGACTCGGTCTGGTTTTCCACGCATTGCATCGTACTGCGCGGGTCGGAGTTTGCGGGAACGTTTCGGTCGGGTTCATTCCTGGTGTGTGTCGGTCGGTTCGATTCGTGTAGTTTCCCGGCCGGATAGCTTGTTTCCGTGTGGTTCGGTCGTTTGGCTTGTGTTCCGTACGAGTCGGTCGTGATTCACATGCATTTCATCGTACTACGCAGGTCGGGCAGCGCCGGTACGTGTCGGTCAGACTATATTCCCGTACCGAGTCGGTCGGTATGTTTTCCGGCCCGAATCGGAATCGGCCCCTTAGTCTCAGATTACCTTTGTGAATCGCCCCACTTGTGCTCTCTCCATAAAACATGGAGAGATTGGCTTATTCCAAACTGGCAAATGTAATTTACTTGAAAGCCCCTAGTAAAGTGGCATTACCTGTGCCCAGGGCCTGTAAATTAAATGCTAGTGGGCCTGCAGCACTGATTGTGCCACCCAATTAAGTTGCACTTTAAACATGTCTGAGGCCTGCGATTGTAGCATGGATCTGTGCAGTTTTAAACTGCCATTTCGGCTGCACAAAATAAACCTGTTGCCAGGCCCAAACCTTCCTTTTAATAAATATAAGTCATCCCTTGGGTAGGCTCCTGGACAGCCCAGAGGGCAAGGTGCAGTGTATTTAAAAAGATGACATGTACTTTTGTACTTTTAAGTTTTACATGTCCTGGTAGTGAAAAACCCCTAAAGTCATTTTTCACTACTGCAAGGCCTACCTCTTTTATAGAATAACATTGGAGTTATATTACATTTTATAGGTGTATATTTCCAAATGGAAACAGGTATTCAGTTCATGTCTGGTGTCTTTGGAATTGTAATGAGAAATCCTAAATTATGGTGAAGTTGGATTTTAAATTGCAATTTTGAAAATTACACTTTTAGAAAGTTTGCCTTTTCCTTCCTTATCCATTTGGGGCCCGCTGTCGGTCTCTGGGTTACATGACTGGAAGTAGTTGACAGTTGTGCTTTGTGTATTCCTCCTAGACAGACACACACAATAGGGAGCTTAGGTGTGCCTGGATGAGCCATCACTGGCATGATGGGAGGGAGGAGCTGGGTACAGCCCCACTTACACTTGAATAGGATGTGTCCTGCAGCCACACAGAGGGCTGCATACCCTCTGTGGTTAGCCTGGAGCCAGGGCAAGGAAGGCAGGGCTCCTGTTCACCTCAAAGGCATGCCTCCAGAAGTTTCTCTCCACTTCAACGGCACAACTGGGTGTAAATGCTAGACCTCAGACACCAACTCTTCAGTTCACTTCTGGACCTATGGATACTCTGCCAGGAAGAAGGCCTGCTGTGCTTCTAAAAGGACCGTCACTCTGCTGGACTGCTGCCCTGAAGAGCTGATGACCTGCTGTGCTGACCTACTGCCTGCTGCCCTCTTGCCTGGGTGAGAAGGACTGGGCCTGCATCTCTTGAACCCAGAATCCAGCTGTGCAATGCATCTTTGATGCAGATCCTCGTAACAATCCGCAAACCAAGATTTAATGTACTTGGTTCAACTGGCTTAACTACATACCTGTAGCCGGCCCCGCTCCATCGTGGTCAACCTGAACTTGTGAGCTTGTCCCAGTCCAACATGACCAGATATCCACAGTTGGCGCTTTGTGCCTTTTGGTGCTATTTTCACTAAAATCTTTAAAATTGCATATCTCCAGTTTTACAGATGGGATTTTTGTCATTTAGGACTTTTCTACTTATCAAAGAAAGTTCTATTTTTCTAACTTTGTGTGGGATCGTTTTTGTGTGGTGTCTTTCACTTTATTCACTCCTAACATATCCCACTCCAGCTTTAGAAAAGATAATATTGGGATCTTGCTAGTTGTATTGGAAAATAATCCATTACTTGTCTATTTCTTTTGGTGCCAAAAAGTCAAAATACACTGAGTAAAATGTGACTGCTGGCTCATCAGAGCCTTGCATCTTTCTAGGCGCCAGATCCAGGATTGCCTTTCATATCTCACGCTCTGCAATGGGGCACTTCTCTCGAATCGCATTGCTTGCTTATCAGTCTCTGCCTTATCCACTTCCTTGGTATCTCGACCCCCAAATAACCCAGAGTTCAAGGAACACTAGAATAATGTCTTCTTGGGAATGTACCACCTCCCCTGCCTCATTTCGTACTCTCGTTAATGCAACAAAATTATGAATTGGATTGCAATATTTATTAAACTCATTCAGGAACTGTAGTTTGGAAGAAGTACATTTTCAAGCATGCCCTACAATACTATTCCAATAGCTCAAGTACTTTATCACACTGTCTAAGAAATACATGCAGCTTAAGAAAAATAGCACTTAACTACTAGTCCTTTCTTAATGGCCATTAAATCTTGTTTTAATCGCTAACCCTCCCAGAACCAAACCTCTGGACTCAGCGATTCTAGCTAGCAAATCATCTCCGGCACCCAAGTCACAGATAAACCGAGGTAATAGAAACAAAGTCGTTTGATTTGTTGAAAACATATCATCCAAGGATTTCACAACCATTCTTGGAAATGTGATAAATCCTATTAAGAAGAATGTGTCAGACACCTGGAAATATTCCATCATACGTACTTTGCTTTGCAATGGAATTAATTAGATCTGAAACACTACAGGCATATGTTATTTATATTTTTTGTGTGTGAACTATTGTAATCTATTTAAAAGCAAATATAGTAATGCTTTAATGAGATTTGTACTTCGTAAACAAGATTTGTTTCTGGAAAACATGTTATTTTGAGATCCATTCACATTTTACATTCTCAGACCTTGCTGGTCTGCGCCATTGCCTCTTCACACTTTCCCCGAGACTTGCTGTTACCAAGGCTTGTTGGCTCCGATCGAGTCACCGACACCGCAGTAAGCTGCAGACATCGTGGGACACGCCGAATACAGCTCCTGGTCGTTGTCGAAGCCTCCTGGACCTCGTGGCTGAAGAGTCAAGGCAACCGCGAACGACCTGAATCTTGCGACGACGGTGGGTGGGATAATCTTGTATGAGAAAATCTTCTAGGGGCAGTTTTATGGGTATTTTTGTGTTTCTCATCAGTTGTGAATAAATGTAGTAATAAAAAGTACCTTCAGAACAATAAAGCTGCAATGAATGTTAAACATAACACATCTTCATGGTTGGTTTCTGCTTTTACATACTTTAACATATGAGCGTGTTGTCTATTCTGTGGTTAAATGTCAAGGGTCTGGTGAGGCGCCTTCCATTGGGAGATGAGTAGGCGCTGTGTGGTATAATCAAATGTTATCTGGACTGGATTGAGCAACCTTTAAGAGACGCCTGAAAATCAATATAACACGTCTATGACAAAGGTATAATTCATAGCTGTAATGTACGACTTAGGAAATTGTTTTGGCCTAATTGGCATTTGCTAAAAGCATCGATGTGCTGTTGAGAGGTGGCACAGGGGAATCCATAAAATGTAATCTCTCGGCAGCTAAAGGTTAGGACATATAGATCATTGCAAAGGAGCTAATGCAATGCATTTGAGGCTTTTATGTATGTCAGTAATGAATTTAAATTAAGTGGTCGATTCCGATTCAGGGCGGAAAACGTACTGACCGACTCGGTACGGGAATGTAGTCCGACCGAGACGTACCGGCGCTGCCCGATCCGCGTAGTACGATGCAATGCATGTGAATTACGACCGACTCGTACGGAACACAAGCCGAATGACCGAACCGCACAGAAAGCAGCTATCCGGCCGAAAAATCTACGCGAATCGAACCGACCGACACGCACCAGGAATGAACCCGACCGAAACGTACCCGCGAACTCCGACCCGCGCAGTACGATGCAATGCGTGTAAAACCAGACCGAGTCGCACGGAGCTCAAGCCGTACGACCGACACGAATAGAACACAGGGATCCGAAGCAACCGAATACTCCGCGACCGACGCGTACGCCGCACATGAAACCCAGCAGAAAGACAGCGTGAAAGACTCGGAGAAGCTCGCACGAGCCAACTGCAGCGTCCTACTCGGTCAGAAGAATGTCTCCTACATGCCTAAAAACTACAAAGGAAAAAAAAAAAGGGCCAAACAAGCAATTACAAAGTCAATAAATACAGGGAAAAAAAAACATGGAACAAAGACACACCCACAACTCCACCCATATAAAGGCCACAAATCCCTACCATGATCCTTTGAAAATTCAACAGACCTACCAGCACAGAACACCATCAGACAGCAACCACAGAGACACTCACAACTCATCCATCACACAAGCCACACACCATTAGCACCTCCCTAATAGCACCCTCACATACACCCAGCAAAACTGACACTCACCCACCCTTACTTGCACACTCACACACACATCAATACCCACCACCACCCACCGCCAAAGAAGAATCCAAAGTTCCTAGACAGTGAATTGGAAGTCCTGGTAGATGAAATCCACAGTTGTTTGGTACATTGGTCCAACAGACCCCCATGTCGCAGAAAACCAAGATGTGGGAGAGGATCGTCGACAGGGTGAACGCACAATCACCATGTTTGCGCACAAAGGAAGACATCCAGAACAGGTGGTATGATGTGCGCAGGAGGGTCAAGGACCTACTCAAGAAGGATTACGCCTTGAGTCATCGCACCGGCAGTGGCCCTCCTGCCAAACCAGTATACCTCAGGTCCTGGGAGGAGAAGGTGCGGGCCATCCTACCACCAGAGAGCGTACATGGACTATCAAACATCCCAGAGCCTGGTGAGTACACAACCAATATACCCAATATTGTGTGACAATACACACACATCACTGTCAAGGGGATAGTGAAACCATGCACCGTTAGCAAAGCCACAGTAACCAAAAGATAATCATCCCAAGATGTGTATGCTAGTCAGACAAAGACAATACCTGCCATCTCATAGTGATATGTAACTGTGTCATGACATGTACAAACCTAACAACAAATTGAGAAAGGCAGTGGCACCAATCTAACCAACAAACACTGTCAGACATTTTGCCACCACTAGAACACCACCTCACAGGGAAGCTCACTGAAAGGAAGGAATTGTGTGTATGCTGGTGAAGTGAGTGTAGCCAATAGCATGATGGGAGTTGTAGTCACAGATATTGGTCACCCTCACAATTGGCCCATCAACACCACTCTGAACCATGCTCACATCACAGGGAGTGGAAAAGAACTGACATGATGGCTGACACTGGGTACTGCTGTGGGGAGCACAAGGCCCTGCTGGGAACTGTGCACCAACCAACAGCAGGACACCACTGCCTGACATCCTGAAAGCCAACTTGCACTCCCTGCAATGGAAGCACGTTCCATGGTGGGATATCTGGCTGGGTGGGAAGGAGGACTGACAGCTCTGACCATAGTTACCAGCAGCTTTTCTCACACACCCCCTTAACACAAACTCCACACAACTCACCTGGGAGAATGCATTGCCTCACACTCTAATTAAATACCCCACAAAGAACTACCACACTGGGTTATGCTGTGTGAAGCACAGGGACACTTTTGGGACTTGTAGCCAAACAAACGCCAGGACAACACTGTCAGCCATCCTGTCAGCACAGGCACACTACCCCACAGGGAAGCAGATTCAAAAGGAAGGAAGTATGGGCATGCTGGGAAGGGGGGTGTAGGCAATAGCATGATGGGAGTGGTAGTCACAGCTCAACATACCCCACCCACATGGCCCAGCAAGCTCACACTGAAGCATGCACACCTCACAGGGAGTGAAAAGCCACTTCTAAGATGTCTGACAATGGTGCTCTGTAGTGGGGAGCACCAGGCCCTGCTGGGAACTGGGCACCAACCAACAGCAGGACACCACTGACTGACATCCTGACAGCCAACTTCCACTCCCTGCAATGGAAGCACGTTTCATGGTGGGATGTCTGGCCTGGGGGGAGGAGGAGTGTCAGCTCCGACTACAGCTACCAGCAGGCCCTTACACACACACCACTTCCACTAACTCCAAACAACACACCTGGGACCGTGCACTACAAGAGAGTGAGTGAAAAGCCACTTCCCAGATGTCTGACACTGGCCTCAGCTGTGGGGAGCACAAGGCCCTGCTGGGAACTGTGCACCAACAAACAACAGGACCACACTGTCAGCCATCTTGCCATTGCTGTCACTCTAACACACAGTGAAGTCGACTCAAAAGGAAGGAAGTATGGGCGTGCTGGGAAGGGGGGTGTAGGCAATAGCATGATGGGAGTGGTAGTCACAGCTCAACATCCCCCACCCACATGGCCCGGCAAGCTCACACTGAAGCATGCACACCTCACAGGGAGTGAAAAGCCACTTCAAAGATGTCTGACAATGGTGCTCTGTTGTGGGGAGCACAAGGCCCTGCTGGGAACTGTGCACCAACCAACAGCAGGACACCACTGATTGACATCCTGAAAGCCAACTTGCACTCCCTGCAATGGAAGCACGTTCCATGGTGGGATATCTGGCTGGGTGGGAAGGAGGACTGACAGCTCTGACCATAGTTACCAGCAGCTTTTCTCACACACCCCCTTAACACAAACTCCACACAACTCACCTGGGAGAATGCATTGCCTCACACTCTAATTAAATATCCCACAAAGAACTACCACACTGGGTTATGCTGTGTGAAGCACAGGGACACTTTTGGGACTTGTAGCCAAACAAACGCCAGGACAACACTGTCAGCCATCCTGTCAGCACAGGCACACTACCCCACAGGGAAGCAGAGTCAAAAGGAAGGAAGTATGGGCATGCTGGGAAGGGGGTGTAGGCAATAGCATGATGGGAGTGGTAGTCACAGCTCAACATCCCCCACCCACATGGCCCAGCAAGCTCACACTGAAGCATGCACACCTCACAGGGAGTGAAAAGCCACTTCTAAGATGTCTGACAATGGTGCTCTGTTGTGGGGAGCACCAGGCCCTGCTGGGAACTGGGCACCAACCAACAGCAGGACACCACTGACTGACATCCTGACAGCCAACTTGCACTCCCTGCAATGGAAGCATGTTCCATGGTGGGATATCTGGCTGGGTGGGAAGGAGGACTAACAGCTCTGACCATAGTTACCAGCAGCTTTTCTCACACACCCCCTTAACATAAACTTCACACAACTCACCTGGGAGACTGCATTGCCTCACACTCTAATTAAATATCCCACAAATAACTACCACACTGGGTTATGCTGTGTGAAGCACAGGGACACTTTTGGGACTTGTAGCCAAACAAACGCCAGGACAACACTGTCAGCCATCCTGTCAGCACAAGCACACTACCCCACAGGGAAGCAGAGTCAAAAGGAAGGAAGTATGGGCATGCTGGGAAGGGGGTGTAGGCAATAGCATGATGGGAGTGGTAGTCACAGCTCAACATCCCCCACCCACATGGCCCGGCAAGCTCACACTGAAGCATGCACACCTCACAGGGAGTGAAAAGCCACTTCTAAGATGTCTGACAATGGTGCTCTGTTGTGGGGAGCACAAGGCCCTGCTGGGAACTGTGCACCAACCAACAGCAGGACACCACTGACTGACATCCTGAGAGTTAACCTGCACCCACTGCAAGGGTGGCATGCTTCATGGTGGGATAACTGGGCTGGGGGGAGAAGGAGATCCGGATGTCAACCAAATACCACCAATGCTGGCCATACACACACCTACTCTGCAAAAACACATTGCACACGTGGGACCAGTCACTCTTAAAGTAAAAGCCCTGGCAAGATGGCTGACACATGGGCATGAGAAATGATGTGCCTGCAATTCACACCCATGCACTGGCCAACCCAAACACGTACACACTCACAGCCATTGCAACTCTATGTTTACACACACTGTCAGGGGATGCAGTGTCCATGGGTGCCCCCTGGCCTGGCTGTGAAGGTGTGTCTTGCAGATGACAACTGTGGAGAATCAGACATACTACATAGCACAAAACACACAGGAAGTCACAGAGACATCATTGACAAGGGACACCTGACAGTGAATGCAATGGACACACCAATATACCGGACACTGTAGCATGGTGTCAGTCACACAAGTTGCGGTTGTGAGCTGCATTCCACTCCCACATTGTTCGGCAACATATGCATCCTTCACACAACACACCACTCACTGTCATAGACACTGTAGACACAAGCACCAACCTGGACTGCATTTGAGGAGACATGCTACTCACAGCAGCAGAACTGCAACACACACCACTGGCCATCACTGTCATGAGAATGGAAAAGCCAGAGAGCTGCCGTGCCCAATCCTTATCACCATGGAGGACATTGACAAGATTAATCACGTTTGCACGTACAAAACTCAGCAACAACATCATTAGCTACGTTAACAACATCACTTGTATGAAATGAGACGTGAACTAGGAACCCAGACAACAACACAGATACTCCCAAGAGATCCCAGGCATACCGGACTGTGACCATGTTGTCCAGACACACCAATGTGACGCACAAAGACTGACAAAAAAAGCAACCACACATGGCCCAATCTTGAAAGATATCCTAAGTGGAATTGCACGTATGTCCCTGTTAAAGGACAAATGTGGACAAGGATGACACACCTGTGTCAGGCACGTGATGGCCCTTGAGTAGCAATGGCCATGTACAGCCAATCAATACATGAGCTGGTCATGCACACACCTCAACATTCACATTGAAATGCTTCAGGTTGGCATGACAATGTGCTACACCAATATCAACCTCTGGCTGTGACAACTTAGGACAATGCAATGTACAGGCCCGCATCCAGATGTACAGTCACAACAGTCACAACAGTCATGTGTTTGAACCATTGATGCCTGTAGAAACATAACATACATTGTGTGTCTCTTCCAAACACAGGTGATGATGGGGACACAGCAGCAGATGATGAGGAGTCCCTGTCCCAGGCTCCGGTGGCCCCTGAGCTCTCAGGTGTGGAACAGCCTCTGCCCTCCTCGGATGGCGAAGACCTACCTGGCCCCTCCGGTGTGATTCATCATGCAGCACCAGCAGGACCACCATCTGCACTCCCTGCACCCACTCCTCCAACATCTGCCAACACACAGACCACCCCCGCCGACACGGACAGACCAAGGACACTGAATGACAACAGCACAGGGACCCCGGCCCCACGGGAAGCAACGGACAACAACCCCAGTACCAACCCCCAAGGGGGCCTAGGGTCACCTGTGCGTGCCACCGCAGGTCCCGCACGTGTGGCCAGGGGTGGTGGGAGGGGTGGTAGTCAGAGGTCGCTGTTTGCAGAGGGGTCTGGACTGCATGATGACCCACAACTGGTACGCATTGCAGATGCGTTCCAGAATAGCACAGGAGAGGTCAGCCAGGTAGTGGGGATCCTCAAGGACATTGAACAGCAGCAGGCTGCCCATCATGCCCGCTTGGACACCCACATGTCCCGTGTGGAGACACACATGTCTGGCATGGAGTCCAAGTGGGACACATTGGAAGAACTGACCAGCGGTGCAGAGGGACATATTGACATGCCTCCGCCAGATTAGCACCAACATGTCCACACCTCCCTGTGTGCCCACAACATCTGGTGCCGCAACAACTGCAACTGCCACAGGGAGGGAGGATGACTCTGGTGGAGAGTCCTCTGCACCGCAGCGGCCTGCACGTGAGGGTCCCCCAGAAAGAAGAGGGGTTGTCCGAGGAAGGACAACTGAGAGGCAGATGGCCATGTACATCCCCCAGGAACCCAACACCTGTTCTGGAAATTCTCCTTTGTGTGCAAACTGTTCACCCTGTCGAATGCAACCCAACTCTCCCACATGACATGGGGAGTTTAAGTTGGACTAATGTATCAGATGACTGTGGACTTTACTCAGGACATTTCTGCTACCAACACTTCCAACTCATCTGGGAACTTTGGATTCCAATCCCAATGTACAGCACCCACCATCCTGTGCACTATCCTCACACATGTATGTAAATAAACTCACTAATACACCATACTTGCCTCTGTTGTGATTCCAACGTGGTTTTTGTCATGGAGATGATGATCTGCTAAATGACACTGTGCATGCTAACTGCTACAGCAAGCTCAACACCGTCATGTGAGTCATGGCGACGTGACACATATGAGGGAGACACACCACTAGGGCTACACAACACATACACACCAGGGCCATCTGAATCATCGCCTACACTGATGTTGCCAGGAAATACAGTGGAATGCACAGACACCACACCTATTCAGAGTCTGTGTTAACTAGCCCACAGGTGCAGTAAGCAAATGTCAGTCAGATGTGTGACCACAGACAACGCACATCCCAAAGTGAAGCACAGGTTTATTACACATTTGCAACATGTTGTTTCCACTACAGATGCAAGGTAATCCCACGTGGCAGTGGCCACACAGTCACGAAGTGTTGAAGAAATAAAGACCAGGGGTGTGTGGCACATCACCTGTAGGGAAACAACTGCTTCCACCCTGGAAGTTGAATCATGGTGTCGGGGGATCCGAGTTGACCAAACAACTCTGAAAGTACCCTGTGAAGGACAGACATGACACACAGTTAAAAGCACTGAAGAACAGGACAGAACTGCAATACTCATGCCCAATACATGTCACAAGATACCTACACAAAACCAAGTTAGCATGTCAACACTGTTGGGGAGTACAGACTACCTGTAAGGACACATCGCTGCACGCATCCAGTCAAGTAGCACATGGCCACACTCAAACAGCAACAGAGCACCACCAACACATATCATGCAAACTCAAATCATTGACATAACATCTCTGTATACTCACATTCAGCTGAAGAAGTTATTGATGAGCTGTGTGCGGACATCACCCTCATCATCATCATCATCATCACTGGCATCGTGGCCCAGGCCAGGATCCTCCACAGGTGGCGGATGTTGGTCATCGTCATCCAGGATGAGAGGCAACTCCTTCCGCACTGCCAGGTTGTGTAGCATGCAGCAGACGATGAAAATCTTGCACACCTTTGCAGGGGCATATGGGAGGGCCCCTCCTGTCTTGTCCAGGCAGCGAAAGCGGCTCTTCAGGAGACCAAATGTCCGCTCGATCACTCTCCTGGTCGACCATGTGCCTCATTGTAGCGCATCTGTGCTGGTGTCACAGGGTTCCTGAGGGGTGTCAGCAACCACGGCATGTTGGGGTATCCGGAGTCACCTACATACAGACAATTGCACATTAGCTGAGTTGGAAAAGAGGGTGGAATACAACATTGCAGAACACACACAATGGTACAAAGTCAGTACACACCGACAAGCCAGGCACGCTGGTTCTGCATCTGTGACATCATCCTCGGGATGCGACTACTCCTCATTACGTAGGCATCGTGTGCAGAACCGGGGAAACGTGCACACACATGTGAGATGCTCATATCTGCAAGACATACCACCAGAGCATTGATAGAATGGAAATATTTCCTGTTCCTGTATGCTTGCTCATGTGCCTGTGGTGGTACCAAAGCCACATGTGTCCCATCAATGGAGCCGATGACATGTGGCATCCTCCCCAGGGCATAGAAGTCACTCTTGACGTCAGTGAGTTGTTGACGTTTAGGGAAATAGATGTACTGGTTCAAGTATGTTAACATTGCCTCCAAAACATCGCGTAGCACACGGCTGAACATGGTCTGTGACATCCCACCAGCAGACGCCACAGTGTGTTGAAAGGTACCGGTGGCAAAGAAGTGTAGGGCTGCCATCACCTTCACCTTGGGGGTCAGCGCTGTAGGGTATGGCCGGCCAGCTAGCAAATGTGGGGCCAACCGCCCCGCCAATTCCTCAATCAGCGGCCTGTTGAAGCGGTACCGTCGGATGCAGTCACGTTCAACCATGGTTGCAAGGTCAGGGAATGGTCTATGGACAGCTGGTGCCCTGCAGTACATAGGTGAACAAAGAAAGATTGTCAGTCACCCCACATATGTGGCCTTGACCATACTCAATATCACATGATACATCATTACGAGACACAAGTACTTGATGTGTGTGCCATTCTGTATGGACATATATAGCACCTACATGGCCATCATCTAACATCTCAGTTCAACATGTGTTGACAACAAGTTCCAGGTTGTGCTATGGGAAATCATTAGGCTGTGTCACAGTACTCATGTACTGCTGTCACGTTCCAAACACACACCACAGTGACAAGTGAGGACAGATGTGCCCCAGGCATCACAGCTCTTTGACAGGTAGATTCCCAGGGACCCTGTATTGCCACATGGACACTGGCATGACATGGCGTATCATGTACACGCCAGCAAAACAACCATGACTCCCACAGGTAGTGGCCCCTGTTGCCTCTGCAGGACAGACATGGACGTCTGTGACACACACACGCACAACATCAAAGTCGATGCACAAACAACGTGGATGTGGAGACTGTCTCCCATTGTGCACATGGAATCAGAGACATCTGAAACACAACATGCACACAGACTGTGGAGGGCCATCACAATTGTGGCAATGGGTCACCCTGTGACGTACATACCATCCCACATGGGACTCAGGGTGTATGTGACATAACATACACATACACAACCTGGAAATGTGACCATGCCACATGCTCTGAACTGAACAGTTGCACATCACAGTGGTCATGTGCACAACACACAAAGGATTATGTCCCCATGAACACGTGCACAGCCAGGGAGTGGCTGCCCCCAAGTGCCACCCAACAAACCACATGTTGACCCCCATACACACACAGGTAATGCAGCCTTACATGCCTTAGGATACAGTGTGGACAGGCTGTGGTGTTGTAGGTGTGCCCCTGAGTCCCTGGCAAGTAATTGTGACTGGCATACGTTCACCAGTGACAACCATGGTGACATATGCGAGTGACTTGTACAGGGACGCGTCATACAGTAATGGACCGATCCGTGCGCACGCATTGGCCATTGCATATGATGTTGACGGATGCGTGTTGTGTTTCGAAATACGCGTCGTACAGCAATGGTCCGATCCGTGCGCACGCATTGGCCATTGCATATGATGTTGACGGATGCGTGTTGTGTTTCGAAATACGCGTCGTACAGCAATGGACCGATCCGTGCGCACGCATTGGCCATTGCATATGATGTTGACGAATGCGTGTTGTGTCTCAAAATACAAGTCGTACAGCAATGGACCGATCCGTGCACACGCATTGGCCATTGCATATGATGTTGACGGATGCGTGTTGTGTTTCAAAATACGCGTCGTACAGCAATGGACCGATCCGTGCGCACGCATTGGCCATTGCATATGATGTTGACGGATGCGTGTTGTGTTTCGAAATACGCGTCGTACAGCAATGGACCGATCCGTGCGCACGCATTGGCCATTGCATCTGATGTTGACGGATGCGTGTTGTGTTACAAAATACGCGTCGTACAGCAATGGACCGATCCGTGCGCACGCATTGGCTATGGACTGACATGGTAACGGACGCGTATTCGATGCTTGTACGAGTCGGATGCAGTGAATTCAGTTGGCCACCCACAAAAATGTTGCAAATTCATGGGTGTCATCAAGTTGAAATTTTGAAGGATGCTGTAGGTGTGTATAAGTGGTGCAATTCCATGGATTGGCCAGATTCAGAAGATGCAAACGACTTGGACCTATCACTTTGGACACATGGGACAGTATCTGCCTCTGCAGCACACATATAATGCTGGCTGTTCCCCTGAGAGCTCACTTGCCTGCACTACATGCTCCAGGACAACATCTGCCACTACCACTGCTGCTGTCTCTGCATCCTCTGGCTACTGCAATGGCACGTACTGTGGATAGAGCCCCAGCCTTCAGCACTGAGGAGAACCAGGCCCTGCTGGACAGCCTCTATCCACAGTACAGCAAGCTGTATGGGAAACCAGAGGAGCAGGTGAGTGTGCTGTCCACTGCCTTACTAATTGTGCATGTTGTCTGACTAGCAGTACTTACAGTGTGTACACCAGTGGCTAGCATGCTCACTGAGTAGTTGTCACCCCCCAAAGTGTGTAGTTACATGCACTGAACAGGTATAGTGCAGTAACAGTGCATTCCAACAAGGTTTTAATTCCCAGGCAATGATACCATTTAGTAACTGCTGGACAACTGTTCATAGCCATAGTTGCACTACCTGTGTACATCATATGCCCCTGTGATTGAGACATGTATATCCAACTGTGTGATACACGGATATGTTGCATGTGTAGTAATGGCCTTTTCACTTTGTCATCCTCACAGGTTGATGCCCAGCAGAAGCAGGAGATCTGGCTGACCATCGCCCGGGCAGTACGATCTGTGGGGGTCTACAGGCGCCGGATCCGCAACTGCCAGAAGAGTTGGCAGGACCTTCGTGGCTGGACCCGGAGGATCGCAAGGGTCAAGCTGAAGCTGTTGCCTCCTCGCAGGAGGGGTGGACACCGGACCATGACCCCCCACATGCTCCAGATTCTGGCGGTGGTCTTCCCTGACCTGGATGGGCAGCTGAATGCCAGACAGCAGCAATGAGGGGGTAAGTGCTAGCCTTTTCTGGGTACTATGACTAACATGCTCTATGCACTCCTTTAGCCTGGTTACACTTCCACAGTATGACTGTCTTGTCATCCTGGACTCATGTCCCTCACTTGTGTCATGCCCCCTCCTCATCTGATACACAGGTGTGGCCCTTACAGTCTGTGACTTAGGTTACTTGGGTACTGTGTACTTGCAGTTACCTGTGGTTCAAGTTGGGGACAGCATCAGTTACAGGAACTTTGTTGTGGGCTGCATGGGTGGTAAAATTGCTCACACAATGCCTGTGATCTGACATGTACTCTGGGTATGGCTTTAATATGTCTTCCAATTGCTGCTCTGACTCACCACATGTCTGGGGTATGTGCTACACACCCATGCTGCAGCAGAGTCCAAGGTAGGAGCCTCAGAAGTATGTCCATCATGTGTGTGACACATGCATAGCCACCTGCCTAGTGTTCAGGGTAATACCATGTTGCACATGGACCAGGACTGTAATGCCTACTCCGGACATCGAAGGCACTCTGTTCTCCCACTCCCGTGTGTCAGCATACATATTGGGCATTGTGAAGAGTGCACTCAGGTGTCTGCCTCTGTGTCACTGTGGTGTGGCCTTGCTTTTTGGACTCCTGGAGTGTTTAACAGTTTGGGGTGGCCAGCCATCTGAGTTGTGACTATAGGATCTGCACATTGGTTAATGCATAGGTCTCTGATCCCTTGACTGTGCACAATGGTGTATGAAACATTGAGGTGCAGGCAGCTTTGGTTCATTCTCATCAGACGGTGAAGTGCTCATGTGTATGGATTTGTGTTTGCAGTCACTCAAATGTCTCATTTGAATGACGTGGGATCATCTTAGTCCTCATGATGTGGGTGGCCAGGGGTGCACATGTGCACCTGTCAGCTACAGGGCTTGCATTCCCAAAACTTCCATGATTGTGACACAGTGCAGACTGGTGTTGTGTGTATGCACTGCCCCTGTGACAGGAGACAGTTATGACTGACTTGCCAGACAGGCCTGTGCCATGACATTCAACTTGCAAAGGGTGATCCAGCAGTAGTGTGATATGTCCTGCATGCACACCATTGTCGCATTGACTATCAGGACATGAGGACATCATTGTGTCTGGTGATGGAAGCAAAACCCGCATATCGACAGAGACTCTGCCCATTACTGTTCCTGACACATGTACTGAGTCAGTGGCAGGAGATGGCATGTGTTTGGAGTGACACATTTCCATATGTTCTCTTGGATGTCCAACAACTGTGTATGTGGTGCATGTGTGCACATATGATTAGTGGCATCCAACAGGCACCAGACAGATGGGTGCATGGACAGGTAGGATATGAGTGGCATGAATGACTGTCAGGCAGACAATGGGCTTCTTCAAATCAGTGTCAGCACTTATTGCAATGTCTAGCAAATGATGGCAGGGCTTGCTCTGTGATGTGCTGTACTTACTGTGGTGTGTGTGGTCAGTACAGGTGACTAATGTTGCTCTGTTCATCCTGATTGTTTGCAGATACATCCACGGCCACAGGAGGAGACAGCTCCATGGACCAAGAGGAGCGGCAGAGCCAGACTGGGTCCACTGCAGAGGAGACCGAGGGACCCAGTGGCACGGAGGGTGAGGGGAGCCACACTGAGGAGACCTCAGCTACGACCACCTCGGCTGAGGAACACAGCGCTTCCAGTGAGGACTCCCTTGTGGAGGCGGGTGTCAGCAGACCACAGACAAAATCGAGCAAGTCTGTCCCCGCCACCACCACCATCTCCACCCTCCCATCTGCTCCCATCCCACATGTCCATGGAGGCTCCCGTGTAGGGGAGCGTGTCTCCTTCGTGCCAGGCACCACACCCCCTGCCTCTGTCTCCCCTGCTGCCCTGAGTGTGGAGTCTGTGGACTTGCTGAAACAGATCCATGTAGGGCAGACATCAATGCTGAGTGTCCTCCATGCACACACGGTTCTGTTGACACAACTGGTGTCATTCATGCAGGGCATCTCATCTGGCATGTCTGCCCTACAGTGGACCAATCAGTCCATGGCCTCCTCACTGACGGCAGCAGTGTCCCTCCTGCAACAGTCCCTCACCCCTCCTACCTCTGCCCCATCCACAATCCCCAGCATCCTACCTCTCCCAAGCACACACACACCTGCACAGGCACGCACCAGCACAGACACAAGCAGCACACCGACACACAAGCCAAAATCCAGACGCACACGCACGCACAGTCAGGGGACTGATACCTCACTCACAGGGGATGGGGCCCAGACACACACACACGCATCCACGAGCACTCCACAGTCCTCAGATACCTCTCCCTCCAAAACCCCTTCCCTTGCCTCACCTGCAACCCCCCCTCCCAGAAGCTCTTCCTCTGTGAGCTTGGCCTCTTCCCCACAGATCCATCTGACCCAACGTACAGGCGGAAGAGGCCACCACCACACACAGAGGGGAGTGCCCCTCACACCCGGACACCCTCCCCCAGGCACAGGCAGACTGAGGACCCCATTAGGAAATCCCCCCGGACCAGGAAGGGCAAGACCCCACCACCACCACCACGCAGCTCTACCACACAGTCTCTCTCCTTCATCCCCCAGGCCACCACTCCACAGGTTCCCCCGCCACACCCTGCCCCAGGTTCCCCACACACCAATACCGCATCCCCAAACTGCTTAGGCCCTCCCCCTACCACTTGCTCTTCCACCCCCAACCCAGACGCTCAGCCTGTTTGTGCCACTGGTGTGGAGACCGGGTCCCCCCCCTCTGTCCTGCCCACCTCATCTGCCCCCCCTTCCACTCCCTTGGAGTTATGCACTGCAGTGGAGTCCACAACCACCCCGTCTGACTTGGGCACTGCAGTGGGGACCCAGTCCACTCCATCTGACCGGCCCACTGCAGTGGTGCCGGCACCCACACCATCTGACTTGTGCCCTACAGTGGTGCCGGCCCCCACTGAGTCAGACACCTCCACTGCAGTTGACGGTGACACTCCTGCACCCACCACCCCTTCACTGCCTCCTTCTGACATCCCCTGATCCTGTCCCTGCGGTGCCTGGCCTGCCCCTTGTATGCCCCTCCGAGGGGGATGTCCCCTGTCCGTACCAGTGCAGGCAAGCAATGGGTGACAAGTTGTCACATGTCACCCTGTTCGGACTGTGAATATGGACTGGCCATTGGCCTTAGTTTCTTTTGGACTTCCAATTTTTCATTCACATTGGCAGAATAAAGCCTCTTTTTGTTTACTAGTGGTTTTGCTTTTGATGTACATGATGTAGATGAGTATCATCATGCATTTGCTGTTGTAATAGTGTTCAGATCAGGAAAATGAAGTGTTGCTGTGATGGGCTCCATGTGGTCCATGGGATATGTGTCCTAATCTAGTCTGGATCCATAGCATCCTTTGCTGCAGTCTGAGGATGTAATGTTCAGCATTTGACACAGGGATGTACGTTTTGCATTTGTAAATTAACATCTGTGGCTTACACTCATGCACATCTGGTGGGCTTACCACTGTTCAATGTTTCTATTTCCCTGACTGTGGGCCCATCTCCACTGGACATGCAGTTTAGCACATCAATGTTGAAGGACTCATCTGTGTATACAGTGCAACTTGCTTGACACGTGTTTTGGGTATATGCAGATGACTGAAGTGACACTCCTGTACCCAGGCTGATGTGAGCAGAGCCTTCAGTGTGTTGTAATTGTTGACTCACTGACCGAGTGTTCTGCTGACATGTTTGAGTCGTGCACAGACAAGGTTTGGCACAGCGGACCTTCGACAGGAGTGGAGTGCCCTCATGGCAGTGTGTAATCTTGTGACATTGGCTGGGCCCGTGTTGTGTGTTGTGTGAGCATGTCTGTGTGTGTTCCCTTCCCTTTTCCTACACAGGCTGTGTCCCTAGGGATGTTCCTGTTTGTGATGCTTGCTGAGTTGTCCTGTGTTCATCCAGCATCTTGGACCTGGTTTCTCCGGGATGTGGGTGCATGGCAAACTAATGTTCATCAGGTTGTCATCCCTAGTTGTCTTTGTTGTCAGGGCTGGGGATGTGGGCAAACGCAGATGGGACACAGTCAGGATTCCCCTTGGCACTTGTTGGTTACACAAGTCATGTAATTTTACAGTTTGTGGTAGCTTTCAGTGATTGTGACACGTTGTGTGTGTGACTGCTGCCACTCCTCAGGGTCAGAGCTGCAATGTTGGAAGTTGTCTACGTGTGTTCTTTGTGGGTCACCTTGGCTTTTTCATTGGTGTGTGACTGTGGCCGGGATCCCATTGATTGGGGTGGATTTCAAGTCATGCCCATGTACCGCGTACTGTGCAGTGTGTCAGACATTCACGAGTCTTGTTGTCTGGCCATGTGTGATGGGTTTCTGCATCTTAGTTCCCACCACCACCCCTGGGATTGTCATGGGTGCATGTGCAATGTCACCAGTCCATGTGAGCTTCACTGCTGCACATTGGTGGAGATCAAGGTGTGTGGTGTTGAGTGTGTGCAAATGTGAGTTGTTGCACGGATAGACCCCTACCTCCATATTGGCCTTGGCTGACAGGCCGTGCTGATTGATTTGTGCTTGTGTAGGTGTGATGGTAGTTTGTTGCTCAGGACGCATGGCTGTGGTTCACAGTGTGAACGACATCTACCTTTGTCATCAAAGTGGGATTATCATGCAGGCTAGTGTCACCACAATGTGGGGTCCCTGGGGGTAGTGCTGTGGTGGGTCTGTCTCTTGCTGTGTTAGTTGCTGTTCCTACAAGCTTGTGTGACATGTGTAATTTGGGCTCCCTCTCATCTAACAATGCCTGATTGCCCACATAGGGGAATCCGATCCATGAGTTGCTTTTGTATGGCACTGTATACACATCTGTGTAATTGGAATTCAGGCCTCCTCATGTGTTGTGTGGTTGCCTGGGGACACTGGCACACACCCCCATCACCTGTTGTGTTTGATATGCAGTGTGAGGCTGCCTGTTTGTGTTTGTGCATCTGCACCACTGCATTGGCATATCTTTAGTGTGCCATTGCCTGTATGTTGTTTGGAGGATTTCCCCTGCTGTCCCTGGGACTCCTAGGTCATCAGTCAGCACAATAATCGTGGTTTGTATGTCCCATTGCTGCCATGGTATGGTATTTGTTCACCTCACATCTACAGTCTCCACAGGATATCTACATTTGTGTGTCCATTAGTGCAGATATGTGGGTCTGCATTATGATGGTCACTTCTGGCATTGTGTAATTGATAAATGGAGACAATGTCAGCCCCCATGGGTGATGTTTGTCTGCACATGGCCAAAGGTATGTTTTATTTGCACTGCACTGTTTGCCTCACCCAATCTATGTTGCTATGGGACACAACCACTACTTTGCCACTGGTGTGTTTGTTGTTCTGTGACCAGGAATCATCCATGCTGTTTGGCAGTTGCAGCTTTTTCCATGACAACACTTAACTTTGGGTCACTGTGATGATGGGGGTTTAGACCCCATTGCCACAATGTTCAAAATGTGCTTCAGCTATGGACCCCACACTTACCTTTTAGTCACTGTGATGATGGGGGTTTAGACCCCATTGCCACAATGTTCAAAATGTGCTTCAGCTATGGACCCCACACTTACCTTTTGGTCACTGTGATGATGGGGGTTTAGACCCCATTGCCACAATGTTCAAAATGTGCTTCAGCTATGGACCCCACACTTACCTTTTGGTCACTGTGATGATGGGGGTTTAGACCCCATTGCCACAATGTTCAAAATGTGCTTCAGCTATGGACCCCACACTTACCTTTTGGTCACTGTGATGATGGGGGTTTAGACCCCATTGCCACAATGTTCAAAATATGTGCTTCACTAACTAGCGCGATATCGTGGGATATTTAAATCGCAAGGTAGTACGATCCCCACCAACCTCAAGGAGAGACGGAAAGTATTATGCCGGAGGATCGTTACTACAGGTGAGAAATATAGAGTGCGGAGGACATCTTAGGACACTTTCTATCTAGGTATTAAGAGAGCCTTAATTATTAGGCTGCTCGTGTTTTATACTAATAGTAACGGACAGTAATAATGATCCGCTTTTATTAGGATCCAATACCTTAATTCCATGTATTTTGTCTGTTGCAGAACATTTTTATCATACTAACACTTTACGAAGCACGGACTAGGATCCCCGATCCGGGTTTCCTCGCAAGCCTCTCTATTTTACCTGAGATTTGTGATTGGAGGGACAACGCTTCTATACCCTTTTTGGTAAAATACGTTTTGAATTACTTCTACCATAAAAACATTATCTTATAAGTTGACGTACATTGAAATATTAATTCCACACTTTGATCCCCTTTTCTTAGTATCATCTTAGTCTGCTGGCAACATATAAGTGAAGAAGTTTTGCCTTCATTATGACCACATCTAACAGGGTTGGTAGATGGACAAAGCTAACACGTTCAACTCGGTAAAGAAATACCCGCATTCAATACAGTTTAATAGATAGAGGGGTTGACTATTGAACTGATAGTGTGCCATCTGTTTTGTTTCCATTCTTGATATTATAGTACAAAGACACACGTGACGCTAATTGCATAGGCGTACACTCCGGCTGGAGTGTAGTACTATAGTACCACAAGACAGAGTTTTAGTAATTACAGGTATTTAAATACACCATGTTAACTACATGAAGGAGAGCATACTAACATTATTTTTAGTCTGTACATTAGTTCTCATCTTTTTAACCTGCACAAACTAGTTTTCATTCTCCCTTTTTTTCTATTTTTTATACCGATTGTTGGGACATGCACAAGGTGCCGAAAATAGGAAAGTAATTTTGGTGATGGTATTACATCGGTAAAAGGGTGAAAAGTATTCTTTTATAAATGATAGTTTATCTGAGCAATTTAAGAGAGCTCTAGGGTCATTTTAAATAATATATCCTTCTTTCTCCACTGGCATCGTGTTTTTAGATTCCCCATTTGGCCACCCATTTGAACTTATGAAATTTAAAGGTCCTGATGAAGATGGAGTTAAATTGTCACAATCCATCGAAACGTACGTCGACAGTGTGAGGCCCCAATCACCAGCATTATATTAGAGGGTTGATGCTTTCACCCCATACACGTCTTTACATCTGTGTTTGCTGGGTTGTATTGGGGAGGGTATGTTTGTGAGTAGTATGTGTCAGTGATATGATTGTTGGCTGTATATATGAGGTGTATATCTGGGGTCATGTTTTTTGATAATTTAATTCAAGTTTTTTGCAGTTGTTTTTATTGTAAATAGTGCTATATATATCGTATTTTTTGCATTTTTGTATCAAATGACTGTGATCAAAAAAGAAGAATAATGGATATACAGTGTTACAGTGTAAATTATGAATTTGATATTTGTGTTTTTGTATGAGATAAATAATAAAATGATGGAAAAATAATAAACAGATCTTGAAGTGGAGAATTGTTTAGGATTGATTTATGACCCGCATGAAAGCTACAGGTTAGCTAATAATAAAGAAATTTAGGTCACGTGGGAGGTCTTTTTGCTATATTGGTCTTTTTTCCCCCTTACTCCCAGACCTTTTCGACGTTGTTTCTAGGGGGGTGCCTTTTCTATATAGGTTTAGACCCCATTGCCACAATGTTCAAAATGTGCTTCAGCTATGGACCCCACACTTACCTTTTGGTCACTGTGATGATGGGGGTTTAGACCCCATTACCACAGTGGTCATGGTCTGCTTGCATTGTGAAGGCCACACACATTTTTGTGTGACACATGTGATAGGGGGTCACATTGTATGTTCAATGTCATGTTCAGTGTTGTAGGCATTTGACACAGACTACACACTCTTGTCATGATGTTGGGGGGATGTCTTTTGCTGACATTCCTTATGTTGGAGTATGCTGGTTTTGTCATGCATTACCCGTCCTATGAGTGGGGATGGTAGTAGTGACAGGCATCCATCCCCCCATGAGTAGGGGTGGTGGTAGTGCTAGGCATCCATCCCCCCATGAGTAGGGGTGGTGGTAGTGGTAGGCATCCAGGCCCCCATGAGTAGGGGTGGTGGTAGTGGTAGGCATCCAGGCCCCCATGAGTAGGGGTGGTGGTAGTGGTAGGCATCCATCCCCCCATGAGTAGGGGTGGTGGTAGTGCTAGGCATCCAGGCCCACATGAGTAGGGGTGGTGGTAGTGCTAGGCATCCAGGCCCCCATGAGTAGGGGTGGTGGTAGTGGTAGGCATCCAGCCCCCATGAGTAGGGGTGGTGGTAGTGCTAGGCATCCAGGCCCCCATGAGTAGGGGTGGTGGTAGTGGTAGGCATCCAGCCCCCCATGAGTAGGGGTGGTGGTAGTGCTAGGCATCCATCCCCCTATGAGTGGGGATGGTAGTAGTGACAGGCATCCAGCCCCCCATGAGTAGGGGTGGTGGCAGTGCTAGGCATCCATCCCCCCATGAGTAGGGGTGGTGGTAGTGGTAGGCATCCAGGCCCCCATGAGTAGTGGTGGTGGTAGTGCTAGGCATCCAGGCCCCCATGAGTAGGGGTGGTGGTAGTGCTAGGCATCCAGGCCCCCATGAGTAGGGGTGGTGGTAGTGCTAGGTATCCAGGCCCCCATGAGTAGGGGTGGTGGTAGTGGTAGGCATCCAGCCCCCCATGAATAGGGGTGGTGGTAGTGGTAGGCATCCATCCCCCTATGAGTGGGGATGGTAGTAGTGACAGGCATCCAGGCCCCCATGAGTAGGGGTGGTGGTAGTGCTAGGCATCCAGGCCCCCATGAGTAGGGGTGGTGGTAGTGCTAGGCATCCAGGCCCCCATGAGTAGGGGTGGTGGTAGTGCTAGGCATCCATCCCCCTATGAGTGGGGATGGTAGTAGTGACAGGCATCCAGGCCCCCATGAGTAGGAGTAGTGGTAGTGGTAGGCATCCATCCCCCTATGAGTGGGGATGGTAGTGGTGACAGGCATCCAGCCCCCCATGAGTAGGGGTGGTGGTAGTGCTAGGCATCCATCCCCCTATGAGGGGGGATGATAGTAGTGACAGGCATCCAGGCCCCCATGAGTAGGGGTGGTGGTAGTGCTAGGCATCCAGGCCCCCATGAGTAGGGGTGGTGGTAGTGCTAGGCATCCAGGCCCCCATGAGTAGGGGTGGTGGTAATGCTAGGCATCCAGGCCCCCATGAGTAGGGGTGGTGGTAGTGGTAGGCATCCATCCCCCTATGAGTGGGGATGGTAGTAGTGACATTCATCCAGCCCCCCATGAGTAGGGGTGGTGGTAGTGGTAGCCATCAGGCCCCTATGGGTGTGTATGGCATTGGTGATAGCCATCCCGCCCCTATGGTTCGGCTGTTGCTAGTGTACGTAATTTCTGCATCCCTATGTGTGTGACATATGTCGGGTACGTGTCGTTTGTTTGTGTATTGGGTGTCTGACTTACCGTCTGCGCCGTATGCGTCCGTACCGGTTCCGGTAATAGATGTACAGTATTGGTAGGACCTGCGCAATGGGATTCATGGTTGGTTCGTCTCGTTCGGGTTTATCGTGGCTTCGACTCATACTCGTAGCTGGCTTGTTCGTCTCGTAGCCGTGGATCGTCTTCTGGCGCGAATTGGAGCTTATGTGCAGCTCTCCCGGATGCTCTGACGTGCCGGATGTAGCGACCAGTTCGGCACGTACGGAGTGCGCATCGTACTAGTCCGGCCGGAAGGTGCTGTGTATTTACTTCCGTGCGACTTGAATTGGCGTTTACGGATCCGGCTCGGTCGGGGAACTGGAGCTGGAATGGGAACGTATGGCTCGGTCGAAATCTGAGCAGTAATGCGCATCGTACTTGCTCGTTAGGACGACTGTTCGAATCGGTCGGGAAACCCGCGTTCGGCTCGTATTTTTTCCGGACGAATCGTATTCGGTGCGCTTCCGGCCGAGATCGGAATCGACCCCTATGTCTTTAAAAAAAGCATGATCTTTTGGTTGCAAATATGGTTGAAAAACTGATTTGCGTTTTGAAATCCAAATGCAAATTTATCACTATGTATAGTATTGGGGACAGTAATTCAATTTCCCTTGTTCCTCAGTTACTTAAGAAGGCTGCCATAGGAGTGGCTAAAAGGAAATACAATTAAAGGCTGTGTAGATGCACCTTAAGATGTGTGGCATATGTTTTATTGAAGCTTTCATCCTTCCCCTGATGTATTGCTGAGTTATATGATAATTGACAGAGTTAACTTGAAAGATACAATGCACCTTCATTGCTGTGATTGTGTAACCGTCAGGACTATGAGTTGTTCAGTAATTGTTGCTTGCCGTTACCTCTGAGAGTTCACGGTGATCGACGTGGGCTAGGCTATAACCCTACAGAACCCAGTTCACATTACATTACAGTCACAATCTACAGTGCTGCACAAGTCACAGACTGAACAATACTAAAGGGCAGATTTACTGATTTTTCACGCATCGCTGTGCAGCAACAAACAGGCAGATCACAAATTTTTCATGCAGTAAAGCAACAGATTTGCTGTGCAACATTGCACTAATTGAAAACCACAGCAGAGATCCATATCTACAAAGATTGGCCTGCTGCTGCTGCTTTCTATGCAATGGTGCTCCAATTGGGCTGCTTTGTGTGACGCATAGCCTCGCGCTATGGTACAGAGGTGAGTGTGTGCTGTGTATTTTAGGATTTGTACTGGAAGCATACCCCTCTGGTACAAATTCATTTCCCTAGACAAACTCTGAAAGGTGTCGCACTCTGGCTGTGTGCTGTACATTTCTCCATGTTAATTCCAGCTTCAAAGAGATATTAGTATTTTATGCAAAGCTTGAGCTGGTTATCTTAGTAGCTTGAGCTTTGCATCAAAACCTATGGGTGTATGTGCTGTTCCGCCCAAATAATGGCCCTTTGATACAAAGCATCACAAACCAATACAAAGTAGCGCAAAGTGGTTTTTGCACTGAGAAAAAGCACCTTTCCAGAGCAAAATGCCTGTTGTGCTGGAAAGTAATTACCAATGTGTCACTTTGCTTTGCGTCACCTTGTGATGGTGGGAAACCTTAGTAAATCTGGGTATAAGTGTTTCTGCAACCTCAGCCCCTTGACCACATCAGTAGCACAGATATTTATCACAGACATTGTACTATTGCACCTTCCCAGAAGATGGCAGTGGCAAATACTGGAGAAATCAAATCCAGGAAGACCCAAAGGAAGCACATGTTTCATGTACGAAGGTCTGTGTGCTCCGAATGAAATGCATATCTTTTTAGACATGTAAACCTGCATAGGAAAACAAGAGCCATTAGTAGCATGAGAAGACAGGTCATCAATATAGTTTTATACGTAAAAGGGGAACAAAACCATTTGGCCACCAAACCCATGCAGAGATAAAGGTAATTGAAACCCATTGCATTGGTGTTGTGTCGGTCTAATGAAGCACAAGCGCATTAGAGGAGATTCAGGGAACCCCAGGGAAAGAGAGATTAGAACAAACTATGTCAATTGCCTCAGAATACCTCTGCTGCTGTGTAAAGGCATGGATGGGCAACCACACAATATTCTGCCACATTTGTATTGCATGCAAAATCATTGGGCCAGCAAGCCAACATTCAGTTAGATATTTCACTGTAGATAAAAGGGCCATAGATCTCTAAGGGGGTAGCTAATGAGGCCTTAGGGGAAAGTAGTCCCCAGGGGCAGGTGGCAGAGCATGCCCTAGTCTCCCTTAGCTGGGAGGTGGACTCAGAGGGTAGACTTGTGATCCCTGAGGATAGAAGCCGTCACTTCTACAAGGTCACTGTGAAAGGGATCCCTGACATTGCTCTGAGAGACACCAGGACCAGCCAGACCATGGTAGTAGAAAGGCTGGTTTCCCTAGAGAAGTACACTTTATATGTGTGTAGGGTAAATCAGGCCCAGGGGCAGGACTTTTTTCGCCCACGGGCACTGGTATCCCTGGAAGGGGTGAGGCAGAGACAGTCATAGTCCCCAGATACCCATTGACTGCATTCTGAGAAATAAGTTACCACTGGTGTTAGAAGGGAGGGGCAGCTGCCCACGGCACCCTGAGAGCTTAGTTTCCTGAGAGTGTGCAGTCCAAACGGAGGGTACAGAGACCCAGACGGAGGAACAGGGGGCTGAAAAGATCCCCCTTGAAAGTTCTGGCTAGCCAGGCACCTGTTCAGCCTCAGGGTACAGACCCTGGGCTGAAAGGCCAGTCTCAGGGTGCTATCCCTTGATTGGTGGAAGGGAGAGTGAAAGTAAGTAGGGTGCCTAACACCCGGGGCTGATGCCCCCCACTCTTAGAAACCTTAGAGTTCAGGAAACTCTCAAGAGCAATTAGGGAAGGCCTTGCCAGCCCCAAGGCTGGAAGTGAGGCCTGCCCAAGGGCCCCGCTTGAAGCCTCCACCTGGCAGTGGATTGCCTGGGTTCTGGCTCTTTACACTAACAGATGTCAGTGGCCTCCGTCTGGTTGCTGTGCTCATGGGCAAGGTTTTCCTTGGGTTGGGGGCGGACGTCTGTTCCAAGGGGTGGAATGGGCCACATCACTTTGCTGGACATGGTCCTGCAATCTGCCTACTGGGATGCCTCTGTGAGCAAGTTAAGGGTAAGAGCTTCACAGATGGGATCCACAGGCGAGGAGAAGGGCTCCCCATGAGTCAGTCCATCAGTCAAGTCAGTCTAGTGGCTCAGGAGAGTGTTGATAGAGGGATCCAACTCCTTTCAGAAGGGCATAGAATTGAGAAGGGCCTTTGCAGTAGAGGGTCATTGTCCATGTTCTATCGCCTAAGCAAGAAAGCTCATCAAGGTACTGATTAGTCTACCCTGGCTTTAGGCTGAAGGGGAGTTGCGTTGGACCTGTCCCTCTCTGCAGGGTCCTACCTAAACCTTTTTGCCTTCATCCCCCCCCCCCTGTTTTTCCGGATTTCATTTTTGTTGGCCTCAGAACTCAGTACACTTTATCATTGCTAACCAGTGTGAAGGTGCTTGTGCTCTCTCCCTAAAACATGGTAAAAATGGTTTACCTCTAAGTGGCACATTTTAATTTACTTAGAAGTCTCTTGTAAAGTGTTACTACATGTACACGGGGCTTGTACATTAAATGCTACTGGTGGGTCTGCTGCACTTATTATGCCACCTATTTATGCAGCATTTTAAAACATGTCTCAGGCCTGCCTTTGCAGTTTGTGTGCAGTTTTAAACTGCCAATTCGACTTGACAAAATAGCCACTCTGCCAGGCTTTAACCTTCCTTTTCTTTTTTTACATATAAGAGGTGTTTGAACAAAATATCTGAAAAATAATATTGTTAAAAAAATATTGGAATATCAAAATATCATCAACACGAATAGTGAAGGTAAAAACATAATTTTTAGTATTATTTTTAATACTGCTGTATAAAATATTGCAAGTCAATATGAAACAATGGGGTGGCCCAGTTATGTGCAGAACCTGGGGATTAGTACATTAGGCAAACAGTGGTTCTGCCACCAAAAATTGCTTTTAGAAAGCGAAATAGTTTTGTTGTTGTTATCCCTCTATTAAGATGAGATTTCATTAAATGATAGACATAAGAGCAAGTCCAAATTAAAGTGACTCTACCCACAAACTATTCATACAATTCTGAATATGTTTAGGATTTATATGAAAGAATCGTAAAAAATAAATAATAATCAAAGGAACAGGACATTTATATACACACAGATATATAGTGTACAACTACACTTATTAACGAATAAGAGATGTGAAGTGAAGACAAAAAATGTGTTTACATTGACATCACAACACAATTTGAACGTAACCAATAAACATATATCAAAAAAATATACATTTAAACCCAGCGTGAAATACATGAAAAATGAGATTTAACACGACCAGGAATTAATCATATCATTCTCTATTGGTCTGGTTGATCAATGACACTTGTAAGTATGCGTCGACGTATTGACCCCTGGGGATTAGTGTGATTGTGAAACCATCAGCTCGGGGTCTTCCTCAGGACAAAATAAAATGTCTGTGTGTTGCCTGTGTGAGAAAAAATAGGCTACTTAGATAGTGTATAGAGTGTGGACAGTATCTGTAGTTGTGGAAATTCGTATATGATGTAATTTGCATTTGGATATGCAAACATTTGTATATAAAATGTATTATACTCATGGGTTCTCAATGCCCAACTCGTTTAAATAACATGCTATGCTTATTTGTCCAGTCAGTGATTGTACCTAGGATGTTTCAATGCAACTATTCATTACACCTAGCTGGACTAGATTCACTCGTAGGCTTAAATGTTTGTAGTTTAGATTAGTGTGCTGTTAGATAACTTTTTAGTTACTTTCAATTTAAAAAAATTTTTTATTATGGAGTATTGATTGTGTGTGTAACATTTTTAATTTGTATTTGAATATTATTAATTTCATCTTTTTAGCATCCAACACACCTTCCCCAAATTGCTTTAGATTGGAGTGGTAACAGTAAATTTCACCCCTTTAGTGTCCAACACCTTTCCCAAATTAGTTTAGATTGAGGTGGGAATAGTGATTGTCACCCCTTTTGTGTCCAATGCCTTCCCCAAATTAGTTTTCATTGGAGTGGGAATAATAAATGTTATCCCTTTAGTGTCCAACACTTCCCTAAATTGGGCTAGATTGGAGAATTCATTTTAAATGTCACCCCTTCAATGTCCAACACCTTTTCCAAATTGGTTTAGGTAGGAATGGGAATACTAAATGTCACCCCTTTAGTGTCTAACAATGTTTTTAAAAGATTTATGTTGGAGTGTGATAATTTAATTTTATAATTTTATTCAAAATACATTAATTTTACTTTTGTTTGTCTGTACTATAAATGCTTAGTGTTATTTTAATATTATTGTTGGTGATTAGCAATATAAAAAAATAGTTGTATGTTTGGAACCAATACTATTATTAATTACTTTTTTGTAAAAGACATGCCACACATTTTTCTATTTTGATTTATGTTTTAAATTTTTATTTATTGTATATTGTTATATTTTTGTTCATATATACTTCAAGTATAAAAAACTGTTCTATAAAGTTAAGTACATAACACATTTTTTATTATTTGGTTAATACAAAAAGCATGTAAATTATATTTATGAATATTTTCTGTGTTGTACATTTTCAACTTTTATTTTCCATTGTTTGACATATTATTTCATTTTGTATCTTTTTATATACATGTTTTCAACATTATTTTTACATATGTTTTATCAGTATAGACTAAATAATTGTATCAATTAATCAATCACTCAATCAATCAATCAATCAATCAATCAGACAGTATTTTTATAGTGCAGCTTATCACCCCTGGGTGTATCCAGGTGCTGAGGTCCTGAGGGCCTTAGTCGAAGAGCCAGGTCTTGAGCCCCTTCTTGGAGTCGGCGAGTGAAGGTGAGGTTCGAAGGTGGAGGGGGACGTCGTTCCAGGACTTGGCGGCAAGGTAGGAGAAGGAACGACCTCCACTGCTGCTCTGATAGATGTGGGGGATGTGTGTGAGGGAAGCAGAACTGAGTTGTCTGGCAGGTTGGTCGAAGGTCAGCCGGTGGTTGATGTAGGTGGGTCCGATGTTGTGGAGGGCTTTGCAGGCTTTGGTTTACAGCTTTTACTGGCATCTCTTCTGGACGGCGAGCCAGTGGAGACTTCTTAGGTGGGGGATGATGCTGCTTTGTTTGGGACGGTTGAGGATGAGTCTGACTGTGGGGTTCTGTATAGTCTGGAGTTGTTTGAGGAGTTGTGTGGTGAGTCCAGCATAGAGTGTGTTTCAGTAGTCGAGTCAGCTGATGACGAGGGCTTGAGTGACTGTTTTCCTGGTGTTAACAGGGATCTATCTGAAGATATTTTGGAGCATGCAGAGGACGTGGAAGCAGGAGGAGGATACTGTGTTGACCTGTCACGTCATGGTGAGTTGGCTGTCTAAAATGGTGCTGAGGTTGCCAGCGTGAGCAGCTGGAGTAGGCATGGGTCTGAGTTTGGTGGACCACCATGTGTTGTCCCAGGGTGAGGTGTTCTTCCAGAAGAAGAGCACTTCTGGCTTGTCCGTGTTCAGCTTCAGGCAGTCGGACCGGTGATCGGTTACCAATCAGTGAGCAGGTGGCTGTGGATGGCATCAGTGGGTCTCAGGAGGTGACTGAGATCAGTTGATTGTGGGTCGAAGTTGCTGTAGATGTCTGATATCTTGCTGTGGAAGTAGTCCGCCAGGGTGTCGCATAGGGCCTGGGAAGGGGGGATCATATGTTCTATGGCAGACGGGCAGGAGAACTCCCTGACAATGCTGAAGAGTTCATTTGTGGGACTGGCGCTTGCTTCAATGTGGTTGGTTAGGGCGTCCTTCTTGCCCTCCTGAGGCAGTGGTGGTATTCGCTGAGGGCTGACTTGAAGGTGGTGAGGTCTGTGGGGTTCTGCTGGAGCACCAATGTCTCTCCAGGTTCTTGCATTTGCGGTTGAGGGGCCGGAGTTCAGCCGTGAACCAGCTGGCATGTTTGCTGGATCTGCTGGTGCTGGCTGTGTTAATAGGGGCGACTGTGTAGGCGCAGTTGGAGATCCAGTCACAGAAGTTTTGGACGGTCAGTTCAAGGTTGCTGTTGGTGTCAGGCCTGGTAGTATTGAGGGCGGTAGTCCATTGGGCCTCTGTGATACGGTGAATTATATATATTTTATGCTATTATTCAATTTATGCTTTACATTTCTTTCATTTTTTAATATGTTTTACATGTTTAATAATTTTTGCAATTTTTTTAAACATCTAATCAACCTTTTATTTTATTTTTCTGGTGATAATATTGGAGTCAATATCATTTAAATAAATATTTTTGATATATTATATGTTTATTTAAAAGTAACAATATTTTTGTTTCCGAAATGTTTGTTTTCCATATATGTAAAAATCTATATCTTTGACAATGATATTTGTGTTCTCGATATTTAATGCTGTTTAGAGTTAAGTTTAGGAAGTCAATATTTTTGTAATCAATAATAAATTCCCAATAGTTTTGTGTTGTGATATTACATGCATCGATATTATGTCAGTGATCTCATATAAGTCATTTCTAAGATAAGCCCTATACAGCCCTTAGGGCAGGGTGCAGTGTATTTAAAAAGCTGGACATGTACTTTTAAGTTTTGGATGTCCTGGGAGTGAAAAACTCAAATTAGTTTTTCAGTACTGCAAGGCCTACCTCTTCCATGGGATAACATTTGGTTACCTTATTACATTTAATAAGTGATAAATTTTGCTTGGGAACAAGTAGAAATGTCAGGTTTGGTCTCTAAAGAATTGTGATTTAAATTCCTCTATAATGGTCAGTAACAATTCTGAAAATGCCACTTTTAGAAAGTTGGAATTTCCATGTCCAAACCATTTGGTGCCTGCAGCCAGCGTCCTGGGTCACATTACTGTGATTAGACTAACAGTTGGCCTTTGTGTATTCCTCCCAGACAGCGAGAGAAAAGGTTAATAGGTGTTTGCAGGATGGGCCATCCTGCCAGGATGGGAGGGGCGGAGCTGTTACTCACCCCACTTAAATTTCAAAGGGACTGCCTCAGTATACTTACAAAGAAACTCACACCAGTGTTTTGTTACCCTAGACCTCTTGGATCCTGGGCAGGAAGGAAGGAAATATCAGAAACAACTGTGGGGGCAAAACTCTAGAAGTTTCTTCCACTTCAAAGCTGACACTAACCTTAAAAATAGGACCCTCAGACCCACTTTTCAGTTCACTCCTGGACCTGCAGTGGACCCCCAGAAGTACTGATTTGTACTTCAGAGGAGTGCCTTGCTGCTACCAGAAAACTGACATACTGCTTGATGCTTACCTTGCATCCTCAGAGAACTACACTTCACACTACAGCGACTATAGCCTGCAGTGACTGTCAACAAAAGCTCCAGTAATGACCCCCTGGGCCAAGAGCGGGAATGTCTGTGCCTGGATGAGGCTGTGCTGGGCTGCCCCCTTTTGCTTGAGGCAGAGTGGTAGGAATATTGAGAGGTTTTTCATGAAGGTCGGCTTGTCTTCCATTCTATAGTCATATTGGGCAAGGGAAAAACTAGTAACCCCAAAGGTGGAGGGAGATCAAAGACTCCTGCTACTCCTTCTATCACCAATTTCCTTTTATTAGTAATGGAGACAATTCACATTGAATTTGGTTTGGTGGAGGAAAGGATTGATCTGTGCATTGTCAATCTAATTACTTGTTCTCCGCTTCAGGGTCCTATTTGTCCTGTAGTATGTCTCCTCCCCCACATAAAAAAGATTCTGCTTTTATTGCTAAAACTGACAGTATGATACCTCAGTGCACAGCTAGTTCTTTGAAAAATCCCTGTATTATAACGATTCTCAGATGGATAATATAGAGTCTAACACTGTCATTACCAACTCTCCACCTCCTAAAAAGAAAAGAAAGGAGGAGTCTGCCAAAACTACTGGGAAATCCGGGCAGCCACAAAAAGTGGGAAAGACTATGCCTGTTGACCTAGTTGATAAGTGTCCACCATCTATATAAATTGGCAGTGCTGGTGCTCCTGCAGATTCTGCCATAACAGAGCTACAATTTAACTTTTTAGAGCACTGTACATCTATTTTCAGGAGGCTGGGGTATATGTTACAGGATTTCCACCTGGAAATACAGGATCATTTTAATATAATAGGAGATAGATTACAAACTCAAATTCAGAACAATCGGTGCCATTTGGGCAATTCCCCATTGCTACAACAGAGAATCCTGCAATGAATAATGGCAAAAATAGCTCTAGTGTTAGTAACTGTGAGGAGATGAGGAGCCCCCAGAGTTGACTAACTGCATTAGGTATCCCATTATATCAGTTAGAAGAAACAATTGCGTCACATCTCAGCATCTTCTTTCCAAGCCAAATTGGAGATGTAAACATGGCATAAGCAAGGATGTCCATCTTCAGTTACGACCAGATTGTGCCCCTTATGTTCTGGTTTTAAAAAAACGTTTCTCCCTTGGTCATGAACTAGAAAGAACAGGAGTTTTATCTAAATGTAAAGATAGTCTGCTGGCTGAGAAAGAACTTAGGATGGCCCAAATGACTTGTTTGATGAAATTTTTTTAGTTTGGAGAGCTAAACGGATTGCCCATGGCCTGGAGCCTGGGAATGGTGACTGTGCAGTAATAACCTTTAGAAATCTCAGGTTAGTGAAAAGTTTGCTGTATTGTTTAAGTCACCTGATTAATCAAGATGGCGACATTCAGGCCTACCCATTGGGATACTTCTACAGGCCAAACACATCACAGTCTTATGTCAATAATGTGTCTGATCCAAAAGAGCAAAGGGGCACTTCTGCTGGATATAATATTGAAACAAGGAATCGATTCACAACCCTTAACTCTGTTCATGAGCTAGAATGACTTTTGTCATCAGGGAATTCGAGGCCTGATTGTGTGACAAGAACACTTGGTGGCTCTCATGATATGGATGGCCATTCACAAAAGGTTGATCCAATTACTAACCCCTGTCCATCAGAGGTTCCCATTGTAAGGGGAAGTCTCTGTTTTCTCTCCTTGAATATAGCTGGTCCCTGCTCTAAACTCTCTAACACAAATTGATTGAAATGTATTAACACAAATGATATAAATATGCTTACAGGTGATTTGGATGGTGGATTATTTCTGCATTGATTGTTTACAAACTTACTGTAACATAGCTATTCCCTCATCAGCTGGACAGGCCTGAGGGGGAATGGCTGTTTTGGTGTCAGTAAATTTGACAGCCCTGAAGGTTACAGAAATTTGTTGAAATACATGAGGCAAGATATCTTTTCCTGCATATGCTGGTGTGTGTGAGAGAGCAAGGTTAGATTATCCGCATGGTCAGGGTTCTCCAGGGTAGAGAATTTGGCCAAACTGATGCTTCTGGTTTGGTGTTCTGTTGTGCGTCGCATCACCCAATTGATGACTAGATTGAAGAGCAATACTGACATCATACATCTGTCTCACACCGGACTTGACTTCAAAGCTATACACAATATTTTCCACTTTGCAGGTTAAATCATCATACAAGCTCTTAATAAGGAGAACTATTATCTGAGGTATGCCATAGACTCTCAGTATATGCCAGAGGCTTTCATGGTGGACATGGATATTGTCAAAGGCTTTCTCAGAATCAATGCAGTTGATGTATAGTTGTCTCTGCAACTCCTTGCACTACTCTATGATGTTGTATAGAGTAAGGATGTGATCAACACATCCTCTGCCCTTGCGGAACCCAGCCTGCTCTTTTCTTAACTGCTTGTTTATGGCATCAGAAATGCAATGTATAATGATTTTTGCCAAGATTTATCTCGGGAGTTGTCGTACAGAGAAGTATCATTGACATTAAGCAGTGGTCTGACAAGTTAGCTGGAATTGTTTTTTAATTCTTTATACAGTCAGATTTAGCTATTATGAGGGCAATTGTTGTTCCTTTCAGTTGCAGGAAGCTAAGCATAAATGATTAAGAACATAATTGTACTAGCCAGATGTGGAGATGAGTTAGGACTGAGTGGTGACACATCACGGAATGTGACAATGTCACAGCGTTGCATTCCATGAGTGTCAGTTTCTCCTGTGGCCCCGTAGCGATGGACGTACTGGATCATCTCTGAATAAACTTCGACTAATTTAATATAATACATGTGGAGAAACTCATTACAGAAGTGGCAGCGAGCGGAATAACACATCCCGTGTGAAGGAAAAGGCAATTGCGGGGGCCAGAGGGTGACTGTTTCCTTCGTGAAGTGCAACACACAGAATTACGGCAAGATTGCTTTTATTTCAAGTACTTTGCCAAAGGTGAGAGGCGCATCCTTAAAGCAAAGGGTCATGTGTTGTCCCTGGAGTTTGCTTGTTTTGACTGGCTTATCGTTTTAAAGACTTGCAGACTTAATTTCATTAGGCCGCGGTTACGAGTCTCAACGGCTTCATGTGGGGCTAAGACGCATCAAACCAGCACGTGTATCCTTTGTCGTTGAGCTGCGTATGGCCATTGCCAAGTTATGGCACGAGTTTATCGCCTGTGTATTTTCAGCTGACATGCGCACTTGCCATTGTTTATACGCATGTGGCTGTCATCTGATAACAATGCAGGCTGTGTCAGCGAGCTTATGAAGTAACTCGGCATTTTCAACAGCCGCTTACTGGGTTACTTTGATCTTAACAACTCGCTTCTTGCGACTACTCTGTCAATGTGTTTTATGCTCCAGCCTCAGTGCACTTCAGTTCCAGCCCAAATTGGTCTGAAGTAATAAAAAGAAAGGAAAGACTCACAGCAAAAAAAAACTGGTGGCCATCTTGGTTTGGGGAACACCAGTGATCTGTGCAGATTCTTACGGCAATTTTCTAAGTGCAAGTGGATGGGCAAATATTTAGTTCAGTGGTTTGCACACTAACAAGAGAATAAAGTCTACTGTGTTTTTGTTTCAGTGATTTGCACAATGTTATTTGGTGCAAATTCAGTATCAATATATTTTTATCAGCGATTTGCACACTAATATTTGGTACAAATACTATTCCAGCATATTTTCATCAGTGATTGACATGCTATTGTTTGGTGCAAATCCTATTTCTACACAGTACATTGATTTGCACGCTTTTTGCCTGTTAAGAAAACTGTAAATTTAATACTATTGTAGCAGTGTGCTTTGTGCTATGTTTACTGTAATTTATTTTTTAAATAAGTAAAATATGCAGAATATACCTCCACCTGCACACTTTTTGCAAGATCCAGGTGAACCACAATTGGAGTGGAAATGGTGGTTATTGTCATTTAAGGCCTTTTTGGGGGTAATTGATGCACCAAAATTTAAAACAGAAAGTAAAAAACGTTTGCAATAGAAGGGTGGCTGGGTTGACTTTTGCGCAAAATCACATTTAGAAGTTAATGTGACCAATTTTGAATTGCTTAAAGGATAAGAAAACGGCCACTAAATATTTCCAAAGCGGACACAAAGCCTCCAAAAGATGCAGAAAGGTTATCCTGAGCAATTGTCCAATATACAAATGTCCACAAGTAGGCTGTTGTAGATATGCTCTTCTCTTTATTTTCAGTCTTGCAACACATCCAAGGTGATTACATAGCCAGTCTTATTCTCAGTCTTGTAAACATCCAAACAATGATACTGTAGCCAGCCAACACGTGTTTCATCTGTGATGTATATCACTGACTTCCTCAGAGCTGCAAAAGATAAGTAACCAACCTTAAGCATCTGAAGATGTCATCCCTAACTCAATTAGCATGGTAAAACTAAAAGTCAAACCCAAGAAGTGAAAAAGTAACAAGCGTTTACATTTAATGTATAATTATTAAGGGGTGAAAGGACAAAGTGTTTGTAATCATCTGCCTGAGTATGAACCTACAGATGAGGAAGAACTTGATGAGTGTGATATGGCTGTGGCTCAATTGGATAAATGTTTTTCAAAAGCAAAGAATTTTGTAGTGCATAGGAATACGTTTTTTACACGAGTACAAAAGCCAATCCGAAAGTGTAGATGACTACTGCATTGAAAGTCCTCACAGCCAAGTGTGAATTTGCTGATTTTACTTCACATTTGATTAGGGATCAGTTAGTGGTATGGTGTAGCTCAAAGAAGATGCACAAGTGGTTGCTTACTTGCAAGAATCCATCTTTGGATAAGGCTACAGACATAGCTAGGCGTATAGAGGGATCTTGTTAAGACGCGTAATTCTTAGACAAACCTATGCCAAGTCCAGAACATAGGAAAATCAGGGATTTGAGTAAACTCAGTGCACCAGTGTATCAACCACAGAAAGTTAGCTGTTACAGATGCGGTTCTCCCATTCAAGTTTTTACTTTCAAGCACATGGTCAACAGTGTAAGAAGTGTGGCAAAGTAGGACATTTCTTCATGGTTTGCAGAGGTGGCAAGAGTAGTATTGCGCATTGTGTCACTAGTGAGGAATATAGGATAATAAAGACAACAGACATGAGGAGTGTAAGGAATTAGTTTTAGAAGTGATATGTGAGGATAATGAGGGAACTTCTGATGTTCAGATCCTGATATTGATGTTGTTATTGAAGGAAATATAGTAACATTTTTAGTAGATACAGAGGCTTGCATCACCATTGTGGCACAAGAGAAATGTGATCAGTTTTCGCCCAAAATGTTTTTGTTGCCTCCTGATATTTGGAGGTAGCAGGGTGGACCTGGTAGGATATTTCTGGGCTACTATTGAGACATTAGGGGAGTCAATCAAAGGGAAGGTATGTAGCACACAAAGGCATCAATGTGCTAGGGTTAGTTCATCAAGCAGAATTTATAATGACCATAAGACCTGGATCAGATACACCAGTCACCATTGGAAAAAAAAATCAAATCAGTCACTAATATGGAGGAATTGTGGGAAAGAAGATTTGAAAAAGTATTTCAGGAGAATCTAGGGAAAATTTCAGATTTCACTTATGTAGGAAGGTACGATCTGACTGCATGGTTACCCCCACTTTTTGCCTGGTGTTTTGCTGGTGTTTGACTAGTCTGGCTGGGATCCTGCTAATCAGGACCCCAGTCTATCTGCTTTCTCCTTAAAATGTTATGCCATGTACTTTGGTACACTCCAGATTGGATACTGGGTTACCCTTATAAGTCCCTAGTATATGGTACCCATGTACCCAGGGCATAGGTACCCCAGAGGCCTCCCATGGACTGAAGCAAGTTTTATGCCACTCATGAGAGGCAATGCAAAATGGAACTAAAGGTCTGCCATTGCATCCTGTGTAAGCCGGTGCTTGCACCACTTACTTTAGATATAGGTTCACTATATCTATAGGTCACTACACTTAAAACGTATGTCACCCCTATAGCAGGCCTTAACAATCCTGAAGGCAGGGTGCTGGGTTTTACGTGAGAGGGTGCCTCTGCATGAGTAGAGCCCCTCTGCAGCCTTGGAAGACCATTCTTCCGGGTTGTCTGTGACTCAGCCAGACACATAGGTAGAGGTGCATTATAACCTCACGGTAAATGCTATCTCGAAAACGGCTGAAACAAAACATGTTGTGTTTGGTATCAAACACCTTGGAATCATACCTCCACACCAGTTGCCGGTGTGGGAGGTATGATTCCACGCTTCAGAAGCGAGCTTCATGGGGTCACTGGTCACTGGTCACTCGACCCGGACAGCACAAAATGGATGCTGCCGACCAGAGATACATTTCTGCCCTCCTGCTGCTGAGCCAAGCTCGAGCAGAGGAAGGCAGCATAATAGGCATCCTGTCACAGGGAGGTGTGACCACCTCCCAGACAGGCTTTAGTGTATTGGGGCTGGGTGGGTGCACTTCCAAAGTGCCTGAAAGTCTGCATCTGGGTCACACTTGGTGTCCCTGTGCATAGTCCAGCTCAAACCAGTTCTGGGAGCCGTTGGCTCCTGCTCTGGTGCGAAACTGGACAAAGGACATGGGAGTAACCTCCCCTCTGTCCTGACCCTCCCCTAGGAGGGTCCCCTGAATCTGTCCAACCCTCTCCCGTGGGTACATAAGGGCTTACCTGGGTGTAAGACTTTAGATTTGACGTGGACAAGATTCTAAAACAAGAAACCACTGACCTTCGACCGTCTGGACACTCTGGACTTCGCTGGACTTCGACTGGGTCTGACTTCGTCTCCCTCTCCGCCCAAAGCATTGTCTGTGCCCTTGCACCATACAGGTTCCGTGCAGGACCTGTGGAGCACTAAGGACAACTGAAGAATCTTCCTTGGGGTGAAGGAGTCACTCCCCTGCATTCGCAGGCACCGCAACGTAACTGACCGGTCTGCTGATCCTGATCTCCTGAAGACTCCGAAGGTTCCAGCAACACAGGAGGTGCGTTCCAAAGTTCCTTGAGGTTGAGCTGCCCTCTCACCAAGTTTGAGGCCAGTATCCCTCGTGGGGACCGCATAACCCGAACCCCTGTGCACCATGTACTTTTGCAAGTGCATATGCTTGTTGACAATTCCCGAGCATTGGACTCCATGTAGTCCTGACCCTGAGCAGCATTTCCACCAAAGAACTCTGGCCTCCTCGCACCGAGTGCTCCGTGGGCTGGTACTTTGTGATCTTGCTCGAGGTCCCCTTGCAACTCCTGGTCATTTGGCCTGTGGGTCCTCCTGAGGGTCATCTTGAATTCTGTTGGGCTTCCCTGTTTGCTACAGATGTGCCCTGACTCCCCAGTGCTTGGTGAGTCCCCTGGACCTTGCTGGTCCACACCGTAACCTGCTTAACCTTCCTGCGTGGGTTGCTGTTGCCAAGGCTTGTTGGTGCTCCAGCCGGACACTGACCCCTCAGCACACGACATCCTTTGTGGGACAGCTCGCATCTGGCTCCTGGTCATCCTCGATGTTTCCTGGACCTTGTGGCTGGAGAGTCAGTCATCCCTTCTTCGCACCTGAAGCACCGACAATGGTGGGCATTCGTCTACCGAGCCCCTGGTCACCCTGAAGTGACCCAGACTCTGTCCCCTCTGCTTTCAGGTTCCTTCCTTCATGAATCCACCCTTGGATTCCTACGGACACTTTCTTCCTTCCCGGCAGCAGCTTTTCTTTGCAACTCTCCATTGAAAACGACAGCGGTTTCCGACACCACTCCAGACCTATGCACCCGGCTCCTTTGGGATAGGTAACTTGGGTACTCTGGTATCCACGGGTGGGGTGGCTCTCCAACCTCCTAAGTTCCAAAGGGTTTCCTCGAAGTCCACCGAGAAGGGTCCTTAAACTTTAAAATTGTAGCCACGACTTCCCCATAGAATTGTATGGAGCCCGCGGTCGTGTTAGCACACTGCACCCGTCCTCCGTGGGGTCCATTTCTACTCACCTTGGTAGGTTCCTTGAGGTCCCAGCGATTCTACGTGTTATAGTCACTGTCTCGACTCCAGTCGTGGTTCTTATACCACTATTTTATTATATGGTTTGGTCTCCCCCTGGACGCCACTGTGTATTGTGCTACTTACAACTGTTTCTTTGCTAAAGTATTGTGTGCTTTGTGTTGTATCCTCGTGTAGAGAATACTAGAGAGTGTTATATAAATAAATACATATTTTTTATAACTACTGTGTGGTTCTCCTTTCATTTGATTTATACTAAAGGTGATATTCTGGTAAAACAAGCTGCTTTAATATCCTCCAAGATTAAGCCTGAAGGCTGCTCTCCACAGCTACCACTAGGATAGCTTTATAAAGGTTATCTTGGACCTCATATATCATAAGGGTCGTTTGGACTGGTGCAAGGTGCCCACTTTAATTAGTGGACAGCATATACCAGGCCAACTTCTCACAACTTACACTATAAAAGTCAAGCAAGAAATTACACCAGTGAAACACAAGCTACGTAACATACCTTTGAACATAAGAAAATAATTATAAGACATTTTAAGGGATAATATATGAGCAGGGTATTGTTGAGAAAGTGGGGGGAACCTTAATATCATTCATCTCCCATTGTTATGGCAAAAAGGAAGTCTGGGGAACCTAGGATGTGTGTGGATCTAAGAAGTGCCAATGGGGCCATCTGGGTTGACAATTTTCCACTGCCAAGATTAGCAAGATTGGACATTAAATCTGGTTTACAAGATGGATTTAAAGGCAGCCTATCATCAGGTCGAACTGGATAAGGATTCACGACATCTGACTGCTTTGGTCACTCCAGATGGTACTTTTCAATTCTGCAGAATGCCATTTTGGAATAACTTCTGCTGTGGCAATCTGTCAGAGATTAACGTCCTCCATGTTCAAAGAGTTCCCACAAGCAGCAGTATTCCAGGATGATATTTTGGTGCTCTCAAATAGTGTATCAGAACATGATCAGGTCTTAAGCAAAGTGTTAAATGTACTTAAAAACAGAGGAGCTACTTTACGGAGAGAGAAACGTATTTTTAAAACTAGAGAAATAGAGTATCTGGGTCAAGTTTTCTCCAGCCAGCCTAAACCCTGTATGGTAAAAAGCATAGTAGACGCACATACTCCTAAGAAAAGGGAACAGTTACTTTCTTTCTTAGGGCTGTGTGAGTTCTATGCCAAGTTTTTAAGAAATTTGCAAATCTAATTGAATACTTTAGAAGGCTGTTAAAGAAACATACAGAAATTGTGTGGTCCTCCGTATGTGAGCAAACATTTAAAATATCACAGAAGAAATTTTCAATGCACCTGCTTTACAACCATTTGTAGAAGGAAGGAAAACAGCTGTCACTGTGGATGCGTGTGAGTAAAGCCTACGGGCAATTATTTCCCAGATGGAGGGTAACCATGAGAACACAGTAGGTTTTGCCTCCAGGACGTTACGTCAGGCAGAGCATAAATTCTGTAATTGAGAAAGAACTGTTGGCATGTGTATGGAGTGTAGAAAAGTTAAAGCCATATTTGTGGGGAGACCTTTTCTGCTAACGACTGATCATTGTCCCTTAGTCAATATTCTATCAGGAAAAAAAAATAAAAGGCTCCGCAGCCAGAATTGCAAATTAACAGCAAAATTGTTGGAATTCACATTCATAGTAGAGTATATTCCAGAAGGGAAAAATTCCAGGGCAGACTGTTTGTCCAGACTCCCCATTGAAGACTCTGATGATCTGGAATGGAAGTCTGAAGTTGAGGTGTGTTTTATTCCTCATGTAGGGGATTTTAGTGTGTTTGGCAAAAGTGAGGACTGGCTCGATGCAATTGAGAAGGATCATATTTTGAAAGAAGTTATTTTATCAGTGAGGTCCAAAAGAAAATAATTTCTCCTATGAATTGCAGATGTTTTGTAAAGTTTCAGAAGAGTTATCCATGGAGGACAGAGTGCTGGTGCATGGGGGACAAATTGATTCCGCCTTCCTGCTGTTGCCCAACGTATTATTGAATTGGCACATCTAGGCCTCTTGAGTTGTACAGTAACCAAAAGGAAGATCAGGGAATAATTTTGGTGGCCAAGAATGGATGGTGAAATCGAAGATTTTGTGAGAAACTGTAAGAAATGCAAATTAGGTGATAAAGTCTTGGTAACAGAGGGATCAGTTGATACAATGACTGTGTGTCCAGGTAAAGCTTGGCAACCTGTAGGCGTGGATTTTTTAGGACCTTGTCAGATATTACCTAATCACATGCGATACTTTGTGGTAATTATTGACCACTTGTCTAGGTGGGTTGAAGTAGAACCGGTTTGTGAACCTACCACTAAGAGAGTCATAGACTGTTTTCAAAATATTTTTGGAAGAGAAGGGATTCCAGGAGAAATGTTACCTGATAATAGAGTTCAATTTACCTCTGAAGAACTGGCTTCATTTTTAGACAGATGTGCTATGAAAAATTTGAGAACACCTTTATACCACCCCCAAAGCAATGAAAAAAGTAGAATACTTTAACAAGGTGATAATGGAGTGTATTCAGTCCATAATCAGAATTAATATGAATGTAGTAGAGGTAATCAAAGAGTTAGTCTGGGCATCCTGCACTGCACCTAACACCGTAACTGGGAGAATTCCCTTGAATTAACGAGAGGGAGAAAAGTTGTACCAGAATTATGTCCTTTTTGGCTGGTTCAGTTAATTCCAGAAGAAGAAAGTGTTGGTGGACACGTGCTGAAGATAAGTCTAACTTGACCAATTTGGCAAAAATGGGAAAAATGGGGACTGGAAAAAAGAGAAAAGAGTGAAGATTGGAAATAGGAGACTGGGTGTGTGTGAAAAATCACATTATGGTTGGGAAAGGATTATCCAACTTTAAAGAACCCACTCAAGTGTTTGAATTGAGGAAGAACTTTGTGAGGTTGTCAGAACTGGTGGAGCAACTGGTGGAGCAACAGGCCCCGACACATCAGACCCGCCGCACCCCATCGACCACGACCCCCTGACAGCCTGGGTCAATGTGAACACCGAGGACACAATCAAGACCATGGGCACAATCCACTCCGGCTCCCCAACAGACCCTTTTTCTACACCACATCTTCAACAAAGCCGGCAGCTCCATCGCACCCCACCTGCGCAACGTCATCAACCTCTCCTTCGAGACCGCGACCTTCCCAGAGAGCTGGAAACACGCCGAGATCAACGCCCTTCTCAAAAAACCCAAGGCGGACCCGAGCGACCTCAAGAACTTCCGGCCCATCTCCCTGCTTCCATTCCCAGCTAAGGTCATCGAGAAGATCGTCAACTGACAGCTCACCCGCTACCTCGAAGATAACAGCATCCTGGACCCCTCCCAGTCAGGATTCTGCAGCAACCACATCACCGAGACCGCCCTCATCGCCGCCACAGACGACATCAGGATCCTGCTGGACAACGGCGAGACGGCGGCCCTCATCCTCCTGGACCTCTCCGCCACCTTCGACACTGTCTGCCACCGCACACTACGCACACGCCTCCACGACGCAGGGATCTGAGACAAGGCCCTGGATTGGACCACCTCCTTCCTTTCCGGCAGAACCCAGAGCGTCCGCCTCCCCCCATTCCGATCCGAAGCCTCCGAGATCATCTGCGGCGTACCCCAGGGATCTTCCCTCAGCCCGACACTGTTCAACATCTACATGGCTCCACTCGCACGCATCGCCCGACAGCACGACCTCAACACAATCTCCTACGCCGACGACACTCAACTGATCCTCTCCCTCACCAAGGACCCCCTCACCGCCAAATCCAACCTCCATGAAGGAATGAAAGCCGTCGTCGACTGGATGAAGTGCAGCCGACTTAAGCTGAACACAGACAAGACGGAGATCCTCATCCTCGGCTCCAACCCATCAGCCTGGGACGACTCCTGGTGGCCCTCATCACTAGGGGCACCCCCGACACCAACCGACCACGCACGCAACCTGGGAGTCATCCTCGACTCAACGCTCACCATGACCAAGCAAGTCAACGCAGTCTCCTCCTCCTGCTTCAACACCCTCCGCATGCTCCGCAAGATCTACAGGTGGATCCCGACAGGCACGAGAAGAACAGTCACCCAGGCCCTCGTCAGCAGCAGACTCGACTACGGACACGCCCTCTACGCAGGAGCCCCGACCAAGCTCATCAAACGACTGCAAAGAATCCAAAACGCCTCTGCATGCATAATCCTCGACATTCCACGCCACAGCCACATCACCCCCCACCTGAAAAACCTGCACTGGCTCCCCGTCGACAAGAGAATCTCCTTCAAACTCCTGATCCATGCACACAAGGCACTCCACAAAACCGGCCCAGCCTACCTTAACAGTCGACTCTCCTTCTACGTTCCCAACCATCAGCTCCGCTCCGCCGACCTCTCCCTGGCCACCGTCCCGCGCATCCGGAGAACCACCACCGGAGGCAGATCCTTCACTCACTGCGCCGCCAAGATCTGGAACACCCTTCCCCTCAACCTACGACAGACCCAAGACCTGCTGACCTTCAGGAGACGACTCAAGACCTGGCTATTCGACGAGTAGCGGCAACACCCCCCCCCTCCTCTCCCTCAGCGCCTTGAGACCCTCGCGGGTAAGTAGTGCTCTTTACAAATCTTGTGATTGATTGATTGATTGTGTGGCATTGATTCCTGGCAATCACAGTAATGTTACCAGAGAAAAAGTAAAAGATGGTACAAGTGTTGTTGAATTGAATAATCCTGCAAGAAGGAGTACTCGGGCCAGGGTTGCACTAAAGAAATGGCAAGATTTTGTTAATGGACGTGCTGGATCATCTCTGAATAAACATCAACTTATTTAATGTAATCCATGTGGAGAACCTCATTACACCAGAGTAATGCATGTGATGTATCAGAATCATGTGGGTGTCCCCAATAGATATTGATGAAACCTAAGAAGATGTTACTTGCAAATTAATTTGTCAGCTAAAATTTCCATTAGGTGTTTGATGAAAAGTGTATTTTCCCCTGGGGCGGTGGTAAATGATATGGAAAATGATATGCTGTTCTGAATTTGATGGAATGATGGTGGTAATGGAGTTATTTCTTTGACTCTCAATATGTCTGAGAATTCTGAGAAAGTAGAAAAAGGGATATGAGCTTCTTAGCCATTGTATGATTGAATCAAATGGTGTATGCCTTTGTCAGAAACATAATATGGGGATTTAATTAGGCAAATATCTCTGTTACTTTCAGGGTCTTATTTAAGGTGCCTACCATTGGAGCGGAGCCAGAGCAGTAATGGAATAGAAGTTTAGGTATATAGAGATTTATCAATATGGGTGAGAAGGTGTGACAACGATACAATTTGCTGGGTAAGGAAGACCCTTTTATCCACAGAATACCTATGCCCCTTCAAATATCCCTTTCCACTTTTATGTCAATAACACCTAGCTCTTCTTGAGAGTCTCATTTCCAGAAGACTTTGTGAAGTTGGCTACACTCTAAACGTCCTTTAGTCTTTTAGTCTTGAATAACACACTATCCACCAAGCTGAACCCTCTGAAAATAGAGTTTCTCCTCATCGTTCCCCTGAAATGCTCAATTCCATCTCAAACATACCTAAAAGCAACTCACATGGTATATTGCAAGCTAATGATTATACAGCATTCCAAATACTTCAGCTTTTTCCTCAATAAAACATCCTCAGCAGGAAAGCTCACATCAATGTCCTTGCAAACAAATGCCACCACCAAATCAGACTTCCACCGGGTATGAAATTCATCATTCCACTGGATGACCTCTAATCAGTGGCGCAAGCATTTTTCCTTTCTAGAAACAATTACATCTCTTTGATATTCAGAATTCAGAAAGTTCACTTGGGCCATTTAAAAGCAGCCTGCAGTGTTGCAGCTTTTCTGATTTCAGGCGACAGAAAATCTGTCTATATCACTACAATTTTCCTCTTACTTAAATGGCTTCCTGTAGAGGCAAAAATTCCTTACAGTGTAACTAGAATTGTCTAGATGTCTGTACACAAAAACTCTCCCAGCTATCTATTGGGTAAATTAATCATCTCAGGTGCATTACATCCATTCCAGAGCTTAAAGTCTCTCTTCCTGGAAACCTCAGCCTTCAATAAATTATGAACTCTCATTCATGTTTTCTCTGGCTTGGTCATTTCTAATTTGAGATATCTATGGTGTGGTCGCTTGCAGTATCAGAACCTCTATATCATCTATATACATGTTAGTATTGTTCTGTTTGCTCACGCTCATGGACCATCATCCTATACATGTAGTCTTCCTTCTAATTTGTGCCCAAAAATATTTCCTCTGGTCTTTATTTTCTTGTTAAAATCATGTTCATTCAAATAATATATTTTAATTTTTATTGCTTTTTTTGCTATACTACCCTGATGGATGTGATTCACTCAATACAAAACAGCAAATACAGAACATAAATAAATGTATCCCTGAGAGTCAGAACCATCTTTCTTAGGGAGTGAGCAAGGTTTAGTTCTGTTCCCCAACAGTTATATAAGTACAGTAACGCTAGCTGCCAATGATGAGCACTCATTTTTTCAAAATTCATTTTTAACAATTTCCTGATCATCCAGTTGGCAACTTCCATTCTTTAGTTGTAAAAGTTGGTTTGACTCACTTGCAGAATTACTGTCAAGTTGTAATGTAACCTGAGTGTCTTCCACATATTCCATAAATGACAGACAGAAAGATCTAAGCAAGGACGTCAAGGAGGTGCACAAATTATATATATCCCTGGGCTCAGCAAGGAGTACTGCGGTTCATTACAGATTATAGATCTGACAGAGGAGTGTGGCCAGACAAATTCAAGAGACCTGGGCAAGACCTTTTGATCTAACACTAGCCTATTGCAACTATATTGTTAGCATTGCATCATAAATAGTGTCTCATTTTTACAAAATCAACGTCACAGATACTTTAATGTAATCGCATACTCACTGGTTTCAACCCTTTAAGTGCAGAGGATATGATCTCTGAAGACATAGAGGCCATGTCTTTGCATGTAGGGTGAACAATGGTTTAGACCACCATATGACTACGGAAAAAAGTAAAAAGAAAATGGTGTGCATAGCCAACCTGTCTTGCCATTGGATGAACCACACTTCCTCAGGTCCCAGGCAGTCTTTTTGCCACCATGGGGCGCATATTGGTGCATTAATCTCCAATCTCCTCACCTGGGAAAGCCTACCAAACCTCTACGGAAAACTTTAACAAGCAATAGGGTGCAGAACTGGTCATTCCTGACATCAGTAGCTCATCCAATATTCCACGCCCCTGACGGCCTGTGAACCACCAGCAATTGTGGACCCCTACCACCTATGTGCACTTCTGAAAACAACTTGGACCAGGGTCGTCCAGAGTGCTGTGACTTATATAGATTGCATTTTCGCGTCAGACAGGCCGACTCAGAAAGGCTGTTGGACATCGACATCGTAATCAGTCGGTCAGAAACGCTGTTCGGAGAGGTGCACAATGCGGTTCCGACCGACACGGATACTCTGGAAGCCAGTCGGAACCGATTCAGAATAACAGCGCAGTTTACTTTCCAACCGCGAACATCATTATCGGTCGGGCAGATTGTAAACCGACCAAGTCGGTTGGAAGGGTTCCGACGCTGTTTAGGAAAATCCGACTGTCGGCGGAGGCTTTCCGTCCAACATCGTAATCAGGCCCTAAGTCTAAAAAATAATTAAATCTCAGTTTCATGGGGAAGAGCTGGAACATTTGGCCTTTTTCCCAGCCACACCTGAAAATGCCACCAATGCTGTCAATTTCTGATAACTAGAGGCCATGAGAGCAAAAAAGTCAATTAAACTTCCAAGTAAAAAAATTGAAAAGGAATGGAATGTGGATCCAGCCCACCCTGACATTGGATATCTCCTCCAATTCACCATGCTCAAGGCAGAATTTCTGTCCCCCCCACCCCTCCCACCCCTGGGGTGGGTGCTGATCCCCAAACAACCCACCTCAGGGGAGCAGACAACAAGAGAAAAAGACAATTACAGGATGGTTTGGGAGACTAGCCTGTCCTGGGATCGGGTTGAAGCGCCCACATCTAGTCCCTTGTCTTTTTGCCCTCCCCTTAGGGTGCAGATTGAGGGTTTAGCCCCATTGTCCTACCCCAGATGGCTAGAAAGTCCACTACACACCAGGAATTGGTGCCAAAAAAAGGCACGAGGCAAGAGTTGGCTTATATTGGCATCGGGAAGGTTTACTCCCTCTTTGCCCACAGACATGTCAAAAGAACAGCCATCAAAAAACACAATGCAATTTTATTTTCAATGGGGAAAGAGAAGTATTTAGATTGGGGGCCATCCAGCACCTAGGGGCCCTTCTATTCCTGAAAACTAGAGAACTTGGCAAGGTGCTATGGCTTGAAAAGATCGCTGCATATTTTCTAACCCAGAATTCACTGCAACTTCTACATTATGTCTAAAATCCAATTTAACCTCAGTTTTAAGAGGGAGGTCTGCAACACTTGTTCTAGGGGTCAGCTGAAATCCAGGAAATACTGTCAATATTGGAAATATCTGATAGCTGGAAGGCCAGGGAAATCCTAGGCATTTTATTTTGCAGGATTCAAGTATTTTTAATTTGCCCAGAATGCACATTGAACATCGAAATCATGCCTAAGAACACCCAATTTTATTTTACTCTGGTTGGGGAATTGGATGCGGCATATGGACTCTGGATCAGTCAGCACCCAGCAAACCCTAACACCACTAGAAATGTTTGACAGCTATAGGCCCCGAAATATTCAACAATGTTCTTGCTTGCATTGATCCTAGCATGTCTACGGTGGAAATTTCTGCAAGCTAGAGGCCCAGAAGGATCCAGGGTTTCTGTCTTGCTTGGATCCCAGCATGCTTTCCTCACCAGAATTCAATGCAAAAATCTAATGTATGGGGCTTATTTAGGGTTTGGTGAAGCAAGGGGAAAACCATTAAATGCTGTCCTTCCTGCCCTGCCAAACCTATGGTTTTCATACTCTATTAGTGTTGGTGATACCACTGGGTAACTCCCAGTGGAGCCTCTGCTAGTCTGCCATTCAACCCCCTTGAACCAGGGGTCTGTCTCAGGATAGCTGGGTTACAGTGATGATAGTTCTGCTGTCTTTAGAGCAAGATGAATGTCACTCTGTTTCATTCCTCGTATCTGCCATGAGATGTATATGGAGATGGGCAGGGAAAAAGATTAATGGCCCGAGTGCCGGAAAAAGCTCTCTGTGCATTGGAGTCATTCTTTTTTTTTTCAAGAGCGCCTGTTTCTGCAAAACAAATGTTTTCAAGTGGGCACTTTAAACATGGTACTCATTCAGCAAACTTCATTGCAGTGATAGACGCTGCTATGGTGTAGAGTCCTTTTCATTTTAAAATCCAAACTTGGCAGGTGTGGATCTCCAAATATGGCAGGTGGTCCTCTGCAAGGGCTACATAAGGCATTATGTCCAAAAACATCTAATATCCTCTCACTTTCCATGGTGATGGTTTCAGTATTCAGTCTTAGGGTCAGCTGGCACACAGGGAACTCTACACACCCTGGATATTTCTAAAAACTGGAGACCAGGGAAAATGAGGACGTGCTTGAGTGGATCCCGGCACATTTTCCTGCCTGTAATGCTCTACAAATTTAAGAGTACGGTTCAAAAACACAATTTCCTCATCTTTATGTCACAGACATCTCAGGAGCTGCCAGTCAATGGCAAAATGCTAACCAAATTGCTTTTCAAAATGTTCCATACTTTGATACTTCAAGGAATTCTGGGTAAGAAAAAGTGTCACTAAAATTGTGTAGGGTTTAAATGTTTCCAGGGTGACAGCTGACCCCGGGCTGAATACTGTAGCCACAGCCGTGGCCACAGGCATACTTATGATGCTTGCAGGGCATTCTGACTAAGAAAAGGTAATGTGATCCTTGCATGTCACACCCGTCTAGTTTTCAGAAAAAAACAGCACAGGTAAGGTTGAGTGGTTACTGGTCGACACCATGCCCAAATACTGCAGCCATTCCCCATTTTAGCCGTTTCCCATTCAGTACCAGGATACCCCCTGGTTGACAGTATGCTCTACAAATCTGCAAAACACTTCCTCATGGAAAGCCAATGGAAATGTGGTGTTGTGTAGACAAAGCTTTGATGTTCGCAGGGTATTGTGGGTAGCAAAAATGTGCTGAGAGCCAAGCAAGCTACACTGTTCAGGATTCCCCTTGGTCTCTAGTTTTTAGAAATGTCCAGCTTTCTAGTACTCTACACCCATCCTCCATATAAAGTGGGAGGACATTCAGTGGTTTTAGGGATAATTATTGGACATTAAGATATCATACTATGATTCATGCTAGCCATACTACCAGCCCTGCAGTAATCTCTATAGATTTGTATGAACCGCCATCATGCCGGTTCATACAAAGTCATTTAAATGTTTATTGTGCGTGGTTGGTGAAACACGCTTACACCAAAAGTTTAAAAGTTTGTTCTTTGCCAAAAATAAACTCCCAAAGTGGGAATTTGTTTTTGGAAAAGTGAAAACTAATGCCCCCACACCTTGGGAGTTTCCTCCCATATGTGGGGGTCATTTTTTAGGTTTTGCCTGCACAGCGCTTGCGCTGTGCTTGTGAAATCTATTGTATTAAATATATCTTTAAAAGGACTTACATCCCACCTTCACTTATTATTGGTCCTTGTGGTTGTCACTTTACTTTTCCTCGTTTCTATTGATTGTAGTTGTTCTATTTCTTGTTCTTCCATGTGTGTTTCTCTTATCAGTTTCCCATCGGCAAAGTACTGTGTTCATCCACTTTGGTCGAACTTCTTTTAGAAGTCTCAAGCAACGATCGGAAAAGCAAAATAAAAACAAGAGTTACACACTTGCTTTAAAGTTACAGTGCTGCCCGAGTGCCATGGGCTCAGCGTGTTGAGACCTCGTGATCCCAGTTCTGCATGCTGGGAAGCCAAGCTCCGATTGCAACGGCACACACCAATACCCCCGGGGCAGCAGGCACTCACTAGTTCCCCCCAGGCCGAAGCAGGCACCCACTCTTGTTCTTTTTTCTTGTTCTCTCATTTTTTTTTTTACTTTATGTTTCCCTTGATTAGCACTGTACGCTGCGCTTTAACACTTGATCAGCGCGGCACATTGCGCTTGATCGTAAATATGGCAGCCACCTGAGTTTTTTTTTTCTGCGCAACGGACTGGTCCACCTCAATTTGTAATTTTATTTCTTATTTTATTCTGTGTTTGTGTTGCACAATGTAGAGCATCTTTGCAGAAAGCGCACCGTACACATTGGTCACGTGCAAAGGGTTGAGTCCCAGACCCCCAGCTGCTGACTCTGCTTCAAGCGTAAAGGCCATTTTTAGGGTCATAGCACGTGCGCTGTCCACACATGCTTGGTGTCGTATGCTCTGCTTCTGTGCAGCAGCAAGGTGCCCTTTCAACCAAGACAAACAAGCAGGATACACATGCTAAGATGGGCTTGGTCTGCACCTAGGGAAGACGGTGCCACGTGAGTCAGAGTGAAGCGCCAGGCAGTGAGTACCCGCCATTTTCTATTTCCATTTCAAGTACTGATGTATGGGGCAGTTCTTTTATAGTCCCTGGCAAGATCTGCCATGTCTGCTGCTGCAATGCTGAGCATGCCGCCCCCCCTCCCTCCCTCCCAGACATTCCTAAAATGCCAGTTTGGGGAAGGAGTGCAGAGATAGGCTGGAGTGGAGTGGTAGTTGCTGCACATTGTTTCTCTCTGTTTACAAATCGCCCTTTCAGAAACACAGACTTGTCCCAGCAGTGGGTGTATACAATAGACTGGCCCGTAATACATCTGCCTCAGTGGTGTTGTACATTTTTTCCACTCTCCGGGGGGCAGTGGGCGATGATCTTTGCCATTAACCCGCCTATTTACAGTGAAAGAAATGGAAAGAGAGACATGCTACCTAGGGGAGTAAACTGCCCTACCAGGCCCCTGCACTCCTTAGCCTCTTCATTCCTTTACCTTTCCCAACGAGTAATTGCCTCTACCGCTCTATATCTGTAACTGGTGCATGGACTTCTCTGTCCGCTTTGTTGACATTGTTTCAGGTTTCTCTAGGGATTATTTGTCTCTATGGGACGGTTTTCCCTACCTGCCATCTGTGAATATTTTCCAAGCAGTCATTGTTCAATGCATTCACCAATTAACATTGAATCTAATCTACATACTCCTCTAATGAGCAAAGCAGGATGTCACTAGTGCGCCATTGTTAAAACTGTGAGCATATCTATGCACTGTGCAACCCCCCCATGAATCAGTGAAACACTGATTTAAAACTGCATCATCTGTGCATCCCTTGCTCTTGCCAAACGTCTCCTGCTTGCTCAGCAGTCCAGAAATCTAACCTGTGCTCTCATCAAAACTTTTGTTTTACCCAGCTCTGCCAGATAAGATAACCTTACTATGACTATTGCGCCACACCTAGTGAGCTGTATCGAAAAACTTTTGCCAAGCTGGGGCATGGCCGCGGTGTTGGACGTTTGCAAGAGAGAAATCACTCAAGTGTTACAGATTAACTTCATTTTCAAAAGCCTGCTCGCTCACAACTTCACTGGGCTTGCTTCGTTTTGACAAAGTCTAAAATAATCCTGTTTATTACCCATGGTGCGCAGTTTTTTAGCAAAATTTTTTATTTAAATTTTTTTTTTTTACATTTTTTAACAATGTCCTTTTGTTTTCAGTTTTTTTAGAAGAAGCTATACCTGTTTCCTTCAGGTATCGGATTGCCAATGTTAAAGTAACACTTGTGGTTTATAGCTCTTAGAAATGTTTCAATAATGATATAAAGCGTTATCAGAAAAAAAAGTTATATCAAAAGCACAAGCTGTTGTATGAATGGCTGTGCTTTAAAGCACAGGTACTCTAAGCAACGGAGTACCTGCACTTCTTTAATTTGAAAGGACATACCACTGCGTCTAAGGAACTGACAGTTGTTCTGGTATAGTGAGCACCCGCCACTTTCTATTTCCATCTCAAGTACTGATGTATGAGGCATTGCTTTTATAATTCATGGATATTTCTTTCTTGTGAATCCACCATATTAAAATTTGAGTTTCAAACTGTTTACTCAGTAACTTGCTGAAAGAAACAAGTACTCTAAAGAAAAAAACATTGCTGGCATTCGGGCCAGGTTCTTTCTTCGGCTGCAGATGAGGTTGTTGGCTCAGAACCCCCTTGTAAACAATGGCATTTTGGTTCAACCTACAGTTCCTTTCTAGTCCCAAAAACACACTCCCATCAAAATTGGATGACTCTGACTTTGCACTGCCATAACGTGAGCTTTAGTTATCCTCTGCTTGAAGCAATGCTTTAACTGTATAATGATACTAACGTGTTTTTTAACCCTTTCTTTTGCCATGCACCAATCCCCAATTGATCAAGGTTGTGTTTGCTGTACTGCCGCCACAAGAGCTCTTAAGGTTCTTTCCTGAGACTGTCGCTTGCGAGAAATTTTGTTGACTTACACAGGGCTAAGAGCCACCCATTGCTTACCATTGGCTGGCTTCATTGTCACACACATTTCCTTGCTGCTGTTTGGTCAGCGCGTGCCGGTGATAGAGCGCCATGTTCTCGAGAAATTTGTAGGGGTGCATCATAATCATCGTTAGTCCGCACCCGCATATATCCAGACATATATTAATGAATGGCCAGTAAATTGTAGTTCTAAACCGCATTTATTAGAGTGGATAGAAGAGTAATCGTGCTATTATAATCATGTAAATGTAATGCTTAACGGAACGTGTTTAAAATGATGCATAAATGAATTAGCTCATGCGCAATCGAGATGCAGTAGTAAAAACGTGTATTATATTGAGTTGCACGTGTAGTTCACCTTTTTGCCTATGAAAGGTATGAACTCATGCTTAAATAAGTAATTAAGAATTTTGTGTTTAAATTGTGTAAAGGCCTGACTGCATATACGTCAAGGAAAGGCCTGTTCGTTCTTATGTTAGCTTATTTTGTAGGCAGAGAAGGTGTTCTCTTGGAAAGGCTCTCTGGGCACAGTTGGTAGAGTCGTACAGTGGAAAGTTTCTGTTGAATGTATCTTCTGTTGCAGGTGCAAGGACACATGCCTCGTTAGAGAAAGACTGGCTCTTTGTTTTAGGAGTTAGGGTGGTGGGAGGCATTGAGATGGGAGTATACTGGAATGTAGGGATGATACTTTCAGCGGAGAAGGTGCCTGGGACTCAAGGTCACTGTAACCGTCCTGGATGAAGTAAGAGTTTCGATGGAAAAGTACGAGAAGGAAGACCTGGCCGAAGAGGCGTGACAAGGGCGTGTTCCACTGTATGTGGATTTTGTATTAGGGACAGTGCCCCGAGGGGGGGAGGGCAGATTGGAGGTAGAGGAGACCTGAGAGAAGGGCAAAGAGAGAGATCTATTAGGAAGGAGCATCTTAGAGCGAGCTTGAAATGCTAAGTGAGTGTACTTCTTAGGAAGTCTTCACAGCTGACACCTTTTCTTTCTACTCTTGCCTGGGGAAACTTGTTAAGTAGGGATGTCACCTTAGTGGTAGAGTAGGGTCAGATTAATGCTTTTCTTTTATTTAGGTAAATGAAGAATAATATAGAGATTGGAGCCGTTATTGCTAGTTTAATGCTTCTGGAGCTAACGATTCTTCTTATTCTGAGTTGGATGAGACTCCTGCGTAGGATGATGTTTGTATTAGTGCCCATTTATTTCTTTAACCTCGTGTTGAGGTGCTTGTATGTGCAGTTATTCTTGGCTGTAATAAACCCCTAAAATTTGAATTCGGAGTCCGTGATCTTTGAAGGTAAACTGGATTCTAAATTGTTGCATAACCGGATTGGATTTTCTTCCCTTCACACTATTCAGCAGGTAAAAAGATTCTGGCGACCTGAGGATTCTTAGTGATGGTAAGATAAGATAAGAATCCCGCTTTATCAGTTGGTAGCAGAGTAGGATGGTTTCCTCTGATAGTAAGGGGAGATCTAGATTAGGATAAGAGATTATTTGCCCATAGAGCCCGAGTGATGGTGATCCAGTGGATTGTAAGAGGAGGACGACGGCGGTCGATGAAAACCGACGGAGAGTGACGGTGCAGCGGAAGTAGCAGTTCATGGTAGAGTGAGTATGAACAGGGTGATGCGTGTTAGATTGCGGTGTTGATTTGTTTGTGTGATGTCTTGTGGAGTTGGAATGAGAGTCATGTGATTGAGGATCGGACCGTGAGCACCCGCGGGGCCGAGAGATTTGATTCGATATCCCGGGATAAGAGATTGTGGTGTAGAAGACACCCAGAGTTGAGATTGTTGACCAGAGGTTGTGGGAGTCATGAGATGTCGTTGATTAACCCACTGATGATAGGGAGCATATGTGTGAGTGTGTGAATAACCAACGCTGGTCGTAGGTTGTTGTGTGTGAAACAGCGAGTGTTTGGAACCTATTGATTGTGTCAGAGGCGATTTTCCGGTCGTTTCGCGGACAGACAGTTGCCAGATTAAGGTCAACAGTTTCGAGAGACTGTTCGGTCGTAAGTGGACAGACAGTCAGAGAGGTGATTGTCCGGTCGTTTCGTGGACAGACAGTTACTTCAGAGTGTGATTGAGACACGTGTGAGTGTGAGAGGTGAATTGTAAAGGAGGGGAACTGCTGCAAGCGGAGGAAGAGTGACGTCAGACAGTGCCGTGCTGCGATAGGTCGGTTGGGGTGAGTCGCGCTGATATTGGTGGATTGAACTCAGGAAGTAAAAACGAAATCTTGTGCGCGAACGGAAATCTGCTTTATCATGAAATGTTTTAAAGTTTTACGAGAACTCTGTAGAGGTGATAGACATGTGGTTACTCGGGGTGGAGAGGAAGCTCTTCCCGAGGATACGCCAGCACATTACATGGCTAAGAATGTGGGATGTTTAACACAAAAGAGCCGCTCCTAGTATGATGACCTAAATGCTACCTTGTGAGTACAGGCATCTCACAAAGAGTAAAGACTGGTCTCACACACCACCTGGTGTCATGCTTCATCATTGACCAGTCCTCGCTCTCTAAAACTTGGTTTGATAGAGGGCGGGCATACACCTGAAGACAGGGATGCACTTCTAAAACTAAGTGGGGGCCCTTGCAAAAATTTGTGAGAATTGAAAGGCCATTACAGATGTCATACTCATTTTAATAACTGGCATCTGTATGGTGTTTAAAAGAAGAGATGGTCGGTGTACTGGGGATTCTATTGTCCCCCTCACAGTACGGTGGGGGGACAATAGAATCCCCAGTACACCGACCATCTCTTCTTTTAAACACCATACAGATGCCAGTTATTAAAATGAGTATGACATCTGTAATGGCCTTTTAATTCTCACAAAATTTTTTTTTGCAAGGGCCCCCACTTAGTTTTAGAAGTGCATCCCTGTCTTCAGGTTTATGCCCGCCCTCTATCAAACCAAGTTTTTAGAGGGCGAGGACTGGTCAATGATGAAGCATGACACCAGGTGGTGTGTGAGACCAGTCTTTTACTCTCTGTGAGATGCCTGTACTCACAAGGTAGCATTTAGGTCATCATACTAGGAGCGGCTCTTTTGTGTTAAACAGTATAGTTTGGAGGCTGCCTACTCCTAGCACCCCGTGCCTCTAGTTCCCTTTCCCCAGGTCCTTCCTGAGGTTTTGTGGTTAAACAATAAGAATGTGGGATTGCATACTATAATTTGGCTTGAGAATTGGCATAAAATAACACAAGGAGAGGGAGAATTGACTTTCCCACGCTATGGTACCTTCAGGTTGGAAGTGTTGTATCAGTTGAAATCTGTGATGTCTTCTTTGCGACCACTACCCAGACCCACACAGTTTGAGGCGCATGGATTAGAGCAGCGTATGACAGGAAGTGAGACAGAAGTCAGGAAAGGGTGAAGAAGTCGATCAGGGCATTTCAAGATGCGAGATGGGATGCACTGGAGAAAAGGTGGAGAGTGGAAACGATTGAAGGGGATAGATTATATCCGTTGATAGAGAAAACGGGAGGTACGCAGGAAAGGAGTGCAGAGGAAGATGACAGTGATACGGATGACAGCTTGTTAGATAGACTGCTGTCAGAGAGACCGCCTCCACTAAATCCAGAATATAGCGAAGGAAATTCGATTGTGGCAGGAAGGACTGGCAAGTCACAGAATCAGACAAATGTGAGAGTAGTGGGAAAAATCTCCACAGGAACAGAGGGAGTGGGAACACAATCTTCAATGGGAAGTATGAGGTTGCCGGATGCCCTGACGGTACCTGTTACCATTGGTCCTATAGTATCAGTGTATGACCCAGATCGAGTAAGTGAAGGAAGTCTAGCGCAGACGACAGGGAGAGAGGGGATTGGTGTTGGAGGGAATGGTGTAGAGGAGGGAATGGTTCGCTCTCCGAAGCCCATTGAAGCGAGCACGCCATTGCCAGCCACCGCAGACTCCTCTAGTGGACAGGTGGATGTGAGACCGGTAAGACCAAGGTCATTGGTCGAGTCCAGATCAGACTTGAGAATGTGGGTACCACCTGTGAGGAATTAGAGCGATAGGATGGCAGGAGATGCGGAGCAAGACAACTCAGGAAATAGACCAGGTTCTAGGAATACGACTGAAGAGACTAAGCCACGGAAACAAAGTTGTGATTATGATGAATGGAATGGTGCTGTTTGTCGAGAAATTTTGAAGAGCGCCATGAGGGCAGGGATGTTGGATGTAGTGAGGTTGAAGGCAGAGGTAGATGAAATGATTAGCAGGAATCTGCCTTTGGATAGAATAGAGATCTATGAACCAGATGAGCTGCTTTTTGTAGCAAAGGATGTGACTCGTAAAGCGAGGGCCGCACATGAGAAATTGACAGAATTGGCAAAGAAATATGAGGTGGATGTGACTAAAACGAAATCGTTGCAAGGATCCCATAGGTTGCAATATAGTGATCAAGAGCTGGAAGAGAAAAGGGTCATAGGATCGAGGACACATACCAAGGACCTGATTGTAGGGATGCGTATATGGGTCATGCTTAACAAATTGGAGGAAAGGTGGTCTAAGAAGAAGATTTCCAAAAAGAATGTAGGAGAGATGCCGCCTCCGGGGGGAGGGACATCAGGAGTAGAGAACTATCCTTTACGGGAAGTACAGAACGGAGGGTACGTACATGTGCCATGGAGTAGAGGTGATTTGGCTGCATTTACAAACGATTTTCCTCGGCTGAGGGAAAAACCGGTAGAGTGGTACAAACAGGTCGACCGTTTTGTTAAAATTTCGAAGGTATTGTGGATTGATTTGAACACCTTGTTTGATATTGTAGTACCAGGAGACTTATGGTCAGCTTGTAAAATTGCAGTTGAGTGGCCGACCTCCGAACCTGAAAGGGATGCTGTCACAAATGGTCCGTCACCGATAGTCATGAAGAAGTTCGAACAAGTGATTAAATGGCTGAAGTTGAAGATCTTGCCTCAAGACATTGATTGGGTTAAGATAGATCGAACTGTTCAGGAACCAAAAGAGACAGTGCATGAGTATTATGAACAACTCTTGCAAGCTTTTAAACAGTATAGTGGACTAGATACCTTAGATCCCAAGGATATGGGACAGTTTGTCTCAAAGTTTGTCCTGGGATTAAGATCAGAGGTTAGTCTTATGATACAGCAACATTTGATCTGTTGGCAGAACAAGCCTGTAGATGAAATCTTGCGGTATGCGAGGTACTGTAGTGATGAAGTGGACTCGAAAAACAGGAAGCAGAAGGACAAGTTGATGATTGTTCAGATGCAACCAGCTCAGGTCCAGCCTAACGGAGGGACGCTGGGAAGAAGACAGGGAAACAACCAAGGGAACCAGAATGGGCAAGGTCAGGGAAAAGGGAAACCTATAGATCCTAAGACGGGGATGGATGTGGCGACATTGAAGAAGACCACTGCGTGTCATCTTTGTCACCAGATCGGACATTGGAAGCGCAAGTGTCCCTTGAACCCAGCCAACCAGGTGCAACAGGAGGTAGAAGTGGTTCAAGCACCCGTGCCGGAGGTAGTCAACACTGTGACAAGGCCCAGATCGATGAAAGGGGGGACGTTTAACCCACAGGTGCAAGTTCCCCAGCCACCGAGAATTTCGCAAGGAATGCGGACTTACCAGCAGATGCCCCTTTTCGAAGGGTATGATGAGTACAGCCCAGACCCGTTCGCCTGACGGTGCCTGAGGGGGGAGGAAGACTGCACACTTGGAGCAGTCTTGGAGGTAGACCAGAGAGGACCTTTTGTGGAGGCAGACATTGATGGTCATCCTACCACTCTTTTGGTTGACACTGGTTCTACCCGGTCTACTGTAAGATCAGCAGTAGTCCCCACCCTACCCCTCTCGGGACAATCGATCCAAGTTGTTGGAGTGGCGAACAAGAGGATAACTAGCCCATTGACTGAACCGATTCCAGTGAGAATAGGCTCTTTCCGAGCTAGACATCAGTTCGTGGTGTGCGATTCGAGTCCAGTTTGTCTGTTAGGAAGAGATCTAATGTGTAAGTTGAATTGCACCATCTATTGCACACCTAGGGGAGTGGAGGTTCAGACGAAGGATGACGATGCCACCTTCAAAGTTGCAAATCAGCACTTGTGCATAGAAATGTATCCTGTGGTGACAGTAGAGGAACTTCCACTAGATTTGAGAGATTCTGTGTCACATGAGGTGTGGGACTTCACGGGAGAAGAGATTGGACTGATCAAAGGGGTTGAACCTGTACAGATTCAGGTTAAGCAGAATGTCGAATTCCCTAGAACGCCCCAGTACAACCTGTCCACCGAGACGATTGCAGGGATTAAACCTGTAATCGAGTCCATGATCAAGCAGGGAATTCTGAAGGAGATAAGAGGTAGCCCATGTAACTCACCCATCATGGGACTACAGAAACCGAGTGGGAAGTTCAGGATCGTGCAAGACCTGCGAAAGGTCAACACGATAGTCGTCCCATGTTGTCCAGTGGTACCGAATCCATCAGTGATATTGTTTCAGATTCCATGCGAAGCCGAGTGGTTTACTGTGATTGATTTGTGTCAAGCTTTCTTCTCGATACCGCTCCACAAAGAAAGCCAATTTCTTTTTGCTTTCCGGCTGGAAAATCGTGTGTTAACGTGGTGTCGTATCCCTCAAGGGTACACAGAGAGTCCATCGATCTTTAATCAGATCTTGAAGAAGAATCTTGAGAGTCTCGTATTGCCACAGAACTCAGTTCTCGTGCAGTTCATAGACGATCTGCTTATCGCCTCAGAAACGGAAGACGCTTGCAGGATAGACACAATAGCCCTATTGAACCATTTGGCAGAGAACGGACACAAGGTGTCTCCAAACAAGCTGCAGTACTGTCTGAGCGAAGTGCAGTACTTGGGTCACAGGATAGAGAAAGGCAAGAGGAAGGTGTCACCAGATCGAATTGAGGCAATAATGAACATGGCTGTGCCTACCACTCAGAGGGAAGTCAGGATGTTTTTGGGAATGGTCGGCTATTGTCGCCAGTGGATTCCCAATTTTTCCTTAAGGGCAAAGCCTTTACAGAGGCTGACGCACAAGGATGTGAGTGATCCGGTACCATGGGATGAGGAGTGCTTGATGTCATTCCTAAGACTGAGAGAAGGTTTGTGCTGTGCACCAGCTTTGTGAATGCCCGATTACAACAAGGCTTTCTCACTGAACTGTTGCGAGAGAGAAGGTTGTGCATTAGCAGTCTTAGCTCAGAATCATGGAGGTGTCCGTAGACCAGTTGCCTATTTTTCAGCTACTTTAGATCCAGTAGCTTCTGCGTTGCCCGGATGTCTCAGATCCATTGCTGCAACAGGTGTCAGCATTGAAAGATGTGAAAGCATTGTAATGGGTCACCCTTTGACAGTTTATGTGCCACACTCTGTTGAATTGTTAATGACCAGGACAAAGATCCAGCACCTAACGAATAACAGGTTAACGAGGTATGAGCAAGTCATACTTGCTGCAGAAAATGTGAATCTGAAGAGGTGCTCTGTCTTAAACCCTGCGACATTAAAGCCCATACCGAATACAGATGATGAAGATTGTGCGGACCATGATTGTCTTGATGTGACTGAGCTATGCACCAAACCGAGACCTGACATTGTCGACGAACCACTGACTGACCCTGATGAAATTTTCCTTGTCGATGGTTCGTGCCTAAGAGACAATGTTGGTCAACTGAGAGCAGCGTTTGCTGTATGTACCATTTCAGGAGTGGTTGAGGCTGCTTGTCTAGAAGGAGTACACTTGACTCGTGCCTGTTTGGCCGCTGATCAAATCCGAATCACGATCTACACGGACAGCCAGTATGGGTTCGGTGTGGTTCATGACTTCGGACAGTTATGGTCACAGAGGGGATTCATGACATCATCTGGTTCACCCATTAGGAATGGGGACAATGTGAGACAGCTACTAGATGCATTGCAATATCCGAAGGAAATCGCAGTTGTCAAATGCGCTGCTCATGGAAAGGGGAATGATTTTGTCTCTCTGGGAAATAACTACGCCGATGAAGTTGCCCATTTTTGTGCAGAGCAAGGATGCATATTTACAGAGGGTTACACAGGAGAGAGCCAAGAAAGAACCGAGCTCAACATGATGTTGGCCATGGCAGACACTTGAGAGGAACTCAAGCGACTGCAGGATGAGGTTTCAGATCAAGAACGAGATGGATGGGTCAGAGCAGGATGTGAAAGAGGAGATGTTGATGTTTGGGTTTCCAGTGATGGTCGAGCGGTGTTGCCAGAGAATCTGTTGAGTCCGATGGCGAGACTGATACATGGTCCAATACATCTTGGCAGAGATGCAATGATGCGCGTGTTTAGACAGACATGGTATAACCCACGATTTCGTGCAATTGCTGAAGCAGTTTGTCAGAGATGTGTTACGTGTCAACAGATGAATGCTGGAAAGAAGACTGTGGTCACATTGAGTCACATTGGAAGGTCAGGAGGACCCTTCAATAGGATGCAGCTAGATTTCGTTGAGATGCCCAAGTGCAATGGGTTGAGGTACATTTTGGTGGTGGTGTGTGTATTCTCACGGTGGGTGGAGGCTTACCCAACACGCAGGTGTGACACTCTCACAGTGGCTAAGTTATTTTTGAGGGAACTTATCCCGAGATTTGGTTTTCCAACCTCTTTGGAATCAGATAGAGGAACACACTTCCACAGTGAAATCATGAAGTTATTTTGTGCCGCATTGAATGTCGATCAGAGACTACATTGCAGTTATCGACCAGAGGCTTCTGGGATAGTGGAACAGGTTAATGGAACCTTGAAAGCTCGGATGGCAAAAATGTGTTCGTCAATGTCTCTGAAGTGGCCTGACACCCTGCCGCTTGTGCTTATGAGTATTCGCAGTGTCCCCGACAGGAGAACTGGGTTATCACCACATGAGATCTTGATGGGGAGGGCGATGCGATTGCCAGCAGTACCAGCTACAGCTTTGATAAACATCACTGATGACTTGATTCTCGATTACTGTAAAGGACTATCTGATGTGGTCCATTCTGTGTCCCAGCAGATGTAAGCTGCAGCTGTTCCGGCCTCGAGTGATCTGTGCCACAACCTGTGTCCGGGAGACTGGGTGCTTGTTCGAAAGCATGTGAGGAAGAGTTGTCTGGATGTTTGGTGGCGAGGCCCGTACCAGGTAGTACTGGTGACGAACACAGCTGTGAAGTGCGGAGGATTACCGAACTGGGTGCATGCTTCCCATACCCGCAGAGTTTCAGCACCCTCGGAAGAAACAACTCCTCTCATGAATGAAAATCCAGCTGATGTGGCAGGGCCGCATGAGAGGACAAGTCAAGCTGTGAGGGCCGCTGATGCAGCTGGTTGTGCACCGGAACTAGAAGGAGAGGGTTCAGACAACCAGAACCCCGACTTTGACTCAGATGACGGAGGTGTTGCTGTGGGTGGAGTATAGTCAAATTCAGCAGAAGAAGGACGTGGTGGACAGGGTGTAGAGGGGGAAAGCGGAAGAACAACCAGAACCGAGGAGGCTTGGCCTGAGAGACAGAGGCGGCTGAACCTGAGGTTGGCACCCGAAAGAGATCTTGCTCCAGCGTCCGAAACGTCTGAATCAGAAGCAAGTGACGGAGAGCAGGCTCAAGAAGGCCGGAGAAGGTCGAAAAGAACGAGAGTACCTTGCCAGAGATACGCTACCCCGGAGTGGACTTACGCTGTGACTGATGCCGGGTGTAGTGAGTTCGAGGAGGCTGAGGTCCGTGCAGGTGGTCAGCAAGAGCCCGAACGTGGTGTTCCAGGTGGTGCTGTTAGTTCCAGGGCTCGAAGTCGAAGGAATACTGACCCTCACTGTTCCGAATCCCCCGCTTCTGAGTAAAGTTCGACAATTGGTTCTGCATCGACTCGAATTTCCGTCATTTGGGTTTGAGCCACCTTCACATGAGATGATAATTCTTCGTCTTGAAATTTTGTATCATGTTCTAGAAGCGCTTGCAGCTGACCTTATTGTGGATTGAGTATAAACTGTTGTAAATAAAAGCATAAAGAAGAAGATAACCTAGGTCCGAGTAGAAGAAGAATAAACTTAGGGACTTTCCGCAGAAGAGGAACGAGGACTTAGGGAAGTCTTTTTCTGGACTATGTAAATAAGAAACTGTAGTCGAAAAGGGGATTTCAAGCTGTTTCAGAGTGTTTCTCGAACTGGTTAAGCAAGTCACGCGTGGAGAAGACAGAGACTTTTGAGTGTTCGTTGCTGAAGCCAAGAACTTTAAGAACTTTTCGAAATCATTGAGGCTGGGGATCCACACCGTAGATCCAAATTGATTGTAGGCACATTTATAGGGGGTGTGATAGTTTCTATAATCATAGTAGTTGTAGTTTCATATGTGGTTCCACACGAGCTAGCAGTGGGGGGGTACAAGGGACTCCTACGCCCACTACACCTAGCAAAAAGGAGGAAAACATAGGAGCTGAAAGAGCTTTGCTAATAGAAGAGAGTCGTAGGTTGCATGTAGATTTGTCTAGAAGTGATTTTAAGCTTAACACGTATGCTAAGCTGCTATATGAGTATGTGGATGCGATGCTTGCGAAAGATTGTTATGTGTGTATGCAGTTGCCAGTTTCAGTGGATGAGGGTATTAGATACCACCATCTTCCACTGACTTATGGAATTTCGTGTAGTTTGTTACTTAGTGTGTTTTATGAGAGAGGTCACTATGAGTATTTCTTTTCCAACTATGACGCCATGCTTTCAGAGGTTTCTGCTCATAAATATTTGAACAAGTACGATTATTACAAGGCGGAAGATAGACTTGGAAAGTACTTCATACCGACTTCGAATTTAGATACAGCTTGTGCCCATAGACACAATTTAACATGTGCATTAACAGAAGTAGAGAAGAAGTTTGTAGATCAGGTAGAAGATAGATATAGAAAGCTAACACAAACACGTTACACTGGAGATAGTCCTGTAGATTGGACAGACGAGGAGAGATTGCACCGAACAAAAGGAAATTATGGCCCTATAGCATTGGATATGGTGCAAAGGGGGAAGTTGTGCGTGAGACGTGTGCAGACTTATTATGATAAGGTCTCCGTGGGACAGAGTGAGTGTGATCATGTATTCGCGATGGAGGAATCAGCAAAGAATTTTCTGCAAGGTCCTGTACAAGTGATACCTACGGTGTATTATGTGAGTGGAAGGAATGCTTATGTGAGATTGCCAGCGAACTGGTATGGCACATGTTATTTGGGAATAATATTTCCAAAGATTTACCATGCAGAGGATTTGGAACTTCTGGAAGGTGGAAAGCATTCGAGAGTGAAGAGAGGTGCGAGTGCAGGAGCGCTAGTAGGAGATATCTTTGGAGCGATTATACCAAGTTTGGGAGTGATCTTGAATGATGTGAATATCCCGAGATTGGCGACTGTGGTTGATGAATTGTCAATGAATACAGCAAAGTCGTTGACACTTGTGGATGGAGAGATGTTGTCGATAAGGACAATGGTTTTGCAGAACTGTCTTGCTTTAGATGTCCTATTGGCAAAAGAGGGCGGAGTCTGTAGCATGTTGAAAGTTCAAGAGTGCTGTACTTATATACCAGACCACAGCAAGGATCTGGAGAAATATATAAGTAACATCACTACGATCCATACTAAGATAAAGGATTTGACGGAAGAGGGAGTTTGGGAGAAAGTTGGCAAAGGATTTGGTCAAGTGGGAAGCTGGTTTGCGAATTTGGGAAAGGGATTCCTTGGCTATGTTCTGAGACCTCTCATTATCGTTGTGGTTTGTGTGGTTTGCTTGTGGGGTCTTATCAGAGCATACAAATGGTATAGAACAGGCAGAGTTGAGAGAGCTTTGAGAGAAAATGAGACGAGAATGGCTAGACTGCAGGACAGTCACTATCGAAATATTAAGAGCTTGGAGAGATTCCGACGGGAGAATGGCAACAAGTTCTGTTTAGGTCGGTTCTTTCTCCAAGGGAGTTGTAAAGGTGTGATGACAGGAGTCATCAAAGGGGGGAACTGATAGAGCGCCATGTTCTCGAGAAATTTGTAGGGGTGCATCATAATCATCGTTAGTCCGCACCCGCATATATCCAGACATATATTAATGAATGGCCAGTAAATTGTAGTTCTAAACCACATTTATTAGAGTGGATAGAAGAGTAATCGTGCTATTATAATCATGTAAATATAATGCTTAATGGAACGTGTTTAAAATGATGCATAAATGAATTAGCTCATGCGCAATCGAGATGCAGTAGTTAAAACGTGTATTATATTGAGTTGCACGTGTAGTTCACCTTTTCGCATATGAAAGGTATGAACTCATGCTTAAAGAAGTCATTAAGAATTGTGTGTTTAAATTGTGTAAAGGCCTGACTGCATATGCGTCAAGGAAAGGCCTGTTCGTTCTTATGTTAGCTTATTTTGTAGGCAGAGAAGGTGTTCTCTTGGAAAGGCTCTCTGGGCACAGTTGGTAGAGTCGTACAGTGGAAAGTTTCTGTTGAATGTATCTTCTGTTGCAGGTGCAAGGACACATGCCTTGTTAGAGAAAGACTGGCTCTTTGTTTTAGGAGTTAGGGTAGTGGGAGGCATTGAGATGGGAGTATACTGGAATGTAGGGATGATACTTTCAGCGGAGAAGGTGCCTGGGACTCAAGGTCACTGTAACCGTCCTGGATGAAGTAAGAGTTTCGATGGAAAAGTACGAGAAGGAAGACCTGGCTGAAGAGGCGTGACAAGGGCGTGTTCTATTGTATGTGGATTTTGTATTAGGGACAGTGCCCCGAGGGGGGGAGGGCAGATTGGAGGTAGAGGAGACCTGAGAGAAGGGCAAAGAGAGAGAGATCTATTAGGAAGGAGCATCTTAGAGCGAGCTCGAAATGCTAAGTGAGTGTACTTCTTAGGAAGTCTTCACAGCTGACACCTTTTCTTTCTACTCTTGCCTGGGGAAACTTGTTAAGTAGGGATGTCACCTTAGTGGTAGAGTAGGGTCAGATTAATGCTTTTCTTTTATTTAGGTAAATGAAGAATAATTTAGAGATTGGAGCCGTTATTGCTAGTTTAATGCTTCTGGAGCTAACGATTCTTCTTATTCTGAGTCGGATGAGACTCCTGCGTAGGATGATGTTTGTATTAGTGCCCATTTATTTCTTTAACCTCGTGTTGAGGTGCTTGTATGTGCAGTTATTCTTGGCTGTAATAAACCCCTAAAATTTGAATTCAGAGTCCGTGATCTTTGAAGGTAAACTGGATTCTAAATTGTTGCATAACCGGATTGGATTTTCTTCCCTTCACACTATTCAGCAGGTAAAAAGATTCTGGCGACCTGAGGATTCTTAGTGATGGTAAGATAAGATAAGAATCCCGCTTTATCACCGGCTTCACTTCCTATTCATGTGTTTGTAATCCACCCACCCTCCCCCAGAAAAATGGCCCAAGTACTGCTCCTTTGTTGCGCCCATTGTATTTGTGTACAGTGTTTTATTTTTATTTTAGTTGCAGCACTCCATAACAGTGCATGTGTTTCACAACTTTGCATCGTCGTCCAATTCACTTTATATCCCACAAAGTGGATAGCTCTGTCTTTCACAACATCACCCGAAGGTATAGGACCGCTTTATATAACCAGCAGATACTGCACAATATATTGCCTTTCTCAAAAAACAAGTCATAACATTTTTACGGAGATTGTTTAACTTATATTGCACATCTGCTCACCAACTTAAAACTCACCAAAAATGTTTTATTATTAATCACGTCAGTGAAACCTAATGAATTTACCGATGCTTGTTATTTGTACTGTTCCTCACTGCTTTTACCTGGCATTTGACAGGCAGCAACAACAAGCCATCCAACCACTCTCTCTAAATAGGGCAGAGGGTCAGATGGTTTACCTCTGATGGTCCGTATTCTCTCAGGCCATCTAAGACAGGTTTATTCTATCAACGTAAAGCAGGTGGTCCACCTAACTCAAAATTGGGCAGGTGAACCAGGAAGTTGGTGGACAGGCTAAATTCTAAATCAGACCCTCTGCCTTTTGAAGCATAATTAAATGTTTGCAGGACTTTCTAGGTATGGAAACATGTCATTTATTTCCCAGAGTATCGACATTTCAGAAATGTTTGGGTTCGTAGTTTTCTTTGGGTGCAGTCAGACCACAAATTCAAATAGAGCAAGAAACCACTACCACGAAACATAATTTCCACTGACCACATGCTCACATTTGTTGTGCTGTCCTGCCCAATGTGATAAATCCACCCACTTATATAGGGTACTATTTTATTATGATAAGTATGGAATGCAGAGTTATAGGACATTTGTTGCTATCAATTGGATTTCTCTGTTCTCAATTGTAAACCAGTGTGAAAAACACGTTTTGAAAAAAGAAACCTCAGAAAAAGCTGTTAGTAAGGGCAATGCAAATTTTGTAACAGAGCATAACCCATATCCCTAAACTCAGATTATTGGGTGTATATATTAAAAATGTGTAGCTTTCCTTCATGATCCGTTTTTATTCAATGCATTTTTTCTTATGAAATGATGAATGGTTGGAAAACAATAAAAAAGTATTAATTAATTATAGGATATACCTTGGTTGATGGCTTTTGGAATAAAACATTTTTAGACAACCGAGAAGAACTATGGATCTGATTAACAAACGTGTGCGTACACTTTTGTGTAAGTTTACGATTGTTAACTATTCACAAAGGTGTTTTACTAGTACTATCTTTACGACTGCGGAGTCTCCACACATGAAAAGATAGGACAGTCTTGGTACATTTGTAACTTTGTATCAGTATTATGGCCTAAGCAATTGATGAAACCAATTTAGAAATGTGTAAATAATGTAGTGGTGAAAAAAATTAATTTTTTAATTTAAAAAATGTAAATCGACATCAAGGAACACACGAAGCAAAACAGCTTTTAAAAAATAAAATAAACTTTTTTCATGTGTGCTGCTAAGGGTTAAAATGTCATTATCGTGTGCTGCATTCGGCAAACAAGGCCATGGAACAGGAACATTAGAATTCATACAATGAGGTATTTGGTGCAAGCACTTTAAATAATTGGGATTGAAGGTCACCACTGTCGGGAATGTGGCTTATAATTTGAGGTGACTACCCCTGGAATACTGGAGGGCTGCAAGTCTTCCTGCCTGTCTGTGGCATGAATTCGATCAAAGATGGAGGGCCCATGAAAAAGCAAAGGCTTGATTTTAGCATTTAGCAGGGGGTCGTTAAAAAACCATTCATAATTCAAAAACTGTAAATGGCAGAGGAGATTCAGTTTAGTAATGTCACCCTAACGAAAATAATGAAGTGTTTGAGGTGATTTCCAACCTAAAAAATACATCAATGCTCAAATTATACAATGAACTTCCTCTTAATTTGCACTTGACATTCAGTTGTTTATCAATGAAAAGGGCTGGATATTAGTTTAGTGGACCTGCGTTTTTTTAGGCAAAGTCAAAGCATCTGCTCATAAAAGATGAAAGAAACAATGTAGCCTATATACTTTCCCAATAGAAAATGTTTGCAATTATGTAGGTAAATAAAATAAATCAATGATACACGTCCAAATTCAGTGCACTATAAAGCCTTATATATTAAGCATTTTATGCAATAAATGCATTGTTTTTCATTTATTAACCAAGATGAAATTATTAAAACTTGTAAATATCCAGGGGCGCCCGTCAATGTAGTTGTCAGGGACTCTGCTCCACCAGACTTGGAGGTGGCGAGGGGGGAAAGACTAAACATCTGGTCAGCTTCTCTCTCACTGTCTAATCTGGAAGTGAAAGAGCAGCAGAACAGGGTAGAGACATAAAAAGCACCATATAAATGCAAACCTTTTTCCCTCTTCTATCCCTCCGCTATCCTTCTGAATCCAAATAACTGACTAACCTATCCACCACTCAAATTACTTTCATATTTCACTATACTAATTCAACACTAATTCTTCTTGGGTTCCGGAGTAGCATGCTACTCGCCAAAAAAGCGCTTCAACGCCTCGTCAGGGGTAGTAAGCGCTATATAAATGCAAATACAATACAGTGGGCATATGAGATGGACGTCTTGAATACTGCCCAATTGTTGCAAGAGCAAGGTGTGTCTGTGAGGTAGCAGCATTGGCAGGTTGGTGCTGCCAAAGAGGCAATCATGCCCTGGCTCTGAGCGAGTGTGCCCTCCCCCTAGGAGTGAAGATATATACTAGGAAGGAGCGGGCACATGGACCAAACTGTACAGCATAGGCTTATTTGAGGGTGTCCATTGGGATTGTGGCAGAAGGGCCACTGCCTGCAGAGAAGACAACGGAGTGTGAAGCTATGGAGGACTGCATCACATCACTCCTGGGCATGTAAGGAAAAGTTAGAACAGAATGTTGAACTTCTGAGGAGGTTTAAAGATATGTTACCTCATCACACTTTACTTAGCAACAGCAATTGGTGGTTTATTTGCTCTGATACAATTAGCTTGAAATGTTTGCGCTCCCTGCACTTTCATTGTATTTTTGCTACATGGGACCCCTCTTCCTTGAGTCATTGAAATAGAGCTGGTCTCTCTTCCACACACACAGTACGATGTCTACCAAGCATTGCTTTCTGCTAACTTTCAATCAATCAATCAATTAGGGTCTTGTATAGCGCTGCTACTCACCCGTGAGGGTCTCAAGGTGCTGGGGGAGGGAGGTTACTGGTCGGAATGGGTGGAGTATAATTCGAAGAGCCAGGTCTTGAGGTAGGTCTTGAGTTTCAAGGTTTCAGAATGACCACCTGACCTCTGATATACCAACAGTGGGAACTGACACTGATCTTCTATGCTTAGATAAATTCCTTCCTGTAATTTTACTTGACGATTACACATGCCCATCCACATAGGTCTGTGCAATCAATCAGCCAATAAAAGGGCTCCCCCTGCACCTTGATTTCAGAAGCAATATGCTGAAGCAGGCATTTATATGAGACAGTGAGAGTGGTGGTGTCTTTCTCTTCATCCTACTTTTTCCCATTCGAAATCTATCAGTGATTGGTCTTCAATATGGCTGATTGTTTACTGGGATGGGAAAGATAAGTAATATGGGGCAGATTTACAATGACTGGCGCATCCCTGCAAATCAGCAGGGATGCGCCAGAATAGATGCGACACGCAATTCTCCCGTTACGCCACCACGGATGCGGCGCCTTTACAATGCGGCGCACCGTGGTGCAGGGATAGGCAGATGCGTGTCGCATCTGATGGCGTAAAGGCGGCGCATTGCTGGAGTCGTGTCGCAAGAGCGACGCAACTCCAGCAATGCTGAGTGGCCGCCCATACCTAACGTGCTGCACCACTTCTTATGCGTGCTTCAAGCAGGCGTAAGGATTTGTCACAGCGGCCTCTGAAAAGTGACTCAGTGAAATCTTGTAGATTTCACTGCGTCACTTTTACGAGGCTTTTTCTGAGGGAACGCCCACTATGCACACATTAAACCTGATGCAGGTTTAATGTGGCGCAGGGCTTTACAACGTAACGAATCTCCCTAGATGCGCCACGTTGTAAATAAGTCGCAACGTGGTGCATGGTTTACGCCGCTGCTGCGTCACAGAAGTGACGCAACAGCGGCGCAAATGTGTTGCAAGGGGCTTGTAAATCTGCCCCTATCACTTTAGTGCAGTGGCCAATATATAGCCAAAATCCTGAGACTGGGCCTTGATGTGTGCTGAGGCCTGTCATGCAGATCCTGCCTCCTCCTTCCCTTACAGAGATCAACCAATGAGCGAAGGAACCAGGGAGAGAGCGAGAATTACATAGCTAATGTTTCCTGTATATCCATCTGTTTTCACTGCTGCTATCTTTCTCCGTCCCTCCTGTCTTGACAGTAGCTTCCCCTTCCCCTCTTCCCTACTGACCTCCCTCAAGAAACCCAGGGCCCACAGCTCCCTCCGTGCATCATCTTTTGCTGCTGGCTAAACCAAAGGACAAAATGGGCCATGCAGGAAGAGACAGGAAGGTACAGAGGCACCAGGACCCAAGTTTCATCACTATATTTTAATTAGGGCTCCCGGTTTTATGGTATTTATTTTTTTGCCATTTCCGTCTGTATTTATCCATATTTATTTTTTGGGCATTTTTTCTGTATTTATCCACATTTATTTTTGCCACACGCAAAAGACGACGCTACAGCTAGTATTTTTCCACATTTATTTAAATTGACAATGCACACATGCGCTCGGTTGTTAGAGAGAGAAGCCAGCTCAGTACAATTGCAGATGCCAATAATATGCTTTTGCTCTGAAGAGTTACCCTCACCATATGCGTACACCATACTGACTTAAAACTAGGCGTTTTATCGACCTGATAAGGATGAAAGGCTGAGTGGGCCCACCGGATTCAAAACTGTGACCATGAGGTCGCGCACAGTTGCGTCGACTCAATATAAATACAGGGGCCCTCTTTTTATTGCAAAGAATGTACAGTCAGAACAGCACACTTACAGCATCTCTGGACATAGACCAAGCAACAAAGAGGTACTGTTAAGCAAAGATCTACAGGCACATATACACATAAACCACTGACTTGTAGTCACAATTATACACTGGGAAACATGTTATGTTGTGTTGGTTACACATATAATACTTTATACTGCTCTAAAATTGCCTCTTTTTCCTTGATATGACATCAGAGTGGAAAGCAGAGAAAGAGAGAGAGAGAGAATGTAGAAAAAGCATTATAAATAAAATAATCTTCCCCTAAATATTGTAGTATCAGTCGGAGGTCTTTGGAGTTTGTCTGGCAAGAAGAGAGCGAAATAGGAAAATAGGCAGCAGGAAAAGGAAGAATGGCTCAAGTGAGGGCAGGAGGTTTAAGTCTGGGGGGAGGGCGCAAGGAGTGGGAGGGATGCCAGGTCAAGCAAGGGAGAGTCAGGTACCTATAACCACAACCCAACACGCAGAGGCTGACACACACAGACAAAGTACAGACAGGCATGAACCCAGTCTCACCCTATGCAAAAACAATCAGACAGTGCACACTCAGGCACGTAGAAAGGAACAGGGAGATACACCGACAGAAAGGACGATGTATGAATGCAGGTTTCATGTCCACCTAATATTTAAATCATTTGATGATGAAATCAGATTAGCGAGAGAGAGTCTGTGAGGGCACTGTACGAGAGGGGAGACCTCGGAGGGCAATAGCTGGTTGCAAGGATGAGGGAATCCATTTTGAGGGATTTCAATCAATTGCTTGGCTAGGGCTCTGCTGGAGGGGATTAGTGTTCTATTTGGTCGAACTGTGAGGATGAATGTTCAGATCTGTAGGTAGCTGTCTCCCCTGCATTGTTTCACAAACCAGTCAAAACATCCATGCCAAGCACTCACATTGCGCTGACTAGTTTCCAAGTGATCAGACCTCATTAGCATGGATTGTACAGGTTCCCGGGTTGCACAGTGGGGCCATCTCTCCCACCAGGCGCGCAACACCCATTGGGTCGTGTGTGTCAGCCCGGGCTGAGACAGCTTTCCGGGCACACACACACAGACATTTTTTGAGCTGCCAGCCGCACCTGAGTACTTCACAGGTCTTTAAAAGACCATTCACTTGTTAACAAGGCTTTGTTGTTTTTTTCACGCCTTCTTAGAGCCCCTGCATCTCCACTCTGCCTATGGCTGGAAGAATTAGCCCCGCCCCCCGAAATTATCAGCCCCCCCCCCAAATTTGGCTATAGTTGCGCCATTGTCTCCCACCACCTTGCAATTTTCTGAGACAGACTCGGCTACCCCTTCCTAGTGCATAACAGATGTAACGCCTGACGGTAACATGCCGGGGTGTAATAAGACACGAGTGCCACAGGCTCTTCAGGTAGCGGTAATGCACCGAGGCTGCCGGGCGGCACTCCTCGCACCCGCCAGAAGTTTACGGAAACGGGGAGTGTCATTTAAGCAAGGGATGACCGTCTCCCACCAGACTGCGGGCAGTGTCTGCAGGACCCCCCTGTGCTCAGTGGCTTTAACACCGAAACGTAAAGAGCTGCCTTTTACACAGGACAGCAGAATTGTTTATTTGGAATGTGGGTGACTCTGGTTGCAATAAACAACATGTTCCTCAGCTGAAACATCGGCGGATGTTATTACACACACCTATGCTTTCTGCTGACACATCGTGTTCTCAAACCACCACATTGTTTTCCTTAAGGAACGTTGGTAGCAAAATACACGGACATTGGGTGCAGCGGCGGTAATCCAGCACTGAGCGCATTTCCGCGGTGCTGTCACCTCAGATGCGGTTTCCGTACTGTCTCCATCCTGCCCTGCATTAGGCTAGCGACCCCCCATATACCTGGCAGCGAGCACCTCATCCCTGCCCTCAAACTTTCTTTCACACCCCCTTGGCCACAGCACGATCCGGTATGATTCTGTTAAAGACCCGCATCGCAGCATTGTGCACATTCCCTGTGTCTGGCATCACAAAGTGACGCTTGGATCCAACCAGGATTGGCTGAGGGGCACGGCCGTCACTGAAAGACCCTGAGCCCATAGGTCCACATGAGGGCACTAAAAGACCCTAATTGGAAGGAATTTCTGGGAAAATACCATCAATAGGAAGCAGGTGGCAGCGAGGTGCAAGGCATAAAAGGGGGCCCAAAATGTATTGCAATTCTTTTTGTGTACTGTAGTGAGGAGGATGCAGAGCCCATCAGACGAGGAGGAGGAGGAGAAGGAGAAGAAAGAGGGGTTTCCGCCACAGTGTGACTCTACTTGACCAAATAGATGAGGAGGTGTTTGCTACGTACAGGTCTGCCAAATAGGTCATTCTTATTTTAATTAATTAATTGGACCCTGTACTAGCCAGGCCTACACAATACGGTGGCGCTATTCCTACCCACATTCAGGTGGTGTGTACCTAACACCTTTTAGCATCAGGTCACACACTGTTGCAGTGGCAGAAGGGATATGCATTGCCAAGTATCCCAGCTAAGCTGGAAGCTGCAAAAATACAGTTGTATGCAATAGTTTATTGGCCCAAAAGTGATTAGATGTGTAGATGGTACACATGTTCTAATATATCCATCCTCTGAAACAGAGTCTGAAATAGAAAGAAACACCATACCATTAATTAACTATCCAAGTAGTGTGTAATGCCACATGCCTGATCACAGACCTAGTTGCTGGATACCCTGGGAGCACTCATGAGTCTTACATCTTTAGACATGTTGGAATATATATGTATCTATGAAGAGGGGAGCCTCAAGATGGATGTTTGTTAGGTAATTGTTATGTTAATGTAACCCTCGTGGCCACATTTGTTTGTTACTTTTCCGGTGACACTGCATATTCATTAAGACCATGGATCATAACTTCATACCTTCATCCCCAAACACCTAGACAAAGAAGGTACAGTGCGGCTCATAAGCAAGCAAAGAAGACCTTTGGTTTACTCAAAGGCATATTCTGATGTCTGAACAAAAGTGAGGGTGCCCTAGAGTATTGTCCAAAAATGTACTACAAAATCATAGCCATCTGTGCTATATTGCATTATACTCATCTGTAAAAGACACCCAATGGACCCTACAAGTGATGAATCTGATGAATCTGATGAAGAAGATGTAGTGTAGAAACCCCCCCTTGTTTACTACCAAGTCAGGCTGGCCCTCTTCACCTTAAGACGCCATCAACCTCATCTGTGGAGAGCCACAAAGAAACTCACTCAGCCACAATCTGTTCAAAGCATACATGTCCCTAACTGCCAGCATTATTTGCACCTATGGAATCAACATAATATCTTATGCTGATGACACTCAGCTCGACTCCCTCTCTGACAAGATGCCAAACACCTGGACACATTTCTCCTCCTGCAAGGCTGAAGTTGTCAGATGGATTAAAATCAACTGCCTCCAGCTCAACACAGATATCACAGAAGTAGTAATCTTTGTCAAAGGCACCTTGCTCTGGGACTCAATCTGGTGGCCTGCAGAACTGAGGCCCACATCTCTCCTAGCAACCTCATGCAAAGAACTGCAGAATAGTAATTGACATCCAACGCACTATGTTCAGTCAAGTGAATGCAGTCTCCATCTCCTGCTTCCAAACACTCAAGATGCTCAGTGTTAGACCTGGCCTCTCTTGGCATGGTTACCCCTGACTTTATGCCTCTACCTCCCCTATTTTTGATGCTGTGATGGATTTCGTTTTATTGGCTTAGATGCTTTGGGCACTTTGCCACTGCTGATCAGTGTCAAAGGTCAAGTGCTCCAAGTGTAAAGTGTAATGGTAATTGGTTGTCCATAATTGGTATGTTTGCCTTACTAGTAAAGTTCCTAGTATATGTGCCAGGGCTAGTAATGCAAATGCTACTGGTGGGCCTGCAGCACTAATTGTGCCACCCACACAAGTAGCCCTAAAGAGAGAACTCAGGCCTGCCACGGCAGTGCCTGCGCGCAGTTTACTAAACTGCCATGTTGTCCTGACAAGTGCACCCACTTGCCAGGCCTTACCCTTCCCTTTCCATGCACATCAGACACCCCTATAGTAGGCCCAAGGTACCCCCCTTGGCAGGGTGCAGTGTTTGTGAAAGGTAGGACATGTACTGAGGTGTGTACCATGTCCTAACAGTGAAATACTCTCCATTTCGTTTTTCACTGTTGCAAGGCCATCTTGCCCATAGGACAGAATGGGGAAGGCTGTGTAATATGTTTCCAGCCTATCTTCCCATAGGTTTAAGATGGAGAGGTGAAGTTTAGTGTGCCTGAGCTCACAATTTAATAACACATCTTTTTGTGAAGGTGGTTTTTGAATTGTGTGTTTAGAAACCACGCTTTTAGAAGTGGCTGGTTTTCTTGTTCTAACAATTCTGTGTGTCTCTGCCTTGTTGTGGATTGACTGTCTGGATCTGATTTTGATAGGATCTGGGAAATGTCTTGACCCAGGGAGGGGAGGTGAGACAGCAACAGGCTGACCTGCATCTGGAGTGTAGGGGGGAGGAGTAGCCCCTGGAGGTGAAGAGGCCTGGGCTGCTGCTATAAAACAAAGGCTCCATCTCCTGCTGAGTGATTGAAGATCCAGACACCCACTATCAAAGGAAGAAGGTGTCCCTGGCAGGGAGACACCCAGAACTGGTTTGGACAGGGGTCAGTGCCCCCTGAACACAAAGACTTCAAAGACATTTAGGGGTATAACTATGAGAGCTGAAACCCCTGGACTTAAGACTGAAATCCCTATTGAAAAAGGATTGAACCTACTTGGTGCTCAAGAGTAACCTCTGCCAAAGAAGAACAGCTGAAGAGACTGAAGAAAAGGACTGACCCTTGCTGTGTGTTCTGGAGATGGCCTGCAGTTTGCTGGTTAGACTAAGGAGAGGACAAGGGACTTTGCTGTGTCCCCCTGCTTGTGAGGACTTTGCTGTGTGCTGTGTCCTGAAGTAGCGTGTCTCCAAGGGCCCGAGGATAGCTGGCTCCCTGTTGTGGAATCTCAGGAACATAAAAGTTTCCAAGTGTGTCTCAGCGACGCTGTGTGCATGTGCTTTTTGCAGCCTGAGACCTTCGTAAGAACTGCCCCGTGATCATGTGCACCCGGAGTCCAAGTGAGTCTCAGCGACGCTGTGTGCATGTGCTTCGTGCAGCCTGAGACCTTCATAAGAACTGCCCCGTGATCATGTGCACCCGGAGTCCAAGTGAGTCTCAGCGACGCTGTGTGCGTGTGCTTTGTGCAGCCTGAGACCTTCGTGAGGATTGCCCCGTGATCGGGTGCACCCGGAGTCCAAGTGAGTCTCAGCGACACTGTGTGCGTGTGCTTTGTGCCGCCTGGGACCTTCGTGAGGATTGCCCCGTGATCGTGTGCACCCGGAGTTCAAGTGAGTCTCAGCGACGCTGTGTGCGTGTGCCCTGTTGCAGCCTGAGACCTTCGTGAGAAATTGCCCCGTGACTGTGTGTCCCGGAGCAGTCTTGTTCTCTGCTTCGATCAACAGCGTGGCCAGACCTGCTGTGATCGTCATTGCCCTCGGCCCGGACCGGCATCCCCAGAGGAGCTGTGGGAATTCACCGCCGTTGGTGCGATCCTGCCTTTGCCAAGGAGAGACCTCGAACCATCGTCATCATTGGGGGTCCGAGTTCCACTGCCCAAGATCAACGAAGTCGCACCGGAGGCCCAAGCCGCAAGGAGAAGAGAGGAGAGTGAGATCGCACCCCCCAGGTAATGCTCAGCGAGCGTGCAGGTGTCGCCGCCTTGGGCGCAGGTGCGAGCTACAAGAGAAACGCTCTCGGACTTTCCCATCTTTGCAGCGCGAGCCCCAGCTCAAGTCCGTATCGCGGGCCATACTTGCCGAGGAGTGGCAGTACCGGGGCCGGAATGTAGAGCTGCACTTTGTTTTCCATCGTAACAGTGTTGGGGGCATATTTTGGCACTAGCTGACCGCGAGTCAGTAAGAGTGGCATAGAGACCGTCCAGAGCACCGCGAGCGGTGCCGGACTGCATTATTTTTGCATTACGAACTGCCTGATTGTTGCATTACGGATTGCATTATTTTTGCATTACGAACTGCCTGATTGTTGCATTGCGAACTGCATTATTTTTGCATTACGAACTGCCTGATTGTTGCATTACGAATTGCATTATTTTTACATTACAAAGTGCCTGATTCTTGCATTACGAGCTGCATAGCATTGCGTTTGGACTGCATTGGATCATCGAGAATTGCTCATTAATACTGCAAGAACCTACCAGTGCGTGCTGGCCTAATAACCGGCACGGTGAAATATTACAAATACGCATATGTTGGATTTTAATCGTGTGGTCTCATCGCATATCTTTTTTTATAAACATATAATTGTTTTTGTATGAAACTCATGTGGAGTCCATTTGTGGTGTTATCACTGTGTCACTGATAGCGTGGATGCAAATACTTTACACATTTGCCTTGGAGATAAGCCTGGCTGCTCATGCCAAGCTACCAGGGGGTGAGCAGGGGTTATATAAAGGTGTGTCCCTCCTTACCCTGACGTAGAAGCAAGGGTCCCTATTTGGACTAAGGTACATACCTCTGCCAACTAGAGACCCCCAGGTCTAACATTGGTGGTCAGCGGTGTGGGATTGGAACGTGTATTTGCAAGTTCACTCACAGTAATTGGTGTACATCACTAGTTTAGCGCAGACCACGACGCAACCACATATTGTGTTTTGATTTTTGGTTCTGTTTTTGAGCGACCTTTAAGCCACACATCATGTCTCAGAGGAGTCAAGTAGCCAGTGAGGTTGCAGAATTGGAGTTCGACATTGAGGCATTGCTTACCTACAAAGTTGATCAATTGAGGCAATTCTGCAGAGATTTGGGATGTCCCATGAGAAGTAGCGCCAAGAAGGAGGAGCTGCAAACGGCCTTGAGGGCCTGGTGGGAAGCCAAAGGGGCTCAGGAGACAGGTGATGCTGAGGTGGATAAGGATGACCCAGGGAATGGATTTGGTCCACAGGATTTGCCGGTGGAAAGACAAACCTCAGGGGCTGGTAGTAACCATTCAGGGAGGAGTTTTTCCCCAGAAGAACTGGAGGAAAACCAAAGGGTCAGAGAGCATGAGTTGGAGGTTTTAAAACTTAAGGCTCAAGCAGAAGAGAAAAAAACTGCTCATTGAAAGTGAAAAGCGAGCAGAGGAGAGCAAGAACGCTCTCGCCTTGGAAGAGAAGAAGATTCTCTTGGCTCATGAGTTAAGCATGAGGGAACTGGACCTTAAGGCTAAACATGCGGAGTCCAGTTCGAATGATGGCAGCACACAACCAGTGCCAGCGGGTAAGGTGTACATTCCCAAAGACTTAGTGCGAGATTGCCAAAGGGGTGATGATATTTATGCGTGGTTCATGGCATATGAGATCGCACTGAGGATGAATGAGGTTCCTGAGAAGCATTGGGGGGGCGGGACTATGGAAACACTTTGAGGCTTCTGGGAGGGATGTTTTACCACCTTTAGAGAGGGCGGGAACCCTGACCTACGCCAATATGAAGGAGGCTTTATGCCTAAGGTATGGGCTCACTCCTGAACAGTACCGGCATAAATTCAGGAACTTCAAGAAACTGGAATCTAGTACTTGGGTGGAGTGTGTGAATGCGTACACGCTTGCACTGGATGGTTGGATGAAGGGCAGCAAGGTAATTGATTTTAAGGGCTTATGCGATTGAATTAGTTGGGAGCACTTGAGTAGTCTGTGTGTTCCAGAGCTGCGCCAGCATCTTTTGGACAGTAAGCTGACTGATCCCGGTAAGCTTGCTGAAGAGGCGGACCGCTGGAACAGCACCAGGGTCCACAAGGGGATTGGAGGTACCACTACCAAAGGTGTACAGGGTCCCCCGCAGAAGGTGGGGGAGAACAAGGGTAACCACAAGGAGTTCTCTCAAGAGCCCCAAGGTAGTTCCCAGGCGAAAGGGACTCAGTCTCCCAAGGCTAAGAGGCCCTGGTCCCCTAAGGGCAAGCAGGACCACAGAGGTCCTCCTACTTGTTAATTCTGTAAAGAGGTGGGTCACATTGCCCCTAAATGCCCCAAGAAACTACCTGCACCCACTGGTGACCCAACACCGGGTTTAGTGAGTGTAGCGTTGAGGGAGGAATTGAGTCCTTGGAATGGGGAGGAGCAAGCGGTTATGACCCTGGTCTCATTAGGAGATCAAGAGATGGTCCAGGAAGCCTCTCTGCCTGAGAATACTAAGAAGTACAGGCAGTGGGTGACCATCAATGGAAGGAGGGTGGAGGCTCTGAGAGACACCGGAGCCAGTTTGACATCTGTCAGGTGTCAGTGGGTGTCTGAAGAGCAGGTAATTCCCAATGTACTTCACCCTGTAGTTGCAGCAGACAACTCTGTGCACCTCTGCAAGGTGGCGCTAGTTCCCTTTGAGTGGGGGGGTCACAGGTTCCTTGAAGGTCGTTGTAAGTCCGTCCATGCTTGTAGACTGGGAATGACCTGGAGAGTTCCCCCTGGAAGGAGGTGGAGCGCCAGGTGCATTTGGAGATGCTGGGTCTGCCTGAGTGGGCTTGTGTGACCACTTAGTCTATGGCAGCCAGAAAAAGGGTTCAAGAGGACCTGGAGCCTGAAACAGTGGCCCAGGTGCCTGCCTTAAAGAGAAGAGTCAGGGGGCACGGGAAACCGTCCCCCAAAGTTCCCACGGTCCTGGAGGAAGCAAACCTTGAAGGGGATGCCCTGGAGCCTACGGGGAGCCAGTAGCTGAACTGGGGGACCTACCTGAGCTGACCGAATGGCAGCAGGAGGGAGGACCCTCCAGGGAGGAATTCTGTGAGGAGCAGAAGAAGTGCCCTTCTCTTGCAGGTTTGCGGCAACAGGCAGCACGTGATCAGTCCGGGTCACATTTGATTTACTGGGAGAATGATCTCCTATATAGCGAGTCTAAGGTTGCTGAGCCTGGGTCAGCCCGTGTGCTGGTGGTACCCCAGCGCTTCAGAGCCTTCCTACTGGGGCTGGCTCATGATGTGCCTTTAGCAGGACATTTGGGGCAGGACAAGACCTTTGAAAGGGTTTTCACCCAGTTCTACTGGCCTCAAATGCGCAAGAGTTCTGATACTCATTGCAGGACCTGTCAGACTTGCCAGGCAAGTGGTAAGAGTGGGAGGAAGCGCAAGGCTCCTCTCCAACCTTTCCCTGTAGTCAGCACACCCTTTGAAAGGGTGGGCATTGACATCGTGGGGCCTCTGGATCCCAAGCCCACCATGGGCAACAGGTTCATCCTGGTCTTGGTGGACCATGCCACCCGGTACCCAGAAAACATCCCTCTCCGGACAGTGACAGCCCCCGTGGTGGGCCGTGCACTGATGGGGATTTTCTCCCGCGTGGGATTCCCCAGAGAGGTGGTGTCCGACCGGGGTACTAATTTCATATCTAGGTATATAAAATCTCTGTTGAAGGAGTGCGGTGTAACTTATAAGTTCACCACGCCTTACCACCCTCAGGGTAACGGTCTGGTTGAGAGATTTAACCGGACCTTGAAGGGCATGATTATGGGTCTTGAGGAACCCATGAGGCGTAAGTGGGACGTCCTCTTACCATGCCTACTGTCTGCTTACAGAGAAGTGCCACAGAAGTCCTTAGGGTTCAGTCCCTTTGAGCTGCTGTATGGTCACCCGGTAAGAGGACCCTTGAGTTTGGTGAAGGAGGGCTGGGAGAAGGCTCCTAGTAAACCCCCCCAGGATGTATATAGCTACATGCTGGCCTTCAGGAACCAAACTAGGCGTTTCCGGCAACTCGCTCAGGTGAATCTGGAAGCCAGCCAGGAAGAAATGAAACGGTGGTACGACCAGAATGCCACTCTGGTCGCGTTTCAACCTGGGCAAAAGGTGTGGGTGATGATCCCAGTGGAGCCCTGCGCGCTCCAGGATAAGTGGACTGTGCCTTATGAGGTGGTGGAGCACAGGAGCAAAGTGACCTACCTGGTCGACTTACAGTCTCCTAGAAACCCGCTGAGGGTTCTCTACGTGAACCGCCTCAAACTCCACTTTGAGAGGTCTGATGTGACCATGCTCTTGGCTACCGATGACGGGGTGGAGGAGGAGAGTGACCCTCTTCCTGACCTCCTGTCAGCCAAGTAGAAGGACGGGTCAGTGGATGGGGTGAACCTCTCGCCTACCCTGACCCCGGAACAGCAGAGGGATGCCGCCAAGTATTGGGTCAGTTCGCCTCCCTGTTCTCCCTGACCCCAGGAGTCACCCATTGGTGCGTCCATGATGTGGACACTGGAGACAGCCTGCCTGTAAAATAAAAATTTTACAGAGTGGCTGATAAGGTCAGGGCCAGCATCAAGGAGGAGGTTTCCAAGATGCTGGTGCTAGGGGTGATTGAGCCATCCAGCAGCCCCTGGGCAAGCCCAGTGGTCCTTGTGCCAAAAGCTGCTGCGCCCGATGCCACACCAGAACTTCGGTTCTGTGTGGATTACTGTGGGCTCAATTCGGTCACCAAGACTGACGCTCACCCCATCCCCAGAGCTGATGAGCTTGTGGATCGGCTGGGAGCTGCCCGGTACCTCAGCACCTTTGACTTGACGTCTGGGTACTGGCAGATTGCCTTGACCGAGGGAGCCAAGGAGAGGTCAGCATTCTCAATGCCAGAGGGGCACTACCAGTTCAGAGTTATGCCCTTTGGGTTGAAGAACGCCCCTGCCACCTTCCAGAGACTGGTTAACCAGGTGCTGTGTGGGCTGGAGGAATTCAGCGCTGCCTACCTGGATGACATTGCGGTGTTCAGCTCCAGTTGGGAGGAACATTTGCAGCACCTCTGCGAAGTGTTGAAGGCCCTGCAGAGGGCAGGCCTAACTATCAAGGCAAGTAAGTGCCAGATAGGGCAGGGTTCTGTGGTGTACCTAGGACACCAGGTAGGGAGCGGCCAGGTGGCTCCCCTACAGGCAAAAATTGATACCATCCTGGCTTGGGAACCCCCCAAGACCCAGACAGGAGTGAGGGCCTTTTTAGGACTCACTGGGTATTACAGACGGTTTGTGAAGGGGTATGGCACCATTGTTGCCCCCTTGACAGAACTGACTTCAAAGAGACAACCCAAGAAGGTGATCTGGACTGATGCCTGCCAGACCGCTTTTGCTGCCCTGAAAACTGCCATGTGCACGGCGCCCGTGCTCAAGGCGCCTGATTTCTCCAAAGAGTTTGTGGTGCAGACAGATGCTTCAGAGCATGGTGTGGGAGCAGTACACACACAATTGAACGACGAGGGCTTGGACAAACCGTAGCTTTCATTAGTAGGAGGCTACTTCCCAGGGAACAGAGGTGGAGTGCAATTTAAAGGGAAGCTTTTACTGTGGTCTGGGCGCTGAAGAAGCTGAGGCCCTACCTGTTTGGGACTCACTTCCTGGTTCAGACCGAGCACAGGCCCCTCAGATGGTTGATGCAGATGAGGGGTGAGAACCCAAAACTGTTGAGGTGGTCCATCTCCCTACAGGGAATGGACTTCACGGTGGAACACCGACCTGGCACAGAACACGCCAATGCTGATGGTCTGTTCAGATTTTTCCACCTTAGTGATGACAACTCCCATGAGGGTGGGTAGTTCTCCCCACTTTTCGGCTGGAGGGGACACGTGTTAGACCTGGCATCTCTTGGCGTGGTTACCCCTGACTTTTTGCCTCTACCTCCCCTATTTTTGATGCTGTGATGGATTTCGTTTTATTGGCTTAGATGCTTTGGGCACTTTGCCTCTGCTGATCAGTGTCAAAGTGCAAGTGCTCTCTGTGTAAAGTGTAATGGTAATTGGTTGTCCATAATTGGTATGTTTGCCTTACTAGTGAAGTCCCTAGTAAGGTGCACTATGTGTCCCAGGGCTGGTAATGCAAATGTTACTGGTGGGCCTGCAGCACTAATTGTGCCACCCACACAAGTAGCCCTAAAGAGAGAACTCAGGCCTGCCACTGCAGTGCCTGCGCAAAGTTTACTAAACTGCCATGTTGTCCTGACAAGTGCACCCACTTGCCAGGCCTTACCCTTCCCTTTCCATGCACATCAGACACCCCTATAGTAGGCCCAAGGTACCCACCTGGGCAGGATGCAGTGTTTGTGAAAGGTAGGACATGTGCTGAGGTGTGTACCATGTCCTAACAGTGAAATACTCTCCATTTCATTTTCACTCTTGCAAGGCCATCTTGCCCATAGGACAGAATGGGGAAGGCTGTGTAATATGTTTCCAGCCTATCTTTCCATAGGTTTAAGATGGAGAGGTGAAGTTTAGTGTGCCTGAGCTCACAATTTAATAACACATCTTTTTGTGAAGGTGGTTTTTGAATTGTGTGTTTAGAAACCACGCTTTTAGAAGTGGCTGGTTTTCTTGTTCTAACAATTCTGTGTGTCTCTGCCTGGTTGTGGATTGACTGTCTGGATCTGAATGTGATAGGATCTGGGAAATGTCTTGACCCAGGGAGGGGAGGTGAGACAGCAACAGGCTGACCTGCATCTGGATTGTAGGGGGGAGGAGTAGCCCCTGGAGGTGAAGAGGCCTGGGCTGCTGCCATAAAACAAAGGCTCCATCTCCTGCTGAGTGATTGAAGATCCAGACCCCCACTATCAAAGGAAGAAGGGGTCCCTGGCAGGGAGACACCCAGAACTGGTTTGGACAGGGGTCAGTGCCCCCTGAACACAAAGACTTCAAAGAAATTTAGGGGTATAACTATGAGAGCTGAAACCCCTGGACTTAAGACTGAAATCCCTATTGAAAAAGGATTGAACCTACTTGGTGCTCAAGAGGAACCTCTGCCAAGGAAGAACAGCTGAAGAGACTGAAGAAAAGGACTGACCCTTGCTGTGTGTTCTGGGGCTGGCCTGCAGTTTGCTGGTTTGACTAAGGAGAGGACAAGGGACTTTGCTGTGTGCTGTGTCCCCCTGCTTGTGAGGACTTTGCTGTGTGCTGTATCCTGAAGTAGCGTGTCTCCAAGGGCCCAAGGAGAGCTGGCTCCCTGTTGTGGAAACTCAGGAACATAAAAGTTTCCAAGTGTGTCTCAGCGACGCTGTGTGCGTGTGCTTGTTGCAGCATGAGACCTTCGTAAGAACTGCCCCGTGATCGTGTGCACCCGGAGTCCAAGTGAGTCTCAGCGACGCTGTGTGCATGTGCTTTGTGAAGCCTGAGACCTTCGTGAGGAGTGCCCGGTGATCGGGTGCACCCGGAGTCCAAGTGAGTCTCAGCGACGCTGTGTGCGTGTGCTTCGTGCAGCCTGAGACCTTCGTAAAGATTGCCCTGTGATCGTGTGCACCCAGAGTCCAAGTGAGTCTCAGCGACGCTGTGTGCGTGTGCTTTGTGCAGCCTAAGACCTTAGTGAGGATTGCCCCGTGATCGTGTGTACCCGGAGTTCAAGTGAGTCTCAGCGACGCTGTGTGCGTGTGCCCTGTTGCAGCCTGAGACCTTCGTGAGAAATTGCCCCGTGACTGTGTGTCCCGGAGCGGTCTTGTTCTCTGCTTCGATCGACAGCGTGGCCAGAACTGCTGTGATCGTCATTGCCATCGGCCCGGACTGGCATCCCCAGAGGAGCTGTGGGAATTCACCGCCACCGGCCCGAGCCTGCCTTTGCCAAGGAGAGACCTCGAACCATCGTCATCGTTGGGGGTCCGAGTTCCACTGCCCAAGATCAACGAAGTCGCACCGGAGGCTCAAGCCGCAAGGAGAAGAGAGGAGTGTGAGATTGCACCCCCCAGGTAACGCTCAGCGAGCGTGCGGGCGTGTGTCGCCGCCTGGGGCGGGGTGCTAGCTACGAGAAAAATGCGCTCGGCCTTTCCCATCTTTGCAGCGCAAGCCCCCGCTCAAGTTCGTATCGCGGCCCGTACTTGCCGAGGAGTGGCAGTACAGAGGCCGGAGTGTGGAGCTGCACTTTGTTTTCCATCGTAACAGTGCTGGGGGCATATTTTGGCAGTAGCTGACCGCGACTCAGTAAGAGAGGCATAGAGACCGTCCAGAGCACCGTGAGCGGTGCTGGACTGCATTATTTTTGCATTACGGACTGCCTGATTGTTGCATTAAGGATTGCATTATTTTTGCATTACGAACTGCCTTATTGTTGCATTACGAACTGCATTATTTTTGCATTACTAACTGCCTGAGTGTTGCATTACGAATTGCATTATTTTTGCATTACGAACTGCCTGATTGTTGCATTACGAATTGCATTATTTTTACATTACAAAGTTCCTGATTCTTGCATTACGAACTGCATAGCATTGCATTAGGACTGCATTGGATCATCGAGAATTGCTCATTAATACTGCAAGAACCTACCAGTGCGTGCTGGCCTAATAACCGGCACAGTGAAATATTACAATTACGCATATGTTGGATTTTTATCGTATGGTCTCATCGTATATCTTTTTTTATAAACATATAATTGTTTTTTTATGAAATTCGTGTGGAGTCCATTTGTGGTGTTATCACTGTGTTACTGAGAGCGTGGATGCAAATACTTTACACATTTGCCTTGGAGATAAGCCTGGCTGCTCGTGCCAAGCTACCAGGGGGTGAGCAGGGGTTATATATAGGTGTGTCCCTCCTTACCCTGACGTAGAAGCAAGGGTCCCTATTTGGACTAAGGTACATACCTCTGCCAACTAGAGACCCCCAGGTCTAACATTGGTGGTCAGCGGTGTGGGTTTGGAACGTGTATTTGCAAGTTCACTCACAGTGATTGGTGTACATCACTAGTTTAGCGCAGACCACGACGCAACCACATATTGTGTTTTGATTTTTGGTTCTGTTTTTGAGCGACCTTTAAGCCACACATCATGTCTCAGAGGAGTCAAGTAGCCAGTGAGGTTGCAGAATTGGAGTTCGACATTGAGGCATTGCTTACCTACAAAGTTGATCAATTGAGGCAATTCTGCAGAGCTTTGGGATGTCCCATGAGAAGTAGCACCAAGAAGGAGGAGCTGCAAACGGCCTTGAGGGCCTGGTGGGAAGCCAAAAGGGCTCAGGAGACAGGTGATGCTGAGGTGGATGAGAATGACCCAGGGAATGGATTTGGTCCACAGGATTTGCCGGTGGAAGGACCAGCCTCAGGGGCTGGTAGTAACCATTCAGGGAGGAGTTTTTCCCCAGAGGAGCTGGAGGAAAACCAAAGGGTCAGAGAGCATGAGTTGGAGGTTTTAAAACTTAAGGCTCAAGCAGAAGAGAAAAAACTGCTCATTGAAAGTGAAAAGCGAGCAGAGGAGAGCAAGAACGCTCTCGCCTTGGAAGAGAAGAAGATTCTCTTGGCTCATGAGTTACGCATGAGGGAACTGGACCTTAAGGCTAAACATGCGGAGTCCAGTTCGAATGATGGCAGCACACAACCAGTGCCAGCGGGTAAGGTGTACATTCCCAAAGACTTAGTGCGAGATTGCCAAAGGGGTGATGATATTTATGCGTGGTTCACGGCATATGAGATCGCACTGAGGATGAATGAGGTGCCTGAGAAGCATTGGGGGGCGGGCCTATGGAAACACTTTGAGGCTTCTGGGAGGGATGTTTTACCACCTTTAGAGAGGGCGGGAACCCTGACCTACGCCAATATGAAGGAGGCTTTATGCCTCAGGTATGGGCTCACTCCTGAACAGTACCGGCAGAAATTCAGGAACTTCAAGAAACTGGAATCTAGTACTTGGGTGGAGTGTGTGAATGCGTACACGCGTGCACTGGATGGTTGGATGAAGGGCAGCAAGGTAACTGATTTTAAGGGCTCATGCGATTTAATTAGTTGGGAGCACTTGAGTAGTCTGTGTGTTCCAGAGCTGCACCAGCATCTTTTGGACAGTAAGCTGACTGATCCCGGTAAGCTTGCTGAAGAGGCGGACCCCTGGACCAGCACCAGGGTCCACAAGGGGATTGGAGGTACCACTACCAAAGGTGTACAGGGTCCCCCGCAGAAGGTGGGGGAGAACAAGGGTAACCACAAGGAGTTCTCTCAAGAGCCCCAAGGTAGTTCCCAGGCGAAAGGGTCTCAGTCTCCCAAGGCTAAGAGGCCCTGGTCCCCTAAGTGCAAGCGGGACCACAGAGGTCCTCCTACTTGTTACTTCTGTAAAGAGGTGGGTCAAATTGCCCCTAAATGCCCCAAGAAACCACCTGCACCCACTGGTGCCCCAACACCGGGTTTAGTGAGTGTAGCGCTGGGGGAGGAATTGAGTCCTTGGAATGGGGAGGAGCAAGCGGTTATGACCCTGGTCTCATTAGGAGATCAAGAGATGGTCCAGGAAGCCTCTCTGCCTGAGAATACTAAGAAGTACAGGCAGTGGGTGACCATCAATGGAAGGAGGGTGGAGGCTCTGAGAGACACCGGAGCCAGTTTGACATCTGTCAGGTGTCAGTGGGTGTCTGAAGAGCAGGTAATTCCCAAAGTACTTCACCCTGTAGTTGCAGCAGACAACTCCCTGCACCTCTGCAAGGTGGCGCTAGTTCCCTTTGAGTGGGGGGGTCACAGGTTCCTTGAAGGTTGTTGTAAGTCCGTCCATGCCTGTAGACTGGGAATGACCTGGAGAGTTCCCCCTGGAAGGAGGTGGAGCGCCAGGTGCATTTGGAGTTGCTGGGTCTGCCTGAGTGGGCTTGTGTGACCAGTCGGTCTATGGCAGCCAGTAAAAGGGTTCAAGAGGACCTGGAGCCTGAAACAGTGGCCCAGGTGCCTGCCTTAAAGAGAAGAGGCAGGGGGCACGGGAAACCGGCCCCCAAAGTTCCCACGGTCCAGGAGGAAGCAAACCTTGAAGGGGATGCCCTGGAGCCTACGGGGGAGCCAGTAGCTGAACTGGGGGACCTACCTGAGCTGACCGAATGGCAGCAGGAGGGAGGGCCCTCCAGGGAGGAATTCTGTGAGGAGCAGAAGAAGTGCCCTTCTCTTGTAGGTTTGCGGCAACAGGCAGCAGGTGATCAGTCCGGGTCACATTTGATTTACTGGGAGAATGATCTCCTATATAGCGAGCCTAAGGTTGCTGAGCCTGGGTCAGCCCATGTGCTGGTGGTACCCCAGCGCTTCAGAGCCTTCCTACTGGGGCTGGCTCATGATGTGCCTTTAGCAGGACATTTGGGGCAGGACAAGACCTTTGAAAGGCTGGTCACCCACTTCTACTGGCCTCAAATGCGCAAGAGTTCTGATACTCATTGAAGGACCTGTCAGACTTGCCAGGCAAGTGGTAAGAGTGGGAGGAAGCGCAAGGCTCCTCTCCAACCTTTCCCTGTAGTCAGCACCCCCTTTGAAAGGCTGGGCATTGACATCGTGGGGCCTCTGGATCCCAAGCCCGCTATGGGCAACAGGTTCATCCTGGTCTTGGTGGACCATGCCACCCGGTACCCGGAAGCCATCCCTCTCCGGACGGTGACAGCCCCCGTGGTGGGCCGTGCACTGATGGGGATTTTCTCCAGTGTGGGATTTCCCAGAGAGGTGGTGTCCGACCGGGGTACTAATTTCATATCTAGGTATATAAAATATCTGTGGAAGGAGTGCAGTGTAACTTATAAGTTCACCACGCCTTACCACCCTCAGGGTAACGGTCTGGTTGAGAGATTTAACCGGACCTTGAAGGGCATGATTATGGGTCTTGAGGAACCCATGAGGCGTAAGTGGGACGTCCTCTTACCATGCCTGCTGTCTGCTTACAGAGAAGTGCCACAGAAGTCCTTAGTGTTCAGTCCCTTTGAGCTGCTGTATGGTCACCCGGTAAGAGGACCCTTGAGTTTGGTGAAGGAGGGCTGGGAGAAGGCTCCTAGTAAACCCCCCCAGGATGTATATAGCTACATGCTGGCCTTCAGGAACCAAACTAGGCGTTTCCGGCAACTCGCTCAGGCGAATCTGGAAGCCAGCCAGGAAGAAATGAAACGGTGGTACGACCAGAATGCCACTCTGGTCAAGTTTCAACCTGGGCAAAAAGTGTGGGTGATGATCCCAGTGGAGCCCTGCGCGCTCCAGGATAAGTGGACTGTGCCTTATGAGGTGGTGGAGCGCAGGAGCAAAGTGACCTACCTGGTCGACTTACAGTCTCCTAGGAACCCTCTGAGGGTTCTCTACGTGAACCGCCTCAAACTCCACTTTGAGAGGTCTGATGTGACCATGCTCTTGGCTACCGATGACGGGGTGGAGGAGGAGAGTGACCCTCTTCCTGACCTCCTGTCAGCCAAGGAGAAGGACGGGTCAGTGGATGGGGTGAACCTCTCGCCTACCCTGACCCCGGAACAGCAGAGGGATGCCGCCAAGTATTGGGTCAGTTCGCCTCCCTGTTCTCCCTGGCCCCAGGAGTCACCCATTGGTCCGTCCATGATGTGGACACTGGAGACAGCCTGCCTGTAAAATAAAAATTTTACAGAGTGGCTGATAAGGTCAGGGCCAGCATCAAGGAGGAGGTTTCCAAGATGCTGGCACTAGGGGTGATTGAGCCATCCAGCAGCCCCTGGGCTAGCCCAGTGGTCCTTGTGCCAAAAGCTGCTGCGCCCGATGCCACCCCAGAACTTCGGTTCTGTGTGGATTAGTGTGGGCTCAATGCGGTCACCAAGACTGATGCTCACCCCATCCCCAGAGCTGATGAGCTCGTGGATCCGCTGGGAGCTGCCCGGTACCTCAGCACCTTTGACTTGACGTCTGGGTACTGGCAGATTGCCTTGACCGAGGGAGCCAAGGAGGGGTCAGCATTCTCAATGCCAGAGGTGCACAACCAGTTCAGAGTTATGCCCTTTGGGTTGAAGAACGCCCCTGCCACCTTCCAGAGACTGGTTAACCAGGTGCTGTGTGGGCTGGAGGAATTCAGCGCCGCCTACCTGGATGACATTGCGGTGTTCAGCTCCAGTTGGGAGGAACATTTGCAACACCTCTGTGAAGTGTTGAAGGCCCTGCAGAGGGCAGGCCTAACTATCAAGGCAAGTAAGTGCCAGATAGGGCAGGGTTCTGTGGTGTACCTAGGACACCAGGTAGGGAGCGGCCAGGTGGCACCCCTACAGGCAAAAATTGATACCATCCTGGCTTGGGAACCCCCCAAGACCCAGACAGGAGTGAGGGCCTTTTTAGGACTCACTGGGTATTACAGACGGTTTGTGAAGGGGTATGGCACCATTGTTGCCCCCTTGACAGAACTGACTTCAAAGAGACAACCCAAGAAGGTGATCTGGACTGATGCCTGCCAGACCGCTTTTGCTGCCCTGAAAACTCCCATGTGCACGGCGCCCGTGCTCCAGGCGCCTGATTTCTCCAAAGAGTTTGTGGTGCAGACAGATGCTTCAGAGCATGGTGTGGGAGCAGTACACACACAATTGAACGACGAGGGCTTGGACAAACCGTAGCTTTCATTAGTAGATGGCTACTTCCCAGGAAACAGAGGTGGAGTGCAATTGAAAGGGAAGCTTTTACTGCTGTGGTCTGGGCGCTGAAGAAGCTGAGGCCCTACCTGTTTGGGACTCACTTCCTGGTTCAGACCGACCACAGACCCCTCAGATGGGTGATGCAGATGAGGGGTGAGAACCCAAAACTGTTGAGGTGGTCCATCTCCCTACAGGGAATGGACTTCACGGTGGAACACCGACCTGGCACAGAACACGCCAATGCTGATGGTCTGTCCAGATTTTTCCACCTTAGTGATGAGAACTCCCATGAGGGTGGGTAGTTCTCCCCTTTTTCGGCTGGAGGGGACACGTGTTAGACCTGGCATCTCTTGGCGTGGTTACCCCTGACTGTTTGCCTCTACCTCCCCTATTTTTGATGCTGTGATGGATTTCGTTTTATTGGCTTAGATGCTTTGGGCACTTTGCCACTGCTGATCAGTGTCAAAGTGCAAGTGCTCCCTGTGTAAAGTGTAATGGTAATTGGTTGTCCATAATTGGTATGTTTGCCTTACTAGTGAAGTCCCTAGTAAGGTGCACTATGTGTGCCAGGGCTGGTAATGCAAATGCTACTGGTGGGCCTGCAGCACTAATTGTGCCACCTACACAAGTAGCCCTAAAGAGAGAACTCAGGCCTGCCACTGCAGTGCCTGCGCGAAGTTTACTAAACTGCCATGTTGTCCTGACAAGTGCACCCACTTGCCAGGCCTTACCCTTCCCTTTCCATGCACATCAGACACCCCTATAGTAGGCCCAAGGTACCCCCCTGGGCAGGGTGCAGTGTTTGTGAAAGGTAGGACATGTGCTGAGGTGTGTGCCATGTCCTAACAGTGAAATACTCTCCATTTCATTTTTCACTCTTGCAAGGCCATCTTGGCCATAGGACAGAATGGGGAAGGCTGTGTAATATGTTTCCAGCCTATCTTTCCATAGGTTTAAGATGGAGAGGTGAAGTTTAGTGTGCCTGAGCTCACAATTTAATAACACATCTTTTTGTGAAGGTGGTTTTTGAATTGTGTGTTTAGAAACCACGCTTTTAGAAGTGGCTGGTTTTCTTGTTCTAACAATTCTGTGTGTCTCTGCCTGGTTGTGGATTGACTGTCTGGATCTGAATGTGATAGGATCTTGGAAATGTCTTGACCCAGGGAGGGGAGGTGAGACAGCAACAGGCTGACCTGCATCTGGAGTGTAGGGGGGAGGAGTAGCCCCTGGAGGTGAAGAGGCCTGGGCTGCTGCCATAAAACAAAGGCTCCATCTCCTGCTGAGTGATTGAAGATCCAGACCCCCACTATCAAAGGAAGAAGGTGTCCCTGGCAGGGAGACACCCAGAACTGGTTTGGACAGGGGTCAGTGCCCCCTGAACACAAAGACTTCAAAGACATTTAGGGGTATAACTATGAGAGCTGAAACCCCTGGACTTAAGACTGAAATCCCTATTGAAAAAGGATTGAACCTACTTGGTGCTCAAGAGGAACCTCTGCCAAAGAAGAACAGCTGAAGAGACTGAAGAAAAGGACTGACCCTTGCTGTGTGTTCTGGGGCTGGCCTGCAGTTTGCTGGTTTGACTAAGGAGAGGACAAGGGACTTTGCTGTGTGCTGTGTCCCCCTGCTTGTGAGGACTTTGCTGTGTGCTGTATCCTGAAGTAGCGTGTCTCCAAGGGCCCGAGGAGAGCTGGCTCCCTGTTGTGGAAACTCAGGAACATAAAAGTTTCCAAGTGTGTCTCAGCGACGCTGTGTGCGTGTGCTTGTTTCAGCGTGAGACCTTCGTAAGAACTGCCCCGTGATCGTGTGCACCCGGAGTCCAAGTGAGTCTCAGCGACGCTGTGTGCATGTGCTTTGTGCAGCCTGAGACCTTCGTGAGGATTGCCCTGTGATCGTGTGCACCCGGAGTCCAAGTGAGTCTCAGCGACGCTGTGTGCGTGTGCTTTGTGCAGCCTAAGACCTTTGTGAGGATTGCCCCGTGACTGTGTGTCCCGGAGCAGTCTTGTTCTCTGCTTCGATCGACAGCGTGGCCAGAACTGCTGTGATCGTCATTGCCATCGGCCCGGACTGGCATCCCCAGAGGAGCTGTGGGAATTCACCGCCACCGGCCCGACCCTGCCTTTGCCAAGGAGAGACCTCGAACCATCGTCATCGCTGGGGGTCCGAGTTCCACTGCCCAAGATCAACGAAGTCGCACCGGAGGCCCAAGCCGCAAGGAGAAGAGAGGAGTGTGAGATTGCACCCCCCAGGTAACGCTCAGCGAGCGTGCGTGTGTCGCCGCCTGGGCGGGGTGCGAGCTACGAGAGAAATGCTCTCGGCCTCTCCCATCTTTGCAGCGCAAGCCCCCGCTCAAGTTCGTATCGCGGCCCGTACTTGCTGAGGAGTGGCAGTACTGAGGCCGGAGTGTGGAGCTGCACTTTGTTTTCCATCGTAACAGTGTTGGGGGCATATTTTGGCAGTAGCTGACCGCGAGTCAGTAAGAGTGGCATAGAGACCTTCCAGAGCACCGTGAGCGGTGCTGGACTGCATTATTTTTGCATTACTAACTGCCTGATTGTTGCATTAAGGATTGCATTATTTTTACATTACGAACTGCCAAGATTGTTGCATTACGAATTGCATTATTTTTGCATTACGAACTGCCTGATTGTTGCATTACGAATTGCATTATTTTTGCATTACAAAGTGCCTGATTCTTGCATTACGAACTGCATAGCATTGCATCAGGACTGCATTGGATCATCAAGAATTGCTCATTAATACTGCAAGAACCTACCAGTGCGTGCTGGCCTAATAACCGGCACGGTGAAATATTACAATTACGCATATGTTGGATTTTTATCGTATGGTCTCAATGTATATCTTTTTTTATAAACATATAATTGTGTTTTTATGAAATTCGTGTGGAGTCCATTTGTGGTGTTATCACTGTGTCACTGAGAGCGTGGATGCAAATACTTTACACATTTGCCTTGGAGATAAGCCTGGCTGCTCGTGCCAAGCTACCAGGGGGTGAGCAGGGGTTATATATAGGTGTGTCCCTCCTTACCCTGACGTAGAAGCAAGGGTCCCTAATTGGACTAAGGTACATACCTCTGCCAACTAGAGACCCCCAGGTCTAACATTGGTGGTCAGCGGTGTGGGATTGGAACGTGTATTTGCAAGTTCACTCAAAGTGATTGGTGTACATCACTAGTTTAGCGCAGACCACGATGCAACCATATATTGTGTTTTGATTTTTGGTTCTGTTTTTGAGCGACCTTTAAGCCACACATCATGTCTCAGAGGAGTCAAGTAGCCAGTGAGGTTACAGAATTGGAGTTCGACATTGAGGCATTGCTTACCGACAAAGTTGATCAATTGAGGCAATTCTGCAGAGCTTTGGGATGTCCCATGAGAAGTAGCGCCAAGAAGGAGGAGCTGCAAACGGCCTTGAGGGCCTGGTGGGAAGCCAAAGGGGCTCAGGAGACAGGTGATGCTGAGGTGGATGAGGATGACCCAGGGAATGGATTTGGTCCACAGGATTTGCCGGTGGAAGGACCAGCCTCAGGGGCTGGTAGTAACCATTCAGGGAGGAGTTTTTCCCCAGAGGAGCTGGAGGAAAACCAAAGGGTCAGAGAGCATGAGTTGGAGGTTTTAAAACTTAAGGCTCAAGCAGAAGAGAAAAACTGCTCATTGAAAGTGAAAAGCGAGCAGAGGAGAGCAAGAACGCTCTCGCCTTGGATGAGAAGAAGATTCTCTTGGCTCATGAGTTAAGCATGAGGGAACTGGACCTTAAGGCTAAACATGCGGAGTCCAGTTCGAATGATGGCAGCACACAACCAGTGCCAGCGGGTAAGGTGTACATTCCCAAAGACTTAGTGCGAGATTGCCAAATGGGTGATGATATTTATGCGTGGTTCACGGCATATGAGATCGCACTGAGGATGAATGAGGTGCCTGAGAAGCATTGGGGGGCGGGCCTATGGAAACACTTTGAGGCTTCTGGGAGGGATGTTTTACCACGTTTAGAGAGGGCGGGAACCCTGACCTATGCCAATATGAAGGAGGCTTTATGCCTCAGGTATGGGCTCACTCCTGAACAGTACCAGCAGAAATTCAGGAACTTCAAGAAACTGGAATCTAGTACTTGGGTGGAGTGTGTGAATGCGTACACGCGTGCACTGGATGGTTGGATGAAGGGCAGCAAGGTAACTGATTTTAAGGGCTTATGCGATTTAATTAGTTGGGAGCACTTGAGTAGTCTGTGTGTTCCAGAGCTGCGCCAGCATCTTTTGGACAGTAAGCTGACTGATCCCGGTAAGCTTGCTGAAGAGGCGGACCGCTGGACCAGCACCAGGGTCCACAAGGGGATTGGAGGTACCACTACCAAAGGTGTACAGGGTCCCCCGCAGAAGGTGGGGGAGAACAAGGGTAACCACAAGGAGTTCTCTCAAGAGCCCCAAGGTAGTTCCCAGGCGAAAGGGTCTCAGTATCCCAAGGCTAAGAGGCCCTGGTCCCCTAAGGGCAAGCGGGACCACAGAGGTCCTCCTACTTGTTACTTCTGTAAAGAGGTGGGTCACATTGCCCCTAAATGCCCCAAGAAACCACCTGCACCCACTGGTGCCCCAACACCGGGTTTAGTGAGTGTAGCTTTGGGGGAGGAATTGAGTCCTTGGAATGGGGAGGAGCAAGCGGTTATGACCCTGGTCTCATTAGGAGATCAAGAGATGGTCCAGGAAGCCTCTCTGCCTGAGAATACTAAGAAGTACAGGCAGTGGGTGACCATCAATGGAAGGAGGGTGGAGGCTCTGAGAGACACCGGAGCCAGTTTGACATCTGTCAGGTGTCAGTGGGTGTCTGAAGAGCAGGTAATTCCCAAAGTACTTCACCCTGTAGTTGCAGCAGACAACTCCCTGCACCTCTGCAAGGTGGCGCTAGTTCCCTTTGAGTGGGGGGTCACAGGTTCCTTGAAGGTCGTTGTAAGTCCGTCCATGCCTGTAGACTGGGAATGACCTGGAGAGTTCCCCCTGGAAGGAGGTGGAGCGCCAGGTGCATTTGGAGATGCTGGGTCTGCCTGAGTGGGCTTGTGTGACCACTCGGTCTATGGCAGCCAGTAAAAGGGTTCAAGAGGACCTGGAGCCTGAAACAGTGGCCCAGGTGACTGCCTTAAAGAGAAGAGGCAGGGGGCACGGGAAACCGGCCCCCAAAGTTCCCACGGTCCAGGAGGAAGCAAACCTTGAAGGGGATGCCCTAGAGCCTACGGGGGAGCCAGTAGCTGAACTGGGGGACCTACCTGAGCTGACCGAATGGCAGCAGGAGGGAGGGCCCTCCAGGGTGGAATTCTGTGAGGAGCAGAAGAAGTGCCCTTCTCTTGTAGGTTTGCGGCAACAGGCAGCACGTGATCAGTCCGGGTCACATTTGATTTACTGGGAGAATGATCTCCTATATAGCGAGCCTAAGGTTGCTGAGCCTGGGTCAGCCCGTGTGCTGGTGGTACCCCAGCGCTTCAGAGCCTTCCTACTGGGGCTGGCTCATGATGTGCCTTTAGCAGGACATTTGGGGCAGGACAAGAGCTTTGAAAGGCTTGTCACCCACTTCTACTGGCCTCAAATGCGCAAGAGTTCTGATACTCATTGAAGGACCTGTCAGACTTGCCAGGCAAGTGGTAAGAGTGGGAGGAAGCGCAATGCTCCTCTCCAACCTTTCCCTGTAGTCAGCACACCCTTTGAAAGGGTGGGCATTGACATCGTGGGGCCTCTGGATCCCAAGCCCGCCATGGGCAACAGGTTCATCCTGGTCTTGGTGGACCATGCCACCCGGTACCCAGAAAACATCCCTCTCCGGACGGTGACAGCCCCCGTGGTGGGCCGTGCACTGATGGGGATTTTCTCCCGCGTGGGATTCCCCAGAGAGGTGGTGTCCGACCGGGGTACTAATTTCATATCTAGGTATATAAAATCTCTGTTGAAGGAGTGCGGTGTAACTTATAAGTTCACCACGCCTTACCACCCTCAGGGTAACGGTCTGGTTGAGAGATTTAACCGGACCTTGAAGGGCATGATTATGGGTCTTGAGGAACCCATGAGGCGTAAGTGGGACGTCCTCTTACCATGCCTACTGTCTGCTTACAGAGAAGTGCCACAGAAGTCCTTAGGGTTCAGTCCCTTTGAGCTGCTGTATGGTCACCCGGTAAGAGGACCCTTGAGTTTGGTGAAGGAGGGCTGGGAGAAGGCTCCTAGTAAACCCCCCAGGATGTATATAGCTACATGCTGGCCTTCAGGAACAAAACTAGGCGTTTCCGGCAACTCGCTCAGGCGAATCTGGAAGCCAGCCAGGAAGAAATGAAACGGTGGTACGACCAGAATGCCACTCTGGTCGCGTTTCAACCTGGGCAAAAGGTGTGGGTGATGATCCCAGTGGAGCCCTGCGCGCTCCAGGATAAGTGGACTGTGCCTTATGAGGTGGTGGAGCGCAGGAGCAAAGTGACCTACCTGGTCGACTTACAGTCTCCTAGGAACCCTCTGATAGTTCTCTACGTGAACTGCCTCAAACTCCTCTTTGAGAGGTCTGATGTGACCATGCTCTTGGCTACCGATGACGGGGTGGAGGAGGAGAGTGACCCTCTTCCTGACCTCCTGTCAGCCAAGGAGAAGGACGGGTCAGTGGATGGGGTGAACCTCTCGCCTACCCTGACCCCAGAACAGCAGAGGGACTGCCGCCAAGCATTGGGTCAGTTCGCCTCCCTGTTCTCCCTGACCCCAGGAGTCACCCATTGGTGCGTCCATGATGTGGACACTGGAGACAGCCTGCCTGTAAAATAAAAATTTTACAGAGTGGCTGATAAGGTCAGGGCCAGCATCAAGGAGGAGGTTTCCAAGATGCTGGCGCTAGGGGTGATTGAGCCATCCAGCAGCCCCTGGGCTAGCCCAGTGGTCCTTGTGCCAAAAGCTGCTGCACCCGATGCCACCCCAGAACTTCGGTTCTGTGTGGTTTACTGTTTGCTCAATGTGGTCACCAAGACTGACGCTCACCCCATCCCCAGAGCTGATGAGCTTGTGGATCCGCTGGGAGCTGCCCGGTACCTCAGCACCTTTGACTTGACGTCTGGGTACTGGCAGATTGCCTTGACCGAGGGAGCCAAGGAGAGGTCAGCATTCTCAATGCCAGAGGGGCACTACCAGTTCAGAGTTATGCCCTTTGGGTTGAAGAACGCCCCTGCCACCTTCCAGAGACTGGTTAACCAGGTGCTGTGTGGGCTGGAGGAATTCAGCGCCGCCTACCTGGATGACATTGCGGTGTTCAGCTCCAATTGGGAGGAACATTTGCAACACCTCTGCGAAGTGTTGAAGGCCCTGCAGAGGGCAGGCCTAACTATCAAGGCAAGTAAGTGCCAGATAGGGCAGGGTTCTGTGGTGTACCTAGGACACCAGGTAGGGAGCGGCCAGGTGGCGCCCCTACAGGCAAAAATTGATACCATCCTGGCTTGGGAACCCCCAAGACCCAGACAGGCGTGAGGGCCTTTTTAGGACTCACTGGGTATTACAGACGGTTTGTGAAGGGGTATGGCACCATTGTTGCCCCCTTGACAGAACTGACTTCAAAGAGACAACCCAAGAAGGTGATCTGGACTGATGCCTGCCAGACCACTTTTGCTGCCCTGAAAACTGCCATGTGCACGGCACCCGTGCTCCAGGCGCCTGATTTCTCCAAAGAGTTTGTGGTGCAGACAGATGCTTCAGAGCATGGTGTGGGAGCAGTACACACACAATTGAACGACGAGGGCTTGGACAAACAGTAGCTTTCATTAGTAGGAGGCTACTTCCCAGGGAACAGAGGTGGAGTGCAATTGAAAGGGAAGCTTTTACTGTGGTCTGGGCGCTGAAGAAGCTGAGGCCCTACCTGTTTGGGACTCACTTCCTGGTTCAGACCGACCACAGGCCCCTCAGATGGTTGATGCAGATGAGGGGTGAGAACCCAAAACTGTTGAGGTGGTCCATCTCCCTACAGGGAATGGACTTCACGGTGGAACACCGACCTGGCACAGAACACGCCAATGCTGATGGTCTGTCCAGATTTTTCCACCTTAGTGATGAGAACTCCCATGAGGGTGGGTAGTTCTCCCCTTTTTCGGATGGAGGGGACACGTGTTAGACCTGGCATCTCTTGGCGTGGTTACCCCTGACTGTTTGCCTCTACCTCCCCTATTTTTGATGCTGTGATGGATTTCGTTTTATTGGCTTAGATGCTTTGGGCACTTTGCCACTGCTGATCAGTGTCAAAGTGCAAGTGTTCCCTGTGTAAAGTGTAATGGTAATTGGTTGTCCATAATTGGTATGTTTGCCTTACTAGTGAAGTCCCTAGTAAGGTGCACTATGTGTGCCAGGGCTGGTAATGCAAATGCTACTGGTGGGCCTGCAGCACTAATTGTGCCACCCACACAAGTAGCCCTAAAGAGAGAACTCAGGCCTGCCACTGCAGTGCCTGCGCGCAGTTTACTAAACTGCCATGTTGTCCTGACAAGTGCACCCACTTGCCAGGCCTTACCCTTCCCTTTCCATGCACATCAGACACCCCTATAGTAGGCCCAAGGTACCCCCCTGGGCAGGGTGCAGTGTTTGTGAAAGGTAGGACATGTGCTGAGGTGTGTGCCATGTCCTAACAGTGAAATACTCTCCATTTCATTTTTCACTCTTGCAAGGCCATCTTGCCCATAGGACAGAATGGGGAAGGCTGTGTAATATGTTTCCAGCCTATTTTTCCATAGGTTTAAGATGGAGAGGTGAAGTTTAGTGTGCCTGAGCTCACAATTTAATAACACATCTTTTTGTGAAGGTGGTTTTTGAATTGTGTGTTTAGAAACCACGCTTTTAGAAGTGGCTGGTTTTCTTGTTCTAACAATTCTGTGTGTCTCTGCCTGGTTGTGGATTGACTGTCTGGATCTGAATGTGATAGGATCTGGGAAATGTCTTGACCCAGGGAGGGGAGGTGAGACAGCAACAGGCTGACCTGCATCTGGAGTGTAGGGGGGAGGAGTAGCCCTTGGAGGTGAAGAGGCCTGGGCTGCTGCCATAAAACAAAGGCTCCATCTCCTGCTGAGTGATTGAAGATCCAGACCCCCACTATCAAAGGAAGAAGGTGTACCTGGCAGGGAGACACCCAGAACTGGTTTGGACAGGGGTCAGTGCCCCTGAACACAAAGACTTCAAAGACATTTAGGGGTATAACTATGAGAGCTGAAACCCCTGGACTTAAGACTGAAATCCCTATTGAAAAAGGATTGAACCTACTTGGTGCTCAAGAGGAACCTCTGCCAAAGAAGAACAGCTGAAGAGACTGAAGAAAAGGACTGACCCTTGCTGTGTGTTCTGGGGCTGGCCTGCAGTTTGCTGGTTTGACTAAGGAGAGGACAAGGGACTTTGCTGTGTGCTGTGTCCCCCTGCTTGTGAGGACTTTGCTGTGTGCTGTATCCTGAAGTAGCGTGTCTCCAAGGGCCCGAGGAGAGCTGGCTCCCTGTTGTGGAAACTCAGGAACATAAAAGTTTCCAAGTGTGTCTCAGCGACGCTGTGTGTGTGTGCTTGTTGCAGCCTGAGACCTTCGTAAGAACTGCCCCGTGATCGTGTGCACCCGGAGTCCAAGTGAGTCTCAGCGATGCTGTGTGCATGTGCTTTGTGCAGCCTGAGACCTTCGTGAGGATTGCCCCGTGATCGGGTGCACCCGGAGTCCAAGTGAGTCTCAGCGACGCTGTGTCCGTGTGCCCTGTTGCAGCCTGAGACCTTCGTGAGAAATCGCCCCGTGACTGTGTGTCCCGGAGCAGTCTTGTTCTCTGCTTCGATCGACAGCGTGGCCAGAACTGCTGTGATCGTCATTGCCATCGGCCCGGACTGGCATCCCCAGAGGAGCTGTGGGAATTCACCGCCACCGGCCCGAGCCTGCCTTTGCCAAGGAGAGACCTCGAACCATCGTCATCGTTGGGGGTCCGAGTTCCACTGCCCAAGATCAACGAAGTCGCACCGGAGGCCCAAGCCGCAAGGAGAAGAGAGGAGTGTGAGATTGCACCCCCAGGTAACGCTCAGCGAGGCGTGCGTGTGTCGCCGCCTGGGCGGGGTGCGAGCTACGAGAGAAATGCTCTCGGCTTTTCCCATCTTTGCAGCGCAAGCCCCCACTCAAGTTCGTATCGCGGCCCGTACTTGCCGAGGAGTGGTAGTACCGAGGCCGGAGTGTGGAGCTGCACTTTGTTTTCCATCGTAACAGTGTTGGGGGCATATTTTGGCAGTAGCTGACCGCGAGTCAGTAAGAGTGGCATAGAGACCGTCCAGAGCACCGTGAGCGGTGCTGGACTGCATTATTTTTGCATTACGAACTGCCTGATTGTTGCATTAAGGATTGCATTATTTTTGCATTACGAACTGCCAAGATTGTTGCATTACGAATTGCATTATTTTTGCATTACGAACTGCCAGATTGTTGCATTACGAATTGCATTATTTTTGCATTACAAAGTGCCTGATTCTTGCATTACGAACTGCATAGCATTGCATCAGGACTGCATTGGATCATCGAGAATTGCTCATTAATACTGCAAGAACCTACCAGTGCGTGCTGGCCTAATAACCGGCACGGTGAAATATTACAATTACGCATATGTTGGATTTTTATCGTATGGTCTCAATGTATATCTTTTTTTATAAACATGTAATTGTTTTTTTATGAAATTCGTGTGGAGTCCATTTGTGGTGTTATCACTGTGTCACTGAGAGCGTGGATGAAAATACTTTACACATTTGCCTTGGAGATAAGCCTGGCTGCTCGTGCCAAGCTACCAGGGGGTGAGCAGGGGTTATATATAGGTGTGTCCCTCCTTACCCTGACGTAGAAGCAAGGGTCCCTAATTGGACTAAGGTACATACCTCTGCCAACTAGAGACCCCCAGGTCTAACATTGGTGGTCAGCGGTGTGGGATTGGAACGTGTATTTGCAAGTTCACTCACAGTGATTGGTGTACATCACTAGTTTAGCGCAGACCACGATGCAACCATATATTGTGTTTTGATTTTTGGTTCTGTTTTTGAGCGACCTTTAAGCCACACATCATGTCTCAGAGGAGTCAAGTAGCCAGTGAGGTTACAGAATTGGAGTTCGACATTGAGGCATTGCTTACCTACAAAGTTGATCAATTGAGGCAATTCTGCAGAGCTTTGGGATGTCCCATGAGAAGTAGCGCCAAGAAGGAGGAGCTGCAAACGGCCTTGAGGGCCTGGTGGGAAGCCAAAGGGGCTCAGGAGACAGGTGATGCTGAGGTGGATGAGGATGACCCAGGGAATGGATTTGGTCCACAGGATTTGCCGGTGGAAGGACCAGCCTCAGGGGCTGGTAGTAACCATTCAGGGAGGAGTTTTTCCCCAGAGGAGCTGGAGGAAAACCAAAGGGTCAGAGAGCATGAGTTGGAGGTTTTAAAACTTAAGGCTCAAGCAGAAGAGAAAAACTGCTCATTGAAAGTGAAAAGCGAGCAGAGGAGAGCAAGAACGCTCTCGCCTTGGAAGAGAAGAAGATTCTCTTGGCTCATGAGTTAAGCATGAGGGAACTGGACCTTAAGGCTAAACATGCGGAGTCCAGTTCGAATGATGGCAGCACACAACCAGTGCCAGCGGGTAAGGTGTACATTCCCAAAGACTTAGTGCGAGATTGCCAAATGGGTGATGATATTTATGCGTGGTTCACGGCATATGAGATCGCACTGAGGATGAATGAGGTGCCTGAGAAGCATTGGGGGCGGGGCCTATGGAAACACTTTGAGGCTTCTGGGAGGGATGTTTTACCACGTTTAGAGAGGGCGGGAACCCTGACCTATGCCAATATGAAGGAGGCTTTATGCCTCAGGTATGGGCTCACTCCTGAACAGTACCAGCAGAAATTCAGGAACTTCAAGAAACTGGAATCTAGTACTTGGGTGGAGTGTGTGAATGCGTACACGCGTGCACTGGATGGTTGGATGAAGGGCAGCAAGGTAACTGATTTTAAGGGCTTATGCGATTTAATTAGTTGGGAGCACTTGAGTAGTCTGTGTGTTCCAGAGCTGCGCCAGCATCTTTTGGACAGTAAGCTGACTGATCCCGGTAAGCTTGCTGAAGAGGCGGACCGCTGGACCAGCACCAGGGTCCACAAGGGGATTGGAGGTACCACTACCAAAGGTGTACAGGGTCCCCCGCAGAAGGTGGGGGAGAACAAGGGTAACCACAAGGAGTTCTCTCAAGAGCCCCAAGGTAGTTCCCAGGCGAAAGGGTCTCAGTATCCCAAGGCTAAGAGGCCCTGGTCCCCTAAGGGCAAGCGGGACCACAGAGGTCCTCCTACTTGTTACTTCTGTAAAGAGGTGGGTCACATTGCCCCTAAATGCCCCAAGAAACCACCTGCACCCACTGGTGCCCCAACACCGGGTTTAGTGAGTGTAGCTTTGGGGGAGGAATTGAGTCCTTGGAATGGGGAGGAGCAAGCGGTTATGACCCTGGTCTCATTAGGAGATCAAGAGATGGTCCAGGAAGCCTCTCTGCCTGAGAATACTAAGAAGTACAGGCAGTGGGTGACCATCAATGGAAGGAGGGTGGAGGCTCTGAGAGACACCGGAGCCAGTTTGACATCTGTCAGGTGTCAGTGGGTGTCTGAAGAGCAGGTAATTCCCAAAGTACTTCACCCTGTAGTTGCAGCAGACAACTCCCTGCACCTCTGCAAGGTGGCGCTAGTTCCCTTTGAGTGGGGGGGGGTCACAGGTTCCTTGAAGTTCGTTGTAAGTCCGTCCATGCCTGTAGACTGGGAATGACCTGGAGAGTTCCCCCTGGAAGGAGGTGGAGCGCCAGGTGCATTTGGAGATGCTGGGTCTGCCTGAGTGGGCTTGTGTGACCACTCGGTCTATGGCAGCCAGTAAAAGGGTTCAAGAGGACCTGGAGCCTGAAACAGTGGCCCAGGTGCCTGCCTTAAAGAGAAGAGGCAGGGGGCACGGGAAACCGGCCCCCAAAGTTCCCACGGTCCAGGAGGAAGCAAACCTTGAAGGGGATGCCCTAGAGCCTACGGGGGAGCCAGTAGCTGAACTGGGGGACCTACCTGAGCTGACCGAATGGCAGCAGGAGGGAGGGCCCTCCAGGGTGGAATTCTGTGAGGAGCAGAAGAAGTGCCCTTCTCTTGTAGGTTTGCGGCAACAGGCAGCACGTGATCAGTCCGGGTCACATTTGATTTACTGGGAGAATGATCTCCTATATAGCGAGCCTAAGGTTGCTGAGCCTGGGTCAGCCCGTGTGCTGGTGGTACCCCAGCACTTCAGAGCCTTCCTACTGGGGCTGGCTCATGATGTGCCTTTAGCAGGACATTTGGGGCAGGACAAGAGCTTTGAAAGGTTTGTCACCCACTTCTACTGGCCTCAAATGCGCAAGAGTTCTGATACTCATTGAAGGACCTGTCAGACTTGCCAGGCAAGTGGTAAGAGTGGGAGGAAGCGCAATGCTCCTCTCCAACCTTTCCCTGTAGTCAGCACACCCTTTGAAAGGGTGGGCATTGACATCGTGGGGCCTCTGGATCCCAAGCCCGCCATGGGCAACAGGTTCATCCTGGTCTTGGTGGACCATGCCACCCGGTACCCAGAAAACATCCCTCTCCGGACGGTGACAGCCCCCGTGGTGGGCCGTGCACTGATGGGGATTTTCTCCCGCGTGGGATTCCCCAGAGAGGTGGTGTCCGACCGGGGTACTAATTTCATATCTAGGTATATAAAATCTCTGTTGAAGGAGTGCGGTGTAACTTATAAGTTCACCACGCCTTACCACCCTCAGGGTAACGGTCTGGTTGAGAGATTTAACCGGACCTTGAAGGGCATGATTATGGGTCTTGAGGAACCCATGAGGCGTAAGTGGGACGTCCTCTTACCATGCCTACTGTCTGCTTACAGAGAAGTGCCACAGAAGTCCTTAGGGTTCAGTCCCTTTGAGCTGCTGTATGGTCACCCGGTAAGAGGACCCTTGAGTTTGGTGAAGGAGGGCTGGGAGAAGGCTCCTAGTAAACCCCCCAGGATGTATATAGCTACATGCTGGCCTTCAGGAACAAAACTAGGCGTTTCCGGCAACTCGCTCAGGCGAATCTGGAAGCCAGCCAGGAAGAAATGAAACGGTGGTACGACCAGAATGCCACTCTGGTCGCGTTTCAACCTGGGCAAAAGGTGTGGGTGATGATCCCAGTGGAGCCCTGCGCGCTCCAGGATAAGTGGACTGTGCCTTATGAGGTGGTGGAGCGCAGGAGCAAAGTGACCTACCTGGTCGACTTACAGTCTCCTAGGAACCCTCTGATAGTTCTCTACGTGAACTGCCTCAAACTCCTCTTTGAGAGGTCTGATGTGACCATGCTCTTGGCTACCGATGACGGGGTGGAGGAGGAGAGTGACCCTCTTCCTGACCTCCTGTCAGCCAAGGAGAAGGACGGGTCAGTGGATGGTGTGAACCTCTCGCCTACCCTGACCCCAGAACAGCAGAGGGACTGCCGCCAAGCATTGGGTCAGTTCGCATCCCTGTTCTCCCTGAGCCCCAGGAGTCACCCATTGGTGCGTCCATGATGTGGACACTGGAGACAGCCTGCCTGTAAAATAAAAATTTTACAGAGTGGCTGATAAGGTCAGGGCCAGCATCAAGGAGGAGGTTTCCAAGATGCTGGCGCTAGGGGTGATTGAGCCATCCAGCAGCCCCTGGGCTAGCCCAGTGGTCCTTGTGCCAAAAGCTGCTGCACCCGATGCCACCCCAGAACTTCGGTTCTGTGTGGTTTACTGTGGGCTCAATGTGGTCACCAAGACTGACGCTCACCCCATCCCCAGAGCTGATGAGCTTGTGGATCCGCTGGGAGCTGCTCCGGTACCTCAGCACCTTTGACTTGACGTCTGGGTACTGGCAGATTGCCTTGACCGAGGGAGCCAAGGAGAGGTCAGCATTCTCAATGCCAGAGGGGCACTACCAGTTCAGAGTTATGCCCTTTGGGTTGAAGAACGCCCCTGCCACCTTCCAGAGACTGGTTAACCAGGTGCTGTGTGGGCTGGAGGAATTCAGCGCCGCCTACCTGGATGACATTGCGGTGTTCAGCTCCAATTGGGAGGAACATTTGCAACACCTCTGCGAAGTGTTGAAGGCCCTGCAGAGGGCAGGCCTAACTATCAAGGCAAGTAAGTGCCAGATAGGGCAGGGTTCTGTGGTGTACCTAGGACACCAGGTAGGGAGCGGCCAGGTGGCGCCCCTACAGGCAAAAATTGATACCATCCTGGCTTGGGAACCCCCAAGACCCAGACAGGCGTGAGGGCCTTTTTAGGACTCACTGGGTATTACAGACGGTTTGTGAAGGGGTATGGCACCATTGTTGCCCCCTTGACAGAACTGACTTCAAAGAGACAACCCAAGAAGGTGATCTGGACTGATGCCTGCCAGACCACTTTTGCTGCCCTGAAAACTGCCATGTGCACGGCACCCGTGCTCCAGGCGCCTGATTTCTCCAAAGAGTTTGTGGTGCAGACAGATGCTTCAGAGCATGGTGTGGGAGCAGTACACACACAATTGAACGACGAGGGCTTGGACAAACAGTAGCTTTCATTAGTAGGAGGCTACTTCCCAGGGAACAGAGGTGGAGTGCAATTGAAAGGGAAGCTTTTACTGTGGTCTGGGCGCTGAAGAAGCTGAGGCCCTACCTGTTTGGGACTCACTTCCTGGTTCAGACCGACCACAGGCCCCTCAGATGGTTGATGCAGATGAGGGGTGAGAACCCAAAACTGTTGAGGTGGTCCATCTCCCTACAGGGAATGGACTTCACGGTGGAACACCGACCTGGCACAGAACACGCCAATGCTGATGGTCTGTCCAGATTTTTCCACCTTAGTGATGAGAACTCCCATGAGGGTGGGTAGTTCTCCCCTTTTCGGCTGGAGGGGACACGTGTTAGACCTGGCATCTCTTGGCGTGGTTACCCCTGACTGTTTGCCTCTACCTCCCCTATTTTTGATGCTGTGATGGATTTCGTTTTATTGGCTTAGATGCTTTGGGCACTTTGCCACTGCTGATCAGTGTCAAAGTGCAAGTGTTCCCTGTGTAAAGTGTAATGGTAATTGGTTGTCCATAATTGGTATGTTTGCCTTACTAGTGAAGTCCCTAGTAAGGTGCACTATGTGTGCCAGGGCTGGTAATGCAAATGCTACTGGTGGGCCTGCAGCACTAATTGTGCCACCCACACAAGTAGCCCTAAAGAGAGAACTCAGGCCTGCCACTGCAGTGCCTGCGCGCAGTTTACTAAACTGCCATGTTGTCCTGACAAGTGCACCCACTTGCCAGGCCTTACCCTTCCCTTTCCATGCACATCAGACACCCCTATAGTAGGCCCAAGGTACCCCCCTGGGCAGGGTGCAGTGTTTGTGAAAGGTAGGACATGTGCTGAGGTGTGTGCCATGTCCTAACAGTGAAATACTCTCCATTTCATTTTTCACTCTTGCAAGGCCATCTTGCCCATAGGACAGAATGGGGAAGGCTGTGTAATATGTTTCCAGCCTATCTTTCCATAGGTTTAAGATGGAGAGGTGAAGTTTAGTGTGCCTGAGCTCACAATTTAATAACACATCTTTTTGTGAAGGTGGTTTTTGAATTGTGTGTTTAGAAACCACGCTTTTAGAAGTGGCTGGTTTTCTTGTTCTAACAATTCTGTGTGTCTCTGCCTGGTTGTGGATTGACTGTCTGGATCTGAATGTGATAGGATCTTGGAAATGTCTTGACCCAGGGAGGGGAGGTGAGACAGCAACAGGCTGACCTGCATCTGGAGTGTAGGGGGAGGAGTAGCCCCTGGAGGTGAAGAGGCCTGGGCTGCTGCCATAAAACAAAGGCTCCATCTCCTGCTGAGTGATTGAAGATCCAGACCCCCACTATCAAAGGAAGAAGGTGTCCCTGGCAGGGAGACACCCAGAACTGGTTTGGACAGGGGTCAGTGCCCCTGAACACAAAGACTTCAAAGACATTTAGGGGTATAACTATGAGAGCTGAAACCCCTGGACTTAAGACTGAAATCCCTATTGAAAAAGGATTGAACCTACTTGGTGCTCAAGAGGAACCTCTGCCAAAGAAGAACAGCTGAAGAGACTGAAGAAAAGGACTGACCCTTGCTGTGTGTTCTGGGGCTGGCCTGCAGTTTGCTGGTTTGACTAAGGAGAGGACAAGGGACTTTGCTGTGTGCTGTGTCCCCCTGCTTGTGAGGACTTTGCTGTGTGCTGTATCCTGAAGTAGCGTGTCTCCAAGGGCCCGAGGAGAGCTGGCTCCCTGTTGTGGAAACTCAGGAACATAAAAGTTTCCAAGTGTGTCTCAGCGACGCTGTGTGTGTGTGCTTGTTGCAGCCTGAGACCTTCGTAAGAACTGCCCCGTGATCGTGTGCACCCGGAGTCCAAGTGAGTCTCAGCGATGCTGTGTGCATGTGCTTTGTGCAGCCTGAGACCTTCGTGAGGATTGCCCCGTGATCGGGTGCACCCGGAGTCCAAGTGAGTCTCAGCGACGCTGTGTCCGTGTGCCCTGTTGCAGCCTGAGACCTTCGTGAGAAATCGCCCCGTGACTGTGTGTCCCGGAGCAGTCTTGTTCTCTGCTTCGATCGACAGCGTGGCCAGAACTGCTGTGATCGTCATTGCCATCGGCCCGGACTGGCATCCCCAGAGGAGCTGTGGGAATTCACCGCCACCGGCCCGAGCCTGCCTTTGCCAAGGAGAGACCTCGAACCATCGTCATCGTTGGGGGTCCGAGTTCCACTGCCCAAGATCAACGAAGTCGCACCGGAGGCCCAAGCCGCAAGGAGAAGAGAGGAGTGTGAGATTGCACCCCGAAGGTAACGCTCAGCAAGCGTGCGTGTGTCGCCGCCTGGGCGGGGTGCGAGCTACGAGAGAAATGCTCTCGGCCTTTCCCATCTTTGCAGCGCAAGCCCCCACTCAAGTTCGTAATGCGGCCCGTACTTGCCGAGGAGTGGTAGTACCGAGGCCGGAGTGTGGAGCTGCACTTTGTTTTCCATTGTAACAGTGTTGGGGGCATATTTTGACAGTAGCTGACCGCGAGTCAGTAAGAGTGGCATAGAGACCGTCCAGAGCACCGTGAGCGGTGCTGGACTGAATTATTTTTGCATTACGAACTGCCTGATTGTTGCATTAAGGATTGCATTATTTTTGCATTACGAACTGCCAAGATTGTTGCATTACGAATTGCATTATTTTTGCATTACGAACTGCCAGATTGTTGCATTACGAATTGCATAGCATTGTATCAGGACTGCATTGGATCATCGAGAATTGCTCATTAATACTGCAAGAACCTACCAGTGCGTGCTGGCCTAATAACCGGCACGGTGAAATATTACAATTACGCATATGTTGGATTTTTATCGTATGGTCTCAATGTATATCTTTTTTTATAAACATGTAATTGTTTTTTTATGAAATTCGTGTGGAGTCCATTTGTGGTGTTATCACTGTGTCACTGAGAGCGTGGATGCAAATACTTTACACATTTGCCTTGGAGATAAGCCTGGCTGCTCGTGGCAAGCTACCAGGGGGTGAGCAGGGGTTATATATAGGTGTGTCCCTCCTTACCCTGACGTAGAAGCAAGGGTCCCTAATTGGACTAAGGTACATACCTCTGCCAACTAGAGACCCCCAGGTCTAACATTGGTGGTCAGCGGTGTGGGATTGGAACGTGTATTTGCAAGTTCACTCACAGTGATTGGTGTACATCACTAGTTTAGCGCAGACCACGATGCAACCATATATTGTGTTTTGATTTTTGGTTCTGTTTTTGAGCGACCTTTAAGCCACACATCATGTCTCAGAGGAGTCAAGTAGCCAGTGAGGTTACAGAATTGGAGTTCGACATTGAGGCATTGCTTACCTACAAAGTTGATCAATTGAGGCAATTCTGCAGAGCTTTGGGATGTCCCATGAGAAGTAGCGCCAAGAAGGAGGAGCTGCAAACGGCCTTGAGGGCCTGGTGGGAAGCCAAAGGGGCTCAGGAGACAGGTGATGCTGAGGTGGATGAGGATGACCCAGGGAATGGATTTGGTCCACAGGATTTGCCGGTGGAAGGACCAGCCTCAGGGGCTGGTAGTAACCATTCAGGGAGGAGTTTTTCCCCAGAGGAGCTGGAGGAAAACCAAAGGGTCAGAGAGCATGAGTTGGAGGTTTTAAAACTTAAGGCTCAAGCAGAAGAGAAAAACTGCTCATTGAAAGTGAAAAGCGAGCAGAGGAGAGCAAGAACGCTCTCGCCTTGGAAGAGAAGAAGATTCTCTTGGCTCATGAGTTAAGCATGAGGGAACTGGACCTTAAGGCTAAACATGCGGAGTCCAGTTCGAATGATGGCAGCACACAACCAGTGCCAGCGGGTAAGGTGTACATTCCCAAAGACTTAGTGCGAGATTGCCAAATGGGTGATGATATTTATGCGTGGTTCACGGCATATGAGATCGCACTGAGGATGAATGAGGTGCCTGAGAAGCATTGGGGGGCGGGCCTATGGAAACACTTTGAGGCTTCTGGGAGGGATGTTTTACCACGTTTAGAGAGGGCGGGAACCCTGACCTATGCCAATATGAAGGAGGCTTTATGCCTCAGGTATGGGCTCACTCCTGAACAGTACCAGCAGAAATTCAGGAACTTCAAGAAACTGGAATCTAGTACTTGGGTGGAGTGTGTGAATGCGTACACGCGTGCACTGGATGGTTGGATGAAGGGCAGCAAGGTAACTGATTTTAAGGGCTTATGCGATTTAATTAGTTGGGAGCACTTGAGTAGTCTGTGTGTTCCAGAGCTGCGCCAGCATCTTTTGGACAGTAAGCTGACTGATCCCGGTAAGCTTGCTGAAGAGGCGGACCGCTGGACCAGCACCAGGGTCCACAAGGGGATTGGAGGTACCACTACCAAAGGTGTACAGGGTCCCCCGCAGAAGGTGGGGGAGAACAAGGGTAACCACAAGGAGTTCTCTCAAGAGCCCCAAGGTAGTTCCCAGGCGAAAGGGTCTCAGTATCCCAAGGCTAAGAGGCCCTGGTCCCCTAAGGGCAAGCGGGACCACAGAGGTCCTCCTACTTGTTACTTCTGTAAAGAGGTGGGTCACATTGCCCCTAAATGCCCCAAGAAACCACCTGCACCCACTGGTGCCCCAACACCGGGTTTAGTGAGTGTAGCTTTGGGGGAGGAATTGAGTCCTTGGAATGGGGAGGAGCAAGCGGTTATGACCCTGGTCTCATTAGGAGATCAAGAGATGGTCCAGGAAGCCTCTCTGCCTGAGAATACTAAGAAGTACAGGCAGTGGGTGACCATCAATGGAAGGAGGGTGGAGGCTCTGAGAGACACCGGAGCCAGTTTGACATCTGTCAGGTGTCAGTGGGTGTCTGAAGAGCAGGTAATTCCCAAAGTACTTCACCCTGTAGTTGCAGCAGACAACTCCCTGCACCTCTGCAAGGTGGCGCTAGTTCCCTTTGAGTGGGGGGTCACAGGTTCCTTGAAGGTCGTTGTAAGTCCGTCCATGCCTGTAGACTGGGAATGACCTGGAGAGTTCCCCCTGGAAGGAGGTGGAGCGCCAGGTGCATTTGGAGATGCTGGGTCTGCCTGAGTGGGCTTGTGTGACCACTCGGTCTATGGCAGCCAGTAAAAGGGTTCAAGAGGACCTGGAGCCTGAAACAGTGGCCCAGGTGCCTGCCTTAAAGAGAAGAGGCAGGGGGCACGGGAAACCGGCCCCCAAAGTTCCCACGGTCCAGGAGGAAGCAAACCTTGAAGGGGATGCCCTAGAGCCTACGGGGGAGCCAGTAGCTGAACTGGGGGACCTACCTGAGCTGACCGAATGGCAGCAGGAGGGAGGGCCCTCCAGGGTGGAATTCTGTGAGGAGCAGAAGAAGTGCCCTTCTCTTGTAGGTTTGCGGCAACAGGCAGCACGTGATCAGTCCGGGTCACATTTGATTTACTGGGAGAATGATCTCCTATATAGCGAGCCTAAGGTTGCTGAGCCTGGGTCAGCCCGTGTGCTGGTGGTACCCCAGCGCTTCAGAGCCTTCCTACTGGGGCTGGCTCATGATGTGCCTTTAGCAGGACATTTGGGGCAGGACAAGAGCTTTGAAAGGCTTGTCACCCACTTCTACTGGCCTCAAATGCGCAAGAGTTCTGATACTCATTGAAGGACCTGTCAGACTTGCCAGGCAAGTGGTAAGAGTGGGAGGAAGCGCAATGCTCCTCTCCAACCTTTCCCTGTAGTCAGCACACCCTTTGAAAGGGTGGGCATTGACATCGTGGGGCCTCTGGATCCCAAGCCCGCCATGGGCAACAGGTTCATCCTGGTCTTGGTGGACCATGCCACCCGGTACCCAGAAAACATCCCTCTCCGGACGGTGACAGCCCCCGTGGTGGGCCGTGCACTGATGGGGATTTTCTCCCGCGTGGGATTCCCCAGAGAGGTGGTGTCCGACCGGGGTACTAATTTCATATCTAGGTATATAAAATCTCTGTTGAAGGAGTGCGGTGTAACTTATAAGTTCACCACGCCTTACCACCCTCAGGGTAACGGTCTGGTTGAGAGATTTAACCGGACCTTGAAGGGCATGATTATGGGTCTTGAGGAACCCATGAGGCGTAAGTGGGACGTCCTCTTACCATGCCTACTGTCTGCTTACAGAGAAGTGCCACAGAAGTCCTTAGGGTTCAGTCCCTTTGAGCTGCTGTATGGTCACCCGGTAAGAGGACCCTTGAGTTTGGTGAAGGAGGGCTGGGAGAAGGCTCCTAGTAAACCCCCCAGGATGTATATAGCTACATGCTGGCCTTCAGGAACAAAACTAGGCGTTTCCGGCAACTCGCTCAGGCGAATCTGGAAGCCAGCCAGGAAGAAATGAAACGGTGGTACGACCAGAATGCCACTCTGGTCGCGTTTCAACCTGGGCAAAAGGTGTGGGTGATGATCCCAGTGGAGCCCTGCGCGCTCCAGGATAAGTGGACTGTGCCTTATGAGGTGGTGGAGCGCAGGAGCAAAGTGACCTACCTGGTCGACTTACAGTCTCCTAGGAACCCTCTGATAGTTCTCTACGTGAACTGCCTCAAACTCCTCTTTGAGAGGTCTGATGTGACCATGCTCTTGGCTACCGATGACGGGGTGGAGGAGGAGAGTGACCCTCTTCCTGACCTCCTGTCAGCCAAGGAGAAGGACGGGTCAGTGGATGGGGTGAACCTCTCGCCTACCCTGACCCCAGAACAGCAGAGGGACTGCCGCCAAGCATTGGGTCAGTTCGCCTCCCTGTTCTCCCTGACCCCAGGAGTCACCCATTGGTGCGTCCATGATGTGGACACTGGAGACAGCCTGCCTGTAAAATAAAAATTTTACAGAGTGGCTGATAAGGTCAGGGCCAGCATCAAGGAGGAGGTTTCCAAGATGCTGGCGCTAGGGGTGATTGAGCCATCCAGCAGCCCCTGGGCTAGCCCAGTGGTCCTTGTGCCAAAAGCTGCTGCACCCGATGCCACCCCAGAACTTCGGTTCTGTGTGGTTTACTGTGGGCTCAATGTGGTCACCAAGACTGACGCTCACCCCATCCCCAGAGCTGATGAGCTTGTGGATCCGCTGGGAGCTGCCCGGTACCTCAGCACCTTTGACTTGACGTCTGGGTACTGGCAGATTGCCTTGACCGAGGGAGCCAAGGAGAGGTCAGCATTCTCAATGCCAGAGGGGCACTACCAGTTCAGAGTTATGCCCTTTGGGTTGAAGAACGCCCCTGCCACCTTCCAGAGACTGGTTAACCAGGTGCTGTGTGGGCTGGAGGAATTCAGCGCCGCCTACCTGGATGACATTGCGGTGTTCAGCTCCAATTGGGAGGAACATTTGCAACACCTCTGCGAAGTGTTGAAGGCCCTGCAGAGGGCAGGCCTAACTATCAAGGCAAGTAAGTGCCAGATAGGGCAGGGTTCTGTGGTGTACCTAGGACACCAGGTAGGGAGCGGCCAGGTGGCGCCCCTACAGGCAAAAATTGATACCATCCTGGCTTGGGAACCCCCAAGACCCAGACAGGCGTGAGGGCCTTTTTAGGACTCACTGGGTATTACAGACGGTTTGTGAAGGGGTATGGCACCATTGTTGCCCCCTTGACAGAACTGACTTCAAAGAGACAACCCAAGAAGGTGATCTGGACTGATGCCTGCCAGACCACTTTTGCTGCCCTGAAAACTGCCATGTGCACGGCACCCGTGCTCCAGGCGCCTGATTTCTCCAAAGAGTTTGTGGTGCAGACAGATGCTTCAGAGCATGGTGTGGGAGCAGTACACACACAATTGAACGACGAGGGCTTGGACAAACAGTAGCTTTCATTAGTAGGAGGCTACTTCCCAGGGAACAGAGGTGGAGTGCAATTGAAAGGGAAGCTTTTACTGTGGTCTGGGCGCTGAAGAAGCTGAGGCCCTACCTGTTTGGGACTCACTTCCTGGTTCAGACCGACCACAGGCCCCTCAGATGGTTGATGCAGATGAGGGGTGAGAACCCAAAACTGTTGAGGTGGTCCATCTCCCTACAGGGAATGGACTTCACGGTGGAACACCGACCTGGCACAGAACACGCCAATGCTGATGGTCTGTCCAGATTTTTCCACCTTAGTGATGAGAACTCCCATGAGGGTGGGTAGTTCTCCCCTTTTCGGCTGGAGGGGACACGTGTTAGACCTGGCATCTCTTGGCGTGGTTACCCCTGACTGTTTGCCTCTACCTCCCCTATTTTTGATGCTGTGATGGATTTCGTTTTATTGGCTTAGATGCTTTGGGCACTTTGCCACTGCTGATCAGTGTCAAAGTGCAAGTGTTCCCTGTGTAAAGTGTAATGGTAATTGGTTGTCCATAATTGGTATGTTTGCCTTACTAGTGAAGTCCCTAGTAAGGTGCACTATGTGTGCCAGGGCTGGTAATGCAAATGCTACTGGTGGGCCTGCAGCACTAATTGTGCCACCCACACAAGTAGCCCTAAAGAGAGAACTCAGGCCTGCCACTGCAGTGCCTGCGCGCAGTTTACTAAACTGCCATGTTGTCCTGACAAGTGCACCCACTTGCCAGGCCTTACCCTTCCCTTTCCATGCACATCAGACACCCCTATAGTAGGCCCAAGGTACCCCCCTGGGCAGGGTGCAGTGTTTGTGAAAGGTAGGACATGTGCTGAGGTGTGTGCCATGTCCTAACAGTGAAATACTCTCCATTTCATTTTTCACTCTTGCAAGGCCATCTTGCCCATAGGACAGAATGGGGAAGGCTGTGTAATATGTTTCCAGCCTATCTTTCCATAGGTTTAAGATGGAGAGGTGAAGTTTAGTGTGCCTGAGCTCACAATTTAATAACACATCTTTTTGTGAAGGTGGTTTTTGAATTGTGTGTTTAGAAACCACGCTTTTAGAAGTGGCTGGTTTTCTTGTTCTAACAATTCTGTGTGTCTCTGCCTGGTTGTGGATTGACTGTCTGGATCTGAATGTGATAGGATCTGGGAAATGTCTTGACCCAGGGAGGGGAGGTGAGACAGCAACAGGCTGACCTGCATCTGGAGTGTAGGGGGAGGAGTAGCCCCTGGAGGTGAAGAGGCCTGGGCTGCTGCCATAAAACAAAGGCTCCATCTCCTGCTGAGTGATTGAAGATCCAGACCCCCACTATCAAAGGAAGAAGGTGTCCCTGGCAGGGAGACACCCAGAACTGGTTTGGACAGGGGTCAGTGCCCCCTGAACACAAAGACTTCAAAGACATTTAGGGGTATAACTATGAGAGCTGAAACCCCTGGACTTAAGACTGAAATCCCTATTGAAAAAGGATTGAACCTACTTGGTGCTCAAGAGGAACCTCTGCCAAAGAAGAACAGCTGAAGAGACTGAAGAAAAGGACTGACCCTTGCTGTGTGTTCTGGGGCTGGCCTGCAGTTTGCTGGTTTGACTAAGGAGAGGACAAGGGACTTTGCTGTGTGCTGTGTCCCCCTGCTTGTGAGGACTTTGCTGTGTGCTGTATCCTGAAGTAGCGTGTCTCCAAGGGCCCGAGGAGAGCTGGCTCCCTGTTGTGGAAACTCAGGAACATAAAAGTTTCCAAGTGTGTCTCAGCGACGCTGTGTGTGTGTGCTTGTTGCAGCCTGAGACCTTCGTAAGAACTGCCCCGTGATCGTGTGCACCCGGAGTCCAAGTGAGTCTCAGCGATGCTGTGTGCATGTGCTTTGTGCAGCCTGAGACCTTCGTGAGGATTGCCCCGTGATCGGGTGCACCCGGAGTCCAAGTGAGTCTCAGCGACGCTGTGTCCGTGTGCCCTGTTGCAGCCTGAGACCTTCGTGAGAAATCGCCCCGTGACTGTGTGTCCCGGAGCAGTCTTGTTCTCTGCTTCGATCGACAGCGTGGCCAGAACTGCTGTGATCGTCATTGCCATCGGCCCGGACTGGCATCCCCAGAGGAGCTGTGGGAATTCACCGCCACCGGCCCGAGCCTGCCTTTGCCAAGGAGAGACCTCGAACCATCGTCATCGTTGGGGGTCCGAGTTCCACTGCCCAAGATCAACGAAGTCGCACCGGAGGCCCAAGCCGCAAGGAGAAGAGAGGAGTGTGAGATTGCACCCCCAGGTAACGCTCAGCAGGCGTGCGTGTGTCGCCGCCTGGGCGGGGTGCGAGCTACGAGAGAAATGCTCTCGGCCTTTCCCATCTTTGCAGCGCAAGCCCCCACTCAAGTTCGTAATGCGGCCCGTACTTGCCGAGGAGTGGTAGTACCGAGGCCGGAGTGTGGAGCTGCACTTTGTTTTCCATTGTAACAGTGTTGGGGGCATATTTTGACAGTAGCTGACCGCGAGTCAGTAAGAGTGGCATAGAGACCGTCCAGAGCACCGTGAGCGGTGCTGGACTGAATTATTTTTGCATTACGAACTGCCTGATTGTTGCATTAAGGATTGCATTATTTTTGCATTACGAACTGCCAAGATTGTTGCATTACGAATTGCATTATTTTTGCATTACGAACTGCCAGATTGTTGCATTACGAATTGCATTATTTTTGCATTACAAAGTGCCTGATTCTTGCATTACGAACTGCATAGCATTGCATCAGGACTGCATTGGATCATCGAGAATTGCTCATTAATACTGCAAGAACCTACCAGTGCGTGCTGGCCTAATAACCGGCACGGTGAAATATTACAATTACGCATATGTTGGATTTTTATCGTATGGTCTCAATGTATATCTTTTTTTATAAACATGTAATTGTTTTTTTATGAAATTCGTGTGGAGTCCATTTGTGGTGTTATCACTGTGTCACTGAGAGCGTGGATGCAAATACTTTACACATTTGCCTTAGAGATAAGCCTGGCTGCTCGTGCCAAGCTACCAGGGGGTGAGCAGGGGTTATATATAGGTGTGTCCCTCCTTACCCTGACGTAGAAGCAAGGGTCCCTAATTGGACTAAGGTACATACCTCTGCCAACTAGAGACCCCCAGGTCTAACATTGGTGGTCAGCGGTGTGGGATTGGAACGTGTATTTGCAAGTTCACTCACAGTGATTGGTGTACATCACTAGTTTAGCGCAGACCACGATGCAACCATATATTGTGTTTTGATTTTTGGTTCTGTTTTTGAGCGACCTTTAAGCCACACATCATGTCTCAGAGGAGTCAAGTAGCCAGTGAGGTTACAGAATTGGAGTTCGACATTGAGGCATTGCTTACCTACAAAGTTGATCAATTGAGGCAATTCTGCAGAGCTTTGGGATGTCCCATGAGAAGTAGCGCCAAGAAGGAGGAGCTGCAAACGGCCTTGAGGGCCTGGTGGGAAGCCAAAGGGGCTCAGGAGACAGGTGATGCTGAGGTGGATGAGGATGACCCAGGGAATGGATTTGGTCCACAGGATTTGCCGGTGGAAGGACCAGCCTCAGGGGCTGGTAGTAACCATTCAGGGAGGAGTTTTTCCCCAGAGGAGCTGGAGGAAAACCAAAGGGTCAGAGAGCATGAGTTGGAGGTTTTAAAACTTAAGGCTCAAGCAGAAGAGAAAAAACTGCTCATTGAAAGTGAAAAGCGAGCAGAGGAGAGCAAGAACGCTCTCGCCTTGGAAGAGAAGAAGATTCTCTTGGCTCATGAGTTAAGCATGAGGGAACTGGACCTTAAGGCTAAACATGCGGAGTCCAGTTCGAATGATGGCAGCACACAACCAGTGCCAGCGGGTAAGGTGTACATTCCCAAAGACTTAGTGCGAGATTGCCAAATGGGTGATGATATTTATGCGTGGTTCACGGCATATGAGATCGCACTGAGGATGAATGAGGTGCCTGAGAAGCATTGGGGGGCGGGCCTATGGAAACACTTTGAGGCTTCTGGGAGGGATGTTTTACCACGTTTAGAGAGGGCGGGAACCCTGACCTATGCCAATATGAAGGAGGCTTTATGCCTCAGGTATGGGCTCACTCCTGAACAGTACCAGCAGAAATTCAGGAACTTCAAGAAACTGGAATCTAGTACTTGGGTGGAGTGTGTGAATGCGTACACGCGTGCACTGGATGGTTGGATGAAGGGCAGCAAGGTAACTGATTTTAAGGGCTTATGCGATTTAATTAGTTGGGAGCACTTGAGTAGTCTGTGTGTTCCAGAGCTGCGCCAGCATCTTTTGGACAGTAAGCTGACTGATCCCGGTAAGCTTGCTGAAGAGGCGGACCGCTGGACCAGCACCAGGGTCCACAAGGGGATTGGAGGTACCACTACCAAAGGTGTACAGGGTCCCCCGCAGAAGGTGGGGGAGAACAAGGGTAACCACAAGGAGTTCTCTCAAGAGCCCCAAGGTAGTTCCCAGGCGAAAGGGTCTCAGTATCCCAAGGCTAAGAGGCCCTGGTCCCCTAAGGGCAAGCGGGACCACAGAGGTCCTCCTACTTGTTACTTCTGTAAAGAGGTGGGTCACATTGCCCCTAAATGCCCCAAGAAACCACCTGCACCCACTGGTGCCCCAACACCGGGTTTAGTGAGTGTAGCTTTGGGGGAGGAATTGAGTCCTTGGAATGGGGAGGAGCAAGCGGTTATGACCCTGGTCTCATTAGGAGATCAAGAGATGGTCCAGGAAGCCTCTCTGCCTGAGAATACTAAGAAGTACAGGCAGTGGGTGACCATCAATGGAAGGAGGGTGGAGGCTCTGAGAGACACCGGAGCCAGTTTGACATCTGTCAGGTGTCAGTGGGTGTCTGAAGAGCAGGTAATTCCCAAAGTACTTCACCCTGTAGTTGCAGCAGACAACTCCCTGCACCTCTGCAAGGTGGCGCTAGTTCCCTTTGAGTGGGGGGGGTCACAGGTTCCTTGAAGGTCGTTGTAAGTCCGTCCATGCCTGTAGACTGGGAATGACCTGGAGAGTTCCCCCTGGAAGGAGGTGGAGCGCCAGGTGCATTTGGAGATGCTGGGTCTGCCTGAGTGGGCTTGTGTGACCACTCGGTCTATGGCAGCCAGTAAAAGGGTTCAAGAGGACCTGGAGCCTGAAACAGTGGCCCAGGTGCCTGCCTTAAAGAGAAGAGGCAGGGGCACGGGAAACCGGCCCCCAAAGTTCCCACGGTCCAGGAGGAAGCAAACCTTGAAGGGGATGCCCTAGAGCCTACGGGGGAGCCAGTAGCTGAACTGGGGGACCTACCTGAGCTGACCGAATGGCAGCAGGAGGGAGGGCCCTCCAGGGTGGAATTCTGTGAGGAGCAGAAGAAGTGCCCTTCTCTTGTAGGTTTGCGGCAACAGGCAGCACGTGATCAGTCCGGGTCACATTTGATTTACTGGGAGAATGATCTCCTATATAGCGAGCCTAAGGTTGCTGAGCCTGGGTCAGCCCGTGTGCTGGTGGTACCCCAGCGCTTCAGAGCCTTCCTACTGGGGCTGGCTCATGATGTGCCTTTAGCAGGACATTTGGGGCAGGACAAGAGCTTTGAAAGGCTTGTCACCCACTTCTACTGGCCTCAAATGCGCAAGAGTTCTGATACTCATTGAAGGACCTGTCAGACTTGCCAGGCAAGTGGTAAGAGTGGGAGGAAGCGCAATGCTCCTCTCCAACCTTTCCCTGTAGTCAGCACACCCTTTGAAAGGGTGGGCATTGACATCGTGGGGCCTCTGGATCCCAAGCCCGCCATGGGCAACAGGTTCATCCTGGTCTTGGTGGACCATGCCACCCGGTACCCAGAAAACATCCCTCTCCGGACGGTGACAGCCCCCGTGGTGGGCCGTGCACTGATGGGGATTTTCTCCCGCGTGGGATTCCCCAGAGAGGTGGTGTCCGACCGGGGTACTAATTTCATATCTAGGTATATAAAATATCTGTTGAAGGAGTGCGGTGTAACTTATAAGTTCACCACGCCTTACCACCCTCAGGGTAACGGTCTGGTTGAGAGATTTAACCGGACCTTGAAGGGCATGATTATGGGTCTTGAGGAACCCATGAGGCGTAAGTGGGACGTCCTCTTACCATGCCTACTGTCTGCTTACAGAGAAGTGCCACAGAAGTCCTTAGGGTTCAGTCCCTTTGAGCTGCTGTATGGTCACCCGGTAAGAGGACCCTTGAGTTTGGTGAAGGAGGGCTGGGAGAAGGCTCCTAGTAAACCCCCCAGGATGTATATAGCTACATGCTGGCCTTCAGGAACAAAACTAGGCGTTTCCGGCAACTCGCTCAGGCGAATCTGGAAGCCAGCCAGGAAGAAATGAAACGGTGGTACGACCAGAATGCCACTCTGGTCGCGTTTCAACCTGGGCAAAAGGTGTGGGTGATGATCCCAGTGGAGCCCTGCGCGCTCCAGGATAAGTGGACTGTGCCTTATGAGGTGGTGGAGCGCAGGAGCAAAGTGACCTACCTGGTCGACTTACAGTCTCCTAGGAACCCTCTGATAGTTCTCTACGTGAACTGCCTCAAACTCCTCTTTGAGAGGTCTGATGTGACCATGCTCTTGGCTACCGATGACGGGGTGGAGGAGGAGAGTGACCCTCTTCCTGACCTCCTGTCAGCCAAGGAGAAGGACGGGTCAGTGGATGGGGTGAACCTCTCGCCTACCCTGACCCCAGAACAGCAGAGGGACTGCCGCCAAGCATTGGGTCAGTTCGCCTCCCTGTTCTCCCTGACCCCAGGAGTCACCCATTGGTGCGTCCATGATGTGGACACTGGAGACAGCCTGCCTGTAAAATAAAAATTTTACAGAGTGGCTGATAAGGTCAGGGCCAGCATCAAGGAGGAGGTTTCCAAGATGCTGGCGCTAGGGGTGATTGAGCCATCCAGCAGCCCCTGGGCTAGCCCAGTGGTCCTTGTGCCAAAAGCTGCTGCACCCGATGCCACCCCAGAACTTCGGTTCTGTGTGGTTTACTGTGGGCTCAATGTGGTCACCAAGACTGACGCTCACCCCATCCCCAGAGCTGATGAGCTTGTGGATCCGCTGGGAGCTGCCCGGTACCTCAGCACCTTTGACTTGACGTCTGGGTACTGGCAGATTGCCTTGACCGAGGGAGCCAAGGAGAGGTCAGCATTCTCAATGCCAGAGGGGCACTACCAGTTCAGAGTTATGCCCTTTGGGTTGAAGAACGCCCCTGCCACCTTCCAGAGACTGGTTAACCAGGTGCTGTGTGGGCTGGAGGAATTCAGCGCCGCCTACCTGGATGACATTGCGGTGTTCAGCTCCAATTGGGAGGAACATTTGCAACACCTCTGCGAAGTGTTGAAGGCCCTGCAGAGGGCAGGCCTAACTATCAAGGCAAGTAAGTGCCAGATAGGGCAGGGTTCTGTGGTGTACCTAGGACACCAGGTAGGGAGCGGCCAGGTGGCGCCCCTACAGGCAAAAATTGATACCATCCTGGCTTGGGAACCCCCAAGACCCAGACAGGCGTGAGGGCCTTTTTAGGACTCACTGGGTATTACAGACGGTTTGTGAAGGGGTATGGCACCATTGTTGCCCCCTTGACAGAACTGACTTCAAAGAGACAACCCAAGAAGGTGATCTGGACTGATGCCTGCCAGACCACTTTTGCTGCCCTGAAAACTGCCATGTGCACGGCACCCGTGCTCCAGGCGCCTGATTTCTCCAAAGAGTTTGTGGTGCAGACAGATGCTTCAGAGCATGGTGTGGGAGCAGTACACACACAATTGAACGACGAGGGCTTGGACAAACAGTAGCTTTCATTAGTAGGAGGCTACTTCCCAGGGAACAGAGGTGGAGTGCAATTGAAAGGGAAGCTTTTACTGTGGTCTGGGCGCTGAAGAAGCTGAGGCCCTACCTGTTTGGGACTCACTTCCTGGTTCAGACCGACCACAGGCCCCTCAGATGGTTGATGCAGATGAGGGGTGAGAACCCAAAACTGTTGAGGTGGTCCATCTCCCTACAGGGAATGGACTTCACGGTGGAACACCGACCTGGCACAGAACACGCCAATGCTGATGGTCTGTCCAGATTTTTCCACCTTAGTGATGAGAACTCCCATGAGGGTGGGTAGTTCTCCCCTTTTTCGGCTGGAGGGGACACGTGTTAGACCTGGCATCTCTTGGCGTGGTTACCCCTGACTGTTTGCCTCTACCTCCCCTATTTTTGATGCTGTGATGGATTTCGTTTTATTGGCTTAGATGCTTTGGGCACTTTGCCACTGCTGATCAGTGTCAAAGTGCAAGTGTTCCCTGTGTAAAGTGTAATGGTAATTGGTTGTCCATAATTGGTATGTTTGCCTTACTAGTGAAGTCCCTAGTAAGGTGCACTATGTGTGCCAGGGCTGGTAATGCAAATGCTACTGGTGGGCCTGCAGCACTAATTGTGCCACCCACACAAGTAGCCCTAAAGAGAGAACTCAGGCCTGCCACTGCAGTGCCTGCGCGCAGTTTACTAAACTGCCATGTTGTCCTGACAAGTGCACCCACTTGCCAGGCCTTACCCTTCCCTTTCCATGCACATCAGACACCCCTATAGTAGGCCCAAGGTACCCCCTGGGCAGGGTGCAGTGTTTGTGAAAGGTAGGACATGTGCTGAGGTGTGTGCCATGTCCTAACAGTGAAATACTCTCCATTTCATTTTTCACTCTTGCAAGGCCATCTTGCCCATAGGACAGAATGGGGAAGGCTGTGTAATATGTTTCCAGCCTATCTTTCCATAGGTTTAAGATGGAGAGGTGAAGTTTAGTGTGCCTGAGCTCACAATTTAATAACACATCTTTTTGTGAAGGTGGTTTTTGAATTGTGTGTTTAGAAACCACGCTTTTAGAAGTGGCTGGTTTTCTTGTTCTAACAATTCTGTGTGTCTCTGCCTGGTTGTGGATTGACTGTCTGGATCTGAATGTGATAGGATCTGGGAAATGTCTTGACCCAGGGAGGGGAGGTGAGACAGCAACAGGCTGACCTGCATCTGGAGTGTAGGGGGAGGAGTAGCCCCTGGAGGTGAAGAGGCCTGGGCTGCTGCCATAAAACAAAGGCTCCATCTCCTGCTGAGTGATTGAAGATCCAGACCCCCACTATCAAAGGAAGAAGGTGTCCCTGGCAGGGAGACACCCAGAACTGGTTTGGACAGGGGTCAGTGCCCCCTGAACACAAAGACTTCAAAGACATTTAGGGGTATAACTATGAGAGCTGAAACCCCTGGACTTAAGACTGAAATCCCTATTGAAAAAGGATTGAACCTACTTGGTGCTCAAGAGGAACCTCTGCCAAAGAAGAACAGCTGAAGAGACTGAAGAAAAGGACTGACCCTTGCTGTGTGTTCTGGGGCTGGCCTGCAGTTTGCTGGTTTGACTAAGGAGAGGACAAGGGACTTTGCTGTGTGCTGTGTCCCCCTGCTTGTGAGGACTTTGCTGTGTGCTGTATCCTGAAGTAGCGTGTCTCCAAGGGCCCGAGGAGAGCTGGCTCCCTGTTGTGGAAACTCAGGAACATAAAAGTTTCCAAGTGTGTCTCAGCGACGCTGTGTGTGTGTGCTTGTTGCAGCCTGAGACCTTCGTAAGAACTGCCCCGTGATCGTGTGCACCCGGAGTCCAAGTGAGTCTCAGCGATGCTGTGTGCATGTGCTTTGTGCAGCCTGAGACCTTCGTGAGGATTGCCCCGTGATCGGGTGCACCCGGAGTCCAAGTGAGTCTCAGCGACGCTGTGTCCGTGTGCCCTGTTGCAGCCTGAGACCTTCGTGAGAAATCGCCCCGTGACTGTGTGTCCCGGAGCAGTCTTGTTCTCTGCTTCGATCGACAGCGTGGCCAGAACTGCTGTGATCGTCATTGCCATCGGCCCGGACTGGCATCCCCAGAGGAGCTGTGGGAATTCACCGCCACCGGCCCGAGCCTGCCTTTGCCAAGGAGAGACCTCGAACCATCGTCATCGTTGGGGGTCCGAGTTCCACTGCCCAAGATCAACGAAGTCGCACCGGAGGCCCAAGCCGCAAGGAGAAGAGAGGAGTGTGAGATTGCACCCCCAGGTAACGCTCAGCAGGCGTGCGTGTGTCGCCGCCTGGGCGGGGTGCGAGCTACGAGAGAAATGCTCTCGGCCTTTCCCATCTTTGCAGCGCAAGCCCCCACTCAAGTTCGTATCGCGGCCCGTACTTGCCGAGGAGTGGTAGTACCGAGGCCGGAGTGTGGAGCTGCACTTTGTTTTCCATCGTAACAGTGTTGGGGGCATATTTTGGCAGTAGCTGACCGCGAGTCAGTAAGAGTGGCATAGAGACCGTCCAGAGCACCGTGAGCGGTGCTGGACTGCATTATTTTTGCATTACGAACTGCCTGATTGTTGCATTAAGGATTGCATTATTTTTGCATTACGAACTGCCAAGATTGTTGCATTACGAATTGCATTATTTTTGCATTACGAACTGCCAGATTGTTGCATTACGAATTGCATTATTTTTGCATTACAAAGTGCCTGATTCTTGCATTACGAACTGCATAGCATTGCATCAGGACTGCATTGGATCATCGAGAATTGCTCATTAATACTGCAAGAACCTACCAGTGTGTGCTGGCCTAATAACCGGCACGGTGAAATATTACAATTACGCATATGTTGGATTTTTATCGTATGGTCTCATTGTATATCTTTTTTTATAAACATGTAATTGTTTTTTATGAAATTCGTGTGGAGTCCATTTGTGGTGTTATCACTGTGTCACTGAGAGCGTGGATGCAAATACTTTACACATTTGCCTTGGAGATAAGCCTGGCTGCTCGTGCCAAGCTACCAGGGGGTGAGCAGGGGTTATATATAGGTGTGTCCCTCCTTACCCTGACGTAGAAGCAAGGGTCCCTAATTGGACTAAGGTACATACCTCTGCCAACTAGAGACCCCCAGGTCTAACATTGGTGGTCAGCGGTGTGGGATTGGAACGTGTATTTGCAAGTTCACTCACAGTGATTGGTGTACATCACTAGTTTAGCGCAGACCACGATGCAACCATATATTGTGTTTTGATTTTTGGTTCTGTTTTTGAGCGACCTTTAAGCCACACATCATGTCTCAGAGGAGTCAAGTAGCCAGTGAGGTTACAGAATTGGAGTTCGACATTGAGGCATTGCTTACCTACAAAGTTGATCAATTGAGGCAATTCTGCAGAGCTTTGGGATGTCCCATGAGAAGTAGCGCCAAGAAGGAGGAGCTGCAAACGGCCTTGAGGGCCTGGTGGGAAGCCAAAGGGGCTCAGGAGACAGGTGATGCTGAGGTGGATGAGGATGACCCAGGGAATGGATTTGGTCCACAGGATTTGCCGGTGGAAGGACCAGCCTCAGGGGCTGGTAGTAACCATTCAGGGAGGAGTTTTTCCCCAGAGGAGCTGGAGGAAAACCAAAGGGTCAGAGAGCATGAGTTGGAGGTTTTAAAACTTAAGGCTCAAGCAGAAGAGAAAAAACTGCTCATTGAAAGTGAAAAGCGAGCAGAGGAGAGCAAGAACGCTCTCGCCTTGGAAGAGAAGAAGATTCTCTTGGCTCATGAGTTAAGCATGAGGGAACTGGACCTTAAGGCTAAACATGCGGAGTCCAGTTCGAATGATGGCAGCACACAACCAGTGCCAGCGGGTAAGGTGTACATTCCCAAAGACTTAGTGCGAGATTGCCAAATGGGTGATGATATTTATGCGTGGTTCACGGCATATGAGATCGCACTGAGGATGAATGAGGTGCCTGAGAAGCATTGGGGGGCGGGCCTATGGAAACACTTTGAGGCTTCTGGGAGGGATGTTTTACCACGTTTAGAGAGGGCAGGAACCCTGACCTATGCCAATATGAAGGAGGTTTTATGCCTCAGGTATGGGCTCACTCCTGAACAGTCCCAGCAGAAATTCAGGAACTTCAAGAAACTGGAATCTAGTACTTGGGTGGAGTGTGTGAATGCGTACACGCGTGCACTGGATGGTTGGATGAAGGGCAGCAAGGTAACTGATTTTAAGGGCTTATGCGATTTAATTAGTTGGGAGCACTTGAGTAGTCTGTGTGTTCCAGAGCTGCGCCAGCATCTTTTGGACAGTAAGCTGACTGATCCCGGTAAGCTTGCTGAAGAGGCGGACCGCTGGACCAGCACCAGGGTCCACAAGGGGATTGGAGGTACCACTACCAAAGGTGTACAGGGTCCCCCGCAGAAGGTGGGGGAGAACAAGGGTAACCACAAGGAGTTCTCTCAAGAGCCCCAAGGTAGTTCCCAGGCGAAAGGGTCTCAGTATCCCAAGGCTAAGAGGCCCTGGTCCCCTAAGGGCAAGCGGGACCACAGAGGTCCTCCTACTTGTTACTTCTGTAAAGAGGTGGGTCACATTGCCCCTAAATGCCCCAAGAAACCACCTGCACCCACTGGTGCCCCAACACCGGGTTTAGTGAGTGTAGCTTTGGGGGAGGAATTGAGTCCTTGGAATGGGGAGGAGCAAGCGGTTATGACCCTGGTCTCATTAGGAGATCAAGAGATGGTCCAGGAAGCCTCTCTGCCTGAGAATACTAAGAAGTACAGGCAGTGGGTGACCATCAATGGAAGGAGGGTGGAGGCTCTGAGAGACACCGGAGCCAGTATGACATCTGTCAGGTGTCAGTGGGTGTCTGAAGAGCAGGTAATTCCCAAAGTACTTCACCCTGTAGTTGCAGCAGACAACTCCCTGCACCTCTGCAAGGTGGCGCTAGTTCCCTTTGAGTGGGGGGGGTCACAGGTTCCTTGAAGGTCGTTGTAAGTCCGTCCATGCCTGTAGACTGGGAATGACCTGGAGAGTTCCCCCTGGAAGGAGGTGGAGCGCCAGGTGCATTTGGAGATGCTGGGCCTGCTTGAGTGGGCTTGTGTGACCACTCGGTCTATGGCAGCCAGTAAAAGGGTTCAAGAGGACCTGGAGCCTGAAACAGTGGCCCAGGTGCTTGCCTTAAAGAGAAGAGGCAGGGGGCACGGGAAACCGGCCCCCAAAGTTCCCACGGTCCAGGAGGAAGCAAACCTTGAAGGGGATGCCCTAGAGCCTACGGGGGAGCCAGTAGCTGAACTGGGGGACCTACCTGAGCTGACCGAATGGCAGCAGGAGGGAGGGCCCTCCAGGGTGGAATTCTGTGAGGAGCAGAAGAAGTGCCCTTCTCTTGTAGGTTTGCGGCAACAGGCAGCACGTGATCAGTCCGGGTCACATTTGATTTACTGGGAGAATGATCTCCTATATAGCGAGCCTAAGGTTGCTGAGCCTGGGTCAGCCCGTGTGCTGGTGGTACCCCAGCGCTTCAGAGCCTTCCTACTGGGGCTGGCTCATGATGTGCCTTTAGCAGGACATTTGGGGCAGGACAAGAGCTTTGAAAGGCTTGTCACCCACTTCTACTGGCCTCAAATGCGCAAGAGTTCTGATACTCATTGAAGGACCTGTCAGACTTGCCAGGCAAGTGGTAAGAGTGGGAGGAAGCGCAATGCTCCTCTCCAACCTTTCCCTGTAGTCAGCACACCCTTTGAAAGGGTGGGCATTGACATCGTGGGGCCTCTGGATCCCAAGCCCACCATGGGCAACAGGTTCATCCTGGTCTTGGTGGACCATGCCACCCGGTACCCAGAAAACATCCCTCTCCGGACAGTGACAGCCCCCGTGGTGGGCCGTGCACTGATGGGGATTTTCTCCCGCGTGGGATTCCCCAGAGAGGTGGTGTCCGACCGGGGTACTAATTTCATATCTAGGTATATAAAATCTCTGTTGAAGGAGTGCGGTGTAACTTATAAGTTCACCACGCCTTACCACCCTCAGGGTAACGGTCTGGTTGAGAGATTTAACCGGACCTTGAAGGGCATGATTATGGGTCTTGAGGAACCCATGAGGCGTAAGTGGGACGTCCTCTTACCATGCCTACTGTCTGCTTACAGAGAAGTGCCACAGAAGTCCTTAGGGTTCAGTCCCTTTGAGCTGCTGTATGGTCACCCGGTAAGAGGACCCTTGAGTTTGGTGAAGGAGGGCTGGGAGAAGGCTCCTAGTAAACCCCCCAGGATGTATATAGCTACATGCTGGCCTTCAGGAACAAAACTAGGCGTTTCCGGCAACTCGCTCAGGCGAATCTGGAAGCCAGCCAGGAAGAAATGAAACGGTGGTACGACCAGAATGCCACTCTGGTCGCGTTTCAACCTGGGCAAAAGGTGTGGGTGATGATCCCAGTGGAGCCCTGCACGCTCCAGGATAAGTGGACTGTGCCTTATGAGGTGGTGGAGCGCAGGAGCAAAGTGACCTACCTGGTCGACTTACAGTCTCCTAGGAACCCTCTGATAGTTCTCTACGTGAACTGCCTCAAACTCCTCTTTGAGAGGTCTGATGGGACCATGCTCTTGGCTACCGATGACGGGGTGGAGGAGGAGAGTGACCCTCTTCCTGACCTCCTGTCAGCCAAGGAGAAGGACGGGTCAGTGGATGGGGTGAACCTCTCGCCTACCCTGACCCCAGAACAGCAGAGGGACTGCCGCCAAGCATTGGGTCAGTTCGCCTCCCTGTTCTCCCTGACCTCAGGAGTCACCCATTGGTGCGTCCATGATGTGGACACTGGAGACAGCCTGCCTGTAAAATAAAAATTTTACAGAGTGGCTGATAAGGTCAGGGCCAGCATCAAGGAGGAGGTTTCCAAGATGCTGGCGCTAGGGGTGATTGAGCCATCCAGCAGCCCCTGGGCTAGCCCAGTGGTCCTTGTGCCAAAAGCTGCTGCACCCGATGCCACCCCAGAACTTCGGTTCTGTGTGGTTTACTGTGGGCTCAATGTGGTCACCAAGACTGACGCTCACCCCATCCCCAGAGCTGATGAGCTTGTGGATCCGCTGGGAGCTGCCCGGTACCTCAGCACCTTTGACTTGACGTCTGGGTACTGGCAGATTGCCTTGACCGAGGGAGCCAAGGAGAGGTCAGCATTCTCAATGCCAGAGGGGCACTACCAGTTCAGAGTTATGCCCTTTGGGTTGAAGAACGCCCCTGCCACCTTCCAGAGACTGGTTAACCAGGTGCTGTGTGGGCTGGAGGAATTCAGCGCCGCCTACCTGGATGACATTGCGGTGTTCAGCTCCAATTGGGAGGAACATTTGCAACACCTCTGCGAAGTGTTGAAGGCCCTGCAGAGGGCAGGCCTAACTATCAAGGCAAGTAAGTGCCAGATAGGGCAGGGTTCTGTGGTGTACCTAGGACACCAGGTAGGGAGCGGCCAGGTGGCGCCCCTACAGGCAAAAATTGATACCATCCTGGCTTGGGAACCCCCAAGACCCAGACAGGCGTGAGGGCCTTTTTAGGACTCACTGGGTATTACAGACGGTTTGTGAAGGGGTATGGCACCATTGTTGCCCCCTTGACAGAACTGACTTCAAAGAGACAACCCAAGAAGGTGATCTGGACTGATGCCTGCCAGACCACTTTTGCTGCCCTGAAAACTGCCATGTGCACGGCACCCGTGCTCCAGGCGCCTGATTTCTCCAAAGAGTTTGTGGTGCAGACAGATGCTTCAGAGCATGGTGTGGGAGCAGTACACACACAATTGAACGACAAGGGCTTGGACAAACAGTAGCTTTCATTAGTAGGAGGCTACTTCCCAGGGAACAGAGGTGGAGTGCAATTGAAAGGGAAGCTTTTACTGTGGTCTGGGCGCTGAAGAAGCTGAGGCCCTACCTGTTTGGGACTCACTTCCTGGTTCAGACGACCACAGGCCCCTCAGATGGTTGATGCAGATGAGGGGTGAGAACCCAAAACTGTTGAGGTGGTCCATCTCCCTACAGGGAATGGACTTCACGGTGGAACACCGACCTGGCACAGAACACGCCAATGCTGATGGTCTGTCCAGATTTTTCCACCTTAGTGATGAGAACTCCCATGAGGGTGGGTAGTTCTCCCCTTTTTCGGCTGGAGGGGACACGTGTTAGACCTGGCATCTCTTGGCATGGTTACCCCTGACTGTTTGCCTCTACCTCCCCTATTTTTGATGCTGCGATGGATTTCGTTTTATTGGCTTAGATGCTTTGGGCACTTTGCCACTGCTGATCAGTGTCAAAGTGCAAGTGTTCCCTGTGTAAAGTGTAATGGTAATTGGTTGTCCATAATTGGTATGTTTGCCTTACTAGTGAAGTCCCTAGTAAGGTGCACTATGTGTGCCAGGGCTGGTAATGCAAATGCTACTGGTGGGCCTGCAGCACTAATTGTGCCACCCACACAAGTAGCCCTAAAGAGAGAACTCAGGCCTGCCACTGCAGTGCCTGCGCGCAGTTTACTAAACTGCCATGTTGTCCTGACAAGTGCACCCACTTGCCAGGCCTTACCCTTCCCTTTCCATGCACATCAGACACCCCTATAGTAGGCCCAAGGTACCCCCTGGGCAGGGTGCAGTGTTTGTGAAAGGTAGGACATGTGCTGAGGTGTGTGCCATGTCCTAACAGTGAAATACTCTCCATTTCATTTTTCACTCTTGCAAGGCCATCTTGCCCATAGGACAGAATGGGGAAGGCTGTGTAATATGTTTCCAGCCTATCTTTCCATAGGTTTAAGATAGAGAGGTGAAGTTTAGTGTGCCTGAGCTCACAATTTAATAACACATCTTTTTGTGAAGGTGGTTTTTGAATTGTGTGTTTAGAAACCACGCTTTTAGAAGTGGCTGGTTTTCTTGTTCTAACAATTCTGTGTGTCTCTGCCTGGTTGTGGATTGACTGTCTGGATCTGAATGTGATAGGATCTGGGAAATGTCTTGACCCAGGGATGGGAGGTGAGACAGCAACAGGCTGACCTGCATCTGGAGTGTAGGGGGGAGGAGTAGCCCCTGGAGGTGAAGAGGCCTGGGCTGCTGCCATAAAACAAAGGCTCCATCTCCTGCTGAGTGATTGAAGATCCAGACCCCCACTATCAAAGGAAGAAGGTGTCCCTGGCAGGGAGACACCCAGAACTGGTTTGGACAGGGGTCAGTGCCCCCTGAACACAAAGACTTCAAAGACATTTAGGGGTATAACTATGAGAGCTGAAACCCCTGGACTTAAGACTGAAATCCCTATTGAAAAAGGATTGAACCTACTTGGTGCTCAAGAGGAACCTCTGCCAAAGAAGAACAGCTGAAGAGACTGAAGAAAAGGACTGACCCTTGCTGTGTGTTCTGGGGCTGGCCTGCAGTTTGCTGGTTTGACTAAGGAGAGGACAAGGGACTTTGCTGTGTGCTGTGTCCCCCTGCTTGTGAGGACTTTGCTGTGTGCTGTATCCTGAAGTAGCGTGTCTCCAAAGGCCCGAGGAGAGCTGGCTCACTGTTGTGGAAACTCAGGAACATAAAAGTTTCCAAGTGTGTCTCAGCGACGCTGTGTGTGTGTGCTTGTTGCAGCCTGAGACCTTCGTAAGAACTGCCCCGTGATCGTGTGCACCCGGAGTCCAAGTGAGTCTCAGCGATGCTGTGTGCATGTGCTTTGTGCAGCCTGAGACCTTCGTGAGGATTGCCCCATGATCGGGTGCACCCGGAGTCCAAGTGAGTCTCAGCGACGCTGTGTGCGTGTGCTTCGTGCAGCCTGAGACCTTCGTAAGGATTGCCCTGTGATCTTGTGCACCCGGAGTCCAAGTGAGTCTCAGCGACGCTGTGTGCGTGTGCTTTGTGCAGCCTAAGACCTTCGTGAGGATTGCCCCGTGATCGTGTGTACCCGGAGTTCAAGTGAGTCTCAGCGACGCTGTGTGCGTGTGCCCTGTTGCAGCCTGAGACCTTCGTGAGAAATTGCCCCGTGACTGTGTGTCCCGGAGCAGCCTTGTTCTCTTCTGCGATCAACAGCATGGCCAGAACTACTGTGATCGTCATTGCCATCGGCCCGGACTGGCATCCCCAGAGGAGCTGTGGGAATTCACCGCCACCGGCCCGAGCCTGCCTTTGCCAAGGTGAGACCTCGAACCATCGTCATCGTTGGGGGTCCGAGTTCCACTGCCCAAGATCAACGAAGTCGCACCGGAGGCCCAAGCCGCAAGGCGAAGAGAGGAGAGGGAGATTGCACCCCCCAGGTAACGCTCAGCGAGCGTGCGTGTGTCGCCGCCTGGGGCAGGGTGCGAGCTACGAGAGAAATGCTCTCGGCCTTTCCCATCTTTGCAGCGCAAGCCCCCGCTCAAGTTCGTATCGCGGCCCGTACTTGCCGAGGAGTGGCAGTACCGAGGCCGGAGTGTGGAGCTGCACTTTGTTTTCCATCGTAACAGTGTTGGGCGGCATATTTTGGCAGTAGCTGACCGCGAGTCAGTAACAGTGGCATAGAGACCGTCCAGAGCACCGTGAGCGGTGCCGGACTGCATTATTTTTGCATTACGAACTGCCTGATTGTTGCATTAAGGATTGCATTATTTTTGCATTACGAACAGCCTGATTGTTGCATTACGAACTGTATTATTTTTGCATTACGAACTGCCTGAGTGTTGCATTACGAATTGCATTATTTTTATATTACAAAGTGCCTGATTCTTGCATTAAGAAACTGCATAGCATTGCATTAGGACTGCATTGGATCATCGAGAATTGCTCATTAATACTGCAAGAACCTACCAGTGCGTGCTGGCCTAATAACCGGCACGGTGAAATACTACAATTACGCATCTGTTGGATTTTTATCGTATGGTCTCATCGTATATCTTTTTTTATAAACATATAATTGTTTTTTTATGAAACTCGTGTGGAGTCCATTTGTGGTGTTATCACTGTGTCACTGAGAGCGTGGTTGCAAATACTTTACACATTTGCCTTGGAGATAAGCCTGGCTGCTCATGCCAAGCTACCAGGGGGTGAGCAGGGGTTATCTAAAGGTGTGTCCCTCCTGACCCTGACGTAGAAGCAAAGGTCCCTATTTGGACTAAGGTACATACCTCAGCCAACTAGAGACCCCCAGGTCTAACACTCAGGAAGATCTTTCAAATGACTTCCCACGAACTCTTACAGAACGGTCACTCAAGCCTTCTTTACTAGCAATCTGGACTACTGCAACACACTCTATGGTGGAATCAATGCTCAACTGACCAGAAGAATCCAAATCACACTAAACTCAGCAGTCAGGCTCAACGTCCCACCCCGCACTCACATCACCCCGCACGTCAAAAAGCTCACTGGCTCCTAATCCACAAATGAACACTCTCCAAACTCCCCATGGATACATACAAAGCCTCACACAACATTTGTCCCACGTCTCTTAACAACCACATAAACATCAACAAACCTACCAGAAACCTCCTACTCGCACACACACCTTGTATACCCATAGCCAGATCTATCTGTTGTGCCATCTCCTACCTCCCTCCTAAAGCCTGGAATTGCCTGCCCCTGCAAGTCAGAGCCTCTTCCTCAGCTCTTGAGTTCTGCAAGAAACTGAATACCTGGCTTGTCACCTAGCTCTGGCCCTAGCTTGGCCATACAGTCCCCTCGGTCTAGGTCCACTCTCTCCACGCAGTTTTTATTTTCTCGTGCCTGCCTGTTCCTTTCGCCGCTGCTCCCCCTGCGGCCCCTCCCCCCTGGAATTCCCCACTGGAATTCCCCCGCTCCCGCCTCCCAGCCTCTCCTCCCTCCCACCTCCCCTACTTAATGGCGGCCGCTGTGCGGTTGCGCAGTGGACGCGCGCAGCGAGCACGCCGCCGGCGCGGCAAAGGCAAGCCCGTCTGCGCCCGTCCGCGACCAGACCGCAGCCAGCGCCAGGAACCCTGGACCTCCCACTAACCATCGCTACGACACCACCACCCTCCTCGCACTCAACCCTGGAAGACTTAGACAATGCCAACAGACCTCGCCGAACACGACCCACGGCCTGTTCTCCTGCCTCCACTGCCGCCAGACCCTCACCCCGGCCTCCAACACCGCCGACGCCAGCACCAGCGACACCCTAAAATGCATCCTCCTCAACGTACGCTCCGTACACAAACACGCCATGGAAATCTGGAACCTACTAGACTCTCTCTCGCCCGACATCGCCTTCTTCACAGAGACCTGGACCAACGCATCCTCCGCCCCCGACATCAGCACCGCCATCCCAGACGGTTACAAGATCCAGAGGAAAGACCGCCCCAACCACCCAGGAGGGGGCCTCACCATCGCCCACAAGAGCACCCTCCGCCTCACCACCTCCAGCGAAACCTTCCCCTCTGCCGAACACCTGCACTTCCAGATCCAGACCACCCCCAAAGCCACATTCCGAGGAACCCTCATCTACAGACCCCCGGGCCCCGAACACTCTTCGCCACCACCATCACCGACTTCATCGCACCCCACACCTTCATCGCAACAAACTACATACTCATTGGAGACCTGAACTTCCACCTCGACAGCCCCAGCAACCCCAACTCCACTATCCTTCGTGACAACCTCGCCAGCATCGGACTTAAACAACTCATCAACACACCGACCCACAGAACAGGACACACCCTCGACCCCATCTTCGCAGCAGGAAACAGCGTCCAATTCAGCCACACAATGCAGCCGCCATGGACCGACCACCACTGCGTACTACTTCGCCATCAACAAACCCAAGGCACCCAAACCAGCCCCACGCCCACCTCGAAGGAATTGGAGCAAGGTTACCGATGAGCAACTTAACTCCACCCTCACCCGAGACAACCACACCTGGGCACCTGATGCAAACGACACAGCCAGAGAACTCCACACCTGGATCTCCAACTGCGCAGACGAGCTCGTCCCGCTACGCAACCCCGACAGACAACGCCCCAGGAAAGCCGCCTAGTTCACCACCGCTCTCCAAGAAGCCAGACGCACCTGCAGACGCCTGGAAAAACACCAAGACAACCGAAAACCACACCACCTACAAGGACACCATGACGGACTACCACAACCAGATCAGAGATACCAAGAGGAACTTCATCCACAACAAAATCCTGGCCAACTCCACCAACTCCAAGGAACTTTTCAGTGTCATTCAAGAATTCACCAACCCAAGCAGCGAAGCCACAGACATCACCCCATCCCAAGACCTCTGTAACAAGCTTGGAACCTATTTCCACCTCAAGATCAAAAACCTCTACGACAACTTCATCGACCATCCACCAGGCGCCACAGACGGCCCCCCGCCCCCCAGAAACACCAGCCAGCCCACCATCTCCAACTGGACACCGATCACGGCCGAAGACACCGCCTTGACCATGAAAAGCATCCACTTGGGGGCCCCCACCGACCCCTGCCCCCCTCACATCTACCACAGATCCGCGGCCACCATCGCACCCGAACTACAATGCACCATCAGCACCACCTTCAAAACAGGCACCTTCCCAGATGACTGGAAGCGCGCAGAAGTCAGACCCCTGCTCAAGAAGCCCACAGCTGACCCCACCGACCTCAAGAACTATCGGCCCATCTCGCACCTCCCCTTCGCAGCCAAAGTTGCAGAGAAAACAGTCAACAGGAAACTGACACGATTCATTGAAGAGAACGCCGTCCTCGACCCGTCCCAATCCGGATTCCGAAGCAACCACAGCACAGAGACCGCCCTACTCGCCGCCACAGACAAGATCCGCACCCTCCTGGACCAAGGCCACTCCGCAGCCCTCATCCTACTCGACCTATCAGCGGCCTTCGACACCGTCTCCCACCGCACACTAGTCGCCAGACTACACGACGCAGGCATACAAGGAACAGCCCTGGACTGGATCCGATCATTCCAAACCGGAAGAAGCCAAAGGATCAGACTCCCACCCTTCCTCTCCGAACCCACAAAAATCACCTCCGGAGTCCCACAGGGTTCATCACTGAGCCCCACCCTCTTCAACATCTACATGGCCCCCCTCGCAGCCATCGTCCGACAACACGGCCTCAACATCGCATCCTCTCCCTCACCAAAGACCCCACCACTGCCAAACTCAACTTCCAGAAAGGAATGCAAGACGTCGCAGTCTGGATGACCAACAGCTGCCTGAAGCTCAACGCTGAGAAGACAGAAGTCCTCGTCCTCTGTACCACCCCTTCTGCATGGGACAGCACCTGGTGGCCGACTGCCCTCGGAAGCCCACCTACCCCCTCAGACCACGCCAAGAACCTCACCATGAACCAACAGGTCAACGCCGTCACCTCCAGCTGCTTCAACACCCTCCGCATCCTCCGCAAGACCTTCAAGTGGATCCCCCCTGAGTCAAGGAAGACAGTCACCCACGCACTCATTACCAGCAGACTTGACTATGGAAACGCACTCTACGCCGGCATCAACAAGTCCCTACTCCGCAAACTCCAGACAATACAGAACACCGCCGCTAGACTCGTCCTCGGCATCTCCCGACACGAACACATCAGCCAACACCTACGAAGTATCCACTGGCTCCCCGTGGAGAAAAGAGTCACTTTCAAAATCCTCACTCACGCCTACAAATGCCTACACAACAATGGACCCAAATACCTCAACGACAGAATCAACTTCCACGTACCTAAAAGAAACCTCCGATCTTCCAACCTCGCACTGGCCGAAACCCCGCGCATCCACAGAGCCAGAGCAGGCGGAAGATCCTCCTCTCACATTGCAGCCAAGACCTGGAACGAGCTACCGGCAGACATCAGACGCGCCCCCTCCCTGAACACCTTCAGGAAGACCCTCAAGACCTGGCTCTTCGGCTAAACAGATCTGCGGACCCCCCCCCCCCAGCGCCTTGAGACCCTCACGGGTGAGTAGCGCACTTACAATTCCCTGATTGATTGATTGATACAGGACCTGCTTTAGTACCAGGATAACCTCCTGGGTGAGTTGAGCGCTGTAAAAATGTCATTAACAAGTACTTTTATGGTACACATCACATACATATTTCTAAATAAAAACAAAATAAAGTGATTTGATTAGTAAACAAATGTTTTTTGTTTCTTCAGAGAATCACCAGAAGATGAAGACATTAATTTAGAAAATGTTATTGCAGAATTGGGCCGCTATTTAAGTTTAAATAAAAAATCTGTTCCCTTAATGTCAAAAAAGAGTGTCATTTTCCACACTGCTATTAGTGCCTTTGCCACCCAGTAGTTGGTCTTTCTGTGGAACACTGTGTGCGCCATACCTGTCCTTCTCCACTCTGGCTTCTAGTGCTCATTGATGTAGCTGACTCAACAACAGAAACACTGGCCACACCTGATCCCTATTCAGTTTTTCCAAATGGTTGTACTTCCCTAATTCCTGAATTAGCAGTTTACTTTTCCAGTTAGCTTTTGTTTTTGGGCAAGGCTCTTTGCAAAATCACCAGTGTGTTGTACTAACTCCATCTGCATGTTAGTAGTTCTACCACACATAGTTGAGGTTGCTGGAGCCAACCTTTGAAGAAAACACCCAAATGCTTGGTGATAATTTTTCATGTGTCTCTGTAGACGCCTGTGTGCTGCAAAGTTTTGAGGTGTTTGTGTGGTCATATCCTGTACAGCCACTGTTAGTTCTTCAAAGCCTAATCTAATGCCTGCATTGCCTTCAGCAATGGTTCTGTCATATTTTGCTACCTATCTGATCATTCAGAGGTAGGCCTGTGCTGCTTTCTTTGAATTTTCAACACAGATTGATCCAATCCATGGAATTGTGCTGGAGTAGGGAAGACTTCCTGGACTTCTTTAATGTTGGACCTCACAGTAGGCCTTAAAGCCTTAATTTCTGTTTCTAAAATAGGAAGCGATGGTGTTGGTTGAAACAGAGATACTGCAAAGGAGGCAATAGGTGTAGCTGGGTCTCCTATGGCAGGAATGGTACTTTGCCTGTTGGGTGGACTTTCAGTCTCTGTAGTAACATTAATTGCTGTATGTTTGAAAATGGGTTTTGGGTTGAGGGGGTGTGAGTCGTTGTCAATCAACAACCACAATCTTTGTCAGGGTGAACCACAAAAAGTCACTAAATTAACCTGTAATTAACCCTCTTGTAGCTTGGCACAAAAGGAGTCAGATTTAACTTAGAGCCACAGTGTAAAGTATTTATGCAGCACTTAAACAGTAATAAAGTGAAAACACAACACAAGAAAAATCCTAGACTAATGTAGAAAAATAGAGAAAAAATCAAAAAAGTATTTGACACCAAAATGGGAAAATTGTAATCAGTAGAACCGCAGTTATGAATTGTTAGTTATAATGAAAAATAACACCTAAAAGATCAAAGTGCCAACCGCGGGTCTACTCGCATGAGACTGGGGCAAAGTCAAAAGTTATGGCCAACCGCGATGGAGCACAGTTCGAATACCCAAAGTGGATTGGGCCCAGTCTCCACTTTCGTTCGGATTTAGAATAATTTTTATCCAAAAATGTCTGGCAAGGTGGCAAGGCAGCCGGAGATGTTTGAGGAGGCTTTATCGATGGGGAGTCGCTGGACGAAGTTGCAGCAAAGATTTCTACGTTTGGGTCATAGGCCCTGATTCCGACTTTGGTGGTCTTGCAGTGGGCCGCCATACCAGCGCTGTGTTGTGTGTCTGCCAAAACCCTCTGCTGCCTACTCACCAGATTAGGAGATTTCTTCTGGTCTGACAGTCCTGCAGTGGCGGTCCCAAAGGCGGTGCCTTTTAAAGGCTCGTATATGAGCCCTAGAAAGGTAGCGCCAAGAGACCACCACAGCGCATTTCAGCACGGCATAGAATTTAAGTCCATGAAGTGCTGGAACTAGGGGTCCATGCATGCAGGGGGCATACCATGTGCATACATCCCCTGGCCCGAGGCAACAGGTTTCCTAACTGCCACACTTTTCATGGGGGGGCTCACCTCCACAAAAATTGTGGCGGTGACGAAACTTGTAATATGCTTGGTGGTGCCGCTGTGAGCTACCTCTCCCATAGGATAACATTGGGCTATTCTATTACATTATATAAGCGATTACTTTTGTTTGGGAGAAGGTAGAAATGTCATGTTTTGTGTCTAAGGTAATGTAATTTAAAATCCTCTTTGATGTGAAAGCCAGATTTTAAGTCACAAATCTGAAGATGCCATTTTTAGAAAGTTGGCATTTACTTGTCCTAACCATGTGCTACCTGTGGACAGTTTTCTGGATCACATGATTAGGTATAGTTGTAGGTGTAGATACCTATTCTGTACATAGCTATATGACAAAGTACGTGTTCCCAAACAACAGCTGCATTTGTGTGTTTTGTCTAGCTGCTGAGGCCTGACCAGAAGAAAATAACAAGGGGCATTGTTGTTTGACCTTTGACCGGCCAGAATCTCCACCACCAGGCCGGAATGTCCACCACCGGGCCGGAATCTCCACCACCGGGCTGGAATCTCCACCACAGGGCCGGAATCTCCACCACCGGGCCGGAATCTCCAGCCCGAGTGCGGACATAAAGTTAGTATGAGTAAGTGAATTCTGTGAATACCAAAATGAGTAAGTGCATTCTGTGAATACCAAAATGAGTAAGTACCTTCTGTGAATACCAAAATGAGTAAGTGCCTTCTGTGAATACCAAAATGGTAGTAAGTTTAGGATTTTGTAGTAAGTTAGTTCTGTGAATCGGGCCCAGAGATTTTACATTGTTTTCTTTATTTCTACATCCACCCATATACTCCAGAACTCTCACCTTCAGAGGAGGTGTTAGATGACTCTTTCCTCTCTATCCCAAAGATTAACAATACGTCAGTCGAGCTTTCCTCATTAGAAAAGGACATCTCAGCTGCTACACTTACAGCTGCTCTTACCAAATTGCCTAATAATAAGGCTCCTGGCCCTGAAGGATTTTCTGTGGAATTCTAGTCTAAATTCTCTAGGATACTTATTCCCAAGCTATTATTACTTTTCCAACATTTTCTTTCCATAGATATGGTGCAGGGCTCTTTCCTGGAAGCTATGCTTTGTCTAATCCAAAAAAGACAAGGATTTAAATCTTTGTTACAAACCTTTTTTGCTCATTAATACAGACAGTAAGATCTTTGTGAAGCCTTTGGCTCTACCTATCAACTTCTTCATTCCTGATCTCACTAGTCTGGAACAATCGGACTTCTTGAAAATTATCCAATCAGCCGCCAAATGCATTTCCCCTGTTGTTTCCATAACTCTTGATGCTGAGAAAGCATTCAATCATGTTAATCATGTTAATTGGGATTTGTTGCTTAGAGCATTGAAATGGTATGGTTTTGGCTAGAAACTTTCAAAATATATTGGCTTACTCTATTCTCTGTCCTGTGACCTCCATTTTTGTCAATCTCCAACAATCCTCATATTTTGAATTATATAGAGGCAGTCGTCAAGATTGTCCACTTTCTCCATTACTGTTCATTTTGTCTCTGGGATATTTTTAGAAAAAAATATGTAGGTCAGGTAATTTTTCAGGTTTCAAACATAAAAGTATCTAGGTTATATTCACTGTATATGTTGATGACATCCTCCTTTTTTTCTTCAATCCACATCATACTAATTCTTGAATTTCCTTAATTTATTAAGGGAATATTAGTCGGTCCCAAGATATAAATGAAACATTGACAAATCTGAAGTTCTCGCTCTAAATAAATATTGCACTAAAGCTATGTTTCAGGACTCCAGCTTTACTTGGACTCCTACAAACATCAAATGTTTAGGTTTTAGATATTCTCTCTCATTATGCGACACCATTCTGATTAATATTGCTACTGTTAAACAAAAAATACTTTCCTTATATGAACAATGGTCCCCTTTATCATGGTGGGGAAAGTTGGACACCATTAAGATGATGATGTTACTTATCAATATTTTGTATTACATATCAATGCTCCCAGTGAAACTTCCTTAGTCTTTCTTTCAATCCCTAAATTGTTCAGTGATAGAATGTAATCAATTAATCAATCAATTAGACTTTATTCGGTTTCATGTAATGAAACTTAAAAGCACAAGATAAAAAATTTGATACATACAATCCACACGGGGACATACCCAGTTTAACCTTAATATATACAAATAAGAAATATATGGTTACCAAAGCTCCACAAACACACAGATGATGCCTGATAAACAAATCACTCTAGATGATTCAGTGGGACCTTGCGCATGATCAGGTAGTTAGTTATACAGGCTGGTAGAGCAAGGTAAAGTGCATCGTGCCACGGGTAATCTCGGGGGTCAGGCTAGTTAGTCACAGCTCGCCCTAAGCCTAATCGTGGATTTTAAAAAGTTAAGCACATAAAAAACAGTGTTACCCGTCAACATTTGTAAAAAAATAAAAGCGGGCCGTACTTGCCTAAAATTGGCTTTTTTCAAGATAAGAATTCAAAAAGATTTTCTGGGGGTATCATAAAATGGGCAAAACATCGTAAAATGAACCATGTCCTGTGGAGATTTTCCATCGCAACTACAGGTCGACAGGATTTGTCCCTTGTTCTGACCCCTGGGATGGGCAAGAAGGAGGTGGAAAAGATTGAACCGGAACCTAGCCAATGAAAACGGTCATATGAGATTATGAACCCCAGTAAGTACGGCTCTACCATCTGGGTGGTCCTTAACGTGATGAAGCGACGTACACTGGGCTTCAATAGCTCCGTCTCCTCCCTTGCCACAGTCTGGTGCTCAAAGAAGGCCATCTTAATAAGGGCCAGATCTATCTTATTTGTCGCATCGGGACTGGAAAAAAGGTCTCCTCTTCCCACGCTCGTAAGACTCTTTTCAACATAACTGAGCCACGGTACCCTGGATGCCTAATCGAGAGCTAGACAAACTTTTAGGATCACTTTATTTAAGGAGGTCCCCTTCTCAACCCAAATTGTTAGCCAGAGAGACACAGGGGCGAAATGCTATCAAGTCAGAAACATAGGACATGCCTAGCTCCTCATGAGCAGTGAACGAGGGAGTACCCTGAGGGATGGATTAAAGCCATCTCAAAAATTTGTTTTCCGCAATTTGAAGATCATCTGTGGTGGTGTACCCCCAAATTTCCCTGCTGTAGAAGGCCTTAGAGATGCTATTGGCCCTGTAGAGCTTCAAAAGTGCCCCCACCGGTCTTTTCCCTAGTCTAGAGGCAAAGTTAAAAATGGCTGCGGTCTCCCAGGTAACGTCATTTTTCTTGCGGGTGAGTTGGGCCCCTGAACTCATTTTGTCATCTAATAATACCCCCAGATAGAAGAACACGCTCGACTTTGGAATTCAGGTAAGCCCAACCCTAAAAGTGTATGGCCAAAATACAACCCTGACGGACGCCACCCTGGACAGAGCGTGATACATTCAGGCTGGCCGAGTATCGCACAGTCACCTTAGTGTCTCGGTGGAGGTCTTGTAAGAAGAAGACTATATCCCTGTCCACCCCAGGGAAAGAAGGATCTGCCACAACTTTCCTCTGTTCACACAATCAAATGCAGAAGAGAGGTCCATGAAGGCCAGGAAGATGGTACCAGAACGGGCTACCGTATACTTATTCAATAACATAAAAGGGTTTAGGCATTGGTCTATCGTGGAGTGGCCGGAACGGAAGCCATATTGGGCATCTGACATGGTGTTATTGTCTTGAGCCCAAGAGGATACCTGCCCAGCAGGATCTGTCCAACCACTTTACCCACTGAGTCCAACAAAGATATAGGCCTGTAACAAAGAGTGCTGTCCCTGTTCACCTTTTTAAAAACCTGGACAGTAATGGAGGTAGCCCAAGAGGCCGGAGAGCTGGACCTTGCAGCCGCATTAATAACAGAGGTGAGCAAGGATGCCCAAAACTCCAAATCGTACAGGTAAAGATCGGGAGGGATTCCATCTTGTCCAAGGGCCTTATTGCATGTCATAACGGCAATTCTTTGCCTCACTTCTTCCTCCGTAACTGACAGGGCTGTATTTTCCATTCCCCCCCTCCGCGAGTAAAAACTGAGACAAAGAGCACTCGAACATACCCTCAAAATGGCTGACCCACTCATTGTCTGCGATATGTGCATCCAGGACATTTGCAGTCTCTACTCCCAAGAAAGGGCTTTTGATAATGCGCCAAAACTTGGCGCTTCACTGGATGGTTGAGGCTTCCATGAGCTTACCCCAAGCTTCCTCCTTCAGTGCCTCCTTACGCTTGCTGAGAGCTATCTTATATTCCTTTCTTTGGGTTTTGACTAGAGCGCCATCCCTGGGGATCGCATGCTGCACTTTCCTGTGCCTCATAGCAGCAAGCGAGCATTCTGGGTTAAAACATCTAGGTGCCCTTACTTGTTGGCTTTTTGGGGCAGGGACCATTAGTAGCTCAGTGATAGAATGAGAGATAGATTCGAAGGCGCGGATGATGGTCTCGTCCAGCTGTGACTCTGCGTCCCGACAAATCTGAATCTCGTTCTGACATTTGTCCCGGAGGGTCTCAAGGAAGAAGCCATGGATAATCTGCACCCACTTAAGCCTTCTACCTCCATCTGTAGGCCGTAGTACTTCTCCTCCATCACCCCAACTCTTCAAACCCAATATAGGCCAGCTGGCTTTCATCGCTATGGTTACTGGCTATAATAGAAAAGTCAGAAATCATGTAAAAAAGAGGGGTGGAAACTAAAATAAAATCAATAGAGGAGGGTTCCCGACCTAGCCCTTTGAAGGTGGGGATTAAGTTCCTCTGATCGGGGTCCGATTTACCCATAACTGATAGCACGTCCAGATCACAAACTAGGGAGTCTAGTTTGTCCCCCTGTCCACTATGTTCGAAGTGCGTGTCAGCAGCGCGAGGACAGAGGGAAACCCCAATAGCCCCAAAACCCTGCGATCTTAATTCCACACAAGGATGAACATTAAAATCACCGAGCAAAACGATGTTACAAGTGGGGCAGGGGGGAAGCATTAAAATTGGTTTTGAAAGTGCCCAGTCATGTTATGTTGCAAACCTTGGGGAGGGATGATGTAGCCTTATAAAAGTTCAAAAGCAGTAAACTGCAAGGCCCTAGAGAAAATAGCAAGGCCTGCAGGCATGGATTATCAGTGTTCAAGTCCGCAATGCCACCTCTTATCTTGAGTGAGACAAAGACTGCAAGGCCCCCCTTAGGTCGTCCAGCCCTTGAGGGGGTTGCCGTTACATTAAACGACTTGTACCCTTCCAGAAAGAAGGAGTTGTCATTGGCCCAGGTCTCCTGCAGGCAAATAATGTCATACTTTTGAATAAAGCAATGCCACTCCGGATCTGCAAACTTACTGGCCAAGCCGGCTATATTACAAGAGATGAGGTTACAAGAGTTAATGTCTTTGGTGTGGCTGCTTAGATTGCATTGGACCGGCTGATGCATGGGGACCGGTTGTAAGGAAGGGGCCTTGGGGATCATAGACACTGACCCTTCGAGTCAATCCCAGTTTTCAAGGAGCCCCAGTGGTGCAAATGTGTTAAATAGTGGAACAGGTGAAGGAACCTGGGGCCACTTGTGAAGATCCGGGCTGAGTGGTCTCCTGGTGTGCCAGGGGTTAGGATGTGGAGACAGGGGTGGAGGTCTGTAAAAATAGCCCAAGGGAAGGGCCATAATAGAGGTGAAAGGGCCCGTGCTGTTACGAAGGATGGCTGCATGAAGAATTGTCTCTGCCAGGTGTGGCCAGTTAAAGTTGATAAGTATGCAGTCGCCGCCGCTACTCTTTTTGGATCCTTCTATCCAGGCCACCCTCCGAACCATGATCATGTTCCTCTCCACTCTAAAGCCCAAGGTTGTGTTACTATTAAGCCAATGAAGGACTTTGTTTTTTTACTGGTGGAAATTCTCGGTGACGCCCTGCTTTAACACTGGTACATTGCCCAGAACCACAACATATGGTGTTGCTTCTGGCGGTAGCTGAATGATGATGTTTGGGCCCTGGAGCTGTAATCCTGGTCCGCCAGTAGCAGGGATGGAGGCTTCCCCGCCTCCAAGCCCCATACTAGGGGTCAAGTCACTCCAGCGACTGGCCTCTGGCCTGATGGAAACTAGAGGACATGCCCCCACCTGTGTTCCATCCGTAGGGAGTAGGTGCGGGCCGGTGCGAGGTGAGGGGACGGTCGGGGGCATAATGCTCCTGGAATGTGTAATTTAGGCATTTTGGGCCTCCCCTGTTTTAGTTGATGAAGCAGGCTGGCTTGGGCCCTTGTGGGCGTTACTAGTCAGTGGAACAGCATCACTAAACCTGGCTGTGGAATTGGTGGTCTTAATTAATTGGGACCAGTTGGAAAATTCCCCCTCGATAGATAGCAGGCGTTGCTTGATTGGTTCTAGTTTACAGTCCAAACCGTCAAGTAGGGAGCCCACACAAGATTCCAGTATGGCAGCCAGCTCATCTTTCGATTGGGGTACTGCTTCCTGGGTGATGGAAGTCAAGGTGTCCACTCTAACGTATTTTGCCCTGGCCCCTGGGGTGGAACACTTATGCTTAGTCCCAGATCCAGACCCCCTCGGGACTGCCCCTCCTGGGCGTCTGCTCTGGTTATTACTTGATTAAGGACAGACACCCCACGACCTAACATGGGCACTGGGATTGACTATACCCTGCCGGTCCTCCCCTCGGCAATCTGAATTTTGTCTCTCCTGATTTCGCTTGGGCCTTGAACAAGGTGGTCGAGGGGGGATAGGGGAGTGTCTGCCAACTCCACCAACTCTGGGGTGCTCCGTGAGAGAGCCCATCCACTTGCGGGGCTAGAGGCATGTGGGTACAGTTGGTTCACCATTGAACATGAGAACCAACATGCCAGCAGCCCGATTTCCTTTTCAAGGACCCCCGACGCTCGCTGTAGGAAGCAGTCCACAGTCATGATAGACGGTGCTGCATGGATTACAGCAGCTGTCTTGTGTTTCCCCATAATGCCCAACTATGTGAGAAAGATACTTGTGATGATGGAGCAGCACAACACCACTGTAAGAGCCCCTCTGGTTGAGTGTCCCTGGGCTTGTCTAAATACCCTCGAAGAGAGTTCGATTAAGAGGAGATGGGGGGGGGTCAATTTGCTGAGAATGTGCGCTGCCGTGCCTGGTGTAAAAAGGGGGGAATACCGGAGACCTTTTTGATCCTCTTCCCCTCTACCCCACAAACTACCCAGGACTGTCCAGAGGCCACGCTGAAGGAAGTGGTGGTGGTACCCCTGTAGGCCTTAACTTTTAGAAAGAAACCGACCATAGGTACATCAAGGACCTTTCTTGCTGCTCGCTGCTAGTCTTCACGGCAGCTCTGGGATGTAGGCAGGTAGAGGTGGAGGGGAGGCCCCCAGAAAGCAGATCCAAGAGGGGGGCCCAGCCCAGCCTCCTCCGGACTCTGACGGGTGCGGACGGGCCCACCCTTTGCCCAGGCTTTGCCCGGGCGTGGCCCGCACGCGTCTTGCACATTGGTAGTCCAGCGGCGCTTAGGAGCGCAAGCGGCGTGGGCGTGTCTGCAGGCTCCTCCTGTGGCCCACCGTGGTTCTGGGACACCGAGTCCCCAGCGACGGCAAAGGGAGGCAAGGCAAAACAGCAGTGATTATCGCATTAAATAGAATGTATGTGGAATAATCAAAAAACCCTCATCTCATTACATAAGCTTCAACAACTCAAAGTTCTTGGTGGGATCCATTTTCCTAATTTTAAGAAATATCACTTGGCTTTTACTCTTAAAAAGATTTGGACTTCTTTGTTGGATGATTTCATTTCCACCCCTACCATTCGGCAAAGATAAGAACATTCCCTATTAACTCCATTTTCCTTTCATAATCTGGTTCCCATCTCACAACCTCCTAAATCTTTTTCTTCACCTATTGCTACTTTTTCTGTGTCCTTAGCAAAATCTCTTGTTGCACGTTTCTTTACAGATCTTGAAAACTTTCAGATGTCTCCTACTTGGTATAGCAAACATATTAAAATAAATAATAGAGTCCTAACCAGGAAAGATTGGCTACATAAAGGTATTGTCACAGTGGGTCAGTTGCTTTCTTGCCCTACACTCCAAGACACATATAGTTTACACAAATCCTTTTTTTCAAGATATGAGTGGTTTAAAGATATACTGCTAGAATCCATTCTATCTTTTCAAACCTCAAATCACAATCAGCATAATATCTAATCTACCTTTTACTTTTGTGTTATAATAACAGCCTCATTGATCTACAAAATTTTTTTTTTTCTCCAGAGTTTTACATAGCGCAAACTTGACCCAAAGGTATCGGGTATCAGTTCACTTTACATGAGCACCAGTTGCTTACACAAGGACTCATTCAATTTTGTTGGGCACGGGGAGATTAAGTGATTTGCCCAGAATTACAGGAGGTTGAGCGTTATTGCTGAGACTCGAACCCGGTTCCCCAGATTTGAGATCGACCGCCCTAGCCGTTAGGTTACATCCTCTCCCCAATATTGCAATTAATCCCAATAATTCTACTGATAGATCAAAAACTATAATAGAGTTACAAAGGTAAACCAATTTAGAACAGGTTTTTTTTGTTCAATTATGGCGTAAACTTTAGTTTAAAATTCACTTCACCTCTCACTCTGCCATCACGACAGAGACACTATTTTTCTATTATAAGAGAGTATTACTTACCTCCTTTTCTCTTTACAAGTTTAAATTATCTGCACAGAATAAATGCTGGTCCTGTACAGAGGAAGAGAACAGTGGCGGGCGGCACAGGTAAGAGTGGTGAGCGGGGCAAGGACGGGGCAAGGACGGGGCGGGGAGGGGGAAGTCGAGATACAACGGGGTAAGTTAAATTAAATAAAAAAATTATAAAACCACTTACCTTGCGCTCGGCGATGTGGCGAGCGCAAGGTAAGTAGTTTTATTTTTTTTAAATTTCATTTAACTTATCCCGTCATATGTTGATTTACCCAACCCCCACACTGCCCCGCCCCACCACTCTTTCCTGTACCGGCAGCGACTAGAAAACAATTATCTTTTAGACTTGTTTTTTGACTGTCCAGTCAGTTGATTCTGATTTCAAGTTTGGGTTAAACTAGCTGCTATTTGTTCGATTGCACTACTGTATAATAAGCTTCATATTTTTCTTATTGGTTCTTCTCAAACATCCAAAATAACGCTATGGTTGGAACATTTATTTCATCAAGCTGGAAAGATGCTGATGAGGTTACCTTTGTTAGATGGTACAATATGCTCTGTCACCATCACAGATTGAATAGAGTAAAAATACATTCAATTAAAGAGACTTATTACGGTTGTGTTGGTGCACATTTAGGCTGCCTAGCAGCACACACAAACCTTTGAACCACATTGGAAAGGCGTGTGCATGATGTCGAGAGGTTTTGCACTAGAACAAAAAACTACACTCAGACATACGTTAAAACTTTTCCCATTGTGTATGAGTGCTGTACTGTGCCGGACACATGCAAATTTTGAAATGTTTGGCGAAAAACAGCTGTTCTCATACCTTGGGCCTAAACATCATAGTGGATCTGCCAGTTTTGCTATGCATAAGCAGATTTTATTGGATTCTTTATTGGCATAATGCAAATCTATGCCAGCAAACCAAATGTAGATCAAGCAGTTTTAAACATATTTAAATAACAAACAATACACACGATTGATTTTAGGTTAAAGTAAAAGAATACAACTGTTAGCAATGATTGTATGCATATCCAATATGCCTAACTCTAAAACAGGTGTTACTAAAAACACTTTTAATACCAGAAGAAGGGAATATGGACATGAAGTTAAAAGTAGCCACATGTGCCTGACTACTCCAGCGTGACTAATATAAGTCCAGAAATATCCCCATGACATCTTGTGCCTTTCCTGTGTTCTACTGCACCAAATATTAGGTTTTCCATAGAAGCTGACCGTGAAAGTTTTTCAATTCATGAAAAGACATCTATGCTCTTCTTGCAGTTCCAGTGAGAGAGGATTCCTTTTTTCAGTGGTCTATTCATAATGTTGATTTCCTGTTCTCTTGTGTATTCCATGGATTTCATGACAATTAGGTGAGTTTTGTTTCATTTTGTTCTTTGTTAACATTTCAGAAGTCATTTAGACCCTGGTGGACGGGCCATAAATCCGATAGGGCAGCCAAGGCTCATCTCCACCAGCCTAACTGTGAAATTCACTTCATAGTTTAAGTTCTTTATCACAGTTTCACTGAAAGGGCTCCTGCTGACCAGATTGAAACACTTTTGGAGATTATATCATGCTGGGGAGCCACCATGCCATATGGTCCGCTCATCATTGTTTTTGAATTACAGAACCAAACCCCAAAACAGGATGTTTTCCCAACAAGAGGGTTTATGAGCCGATTTACATGGATGACCCACTTCCACAAGTTGTCTAAATAAGCCCCTTTGTGGTTTCAACAAATTCTTATCCAATCCTTCTTGGAGTCTGATTATTACGATGTAGTTGTATTTAATTAGTTTTCTTCTATAAGTGAGATTACTTATTTAAAATATTATTGCAAAGTTGACTGGAAATTTATTCTAAATAAGCAAATTTTATTGATTAGTAGTTTGATTTCCATGACTCAATTCCATGAATAATTGAATCTTTGTCAAAATACAGGATAAGTGCTTCTCTCTTTTGTACTGAAAAACCAAGCTTTCATTTATGGTATCTTTCTCTGGAAATATTATTTCCTTATTTATGAAGATAAATTGGAAGTGTCAACTTTCACTGCACCTAAAGGGGCCAATTGTATTTCTAACATCATTGGAGCTACATGACACGTTTCCACACATTGACTGATCAAAATTACTGGGGGTTGCCGAGGTGCTCTGTTGTCTGAAGACACTATGGGGCCTATTACGATCTCGGTCGGAAAGCCACCGACCTGAGGTTGGAGGCTTTCCGACCGAGATTGTCGGTTTTAATTCCTACCGCCTAGACAATCTAGGTGGTCGGAATCGAAACCGGCCGGTCATTCCGGCTGCCTTCCGGCAAGCTCAAAGAGCCCGTCGGGCAGTCGGAGACCGGCCCATAATCCCAATGGACGGCGTTTCCGCCGTTGGGACAACGATGCTCGGTTTCCCACAGGTTTTCCATGCCAGGCTTTACAAGATGGAAAGCCTGCCGGAAAGCGAGTTTGGGGGCCCCTAGCAGGGACCCCTTCTCTTTGCAGCCTCTGGTTATGGTGTCCCCCTGTTGATCCCTGCACCGTGTGGCAGGCACCTTGAGGTGCCTACTATGAGGTGCAGGGATGAACACAACCTCCCATTTCTCTATAGGAGCTTGTGCTCCGGCCGGGTTACGGCCATAGCACAAGCTCCCATAGGGAAATGTGAGTATGCGACCGCACCACATGCAGTCGCATCATCATTAGGTGGTCAGGACCGCCGACTGGAGGTCAGTCGGTCCCAATTCTGTGATGATGTTAGTCGGAGGCAACTCCGACCGTCATCATAATCAGCCCCTTATATTTAGAGGTCCTGCTTTTTAGCTTTGCCTCCGTATTAAGGAAGGGTTTATTTCTCCGGTATGAGTTAAACACTTTGCTGATCTAATACTACTCCTTACTAAACAATGGGTTCATACATTCTCATCACAACTTCAGATGTTTCACCTGGCATGAGGTTTTTCAAGGCTGTACGTTGTTTCTTTTTTTCGAGTTATCACAAAAGACTCCTACTCAGTGACTAATCCTGGTCAGAGTGTTCCATTTGGATGACTATCCAGGAATGCGATAGCAATGTCTATATAAACTGGCAGGTAAGGAAGGCCTTGCTTTCTACATGCCTTTCTACAACCCTCATTCTGGGGTCCATGGAAGTGATATGTCTTCACTGATTTATTCATAAAGTTTTTTTTTTTTACTTGGACTTCCTCTGTTTGACATTTTTACCTTCTGGAGTTGTAAATAAATGTGCGGGTATACACACTTCGCTGGTTTTTTAGCTGGTTATTTTAGCAGCATGTGTTCAGTGGTTTACAGCAATTCCACTAGAAGAAAACCCCTCCTGAAAGTATTTCTTTGTCTATCCAACTTGGGGGCATATTATCAAGCGGCAGCGATAATTATCGCTGGCCGCTCTTAGCGTGAGGATTTTTATCGCCGGCTATCGCTGGAAATTATCGCCATGCTAGCGCTGTATTAACAACGCATAGCGCAATGGTGATAATTATTCCAGCGATAGCGGTGTTTTCCATGGAACATCGCTGGTTTTCCAGCGATGTTCCATGGAAAACGGCGATATCCTTGATGATAGGGCCTGTGGTCTTAGCCACACAATCCACCCCCATGTTAGGTATGCCTTAGTCAGGAATTTAACAGACGTTAAATTCCTGCGTTAAGGCATACTTAACGCGATTTCAAATATCGCTACCCCTCCTTGATAATATCGCGAAGCTGCCTTCGCGATATTATCCCATGTTGTTTTCACAGCCACGCCTCCTTTGCATCTCATTATCGATGCAAGGCGAGGCGTGTGAAAAACGGGCCTTAACTCAAGGAATCACGCGCTAGCGTGTCCTTGATGATAATGCAATAAAATTATCGCCGCTTTTCGCCCGAAAACGGACGCTAAAGCGGCGATAATTTTATCGCGGCCCCTTGATAATATGCCCCTTGGGTTCCCCACATACCTTTATTTAGCGCTGGAAACTGGAGCTAGTTAGTTGGCAGTCAGAAGATATTGCATCTTTCTCTGGAAGAAATTCAGAAAAAGCAGGATGCCGCAGAAGAAAGGCACAAACCTCATTAAGCTGAAGTTTTGAAGCAACTTGCCGAAAAGGGGAACACGAGAAAGAAGTACATCAGAAAGCAACAGGACAAAGCAACGTCTTCAGCAAGATGGCAATAAAAACAACTGTGAGGCATAAATGAAAGCTAAATTTAAATATTTGTGAGAATAGAATAGGAAACGGGAAGAAATTCAAAAAAGGAAGGAAATCAAAGTTTACAAGAACTGAGTCTCAAGCTGGACAATTCAACCTAAAAAAAATGCGTTAGCAATGTCTATATAAACTGGCAGGTAAGGAAGGTCTTGCTTTCTACATGCCTTTCTACAACCCTCATTCTGGGGTCCATGGAAGTGATATGTCTTCACTGATTTATTCATAAAGTTGTTTTTTTTTACTTGGACTTCCTCTGTTTGACATTTTTACCTTCTGGAGTTGTAAATAAATGTGCGGGTATACACACTTCGCTGGTTTTTTAGCTGGTTATTTTAGCAGCATGTGTTCAGTGGTTTACAGCAATTCCACTAGAAGAAAACCCCTCCTGAAAGTATTTCTTTGTCTATCCAACTTGGGGGCATATTATCAAGCGGCAGCGATAATTATCGCTGGCCGCTCTTAGCGTGAGGATTTTTATCGCCGGCTATCGCTGGAAATTATCGCCATGCTAGCGCTGTATTAACAACGCATAGCGCAATGGCGATAATTATTCCAGCGATAGCGGTGTTTTCCATGGAACATCGCTGGTTTTCCAGCGATGTTCCATGGAAAACGGCGATATCCTTGATGATAGGGCCTGTGGTCTTAGCCACACAATCCACCCCCATGTTAGGTATGCCTTAGTCAGGAATTTAACAGACGTTAAATTCCTGCGTTAAAGCATACTTAACGCGATTTCAAATATCGCTACCCCTCCTTGATAATATCGCGAAGCTGCCTTCGCGATATTATCCCATGTTGTTTTCACAGCCACGCCTCCTTTGCATCTCATTATCGATGCAAGGCGAGGCATGTGAAAAACGGGCCTTAACTCAAGGAATCACGCGCTAGCGTGTCCTTGATGATAATGCAATAAAATTATCGCCGCTTTTCGCCCGAAAACGGACGCTAAAGCGGCGATAATTTTATCGCGGCCCCTTGATAATATGCCCCTTGGGTTCCCCACATACCTTTATTTAGCGCTGGAAACTGGAGCTAGTTAGTTGGCAGTCAGAAGATATTGCATCTTTCTCTGGAAGAAATTCAGAAAAAGCAGGATGCCGCAGAAGAAAGGCACAAACCTCATTAAGCTGAAGTTTTGAAGCAACTTGCCGAAAAGGGGAACACGAGAAAGAAGTACATCAGAAAGCAACAGGACAAAGCAACGTCTTCAGCAAGATGGCAATAAAAACAACTGTGAGGCATAAATGAAAGCTAAATTTAAATATTTGTGAGAATAGAATAGGAAACGGGAAGAAATTCAAAAAGGAAGGAAATCAAAGTTTACAAGAACTGAGTCTCAAGCTGGACAATTCAACCTAAAAAAAGACTTTCATTACTTCTCCTTTATTTACTTTTCAGCCAGTATTTCTTCCTGTTAGAGGCTGTAATGTAGGGCTTGTAGTACAAACTGCTCTTGAGATTTAGCAGGAGTCGTTTTATTCTGAAACGTTCTTATGGCCTTGTTGATGTAGGTATTGTTTTATTCATGTTACTTTTTCGACTTATCTATTTAGTACCATCTTGGAACACTGGCAACGCTGTAGAATATGTTTAAAAGGAATAGTGTTTTGTTGGTCATAAATCTGTTACATGTCAGTTTACAAGATGGTATTGTAATTTTGTGCATTTACATATTACAAAATGGACATTTCGTGGTTCAAAAAAGACCTCTATATGATGGTAATTCTTCATTTTATACTATTTTTCAACTTCTGAGAGGAATGTGGTGCTTCCAAGAGAGTGAAGATCTCAGTTTGTTCTCTGTATTACCGTTTTCATGAGTACTGTAATGAAGAAAAGAAACAAACTGATAATAAAGCTTTTCCTTACCAATGATTTTATTATGCTAATACATTTTTTACCAATGTTGTTTCCAATCTAACATAATTGTGCAACTGCAGGCAATGCCACTTTGCTACACACCAGAGCATAAACATATTAAGCAAGCTAATTTAGGAGCTGAAGTAAAATGATAGAAACATCAGATAGTACAGAATAAGGAAGTTTACTTCCTGCTCTTAAAGAAACTCAAAGCCTTTATCAAACAGAACAAAATGATGTTTTGAGACTGTGTGGTAAATAAGGTTAAATAATCTTCTTTCAAGGCTTTTGTGTTGTCCTCCTCTGCTTTAAATCCCACAAATTATGACACCAAACTTCTACCACCCATTCTCCAAACAGTTTATAAAGTGACTGTGCTAATACAGTCCACGTTTCCTCAGTTTTCAAAAACAGGAAATTAATCACAAAATATATAAACAGTAAAGTGACAATGTTGGAACAGCACTGAGATATATCCAACAATTGATATTTTAAGCACTGAGCACCAAAGACAGATCAAGGAATATTTAACACAATAAAATGACAGTGCAAATACAATACATATATGAACGATCAGATTACCTATTACCTATTTTATAGCAATAGGAAAACAGTGCAAAGAGGGCCGAATGTTCGCCAGATAACTGACGATATAAAGTGACAGTGCTAGAAGCAAAAAAGTGCAATCTCCCTTTCCATCCCAAAAACTTGATGAGAAACCAAACCCGATATCAAAACAGTAAAGTGACAGCGCATATACAGTACATTATACATTTGAGCTGGCTAATTACAGACTGAATGCCAGCCGTAAATAAAGTGCCAGTGCAAGAGCCAAAATGCCATCAAAGTATTACTACGGTGCTAAGTGGAATCTGAATCCAATTCTCCTGAACCACATCTTCCACAAAAGATACCCCCAAATCTTTTTTTAGTGTTGTATATTGTTCACCTGGGTGTAATACCAGTATTCCTCATCTAGTTTTCCTCATCTTACTTAACCACTCCTCAAATTTGGGCTTCACAGGGGACTTCCAGTGACAGGTGATAATAGACAAAGCCACCAGACTCGAGATATAAATAAATTGAGCACATTATGTCTCGAGCTGTGAGGGGATGTAAGGCCAAACAGAACTGTGCTTAGTAAAGGTTTAATCTCACATCCTACCTTTAGTGATATATAATAAAAAGATCTGTGACCAAAATTCAGATAAACGTATGTCCCCAATCTCCCACTCCTTTACATCTAGGGCATTTTCTGGTGGATGGGTGAAACATTTTGTTAAGCCTCTCCGGGAAGTAATAGAGCATCCACGCATTAAAAAACATCGGGGCCTATTCGCAATAACCGGCGATAATTATCGCTAAGCGCAGTTAGCGCTAGGAAAATTATCGCCGGCTATCGCAGGTTTCTATCGCGGAGATAGCGTGCTATCAGCAACGCTTATCTCCAAAGCGATAGAAACCCTGGAGAACAGTGTGAATATCGCTTGAAAACAAGCGATATTCGCACTGTGACCAGTGTTATCTTGCTAATAGGGCGAGGGGATTTAGCCATGTAATCCACCTCCCATTGGATTACATGGCTAAGTCAGGTTTGGACCAGGCGTTAACAAACCAGCGCTAAACGTGTTTAGCGCTGGTTCGTTAATCACCTCCCCTGCCTCGCTAATAGGCGATAGCGACCTTAGCGACTGTTTCCAGTCGCTTTTAGGTTGGGAACGCCTACTTTGCATGCCATTAGCGATAAATATCGCTGGCATGCAAAGCGGCACCCAACCCGGTCGCTATCGCCTAGAAGCTGTCGCTAACAGCAGTTAGCGACAGCTTGCTAATAGGGCGATTGAATTATCGCCGCTTTAGCGGGAAAAGTCCCGCTAAAGCGGCGATAATCACGTTGATAATATGCCCCATCATTCTATGGAAGTTTGCCTGCCGCAACAATAAAAAGTCATACTCAAAGTAATTCGACCTATTATCTCCATCGATCTCTGGGGCATATTTACAAGGGCTTTATCTCCGCTTTTTTAGCTTACAAAGCCAAAAAAGCGGAGATAAAACCAGCGCCCTATTTACAAGAGGGTGCTAACATGCATAATTGCATGTTAGCACCCTTTTTCACAACGCCTCACTTTGCATCTCCAATGAGATGCAAAGTGGGCGTTACTGGGCGTACCCAAGATGGGCTACCTTGCAAATATCGCTGATGTTTACATCGCGATATTTACAAGGCAGCCCACATGATTTTAGCACACATTAGATTTTGGCGAAAAGGCCGTTTTCGCCAAAACCTAACGTCTGCTAAAATCCTGACTTAGCCATCCCTAACATAGGGGTGGATTATGCTGATACGACCCTGTGGGTCGTATCAGCAGGTTATCGCCCTTTGCAGGGAACATCGCTGGAAAACCAGCGATGTTCCCTGCAAAGGGCGATATCCTCGCTATCTCTGGAATTTTTATCGCCCTGGAGTAACACGTTGTTAATAACGCGCTACCAGGGCGATAAATACCAGAGATAGCCTGCGATAATATAATTATCGCTAAGCACGGCCAGCGATAATTATCGCTGGCCGTTGTTAATATGCCCCTCTATCTCTGTACCTTCCCTCCATTTCGTCCAAATATTAGAGGTAACTGTGGAGCTGTCCAGCCAAAGTTCCTTATACCAAAAACTAAGGGAATATTTCACATTTTGAGGCCTAAAACATTTCCTAACCAACCCTGCTAAGAGGGAGACCTCAAATGAAGAGAGATTGCTAAGAACAAAGGCCATTTGTAAGAAAAAATAAGAGATGCATCTTATGTAGTATTACAAGAGCAAATCTCTGCCACCGACTTTACTATATTCTAAAAAGTCTCTGGGGCATATTAGCAAGACCCACGTTAAAATTATCGCCGTTTTAGCGGCAGGAAACTGCCGCTAAAACGGCGATAATGGGCTTGCTAATATGCGTTATGGAATTCCAATAGAAGCCCAGGTTAGATGTGCAGGACATCTAACCTGGGCTTCTATTGAATTCTATAACGCATATTAGCAAGCCCATTATCGCCGCTTTAGCGGCAGTTTCCTGCCGCTAAAACGGCGATAATTTTATCGCCGGTCTTGCTAATATGCCCCTGAATCTTTTCCTACTTCTAAATAGCCATTGATGAAAGACAGGGGGAAAATAGGAACAACATGCCAAGGGGGTTTCGGCGTGAATCATTGGTATTTTAAATTTGTGAATAAATTGTCGCAGTGCAGCCCTAATGTTTAGCAAGGTCTTTTAAAGCACACTTTTTTTGGTATCTTGGGTTCATTAATGGCTCTCGGCAAACTAGCTATACTTTAGCGACCACGCATATATGAAATTAAAAAACTGTTGAATTGAGACCACTGCATAGAAAAAATGGTGCAGCTGTACCGCAAAGGAAGCAAGACAACAGGTCCTAAGACAAGGGAATGCCAAGCCGCCCTCCGTCTTGGGCAGTTGGAGTATTTTTAAGCTGACTCTAGGAAATTTATTGACCGATATAAAGGGTGTAAAGCTGCTTTCCAACTTGTACAAGAAACCTGCCTCCAGCTTGCAGGGGACATCTATCAAAAGAACTAATATGAGAGGTAGGACTGACATCTTTATTTGCTACATCTGACCGATAGTTGAAATAGGGAGAGATTAACAAAGAAGAGAGAATGGATTTTAGATAAAAATGGGGCGAAATTTAAGCAATAGCTATGTAGGACAGAATCAGAATAGAATATCCCTAAATATCTTTTGGGATGTAAATTATAATTATGCCTGATATCCGGTGGTAACACCTCAATTGGGGTATTGAACAACAGTTATTTGGTCTTGAATGCATTAATTTTAGTTCCCCCCAGCCTTGTATAGCTCCGGATTGCTTGCAGAGCTGTCTCGATATTCTTCCTTTTCTGAGAGCAAATACATGGCTGATTGGATGTTTTAAGAGGGCTGCAGCTACGCTACTTAGCTCTGGGAGGTGCACTTCCTGTAAGAACTTATCCACCAGGGCTGAATCCCATATTCCCATTTCCCCCTTATAGAGAGAGTAAGAATAATAAAAAAATGTTTGCCCAATCTTTCCATTGTCCCTTTCTATTTCTCTTTTACCGGGGTCGTTAATACTAGTGATTAGATTTTGATTCGTTTTTTCATTGCCATCCAGGCCAGGAAGTGACCCATTTTATCACACTCCTCATACACCCGACAATTGCTAGCCCGATGTTAGAAATGGGGGTCTCTAGTTGGCAAAGGTTTCTTACTGTGACCCTGGTGTTCTTGCCGGCGTGGCGCCCAGATGCGATGAGTGAGGAACGGGGATGCGTCAGTTCTCTATGCTGCGGCGGCGACGACACTGCGTTGTTCTCTCCAGCTGCGGACCCATGATGCCTGCATCGGAATCGGTGCGGTGATCTCGGACTTCAGAGATCAGTGCACGGGATTCAGCGAGTAGGGTTTTCTCGAGCCGCGGCAGGCACTGGGTCAATTTCTTCGGCGATGCATCGGAAACAGGTGCGGATGCATCGCGCTTCTCAAAGTTGTGTTTCTTTTCCAGCTACCAGCGGCAAACAGCCTCCAGAGGTCCAAAACAGCAGCAGGCACCTCTTAGCAGGTCAAAACTCCCAGCAAGGAAGTTCAGGGGAGCTGGTGGTGAAGTCTTTGTGTCCCTGAGACTTAAGAACAGGAGGCAAGCTCTATTTCAAGCCCTTGGAGATCTTCCTCAAGCAGGGGACGCAGCACACAACAAAGTCCTTGTCCTTTCCTTGGCAGAATCAGCCACTGCAGGCCAACCCCAGACAGCAAACTGCAAAGGGGCATTACTCCTTATCAGTTTCTCCAGCTCTTCTCCTTGGCAAGGATTCCTCTTGATTCCCAGAAGTGTTCTAAAAGTCTGGGCCCCTCTTTTTATAATTCAAAATCCTTTGTTCTCTGTGGCAGAGAAGCTCTTTGCCCAGCCAAAACCAGTTCTGTCCTTTCTGGTGCAGCCTCCTGGCAGGAGGTGGAGACAGTATTGTCTAAGGCAGACCAGGCCCATTCAGGTGTGAAAGAAATCTCCTCCCCCTATTCTGAATGCAGCCCAGGTCTATTCAGCCCAGCCCTGACTCACCCTGGAAAGGCAGGGCACATCTTAACCCCCCAAGAGGCTGTCTGAACAGAATGCACATCCCCTGCCCCTGTCACTCCAAAGCCAGACAGTCAATACACAACCTAGCAAAGGCACACTGGATGGTTAGGCAAGAAAATACCTACTTTCTAAAAGTGGTATTTTCAAACCCAGAATGTAAAAATCACCCTCACTAAAAGATGCATCTTAACATTCTGAGTTCAGGCATATCAAACTTTATTTTCCTATCTTGTTCCTACGGGCAGTACTACTCATAAGATGTTATGAGCAAACTCCCCATTCTATCCTATAAGACAAATAGCCTTAAAATAGTGAAAAACGAAATTGGCAGTATTTCACTATCAGGACATGCCACACATCAGGGCATGTCCCACCTTTCACATACACTGCACCCTGCCCACAGGAGTACCTTGGGCCTACCTTAGGGGTGACTGACATGTAAGAAAAGGGAAGGTTAGGGCCTGGCAAATGGGTGCACTTGCCAGGTCGTCATGGCAGTACTAGACTGCACGCAGGCACCGTGATGACAGGCCTGAGATTCTGTTGCAAAGTGGCTTGTGTGGGTGGCACAATCAGTGCTGCGAGCCCACTAGCAGCATTTGGTTTACAGGACTTTGGCACACACAGTGCACTTAACAGTAAACCAAATAAACCAATCATGGAAACACCAATCCACAATAACAATTTACAAAGGGAGCACTTGCACTTTGGCTCTGATCAGCAGTGGTAAAGTGCCCAACGCATCTAGACCAGCAAAACAAAATCCATCACACTGTGAAAATACAGGAGGCAAAGGCAAAAAATGCAGGGGAAGCCCACTCCAAGACTGCCAGGTCTAACACCCGACTATCTCTGTTGACAGGGACTGGTCATAACATTCCTGGATAACAATGTCTTGTCCATAACCCAACTCGTGGTTGCGTAATAATGGGAATTTTAAGATGATCACCGAATGGTCTGAGAAGACCACAGCGTGATATAGGGAAGTAATATTTGGGAAAGACAGGGGGCTAGAAATAAATCTATCTGTGAAGCAAACCTATATTTCTTACGGTAACAGGAATACACTCTGGCTGTTGGATTTAGTTTACGCCATACATCTTGGACCACCTGCCTAGAACAGAGATCATTGAAAGCCCTTTCTATATTTTTCTTATGTTGTCCACGATTTGGGTTGGGGGAATCGAGCCCTGATGCTGTGAGATAGTTAAAATCACCCTCTATTATAGGTATCTCATGAAGATTGCATAGCTCCCATGACATAAAGAGGCGTGATGTTATTGTGAATAGGGCAGTAGAAAGAATAACTATTATTTATCACATTGCAGACTACAGTGGGAACTAAAACCCAGAAATACCCATCATCCAATACAGGGGAAAGGCATCTAACCTGCGCTTTACGACTGATCACCACCACTGTCCCTCTGTGGGCTGAATCTGCAGATGAAAATAAGCACTGGCTAACCCTGGGATAGAGGAATTTATTGCCTTCCTTCCCCCAAACAAAGTGCATCTCTTGAGAATGACAGAGGGATCATACTGCAGCAAACTCAAGAAAACAGTGTTACTTCTGTTATGTATCCCATTCACGCTATGGCAAACTATAGTAAAATCAATTCAACGTTATCCATATATATATTCTATTCCACTCAAACTCAATTTAACTGTTTGGCCCTGTTAACAATTCCAGACCATGCTTATCTACTGTCCCCAAGCAAATGTTTCCCCCATGCAGTGACCCCACCAAAACTAAACATCATGCCACTTCCTGTAGCAGCACATCCAATTGAAAAAAACACAATTTTTAGAAATAGACCACCCTCCCTCACCTCCCGGTCCCCCCACTGTGACCCCTGAGACCCAACCTGGACCCATCTAGCCTTATGGTTATGTGACATGGTTCCTCACCCCACTCACCACCCCACTGCCACTCCTACAAATAGAAAAACTAGAATTAAATTATGATGTACAGATTGCCAAGTTTATGTACTCTCTGATATTGTCTTCAGGAGCTTCTGAACCTTTTCAACAATGGTAAGTAGACTGAACCAACCATTATACAGAATGTTCAACATGGCCAGATGGATGATAGTAGCCGGAGCCCCCGCCTGGCGGAATGCTGGGAACAGAGCTTGAAATCCTTTCTCCTGTGGGCCTAATCCACGGTCATATCTGGGAAAATTTGAATCAAAAACCATTGTCCACGTCGATCACTTTCCCCTGTATTGCCTTTCTTAGGACCCTCTCTTAAACCCAGAGGTCACCGAAATTAATAAAAAATGTGCCAGGATATTTCGAGTTGGCCGGAGCTTGAGCAGGCATGCAATGCGCATGTGCAATTGTTAGATACTGCGGATAATCAGGGAGGACGGATATCTTAATCAAGTAATTCACAAAGGTTATTAGGCCTTCATCATCTTTCTTATGATCCAGAATGCCTCTGATTCTACGGTCAGACCTTCGTGGGTGGTTTTCCATCTCCTCCTGCTTTATTTTTAGGGCCACTAGCTGTTTCATGATCTGCTGCATTGACCCTGAAACCTGGATCAATTTATCCTCGCAATTGGAAATGTGCTGCTCTATCATTGCCATCTTGTTGAGAGCTTGTGAAACTTTCCCCTCAAGGTTCAACAACCAATTAGTGACCTGCTTAGTGATTACTTATTGCATATTTTTTAATGATTTTATCTCATCGAGGATCTCACATAGAATGGCTTGAAGAGCTGGGGGAAAATTTGATACTTTCGATTCTTCAGCTAATGTGGAATCCCCCCTTTGGTTTGAGTGACCTAAATCCACGATCAAGATTTGAAGTCTCATCCATGGAGATGGGTCTGAGCCTCATGGTTTGCTTACCCAATTAGAGTATCAAAGCATAAAGGTGCAAGAGGCGTTGGCTCCAAGCCGGAACCCAGGTCCAGCACAGATGTATTGCTCAAAGTACTGGGCTTATTGCCACTGAGAAAAAGGGGGAAAACTCTAAAGCCTTGCTACTTATGGGGACTCAATTGGATTTTGCGATCATCCGGGCCCAGTGAACTTTTATTGGGATCAATGAGTAGTCACCCCATCCTCCTCGCCTGTCATGAGTTTTGAATACATCCTCTCTGGTTTGTAATGCCCCCTCCTCAATATTCTCCACAGGTAGCCCTCTCCCACATGTGCCGCCATTTGTGCCCTGATGAGTTGCGGGCTATGGATCATACCAGTATTTGGCCTGGCTAGGAATTGTGGAAAATCCCTACTTGTGCTAAATCCAGAGTCCTGGAAAAGATGATCCATCTTCGGGAGAGAGGGGCACCAGGGGCGATCAGCTTCCCTACAGGAGGGGAATGAGCCAAATGCGCTGCTTCGGCTCCTGGTTTGCCGACCGTCGAGGCTTGCAAATCCCCGCAAAACCCCACAGTCAGGCTGGAACAGCAAAACTAACCCGATGCAGAGGCTCATCTCAGAGTACCAAGCCCTCCGTCTCCTGAAAACACTTGCCACGTATTATGGCCCCAGTGCGCAGATATCAGAGCAGCCACTACCTGCTTCCTAAGCCTGACCATTAAGCATCGGTCCCGTTTCATGAACTGGTACCTCTCAGTCAGAGTGGCGGCGTCTGGGGGTGTGACATACTAAGGAGATCACCTACATGTTATACCTCACCAGGGTATGGCAGTAACAGTCAGCCTCTGCTAGAACACAAGGAGAATCTCTAATTTATGAGTATCAGTCCAGATTCTAAAGAGAATGCTAGTTTCCCTCCTGCAATATTTAGAAAACCATCTGTGCCTGTCTACCATACAATCTGGGCTTTGGTCCAGACATGAGACTGAAATTGCCCTCTTGCGATTGATTTCACTGTCTGGATGGTAGGCGAAAAGGTGACCTGTCTTTTTTTTAACGCTAGACCTCTCTGTAGATTTTGATACAACATTATCCTCCTAGATAGGTTGGCACTTGCATATTGGCTGGCTCATGGGCTGGCTGTGGCATGATTTTAGTCATTCTTGGCAGACATGAGTTAGAGATATAACTTACGTTCTTTCACATCTAAGGACGTCTCCCCATCTGATGGTGTCACCAGAGCTCTTCCCTTTCCCCTACTCTTTCTAAGACATACCTACATCTCTGTATAACAATTTTCATAATCAGTGTATATTCACCCCTTTCTATGCCGGTTACACACATGCATGTGTTAGATTTTTCTGCTACATTTCGACTCTGACAGGCTCTGTGCAGTCGCGGCTCCTGGAAGGAGTGCTACGGGGCCAAATGGCGATGCGGCGCGCGCAATGTAATTCGTTTTATTTATTTATTTATGTACTTAAGTCCGTTCGGCCGTATGCCGGAGTTTACTACCTCCCACCCTGCCCCTCCCCGCCCCGCAGCACTCCCTCCAGGAGCCGCGACTGGCTCTGTGGAAAAGTTAGAAGTTGGAAGTTGAATGAGTTATACTATTCTGAAAAACAGAGTTTATGTCTCTTCACCAGGAAAAAGGACAGCCTTGACAAGGATATGCCCCATTAACATTTCAGCCAACATTAAATTACAGTATAGGAATTAAAAGACCAGGATTTGGTCTTTAATTGTGATATATCATTGAGCAATCAGCTATGTGCAGTAATAAGTAATTGCTTCCACCAAATGAGTAAAGTAAAATATATTCATACTTTACTTTTCACCTGTAAGAGAGTCCGGGTAGTAAGAGTAGTGGTTAAGCTGAACAGTCTGGTGTGTAAAAAACTTCACATTCAACCTTAATACCATATCTATTAAAACTTTGATGCCAGTACCACATTTAGAAGTCTCATAAGTGTTCATCCCCGTCTCGAAGACTGGTCTCACATTACTTTCTAATGGGGAAAAGGCTTGCCTCCAGGTCCCTACCTCTTCGCATTCTCTCCTCAAGCGGATGTGTATTATAACCAGCTCCCTAATATCCTTCACCAAGATTTTGAAGAACATCTTTTTTCTAATTATTAGGTCGAGCCTAGAGTCAGCGTGCATGCGCTGCTCTGCGAGACATGGAGTATCTCCTCTACGGGCTTTGATAACGCCCCTGCCTACCCGTTGGCTCCTTTGAATGCTTATAAACATTCCCTTCGTTTTAATGGCTGTTTCTCACTTTTGTCCCGCCTTTCGGTGGATGGTTCCCACCCCTGGCGACTGGCCCTGCTACGTGTAGTGTTGCCCTTCTGTTTTCTTTGATCATGTTGTTGCACTTCTTTTTCTGTTGCCTTGTATTGACCAGCACTTCACGCAAGTTTGTGCGCTTCCCTTCATCAGCGCTGCACCTTATTTCAACTTTAACCATGGTGGCCGCTTCAGGAGGCCCGTGCCACCAGGTAACATTTTAATTATAATTAAGGCTCCCTGTTTTCCGTTTTTACTGATTTTTACAGATAAAAACAGACAGAAAACATTTATTTTCTTGTGTGTATTTATTTTTAAATGTGGATAAAAACGGAAATTGGGTTGCTTATTGAGTAATTCTAAATATTGTCTGCCATGACTACCAGGCCAAAAGCTGTGTGGATTGATAGGTAAGGGGGCTAAACAAAGAAAGTAATTTTAGTAAAGAGGCTTTAACAGCAGCAGATATGCACACGGTTGATACTGAAATGTATGATTTATCTTCTGCGGGTGTTTACAGCATTGAAACCTAGTAGCATTCAAGCATGAGTGCATATTTACCAGTTAAATAAATGTGGAAATATACTAATTTCAGCTTCATTTTTCCACAAAACCCAAAATAAATATGGATAAATACAGACAAAATTAGCAAAAAATAAATATGGATAAATACAGACGGAAATGTCCAAAAAAATAAATACCATAAAACCGGGAGCCCTAATTATAATCAGTGCGGCGGCTGCCCCAGCCTCATCTAAGTATTGCGGTTGCACGCATGTCTTTTGTCCATTCCTGCATGTGTGGATCGGGAGTCTCAGGGCACGGCTCGGTTAAATTTAGAGTTATGAGTCAGTTTCCTTATATACATTAACTAACTACGTCTGCCAACTGAAAGGTGCAATCTTGCGCAGCTCGCTGCTTCTAGTACTACAGTAATGACGATGCCCCCCGCCCCCAAAGGTTGAGTGAAACACGTGGGTTGTTTTTTTTTTAACTCGCACCAGGACTCGCACCTAAAACTACACCAGTTACACAAAGTCGGGCCTGAAGTCCAAGTCGACTGTAAGCAGAGGCTGGCCACGTAATTGCTGCTCTCGCTGCCTAGCCTAGAGTGAAGTATAATTTTAAAGTTGGAGGAGTGTGCTTTTTGCGACTTTTGCATGTTTGTAGAAAGGATTCGTACACGCCTGCGTCTGTGTGATGCGAGAGATACCGGAGGTGTTCTGAGGGAGGAGGGTTTGATAGCCATGATAAAGGGAATTAACAGGCCTCCATCGGCAAGATTATCAGCAGTCGCGGCTCCTAGAGGGAGTGCTGCGGGGCGGTGGGGCGGGGGGTAGTAAACTCCGGCATACGGCCGGACAGAGTTAAGTACATAACTAAATAAATAAAACTAATTGCATTGCGCGCGCCGCATCGCCAATGCGGCGCGCGCAATTTAATTTGTTTTATTTATTTAGTTATGTACTTAACTCTGTCCGGCCGTATGCCGGAGTTTACTACCCCTCACCCTGCCCCTCCCCTGCCCCGCCCCGCAGCACTCCCTCCAGGAGCGGCGACTGCGGTCTTGTTTAAAAGAGACTGTCCCTTTTAATGCTCATAGGTCTACTGCATCGGTTGTACAAGCTAATACTAGTTTAGCCCGCTCCTCCCACGACACTGTCTTCAAGCCATAGGTGTGTTTTTTTTTACTAACTTAAATGGTGTGAATTGCATCGGCCTAAGAAAGTTTAATGGCCGAGATGGCTATGTCGGGAATTCAAACCCATGGAAGGTGGCCTCAGGCCACCCAGGTCCGTGTTGAAGATACTTTTAATTAGTTTGAATCAGTGCTTTAAATGGGCCGGTACTCACCGGTACTGAGTACTGGCACTTCTTAGATTTATAACTCTGAGTACCGGCACTTCTCTACTGCCGTGGAGAGTACCGGTACTCATGAGAGGTAGGCTCATTGCCTGTGCTGGTGAGCAGGAGTGGGACGTGTCTCTGGCAACCAAGGCGCCGCTTCTGCAGCCCCCGATCTGAGCCCCAGCTGAGCTATTCAGCAGGGCTCATTTGAATAATGTCCGGGTGCTCACCATCACGCTGTGCTTGACAGAGCAGGGTCCGTTCAGGCCCTGTGCTGTCAATCACAGTCACACTATCCTGTGCATTCCTGCAAGCACAGGAATCATGTCAGTGCCCTGGCAGTGGCAATCAGGCTACGGCCAGTCCGGCCCTGGTGGCAATTAAAAAAGCCATGGTAGGTGAAGAGAAAAGATGGCTTTCATCTACCTTAGTCTTTTGTGTGTCTGCTGTTTGTGTGTATGCCTGTTTTTGTAAGAAAAAAAGTGAGAGAGAGAGAAACCAGACACTCTCAGTAGGTATTTTAAAGAAAATGGATGGCACTTTGTTTGTACATGTCTGCTCAGCGACAAAGATTCATAAATAACGTAAAAGGGAGGGTTGGTGGGTGAGTGGATGGATGAGTGAGTGAGCAAGGCTGGATGTATAGATGGATGGATGGATGAATAGATGGATGGATGGATGAGTGAAAACATGCATGGGTGAAAGAGGGTGGATGATTGGATAAAAGGGCAGATGATGGTTGGATAAGTGAAAGATTGGATGGATGAATGAAAGGTAGGGAGGATGGATGAAAGGGTGGATGATGGATGAGTGAAAGGAGGGATTGAGTGAAAGGGTGGATGGAATAAAGGAGTGAAAGGGTTGATGGCTGGATGACCGAAAGGATTGATGGATGAGGGAAGGGGTGGATAAAGAGATGGATGAGTGAAAGGATGAATGGATAGGTTTGGAGATGGATGGATGGATAGGTTTGGATATGAAGGGTGGATAGACGGAATGGTAAAAAACTGAATGATTGATGAAAGACTGAATAGACGATAGAATGTAAAGTTTAAATGGTGGACATCAGCAGGTAAATGGTAGGATGAAAGGATGAATGGATAGAACGATGGAAGAGACAAGAGATATCTTCTGGGGAGGGTCATGATGAGTTGCTTCATTTGCTTGGTGCCATAAGAGCTTTGGTTCGACGTGGGGGTATTTGCAGTTTCTTCCTACTTGCGTGCTCAAAAATATATAGTATTGTGCCAAACAGCAATTAACAGTATGACATTAAGAAGGTGCAACTATTGCAAAAAAGGAAATGTTAACATATTATCCCATTTCTCTTTCATTTTGTGTAATGAGTTAACCTGCTTTGTTTATATAAACACATTTCTCATGTGTTTTGGTATGTGCTGCAACTAATATAGAAGTTGTTAAGTATCATCATGTCTTGCCCTTAGCCCCGCCCCAAGCCCCGCCCCCTCACTACACCTCTAGCTCATTTTAATGAGTACCTGCACTTATTTTTTCCCATTTAAAGCACTAGTTTGAATGTATGCGGAATATTCTGTTGCCTGCTTTCTTTTGACTAGAATTTGTGAGCACTTGGGCACTGTAATCACGCTGCCTGGATTCGCCTACTTTATTCTCAAACCTCCGACTTGAAGACCTGCACGTACAGAAGTATTTAGAATATATTGATACTGAGTAAAAACACTCAGTTATTTTTTTTTGATGTTTCCTATGTAGCCTCGTGAGGCCCAAGCGATGGGCAAGTAGCACACTTTTCGTTTTTCCAGTAAAAATTAAAACACCAAGGTTAATAGTGACCCACTTCTCGGTTGGCGTTCCAGGAAAAATGTCTACTGAAACGTGAATGAAATAATTAGGTGACAAGGGTTACTATCCGCAGCAATTATAACTAGTAGTTTGACAGCTTATTCTTAGTGGCCCATTAAAACGATGTATTGCTTGAAACTTTCTGGTCTACAGTGAAATATAAATGTTGAAAATTCATCAAAGTGTATGGCGCGACTCCCCTAAAACAAACATTAGGCATGATGAGCGCAGCGCTTGTGAAGCAGGCACCACACTTTATCTATTACTTGCAGCTCACAGACACGATGAGCTGCAGGAACTCGCATTCCTGCATGTGTGGATCAGCACTGGCAATAGTGCTATGCAAATATAATCACTCCACTGCAAATAAAAAACTATAGTAAAAAACTAACTGTAGCAGATGCAAGATCAATTGCATTTCCCCTCTGAGTTATTGAAGAATGACAGCAGGTCTTCATGTACTTCTGAACCCACTGTGAGTATCCGAGGCTTCTTGGGGGATCAGTGTGTAGTTTAAGGGGTGATGGGTATGTACGCTGGAACCAGTTAGTTAAATGCACGGAAAGGTGCAGAGCAGCTCATAACAACGTTGTAAAGTCCATTAGAATAGGACGTATTTCTTTTAGCAGTGTGTTAAGCTTCTTCTCACAGAGATCTGATGTAACCTGCTGATCACTGGTTTGCCTCATGCCAAACTTAGCCTGTCATCAATACGAGGTTAATTAATTGCATCAGCACCAGCATAGCACCACTTTAGCACCACAGCATCAGCACAGCATCACCTCAGCATCAGTGCAGCACTACCTCAGCACCACTTCAGCACCAGTCAGCATCACTCATAACAACTACAGCAGCACCACCGCAGCACCACTTGGTCATCACTCAGCACCACCTGAGCACCACCACAACCACAGCACCACCTCAGCATCACTAAGTCTGAGTGCAGCACCACCTCAGCACCAGCACAGCACCACCTCAGCACTAGCACAACACCACCTCAAAATTATTCAACACCAGCGCAGCGACAGCGCAGCAACACCTCAGCACTAACGGAGCACCACCTAACTACCAATGCAGCACCAGTACAGCGTCACTCAGCACCATCACAGCGTCACTCAGCGCCACCACAGCATCACTCAGCGGCACAACAGCACCAACTCAGCATCACCTAAGCACCATCACAGCATCACTCAGCACCACCTCAGCACATCACTGCATCACCAGAGCACCACCAAAGCATCACTGAACACCACACCAGTATCACTCAACACCACCTGAGCACCACCTCCGCAAAAGCACACCAGCACCTTAGCACAACGTCAGTTGAACTTAGCATGACCTGAGCACCACCACAGCACCACTTCAGCACCAGCACAGAACCACATCAGTACCAGCACAGCACCACCTCACTACCAGTGCCACACTACCTCCACATCAGTGCAGCACCACCATTTCAGCATCAGCGCAGCACCACCACCTCAGCATCCATCAGCGCCACCACAGCATCACTCAACAGCACCACAGCACCAGCGCAGAATCTCCTCAGCATCACTCAATACCACCACAGCACCACCTCTGCATAAGCACAGCACCACCCTTGCAGGAGTGCACCACCACCAGCTAAGCACCAACTCAGCCCCAGCGCAGCCCCACCACAGCATCAGCGCAGCACCCCCTCAGCACCAATGCAGCACCACTTCAGCATTAGCACAGCACCACCTTAGCACCACCAAAGCATCACTCAGCACACCTCAGCATCACTGAGCACCACCTCTGCACAAGCACACTACCACCCTAGCACCATGTCAGTATAACTGAGCATCACCTGAGCATCAGCACAGCATCACCTCAGCACCAGGACAGACAAACTAGAAGACATTCTATATGTTATTTTTTTTGTTTAAGGTCGTTCAGTTGTACATAATGTCTACTTGGTTATATATGAGGTAGCAAAAAAGCTTATAACACTGTATTATCACTTTTAAACATGCTGCACAGCAGCCACACTGCCCCACACCATAGCTTAAAGACATTGGTAAAGCCAATAGCTCTGGCAAAACACTTATACGGTCTCAAAGGCGAGACCTATTGGCTATGCCAATGCTTGTCTGTGAGGCTGCAAACTAGTTAAACCCAGGTCAAGAAACCGTTTTAAATCAGTGTGCGAGTTATAAATGTAATCAGTCTTTCCGTCCTTTTCACAGCTCTTTTTTACTTTCCTTAATGTTCTTGGCTACAGCTCAGGTCTATATAAAAGAGGAGGCGAGGAAGCATGAACATTTCTATCAAAGTGACAATGGAAGAGTTCAATAAAATAATATTTTTTTTAGTGTTATGATGCACTTTAATTTGTGAAAGGGCAGTGACTTGGAGAAATCATGCTTAGTTTAGGACCTGTAAGGACTCCATGGGGGATTCCAAGGGGCCCATAGTTTCCCATTTATGCTGAGTTCAGCAAACTTTGTGTGCCATTGTGGTGCTTTCTGGCCTTACTTAATAGACCCTACGTCACCGCCTTCTTGCACTGGGCGCTCCATGGATACATGGCCACAGACCTTACCCCCAATTGGGGGAATCAATTTCTGACTGTACCATTAACTCTATGAGGGCCTAGAAACAATATCAGTCCTTTCTTTCTCAAAGATAAACCACCCCATCACCAAAGACATAACTACCTATGCCTGCCCAGACGTTCTGTTGAAATCGTAATTTCATTATACACACGGAGCTATTTCAGCGATTTATGTATTTCTGAATATTTGGCAGGCAAGGCTTGGGACTTGTTTATTTTGCAGGATCAATATAGCCGCAAAACTTTGTTAAAATTCGATCCTTTATTTTAATATGATATAGATGCACCTGTATTAAACTATCTATTCTAGGCAGACCATTCCAACACAATTTGATTTAAAAAAAAAAATATTATCACTTCACCGATTAAAAATGTACTTTTTTTGTTTATAAAATATGTACCCAGCCTACTGAGTCTTGATGTATAATTAATTTTATTTACACACATTAATGCTTCATATGTAAGATTATTCATTTTCTTGTGCACTTGTTTTTCCTCCTCTCTAGCTTTGTGACAGTTGACGTATTAGCCGTGCTCACGGGGTGACTAGGGCTCCATAGAGCTCTTGAGTGGGTGATACATCTTTTTCTAACGCCTGCTTTTCTCATTTCTCAGTGCATGCTAAATTGCCTTTGGTTTTACATTTAAGATAAATTCTATCTTATACAGTGCACACATCAAATTCTGTAAGCAACGTTTTCTATCATTTTTAGAGGAGTCTGAACAGTGTTAAAAAAAAATCATAATTTACAATGGAGCATTAATCATAATGGTGGAAAAGACCTTCCGAGCTAGTTGAAATGTCTGCGGGTGTAAACTGCATAGCCACTGTTGGGTGTAAGCAACATTTAGCGTAATATGATGCATTGTCTGATTGAGGTGGTGCTATTGTGTCAAATGATTTCTCTCCCATGACTGGCTTCTGCAGGCAGAAAAAGCAAGGAAGAGAGCCGAGGAGAGAGGCCCCATTTCATCTGGCCTTGGTTCTCCCTCTGGCCCTAGCACAGCAGGACAAAGAAAGGGATGACCCATGACCTGGCTCAGAGTTCATCTGCAATTGCAGGAGCAGAGCATCATTGAGCTGGTGAAGAGATTTCATCACAGCAGTTAGCAAATCTACACTATGAGAGGGTGTTGCGTAATGGGTGGAGTGGGCGACTTTAGAGCTGGAGAACCAGGTTCTAGTCTCGGCGTTGGCTCAACGTACGTCATTCTGGGCAAATCACTAAGGGACAGATTTATGAGAAAGTCACGCAGTGCAGCAAGTTACTTTGTGGTGCTGCGTCACAGAGAAAGGGTATTTAAAAAAATATGTTGCGTTCCTGCCTTTGTCCCTGCACTAGTGCTGTTTTGTCTGCCTAGCACCAATGCAGGCACCCTTGCATATGGTGCTTCTGTTGCATGCAGGATTGTTTTTTCTTCAGGAAGGGGCACCTTCCTGCACAAAAACAATCCTGAGAGGCATATTTCTCTTTCTAGTGTAGAAAGAGGAAGTAACAAGGAGAAATAAAGACATTTCTCCTTGTTATGCCTCACCTGAGAAGGCGTATCTTTTTGGAACATTCCCAGGTCTACTAGCAATGGTAAACCTGTGAATGGTCAAAAAGTATGGGAGTTGCGTAGGAAAATCCACGCTACGCCCATAGAAGACCATCCCAGGGCAGAGTAAAGCAATGCAGCCATTTGCGCTGCATTGCCTTACTCTGGATTTATGAAGCCACTCAGGAGCTTGCAAGGTGGTTTTGCGCATCTTCATAAATCGTATTTTGGGCTTGCATCAAGCATGCACAACGTTGTGTGGTGCAAGCGCGACACAACCCCAGTCATAAATAATACTCTCAATCTCCCGATGCCTATAAAAAATGAGGAGCTTATTTATGAGAGGCCTGCGCTGCCCTTTCATCACTAATTGTGACGGTCAGGCAGTACTCCATATTTACAAATAGACGTGTGTGGCCAAATGCGTCAGTTTTGGTAGGCAATCTCGGAAAATACCGGCGTGAGAAACAGCTGCGCCACTCACAGACTAAAATATTCAAAGTAGACATTCCTCCATAAAATCCAGCGTAAATGTCACACAATTATATTTATAGTATTGACAATGTGTGACAAAGCGTCGTCAAGTGAGGAGCAGGGCATCAGCAACCTTGGCATAGGAAATGACGCCTTGTCGGTGGTACATGAAGACAAGCCACACAACACAGTTTTCAAAGCCCAACTACACCATGGTGGTGCTGATTTTGCAGCTGGGAGTTGTGAGGAGACCCCCACCACATAGGCAGCGGAGGAGAAGGGGGAACATTTTTCGCCAGTGGACTTCCATCATTGACTAGGCCTGGGCAGAGCTCACAGAGTTTTACTCTGTGGAATTTCGCTGAGTTCCCTGAAAAACTTCACCGAATTCCACGGAGTTCTGTGAGCTGGTGGAGCTACACTTTACTGTTTTTTGCAACCCCAGATTTCGCACTGCCTGGCTCTTTGTGCCTCAGAGGAGCTCCAGGTGTGGCCCGTGCAGATAAGGGCGGTGGGGCAGTGGGACCGGGTTGGGGTGGGATTCGACCACAAGGGAAAATTAAATAAATACATTTTCCCTCGTCATCGTCTGTCAAAATCCCCCCCCCCCCCCCCCACCCAGCCCCACCACTCTTACCTACACGGGCCACTGCTGAAGAGCTCCCTGTCTAGCGGTGCAGTGACGATAAATTGATGAGCAGGGCGAGACCCGGGCAGAACTGAGGGGCTGTCTCTCCTATGTGCCGACTAAAAAGCATGGCCAGTGGTGGGCCTGTGCACGTCATTCATTTAATTTCCCAGGACAAAGAGTCTTTGCAAAAGTTTTGCAGGAAGTTTGTGGTCACTAGGGATTGTAAGCAACGGGCTACAGCCCAACCAATCAGACGCGGAAGAAAATCAAAGGAGGTTCACAGTGAAACAGGTTTCCAATACTAATGTAACATGCATGTTGTCTGCATTATGAAAGCCCAATATGGCTATATTACTACAAACACAATTTGCTGGAAGCTCGAACTTGCAAAGCACGTCAAGTTCCTGTTCCGGAATCTTTGAACAATTCTGAATAAGACTGCGGTGCCCTAGACCTGATAATCTTCCCTATATATCATGCTATTTCTCTCGCAGGGATACACAACTCCCTGGCCATCAATGAAAGTAATATAACTGCTGTCACATTAGCATTCTGAGCTGCAGCAGAAAATCTAAATCTATAATTTATAAGAACCCAGTGGCGGCGAATCAGGTTATATGAAGCTGTATTATAAAAGCATGTTTTTCTTATTAATGAAGACACGCATTCATGTTGAGTCTGCATACATCTCTTTTCTTAGTGAAATAAACAATCTTCTCACATTCACATGGCAGCAACAGCCTGAGGATTCAGCATTCATGCCGAAGTTAAGAAACCTCCGGCTGATGGATACACTTCCTGTCTGCGAGTATGATCATGCGTTTGTGCCCCAGATTCGCATTTATGCAAATGAGAGAAGTGCAATCCGCTTTGAACACCCAAGCTTGACCAAGCGAAGGATGAAAAGAATGATTCCCAAAGAACATGGGGCCCGCTCTATCACACGATTTAGTCTTTTCCCTCATAGAGCCTATGTCTTAGTGCACTTTAATGAGCCCATCTGCTGAAATACTGCTGTGGCTCTACCCCCAGGGCCAGCAAAGAACTGAAGTTGGCGTCAATGTTGCTCATAGCTGAGAGTGAGACTGAGTCATAAGAGATCCCATTGTACACACACTGGCTCAATCACAAACTGTGTATTCTGGCTAACAGCACTCACATACGAGCATGCATAGGCTGTGTCTCAGCATATACATACACGCTGTGTCTCAGCATTTGCAGTGTCCTCTAGCGCAGATATAAAGAGCAATACACTGTGCCCACACATTGTGCCCCACCTCTTGGCTCTCACTTGCCCAGATGCCCAGCTTCAGTTGGGAGTTGTTGTCTAGATTCACCACATAGTACCCCAAGATGCAACTTAGCAGTACCACCACCGACTCAAACACTATGGGGGCACCGAGCTCAGGTCCTCCTCGCACACCACTCAGGTTCCTGGGACAGAAACATTCCCGAAGGCACCAGGACAGCACAGCACCCTGACAGAAAACAAGCTCAACCAGCCCTAAGAAAATGCTCATGTCAAGACTCGCCTACAAAAGGACTGGGATGTTATCGAACCAAAGAATTCCTTATATCACCAAACTGCGTTTTAGGGTGGCCGAGCGGGCTGAGTGGCAAGCATGCTGATAAACTCCACTCTTGGCAGAGTTTTTGTCAAACTGCACGCGCCAAGCGGAGTGCGGAGTGGGGAAAACTTTGTGAACCGCGCAACCCTATCATTGAACTCAGGGACGATGCGCTCATCACATACTACCAACTCAGGAGGGCGTTCATAACAGAACTGCTGAACTAGATAGTGCCAAGGCTCTAGCCACCAACTGCCAGGTCCACCAACATCGCTCCACAGATCAAGCTGATGGCTGTCATTCACATGCTGGCATCTGGTTCTTTCCAGATCACAACAGCCAGAGTGGCTGGAATATCTCAGCCATCTAGTTCTGCCTTAATACCCGCTATCCAGGATGCCAATATCCGCCTAACACCCCAGTACCTCCTCTTTCCCAAGACACAACAACTGCAGCTGGATACCAAGCAAGGTTTCTACACCATTGCTGGATTCCCACATGTGCTAGGTGCCATGGATTGCACACATGTTCAACTGGTACCCCCTGCAGCGCCATCACACCTGTACAGGAACCAGAAGCACACCTATTCTATCAAAGTCCAGGCCATCATGGACCATGAGGGGTTGTTCACCAATGTGCTGGCAAAATACCCAGGGAGTGCACATGATGCCTACATCTGAGGCACTGCATAATCAATGAGCGCTTCCAGAATGGCCAATAAGGGAATGGCCTACTTCTTGTTATGCAAATCTGAAGTACATAACAGAACACCCTAGCAGTAAGAAATGAATGACAAAATAGCCCTCTCTGTATCTGTTGATGGAGATTTGGCCATATGTATGTGGGGTGTGCTTCATACATGCACCATGCATCATGAGACACATGTAATGCAAACCCCAAGTCACCTGTGAAGACATGCAAAGCCACGTTGTATGGCTTTGAAGGGCATAAAGGTACAGAGCAATACAACACTGGGTAAAATGCAGTGTAACATCACTGTGTGCAAGGAAGGAGATCCATGGGTGTTGTAGGGGTGTCTCCATGCAACTTCCATGGTTCATAAGGCATGTCATGTTTCCCACAGCAGGTAAACTTAGAAATGTGACAAATAATTTGGTCTCCCCAGGTGATGTGTCACAAGGAAAAAAACTGAAATCCTCCAAGTCACTCCCACCTACTAGGTGTGCTGCATTCTGTGGCACACATACATAGACAGTCAGGACTCTGAGACTTAATCATGTGCAGGTATGTGCCCCCTCCTCCACAAATAAAAACCCATATGCAATGCAGGAACCCGTGGCCAATGGTGCAAGTGTGGCCAGGTTGTTCTCAACTGCACTTTGTGTGCCAAAGTAGGCAAAGTTCAGTATGGGCGAAATGCTGTGCACTACAGCCCTTTCTCATTGATGCAGTGCAGTGCATACAAGTGACTCGCTTCACTGCACAGTGCCATTTATCCAAACATCTGAGCCACCGTGTCATGTGCTCATAGTGGGAACAACTTACTGCAAAGTGTACACAATATCCCAAATAATCATGCATTTACTAATTTGTCAATGGCAGTAGTGACAGAAAGTCAGTGAGTAGCAATTTGTCATTTCAATCTGTGTGGATAGGTGGAACAGCAACTGCACTGGGTAACGATTCACTAATGAACCAATGTGGCATGACAGACAACCCTACATGAGTACAAAGGCAACACAAGAGCTAAGTCTGAGATTAGTGTTTAATCAATGGTGTACCTACCCTTGGTATCAGTCAAAGGTCAACAAGGTCAGTGGTGTGAGAACAAGTACTGTGGATATGAGCAAGTGTGTAACACATGGCAGTTTAAATCTAGGTGGACCAAAGTTACTGGACCAACACTGGAAGAAGTATGTGGAAAGACCATGTGTGGCATGCTATGTTAGTGTAGGCCCCAGACATGTGTGTCAATACTGCATACCATTGTGACACCAACAGTCCAAAAACACACATATGTTTCAGCAATACAGTCTATGTACACACATACTCGTAGGTTGATGGCCGCATTGACTAATGTAACCAATGTGATGGCTCACCTGCTTTGTGGACTAAGTAGCCCAAATGAAAAGCATATTAATCTGGGAATGTGAAACTCACTAAGTCAAACACAATGCAGCCAAACATGGCAAACATCAGTCATCAACATAGAATATAATCCAACCTGGACAAGACACCACAGTGTACTCAGGTTAACAATCTCAATCTACATTAGCAACAGCAATGAGTAAAATATAAAGGCACAGAAGTACACAATCCCCTACAAGTTAGAGCCATACATATACATGTGTAAAACCAATGTATTGTGTCTACAATTGGATTTGATAGCTCCTTGTAACAACATCAGTGAGTCCTACAAAAGGATGGCCCACATTAAAATACTTATGTGTCAATCAAAGTGCACCATAACGCCTTTCCTGCCAAAAACAATAGCTTAATGCTGACAAGAAATAGCACAACAATCCATGTAACATGTTTGAACTACACCAAGTGTATGCACCAAAATTACATGTTAAAGGAAGTGAACAATGAAATGGCTGTGCCAATGTCATGTAGGCCACAAACTAAATCTGTTGTTTAACATGGACATATGTATGTGTGAGTGTTAAACATGGAGGCTATGTCTCAACCTACCTAGGGAGGCCCAACTAAGCAAATATCTGATAAATAATCTGTCACTTCACACATGTAGTGAGTGCGCAGAACATTGAGTGATCAGGAACATCGCTAAAAACTCATCACAGTAAGCAACTGGATAAACATGAAAGTCATGCTCATCATTTGCTATTACACAGAAAACTGGACGAGACATGTGTAAACCTTTGGCCAACTGTTGAAGTAACACATATTGTGAAATGCCGTAAGAAATGTGTTTAAGTCATTCAGTACACATAACACACATGGACAGGAATGTAGCTGTAACAGAGAGCTAAAGCATTGACAGTTGCAATTTCTGTTTTACTTGCAGCTGACCAAGGATATGGTCTCCAGTCATGGATCATGACCCCAATAGCGCATCCCTACACTGAGCCGGAATGGCACTAAAACCAGGTACTGGTCAAGACCTGCAACATTGTGGAGAGAACCTTTGGTGTTCTGAAGTCCCAGTTCAGGTGCCTGGACATGTCAGGCTGGAGATTGCTGCACTTACTTCCATAGTTTGCAAGATCATCAAAGTATGTGCCATTCTCCACAACATCTGTGTCCAGACAAATGTCCCGTGGGACATGGAACATGATGAGTAGGACCCAATGGAAGAGGATGAGGATGAGAATGGAGGAGAGATCCACAGTACAGTGGCTGGGATTAGGCAATGCACCCACATTGTGCAGAATTTCTTCTCTTAAAGTACATGTACTTTGATGGACAGAATGTCCATACATAAAAGGAAGTTCCAACATGGAAATAAATGTTTGAAGCAATTATTTGTGTTGGTGTTTATGTCACAGTCCCAGTAAACATCAACTCACCCTCATCTCGTCAAATGGAAGTAGACCTCAAATTGTAATAAGCATGTCATCAGACCTGTTGAGCCACATGGGGCCATGTGTCTCGAGTGCACATATACAGAAATCCAATGTGAAGCAAATGTGTCATGCCTGGACTGTATGTTTGATACAGTACGTATCAAACATACAGTCCAGGCATGACACATTTGCTATTCCAAATTGATAATTACTCTTCCCTTGCACTTGAGTAGTGCAGAGCACACAACTAGCAGTCTTGATGACTTGTGCAGCAGCAAAGTGTACAACAGATGGCACTCAGTAAATTTTGGAACACAAATCACAAATTACCATACCTGAGAATAGCCTCACATTGTAGTGTGTCTCAACAAAGTGTAAACATGCAGAATGACAGTAGTGTGCTGTACGTAATGTTGTAGCAGATTCCATCAGAGATAATGAGTGACATGTTTAAATGACAAAGGCCTAGTGTCATGCGAACATGTAAAAGCTGTCACTTGTCTAAAATGCATACATGCATGTGTGTCTTACTACAGAACACAGCACATGTGAGCTATTTCTTGCCTATATTGTCACATATACCACATCATGCTACAGTAGAGAAAGGACACATTTGCCATGCATTGCTCAGCAATGCAATGAGGAATAAAGGCCTGTTAAATAACTATATGAGCAGATGATGTACAGTGAGTAAACAGCCAGAGCAATATGACATTGGATAGGTAATATGGCAACATCAGAACACCTGAAGAATACTGAGATGTCAAGAATGTGATTTCAATTGGATAAAAAGACAGACAAAACTGTATGTGCATACACACTAACTCATTGCATATGGTCAGCTGAAGGGAATGTGATGTGAACTTCCCTTAGCATAGCAAGACTTGTGTACCTCTGACCTGAATGTAGAAGTGCATTGTTGAGGGAATCACAAATCTTGTAGTCTCCAAAAGGTGAATTGTAAGTTGAGTGTGTCCCATAACATATGTCTGTGTCAGGGAATGCAGTATCCTTGGACCAGTAGGCACTCACAAAGGCCTGCCCTCAGAGTGGATGTACTGGAGTAAGACAGAGAACATGTGTGACTGGAAGCATCATGCTAATTGAACATCACAAGTGAAATTGACTATTTTATCATGTTTCACTACAGTGATGACGAATGGCTCTCTCACCTACTTGAAGGTCTGTTGCTGTGTGACACACCCACCCCAAACCTAAATAATATTTTCTGAAAAATTGGTGCATGATAACACCATGTACAGAACACGTGTGCCTGTGCAAGACATACACAGCAGAAAATAAGCAATATCTAACAGTGTGCACATTCAGAGATTGTGTGTGCTGCTACAGTGTGTTCAGCTACAGACCCTCTGCCACTGTCCAAAGGGAGTGTAGTACCAAAGAGTGTGCGACGACTGAGTCTGTGTCCTGCACTTCATAATGTTGGTTTCTGTCTTACATATGTGGATAACAGTATAGTCTACATGATGCCCTCTGCCGGCCCTGGATTGTGTACCTAGGCCCAACACAGGCATCCTTGCACCATGGCTCAAATGTCCCTACGCTGTATCTAGGCTGCTGACAATGCACCAGTGCAGGGTGAAAGGATAGGAACTCACCATGTATGATGAATAAGGTGGAATCCTGCCCTTTAACTCTGACATGGGGCAGCACTGCAAGGTGAATTGCTGCCATACCCTGTGCCAACTGCCCACGAATTGAATTGCAGAATGCAGCACACATGGAAAGAGGATACAACAAGGAGAAATCAAGTCATATCTCCTCATTGTGCCTCCCTGTGGAGCCATAAGGTCTTTGCGCATCCTCAGGTCTACACGATTTTGTAAATCTGGGGAAGCGCCAATACACATGAGTGTTGTGTGGGAACAGCCACCACAAGGCCAATGGAATGCCTCCCTAGAGCAGAGTAAGGCAATGCATTTCTTTGTTCTTCCTTGCCTTATTCCAAATATATGAGGCCATTCTAAACCACACAAAGTGGCTTTGTGTGACCTAATATATATGATTTATTGATTAACGCCATTAGAGCATCACTAAAAGTGATGCTAGTGTGGTGCAAGGTGCTCACTATTATGCCCCTTAGTTACTCCTAGGGTCAATCATGTCACTCATCTATCATGGTACACTGGACTCTGCCATTATGCTGCCAAGAATTACTCAATCAATCACATCTTTGATGCATGCTTCCGGAATGTCATGATGGGTACATCTGAAGTCTAGCACCAGCCTGCTCAGACCTGCAAACAGACTCGAAGCATGCAATGAGCTGGCCATATTGCCATATGTGTGTTTCTGCAGTTGATTACTTCTGAAATACTGGGATATAATAGTTCACTTAATGGAAAGGTTAACATGTGTTAAAGCAATATTTACAATACTATGTCCTCTTTCATGTCTCCTAGGTGGACATCTTCCATTCTCAAGGGGAGAGGTGGAATTCTTCCAGGAACCCAATGTACCATTAAGTGTAATTACTACATGTATGTACCATTCTGGTGTCAGTGTATGATCTATGTTGAAAATAAATGATCAATTGTGATGTTAGGTGGGTGGTAACACTCAGCTACCATCAATGAGCTGTCTGTGATTCACTAAAGACCTTGCCAAAGGTTTGTTTAGGACTGCTCATGGACTGCGAATGTTGAGACGCTTAGGTGTATGTAAGCAAGTCCACAGTAAGTGTGCATCTTTTAATATGTACTTACAGTGGCACATCTATGATCATGTTGCTTTGGGCACATTGAGCATCATGTGGCACACACTCTGCATGTGTTCCATACAGGCACATTACCTGGTACAAAATATGGCACAAACCACAAGATCTGGAGTCAACATATGTCGTAGCATTGGAATTTTTTGTTGCTAAGCAAGCCTGGGCAGGGATCAGATTTTAATGCCCCAATTTGTGCAGAAAGCTGGGCCAGATGATGTGTATTGTTTCTGCACAGACATTGTTACCAAGCATGGACAGGATAGGTGTCATGGAATCAGATTCACACACGGTGTGATCCTACAACATATGTTCCATCGAAATGCAGCATCATGGGTTCAGAAAGGCAACAAGTTTTAGTGATCTCCAGATGAGATATTGCAGTTTCACTGACCAAAATGGTGGCCAAACATGCCTTCTGTGTTACGCATAATTAGTTGCAGAAATCTGAACTGTCCCTTTCACAGTATGCCAAAATGGATGTAGGAATATGTCTGCATATATGTCAGTGGTACCTGGGTATCCATCACCATGTAAACATAATAGATTGTGGTAGTTGCAGAAAATGTTTAATGTGATGGACCTACATCTTCATAAGTAATGTGCTTGGGCCACTACTAACAACCAATGACATGTCTACATGTGTGTCTGTTCATGTGTTGGCTAATCATAGAATGGACATTAAGATATTCGATGTGTCAGCCTACCATGACGTGTGTCTGTTGTGATCCAGCCTCAGTGGTACTTGAGCCTCCCTCATAGGTATAGAGCAAGGGTCCATGTATCATGTCAAATACATGATTCCGCCAGATGACTAGCCCGTCAAGCCAACACACACAACTTAGATGCTATATTCATTTATTGATGTATGACTCCAAATGCAGTCTTGGAATGATGTGTGTACATGAGCATGTTTCAGTATAACTCATCCTAATTTTCTCTACAAGTCTGAAGCTGAAGATAATGGTGACATTTCCGTAGTATTACCTGTGTGTAAATGTTATTAATGGCCCCCAATCATGTTCTACAGGAGGTAAATTACAACCCCATATCTATGTATTGACTATCTGACTGTGAATGATTGAAGGCAGCAATGTGTGCAGCCTTGTGATAGTCCAGATGGGGTATGCAAAGGCAAGCCACACTGCCTGTACTGTATAATCTTATCCACTTATACTTAGGTTCATGATCGATGATCAGCACATTTGCAGGACACAACTCTAAATACCAAATTAGGGTAACCAGGCCCATGTGTCAAATTGTAGAGCAGGACTTCTTCATGAAGGTGAATATTGGTCCTGCATGATATGGTATCTATCTCATTATGAGTACTGTTACATTTTGTGCACCCACACAGATGGCACTTGACTCAGTGGCCCAAGTTCAAGTAGTGGATGTCTATGTAGTGACAACATATTGTCTATATATCTATCCCTATTGCTGGTATTGTTTGGTCAGGAACATTTGATTGTGTTACAATGTCAGACTATTTCTCACTGACGGCGTGTACATGTACTGCCTGTAAAAACTAATTATTTCTATTTTTACCCTAGACAACATGACAGCTGATGATACTGTACTTTTAAAATGCACCGGGAATGTTATCAACATGTAAGGAACGTAGCTAAGGCATACAAAAGATGCAGAAGCTCTATGTGTGTGATAGAGCGGCAGGGTCCTGGAACATTGCTAGACCAACCACACCTGCAGTGCCACCATCGCCCACTGGCTAGTAAAAAACGACCACGGCCAAGGCAGGACAGAGCAGCACCAAGCCAGCCACAATCGGCGCAAAATGTGTCTACACCGGCTCCCCCTTCAGCCACACGTCTGACCACATGGTCCAGGTGGCACCCTCATAGGGAATCTTTGTTATACTACACCATCATCCGTGAACTTAGAAAAATGAACCAGAAACTGGATGCTATCCATCAGAAGCAGGGCAGTCAGCACATCCTCTTGTCCAACCTAGAGTAGGCAGTGGGGCAGACATCACACCTGCTGTGAACATTTGTCTATTTATTTTATTTGTTCCTATATATTGTAGTAGTTTAGTTAGTAGATAGTATAGGTGTAGATAAGGTAGGTTTTAGATTTTTAAGATATCTTATAGGTTTTAGATTTTATATATTAATTAATAAGGTTTTAGTGGGTGGGGGAATAATGTTTAGGTTTTGTTCTAAAAAAAATACAGAAACAATAAAAATATATATTTGTTTAGATTTTAATGTGTAGTTAGTTTCTGTATAGGTGTAGTTTATGTTTGTACTATGCAACTATGTGTGTTAAGGGGAGTGGGTGGTTGATGTTTAACATGTCTTTTGTGTTAAATATATAGCATAGATTAAGCTAAGTTTAGGTAGGTTAAGGTAGTGTTAAGATAAGTTAGTGTAGGATAGGTAGTTTAAGTTAGTTTAGACTTAGTTTAGATAGTGTTAGTATAGGGTAGGTGGCTTAAGTTGGTGAGAATAACAATTTCATATAATAAAACTTTTTCTACTTTCACAAATGCAGAATAATTTACTGCATAAGAGTTGTCATAATTGCTTAAGGTTGATTTCAGCATGATGTCGGAATTCCTTTCAGTGTTTGTAAATATGTGTAACTTTGAGAGATGCCTATGGACAAGAGTCAGTCAACTTTGAAGTGGAGTCACTTAAGGAATCTTCAACATTCTTTGGGGACTGTAGGTGGTCCTCCTTGTGTCAATGGATGCACAGCCCAACGAGATTTTTAAAAGTGGAAATCCGTCATCACCCATAAATTATAGGCTTATAGCCTTAATAGATGTAGAAGCGAAGCTCTATGCCTCTTGCCTACCGGAGCACCCTAAATCATGGACAGATGATAATAAGCTTATACCGTGGTTCCAAACAGGATTTAGGGCCGGGATGGGAACATCAACAAATCTAACAGCATTAACATTCTTAGCTGAAAAGGCAAAAAACAAGTAGACCTGGCTCTTTGCCTGGTTTGTAGATCTTAAGGCCACATTTGATCGAGTGCCTCGCGGGCTCTTATGGCGAAAAGTGGCTAAATGGGGCATTAACAGCAGTTTGCTGAGGGCTATTATTGAGTTACACACAGGAACCTGGGCGCAGGTCGAAATTGGAGATGGCAGACGAGCGACAAACAAAATAGAGACAAGGAACGGATTAAAACAGGGGTGTGTGTTAGCCCCAAGCTTGTTTAATTTATATCTTGCTGACCTTGCAGAAGCACTTCAGAAAGATAATTGCCACCCGCCTTCCCTGGCGAACAAGGAAATAAGATGTCTTCAGTATGCAGACGACATCGTCCTATTAAGCCAAATGCCAATAGGACTACAACGCAGCATGACGGCTCTAAAAATGTATATGGATGAACAAATATTACAATTAAATATTCAAAAAACAAAAGTAGTTCGACTGGTAGATTGCAAATGCAAATCCTACTACTGGTTCCTGGAAGGAAAAAAAGTAGAGGTAGCTGAAACATATAAATATCTAGGATTCAATATTGAACATCAAATGAAGTACAAACAGCACTCTGTAGCAATGATGGCAAAAGCCCAATCGCTAACTTATGGCTTTACGCTATTAAAAAGGAAATTGAGCTGCCAGTCCTTTGCCCACCTGCTATCCATAAAGCGTGCCCAGTTAATGCCAACAGTTACATATGGCACAGAAATGATGAAGGGTCGAGAAGCAACCATCCTAAACAAAACTGAAATGAGAGTATAGGAATCAGTTTTTAATATAACAAAATCGGCTTCTCCGGCCCAAGTCCGTCTTGAGTTCGGATTGATAAATCAAACATTTCAAAGTAAAACAGCTTTTGTTAAATTATGCTGGAGACTGTGCGCATCTGAAAGAGACACTATTGATAACCTGTGCTGGCAGGAAATAGAAGAACAAAAACTGATCAATAAAAAAGGATCTTGGGGAATGCAGGTAATTGAGGAATTAGGCGTGCACGAATTATGGGCCTGATTCACAGAACTAACTTAAGACAAAATCCTAAACTTACTACCATTTTGGTATTCACAGAAGGCACTTACTCATTTTGGTATTCACAGAAGGCACTTACTTACTCATTTTGAGTAACTTACTCATTTTGTGTAACTTACTCATTTTGGTATTCACAGAAGGCACTTACTCATAAATGAGTAAGTGCCTTCTGTGAATACCAAAATGAGTAAGTTACACAAAATGAGTAAGTTACACAAAATGAGTAAGTTACTCATTTTGGTATTCACAGAAGGCACTTACTCATTTATGAGTAAGTGCCTTCTGTGAATACCAAAATGAGTAAGTTACACAAAATGAGTAAGTTACACAAAATGAGTAAGGTACTCAAAATGAGTAAGTAAGTGCCTTCTGTGAATACCAAAATGGTAGTAAGTTTAGGATTTTGTCTTAAGTTAGTTCTGTGAATCGGGTCCTTTGGACGGGGAATATAGGAAAAGCAGCCTTTTATCAGGCAATTAAAGCGACAGGCAAAATTTTGTCCCATACTACTGACAAGAATATCCTCACACGAAGACGACACGCCTGGACAGTGATCAATTCCTATAAAAAGTGGCAGCCGAAGGAATATCTCTCAGCTCATTTCTCACTGAACATAAAACAACAGTTCATGCAATTCCATTTCGGCATGTGAGAAATCAAAGATCTCGCTCCCAATTGGAAATATTAGTTTCAAAATCAAGAATGTCAGCTGCGTAAATATAAGAAAGAGTCTTTAGCGCATATTCTCTGTGTGTGCCCAAAGTTTGGGCTAGAAAGGAAAAATCTGTTGAAAACAAATTTTACAGTATTGAAAACCCATACCTGCAGGCAAGCGGTAACAACTTGGCTGGGAGGAATCTCACTCTCACTTGTCTGCAGAGGGGTAACATTTTTAAAACTTAATTTAAAAGAAATAGACCAAATAAAGGAATAATAACGCAAAAAGTACTTATGTAAAGATCAGTAGGATTACAAACCGACCAAGAGTTTAGTAATCCTAAACTAAATGATTGATGATGGTACCCTATTAAGAAGAAAATTTGGATTCAAGGACAATACTGAAATTAATCACGAACAATGATCTCGATGGGAAAAATGTATCCCATTTTATACACAAATTTTGAAAGAAAACAGGAGTCGTTTTATATCTTGTTCTGACTGTAAAGAAACATCTCTTGCCAATGTTCTGTCGCATGAGAGATATGTGAAGTATATTACGTATTTTAATGAGATGAATCTTCTCTTATATTTATACTTATTTTTAAAATTTTGTAAAATAAGTGCACAAAAGGTTTTATGAATGTTTTTTAGTGTAATGGTTTTAAAAAGACTAAACACTAGAATAACAATCTTGAAACTTGAAACTTGGATGCACAGCCCAACACAGATAGTCACCTACTGTAGCACTATGTGTGTAAGTTATGCTATATGTATAGTAGGGAAGGATCTTTCACCCCCTAGTACTCATTCATGGCTGCGTTGGGACACACACTGTTGCCTGCCACTTACGCACTCACCCTGGCATCATTGTACTAGTACATCCTTTTGGTTTGCTGGTTAGCATCCATGAAACTAGCTCCCACTTGCCCAGATACTTAAATCATCATTGGCATTGAGTATTTGCTAACTGTGGCACTTACTGCATTGTGAACTTGTTAAACTACTTGCTAAGTTAGAAAATACATTAGTCTGACATTTCCTCTTAGCCTAGGGATGTGTAGGTTGATTCTAGGGTCTGTGCTCTGGCTCCTATGTATTCTGTGTATGTTGTACAATTGATGTCATGTGTGTTTACACTCACACTCAATGCATGTGAGGGTTCTCAGGGGCAAAGAGACAAAATGTCCCTACATATCCCATGTATGATGCTATGCAGAAGGAGTCTGGCCATTAGTATCTGCATATTGTCAATGCATGCATTATGATAGTACTTGTAGGATATCTTCAAATAAGCATTGATGCTGAAATAATGCATGGTGACATTGTCATGATAACTGAGCAAGATATATGTGGATGTGTGAAGATGTGTTAACAGCTGACATACCTTACAGGACCCAATTTGTGCAATTCTGCAATTGGGACGAACTCAAGGTACAGATGCTTATTGTCACACCATGGCATTCAATAGTTCATAGAGATTTTCCACATAATGCCATGGCAGGGGAGGCACGTGATGCTTGCCAATGTCCAACAAGAGCATGTGATAGGGACTGTAGCGCAATTTCCTTGAGATGGTAGGAAGTGGCTTTTAGCTCTGTATGTCCTCCATGGTCTAGTTAGTCCTATATGCAACAGACATACACCACGCTAGTTTAAGGTAGTGCATTTTTCCACAGGTGTGTACATAGGCTAATTAAAAGTAGCAGTTCTTGTAGCAACAATCCCAACGCTGTTCGAGAGCCATCAGATGTCCAGGCAGAGTCCATGGGGGATACATCTCATGTGACATTTCGAGGAGAGGAGTGTTCCAGTGAGAAGGAGGTCCAAACTGTGGGAATGTATGCTTCATCGACAGTCCCCAAATGGATAAGATTGACAGGTGGGCATTCAAAAAGGGGACCATACCAGGCAACAAGGGCAATGGCATGATAATTAACACAGGTCCAATGGAAAACTGGCCAAAAGGCACAGACAAATATTACTGGGTAGCTCGCCGCCATAAAGTGGTGAAGTCCCCATCTTCCTCCTCTGATGTGCGTTGTGTCTACCCTGATGGTGGTAGTGTTCGTGCAGGAGGCATCTGAGGCACACACATCAGGGACTGATGATGTGGCTCTTTGTCCCCAGCAGTATTTCTCTGTGCTAGCAAGGAGGGCAGCACAGCACTGACAAGGGCCTGATGGCTTGTCAGCAAGGCAACAATGTCACGTGGAAGGCAAGATTCACTGTTGTTGCCTTTCAGATGGCATTATCTCAGCATTGTTCACAGGACTTCTGTGTGTCATACCGCACATTGCAATACAGTTACACATCTTGCTGGCCTGCCCTGCCAGGGAGTATAAGTGGAGGTAAGGTCCACATCTGCCTTGTTGATTGCCTTTCTTCTTCATGATCTCTATACTGAATGGAGTTTCCCTTTTTAACACCACTGCTGTGCACATTGCAGCAAGTCACCAGGGTGTCTGAATTTCCTCTGGCCACTACTCAGCCCGCAGACCCTGACTTTGGTCATGTCAAATTTTAGATCTTGCAATGTACCTTTCACAGAGTACACTACGCTAGTCTGCCTTGTTGTGCTGTCTTGCGCATTCATGTGGCCAAGGGCTCATATTTGACCCACATCTACACAACTCTACACAGCTAGCAACCTTGTTACACTGCAGGTATGTGTAAGGGCATGCACTTACCATGGTTTCCCTATTTGTGTACACTCATGTGATTTCAGTACAGACACGGTTGTCTACATAGTTCAGAACCATAAGCACTGTGTACCAACTTAGAGGAGATAAGCCCAGTCACACTTGGAAGGTTGCTACCACTGTCACTCACCCCGTTTTGTCGTTACCAGATTTGGTTATCTGCAGAGTATCACACACGGCTCAACTCAGCCCCTCTCACTTTTACCTGTACATGACTCCTCTGCCAATCCACTTGTGGACCCAGGGTCTCAACTTTCTGTCACACACTGATGACACACAGATTATACTTTGATTCTCATGTGACACCAACACCCCCAATGTGAGACAGCATTTGCAATTAAGCAACATGTCAGCCTGTATCTGAGGGCTATGGCTCAGACTGGGGCCCATATGCTAGTAGCAATGATATTCAGTCACGTGCACCTACCAAGGTTGGCCACTAAACTAGGCCCATACACCTCACCCTCCAAACATCACTAAGACCTGATCAACGTCATGGATACCTATCTCATCCAGTCACTTCTAGATTCCCTGTTTGACATCCTCCTGCTTTGACATATGTGGCATAGTCAGACATTTCTCTTCCCAAATCCATCTTGACACATCACATGTAGGATGTAGTACCCCAATGCCTTCTTCTATTGCATCCCTTCCCAGCTGCATCACAAGTGTGACACTAGCAGACACAGCAGTGCATGAGTATTGATCATACTACCTTTCAGTGCATACATCACTTGTCACCGCCTTGCTATGCAATATCTCCCCATTCAAATACAGCGCCAGTTCAATGTGCTCAGCCACGCCTACATTGCACTACACTACCACAAGCCCACCAGTCTCACGCACCATCTATTCTTCCTACATACACTCATTGTCCACTGATGTGCATCACTTGCTTTCACCTCTACCCCCAGTATGAGTTTGTACATGACAGGAGGTAGGGTGGTCTCTACCATGGCAGCCGACACTTGTGTACTGTCACCCTGCACAAGTGTCCAGCTGTGTGCAATGTAGTTTCATGCTAGTGATTGTACCCGTGGCTTTTGCATTTTCATATGTGGTGATACTTCACATACACCGCACCTGAACCCCCTCTCAGGTGAATATTTAATCCTGTGGCATTCCATTCCATTGCTTTACAGTCCAGATTTGTCTGCATGGCCCCATGACAGACACACTAGCCTCATGGTGCAAGGGGCCCTGCATTGTCAAAGTCAGGGTAGGCAGGGTTCAAGTGTCCATGCATGATGTGGCATTCCAGTCCAGGTTTCTTGCTTTGTATTGTGGGACTTGTAGTCCTGGTCACTCGTCTAATACATTCCACTACAAGTATACAAAGGTGATCCTGGACTGATGCTGCACATCACATACAGACTGGACAAACTTGACAGAGCTGGACTGGGCTGTGCAACATGTAAAAGTGTGAGATTCCTGCCCTTTCCCTTGCACACAGCACAATGCAGCACAGGAAGGTGGGTTGAGGCACTGCACAGCATGACATTCTTCACCATATTGTCCCTTGTTGCCATTTACCCTGTAGATCTTCCTGGTCCACCAGCACAGCACTGTCTTGACCTGGCACTCCTGCCAAAAACTCAGCTGGGATGACGGATGCCACCTGCTCCTCCAAGGGGTCCAGCTCCTTCTGGTCCCCAGGTCCTCCTCCTCCAGTCGTCATGCCTGCCCTCAAGTTGTTGGCCAGTTTCGCCTTGGTCCTACACTTATAATCATGTCAGCGCTTCTTGCACTCTGGTACTGTCCTTTTAGCTTGCCCTACACTGTTAATCTAGTCCACTATGGACTGCTAAATGGCCTCTTTCTTCCCTAACTGCAATTTGGAGGAGACAAAGAGTTGATGTGCATGCTTTATCACCTCTGTTATTAGAATTTGATTCTCCTCCTCACTAAAATTACTTTTCCTCTTCCGTTTCCCCTGGAGTTCTGTCTGGACATCCTGACTGTTGTTGGTGTTGTTAGGGTTGCTGCCCTGACTGCTCTTGCTGGCTCCATCTCTCCATTCATCACTCTTTAAGGTATTTTTGACATATGATGCACTTCAATGTGGCGCAAAGCTGCCTTGCGGCATGTAAGCATTGCTTTATGACACGCAAGCCAGCCTAGCATCACTTTGGGTGCCCATGTTTTACTTTTTTCTGCAGCACCCGTCCCACAGATGCGTCAGTTTTTATGACGCACCATGGGACCTTACGACATGGTATCATAAATACAGCACATCCATGGCGCTTGGAACTGTCGCACCCCAGTGCAACATTTTTCTGACGCATCACTACCTCGTCGTAGTGATACCTCAGTTCTGAGGGCCTGAATGCGTAATGTAACTGGTGCTCATGTAAAGCACTCCAACAAATTTGGGTTAAGTTTGTGCTATATAAAACTGGAAACAAAAATAATAGTGGGGTGATTCATTAATAAATGTTGGTGCTAATTGTTGGGGAAAAAAAAAATATTTTTAATTTCATTGACTCAAACAACAAGGGACCCAGGACCTAATTTTTGGAAAAGTCATCTTGCTGTGCTGCTCTACGCCAAAGTTAAAGGGCAGGAATGCACCGTATTTCTGCAGTACAGTTCATTCCTGTCCTTTCCCACTGTCCTGGTGCCATTTCGGCAGCCTAGCACCAACGCAGACACCCTTGCACCATGGTGCAAGGGTGCCTGTGTTGTCAGCAGGATTGTTTTTGTGCAGGAACGGACCCCTACCATTTAACAACCAAGTAAAGGGGCCAGTAGCCATGGGAGGTTACAAATGACGACATGGCTGTACTAACAAGCCTATTTGGGAATCAGAAGACAGCATTTATGAAGGACAAAGACACAAGCCAATGAAAAATATGGGCGGGGGAGTGGGCGGGGCTTCTCTCCGTACTGAACTACCACAGCTCTTCGCAGAGCAGCGCTTGTGCGCTGACTCTAGGCTCAACCTAAAAATGAAGTTTTGCAACTTCTATGTGTGCTGCATTAAGCAGCACACATAGAAGTTACAAAACGCCATTTCAGGTTGTTTATGTGCACGAAGGGGCACCTTCCTGCACATAAACAATTTTCCCCTGCACCGTAGGCATCCTTGCACTATGGTGCAAGGCTGTCTGCGCTGGTGCTAGGTGGCTAAATTTGCGCCAGTGCAAGGGGAAATGCAGGGCTGCACCATATCCTTGCAAATACGGTGCAGCCCTGCATTTCAGAAGTGGTGGATTGCGGTGTTAAGCCAAGGAGGTTAACGCCGCGCTCCGCCACTTCCTCGTAAATATGCCCCCAGCATGCTTAGCACAGGGTTATGAGTAGACTAAATAGATATACACCTGCACCTGGCACCAATCGCACTCACCTGGATGCAATGTATTTATTTATGCAGTTCTAAGTAGAACGTTAGATTTCCTTCCGGTAAAAATTACAAAGTTCAAGAAAAACTAAGTGAAAACCAATACTAACAGTTAAAACTGCAGCAAGAGGCAATAGTGTATACAAAGCAACAGGAAACGATTGCAAAACACAAACCAAAGGAGAATATGAGCAAGGAATTCAGAATGGAAATGTCCAATAAGGAAAAAGCCTGAAATGCAAAAATCAGGAGAAGACGATAGACATAAGAAGTTCGACATGTGAAGGATAGCCCTGGAAGTGCAAGAGGGAATGGCGAAGTAGAGTGGAAGGAGGCTGAAGAAGATTCAACTAATGTACATAGGAGAAAGAGGTGACATTGATATGGTGACAAGTGTTAGATGCCAAAGAAAAATGAGGAGTAGTTTAGGAGAATTCCAAATTGTACCTGCTTTGCCAGAAAAGGCCAGTTTCACACCTAAACAGATAAATAGCTGTTCTTTGTAAAGTCTCTCCCTTTTACACTTCTGTTGCACATCGCGACTGACTCACACTCGGACGATGGAGCCAATTTCCAATAAGAGGAAGTGAAAATATTTTAAGGAAAGGCATATTATGTGGTCCCTTATGTGGTAGACCGCTATGGGGAATTTTTCAGTCTGTCTCCACACACCTTCAGAGTGGCACACATTCGGGGTTTGTGGCAAGAGATATTGACAAGACTAAAGTATGGTATCAGAATATAATGGACTCAATATTGCCATACAAAAATATTGTGCTCTAAATTATGTTCTAAAAATCATTTTACAAAGATATTGCACCATTGGAGTTAATAATATAAAATCTACAATCAATGAAGCAATACTTTTGTAATCAATATTTATCCAACAACGTTTGTGCCAGGCTGTATTTTCTCATTATTCTGACATACAACCCAAGTGGAGAGGTGCACCGTAGGGGACACCAAGAAAAAGTGTCAGAATGAGAAGAAGTTTGTGAAGGAGAAGTTTCACCAGAGTACACTACAAGTTGCAGATGTCATGCATAGTGGCAAACTAGGCTGATAACTCAGAACCCAAAAGAGTAGTGTATATTAGACTTCACACACGCGCACGTGGTGGATGGCCTGTCTGTTTCTGTGACCATGGTCATTTGGCCAGCTAAGCTCCACTGCCAAAAGCACCAGCCAGTGCACCTATGTTGCTGCATCTGCATCACATCATCCACAAAATATGCCCACCTATCGGACCCACATGGGAAAAGTGCCATGTGCCCCCGTCCAAAGGGATCATGACTAAAGGAACAATATACCTGATGCAAATAAAGTTGCCACACCTTTATGTCTAATGCACTGCATTGAGCCACTGCCAGATGCATGCCCAATGGAACTAGCTCAGTAGTAACCACTAAACTCATTGTTGCGGCCCGTTGATATCACACCTGCCTACCACCAAAACGCCACCTAACTTCCTGAGTGTGGTTATGTTCAATTTTGAACTGCCCATATAGTCGCTCTTATTCATACAGCCAGGCAGGTGTATACAACACTTTGTCTGATCCGCACACTTCATACTTCTGAGAACAGACAAAACGCATGTACCTCTTGCAGATGCACATCACAGATGTTCTTTACATCGCTCACAAATACAACCGTATGTTCTGAGAGATCCGTGTGTGCCCTTATCTAGTTTCAATGAATGATCCTTAACTTGTGCTGTTGATGGGGTACTGATGAGATAGGCTACACAGACTCATGTATTATGCATATTTTTCATGAGAACAACATGTTGTATGCAATATTGGCAGTGGCGGCACGCTTGATTCGCGGGTGGCGGGGCTGGCACGCAAGGATAGGGGGTGTTCGGGTAAGGTGCGCAATGTAAAAAAAAGATAATGATAAAGTAACCAGTTACCTTGCAGCGCGCCAGGTCCCGCATCTCCGCTCCTGCTCTCCTCCTCAGGAAGCACAGCCAGGCTCCCCTGACCAATCACAATGCTGCAATGCAGCGTTGTGATTGGTGTTGAGCATCCTGGTTCGACACTCAAACAGGGAATGGGGGCCTGGGCATGCGCTCCATGTAGGCTGTAATGTAGCCTGCATGGAGAACGGGGAAAGTGCGCATGACTGGTTTGGGCGGCCGAGAGAGTCCAACCAAACAGTCATTGCGCACTTAGGAGTGGACAAACGACTCCTGCTTTGCTCAGAGAGCAGTGCAACCCCACCCGCAAAGCAGTGAGCAGGAAGCATAAAATGATAATAACGCAAACAGTGTTATCATTTTATGTTTCTACTATCACTGCTTAAAAGCAGTGGGGTGACGCTCCTCCATCATAGTAGAGGAGCCACCCCTGAATATTGGTAATCTAAATGAAAAGTGGGAATTCGTCTATCGTGTGATCACCGTTTTCACCGTTTTTACCATCAGTTCACGAGTATAAATAGCCTCATGCAGCTTTTTTTTGCAGCTGACCAGTCACTCACGAGCCAAAAGTTTATGAAATATGTTTTTTGCATAAATAGCTCACCAGATATTGGGGCAAAGGTCTGAAAGCTGAGCAATGAACCTTGCTAGCATAAGGCATGCAGCTGTGGAATAAATATAGTTTCACACTTCCCGCAAGACATTTTTTTTCAAAGTCTCACAAGAGAGAAAGTGATCTTTCTAATAGTGGATAGGTTCAACTTTGAGTCTGTATGGCATAAAGTACTGCTTCAGTAGGTGTGGGAGTTTTTTGTGTGAATGAAGTTTGCCCCTTGGCTAAATGTATTTACATTGCCCTTATAATATTTCTTCATTTTTTCCTGTCACCCTCATTTTGCAGAAGGTATTTCCCATTTTGTGCTGCACCCTTTAGAAAGTCCTATTTTAAAGTTTCGGACATATAAGATTTATTTATTTATTCATTCATTCATTCATACTTTCAGCTGGATATTTTTTACACATCTATTTATTGTGGAGTTTCGTAAAGCAATCCTTGCCATTCTAGGTTATATGACAGTATTGACGTTCGGCACAAATACAGTTTACCGATCAGAAGGGTAGGTTACAGATTAATTAAGCAGGGTAAGTAGCCATGCCTAATGTTCTTTAATAGGACTCTTGTTTCTTTGTTGAGTTCAATGTAGGATAGACTGAAAACTCAACTTCAAAGGTTTCCTGAATCTTTTTATAGCGAATGAATAAATTTAACAATTATAGAGCACGCTGGATTGCAATCATGGATATTCTGGCACCAAAAACATCATGTGCCTTATTACGAGATTGATGGTAACATGGACTGCCTTATCGGCAGTGGCAGTCCGAGTGCGGTGAGCTCAGCGGTCAGACCGTCGTATTACGAGTTATGTTATGTTATTGAGAATTTGTAGAGCGCACGTTCACCAACAGGTCTCTTGGCGCTGGGAAGTTTTTATTCTTTCTTTGGAGGCACCGTTTGGGATAAGTCCATAACTAGCTGTAGGCATGGGTAAACAACCAGGTTTTCAGTTTTTTCCTGAAATGCGAAAGGTCTGTTTCTAGTCTCAACGGAGAGGGCAGAGAGTTCCAAAATTGGGGGCCCTGTGTTGAGAAACGCGACCCTTCAATCCGTTTGCGTCAGAATCTAGGCACCACCAGAAGATTCATATGCATGGATCTTAGTGTGCGCTGTGGAGAGTATCTCTGAATTCTTGAAGATATATACTGAGGGCCAATACCATGTATAGCTTTAAATAGTACACATCCAGTTTTAAACATGGAACGTTGCTCCGCTGGAAGCCAGTGGAGTTCTTTCAGTGTTGGCTTGACGTGGCATTGTCTGCCTTGTTGATTTATGATTCTGGCTGCTTGATTTTGGATCAGCTGCAGACGATGTTTCTGTTTGCGCGGGAGGCCAAGATAAATTGCGTTAGCATAATCTATTTTAGATCAAATCAGAGCGATGATGATTTGGATGCCTGCCTCTCTGCTGACATACCTTCTGATTTTCCGCAGTTTCCGAAGTTGGAAAAAACAAGCCGAGGTAACTGCAACAATCTGCGCGTTCAGGGAAATGTCTTGAGTTGGGAGGATCGGCTTTGCGAAGACCACCACTAGGCCGCCGAGACTGCCAGCAGACCGTTGACTGCCGGGTTCTCGATCGGGGAAAGGCAGCCGCCATAGGGCGGTACAGGGGAGCTGCATTACCATGAATAATATGAGTTTCCGGTTATAATAGCGGATCACGGCGGTCTGACCGCCAGCTTCAAGGTGGCAGTGATGAAGGATTTGAGGTGCATACTGACGCCTTTCTTCCTCTTCCAGGCAGATTCCAATGTGTATCCCTTTCTTCATGTCCCGCCTTCATTGCAGGATCCCAAAGATTATGGCCCTGTGTGCGGTGATCTACAGGTGAGTCCTTTTCATACCATATGCCCATTGTCAGGACTGCCCACATATGGGCCGAACCCCGTTATTGGATATATAGTATTGTGCCACATATATCATGCATATGTGTGCATCCGACACATATGCAGTTGAAATGCACACACAGGCCTCAATATATTTGGTAATAGTACTCACCACTTCTGCAAGATCCCCTCCTCCACACCACCGGCCCATGGCCAACTCATAATACGACAGTCTTTGGACTGCCAGTGCCATGGGCTGCTGGTGGGGGCGGGGTGGTCCTATGACAGTCGGACCGCCAAACTCATAATAAGGCCCCAACTGTTTACCGAAGGCAAAGCGGAGGGAATAGACAGCCTTAGAAGAGAAGAATTGAGTGGTGTAAAACACACCTTGGTTTCCCTCAGATGAAGCTGGCAAGGGAATAGGATCCAATTGCCTGGCCAATAATCAGAGTTGCAGATATATGAAGAGTCAAAAAATGAGTATCGCAGTCGTAGATGACTTAAGACAAAGAGAATTGATGTTCATCCAGTTGGCAATTGCCATCATACATTTTTTAACAGAGATTGGAGAGACAGAACACCTCAGTCCACTCTTAGTATGAGCTATGTGTCATCTGTGTTAGAATGAAAATAAAAAAAGACCTAATCAAAGAAGCTTGCAGGTCCAGCAAAAGATTAGATTGGGGCTGAGTGAAGAGCCATGAGGGACACTGCAATGCAAACGTTTGAAATCTGAGCAGAAAGGGGTAGATGAACAGCTTGGGAACAAATGGTATTAAGCCATTTTAACCAGTCTATTGCCCTGCCTCCCACTCTGACGTTCTCCCACTCTGACATTGTCCAACAGTTGACTAGATTGGAGTGGGGGACATTTCAGATTCAACAGGATGACGGTAGCATTATGCTGTTTATCCTGTTGCTTAAGGATATCATTAGTGCTGACATCAATACTGTGTTTATACTGAGATGGGGCCAACAGCCAGACTGGTAGATGTCAAAGCATTGTGCAGATTCTAAGAAGAGTTGAGCACTGGGGAATTACTCTATCATTTTGGGGGACACTAGAAGGAGAGACAGGGAAATATTTGGCGAGCGCCATGGGGCTGGCCATGGTTTTTTTCAATGGAGCTACTATTAAAGTGTTTTTCCAGTAATCAGGTATCACTCTTTGAGAGAAAGAAATGGAGATGTTGAACAGGTTGTTGAGGTGGGAAATGATAAGAGTGGCCAGAGATTTAATATTTAGCATGGACAGGGGTAAAAAAGGGGAACCAGAGGACAAATAAAGAATTTTGTTCAGAACAGAATCAGTTTCTCAGGGGCTGAAATTAAGAAAGTTGGGCTTGTTTAGCCACAGTTTGTGCAGAACAAAACCTGAGACATCATCAATATCAGACAGTATGGGGTGGCCTTAACAGCATATCATCTGTGGATATTGAGTAGTGCCAAGAGTGACCGTAAAAAGAAATGATAGGTCAGGCAGAAAGAGAGAGGGAATCATAAAGACCTGTCTTCATCTGCAGAGGGGGAATACGTTAGGTGTTGTGAGGTGAAAATAACCTGGACATTGCATATCCTCAAAGTGTTTTATGTTTTTCTTTAATGTAAACATGTTTATGTAGTATTGTTTTTTGTTAAGTGAATTAAATGTTGTATATATAGTGTTAATTGTTATATGTATTGCAGACGAAAAGACCAAGAATGAATGAAAAACGTTCGATAGAAATGATTGCATAAAATAAATATGAGATTAACTCTCAAACACACTGGATTCATGTGGATGTTGTGTTAAAAAAGTGGATATATATTGATGGCCATGTGGGGTATACACTTTTGGTGTTATATATTAATAGACTTAATAAAATCATAAATTTTGTTATGAAACATATCTGAAAGCTTATTAATTGTGTCCATTGAAGAGGACAGTTATTTGAGCCAAAAACAACAAAAATCCAATCAGTAGAACCAGAGATATGCAAATTTAAACATTTAAGTAAAATTAGTTCTTAGAAGCATTAAGCGCCAACTGCGGCTATCTGGTCATGCCGGACTGGAGCAAAGTCACAAGTTTAGGCCGACTGCATTGAAGCATGGGCCGGATACAGAGACCAAGGTAGGCCCTCTGAACAAAGTACCTTAAATCCTGGTGGCAGAGTATTTGAGATCCTGCTTTAGAGATTTGTCGCACAATGGCGGTTCTGATTAAGCCATCAACGCGGCTTGCAATGCGAGGTCCTGTGTCATCATTGACGATGCCGCTGAGGATGCTGTCAATGAAGGCTTGCGATGCAAAGTCCTACATAGATGGATGCATCATGCAGCTGTGGTTCCAATGAAGTAATCGACGAAGCTTGTGATACAAAGTCCTGCATCATTTTTGAGGATGCAGTTGATAAAGGCTTGCAATAAAAAGTCCTGCGTCAAGAATAAGTAGCACAGCAGTGGTTCTGAGGAGTTGCGATGCCATTTCTTGCATTGGGGATGCGTCACAAAGCAGCGGTTCTGATGTGGAGCTGCATGGAGATGCATTGGGTCTTCCCAAGAGACCATACCTGAGCTGGCAGAGCACCTTCAGACTCACTTCCAAGGGTCTAGGACTGGGTTGATACCATTTGAGGGGCAGGACTAACAGCAGAGAGAGTCCAGGTGCAGGATTCAAGGTGGTCGGAGCCTCTTCTGTCCCTGAGGCTCTGATCAGAAGGCCAGCCAACTAGCCCTTGGTGGCACTTTGATGGTTCTTGGATCAAGATGAAGTTGCAGGCTCTTTCACTCAGGTCGCAGGGCAGCAGGGAGTAGGGCAGCAGAGTACCAGGGCAGCAGAGCAACACAGTAGTCCTTCAGAGTCTTCCACAGGTCCAGAGGTGTACTGACGAGTTAGGTCTGAGAATCCACTATTTATACCTGGTGCCAGATTTGAAGTTGGAGAAGAAGATTCCAGAGGTTTCCATGCCCAGAGGTGTTTGGAATTTACTGCATCCTTGTCCTGGCCCTACCTTGTCTTAGGGCACAAAAGACTAACATGAAGCACTTTGTGAACGTGCTGGGCACAAATTACTTATTTTTTTAAGAAAAAGTTGTTTTGGAAATAGAATGTGAAGCCAGAGAGTGCTACTGAAATTTCCCTCAGACACACATGTGGTCCGATTAATGTGAAGATGTGTTTTTGAAATGTATTTGAAAAATGTAAAGTGAGAAGAAAAATCATGAAAAGATTGAGAAAATTAAATTACTTAATCATATGAAAAACTGTTGATTGAATAATTTCAGCTAGGAAACATTGCAAGTTGCTTAACTTTCTAAAAGTGCCATTTTCAGAATTGTGATTGAAAATCCGACTTTGCCATTAAAGAGGGTTTTAAATGACAATTCTTTAAACACCAAAGTCGATATTCCTACCTGCTCCCAATTGAAAGTTATTACTTATTACATTTAATAAGGTAAGCCAATGATATCCTATGGGAGAGGTAAGCCTTGCAATAGTGAAAAATCAATGTAAGAGTTTTTTTAGTACCAGGGCATGGCAATTTTGAAAGTACATGCTAAACTTTTCTTTAAAACAAAGCACCCTGCTAATTAGAGCCGATCCCAGGAGTGACGTATATGTAATAAAAAGGAAGGTTTAGGCTTGGCCAAAAGCTTCTTTTTCCAGGTTTAAATGACAGTATAAAACTGTACACACAGGCTGCAATACCAGGCCTGAGACATGTTTACAGGGCTACTCAAGTAGATGCACAATCAGTGATGCAGGCCGACTAGTAGCATTTATTTAGAGGCCCTGGGTACATGTAGTACCACTTTACTAGGGACTTATAAGTAAAGTAAATGTGGCAATTAGGTGTAAGCCAATGTTAGCATGTTGCTGGGAGTCAGCACATGCACTTTAGCACTAGTTACCAGTGGTAAAGTGCACAGAGTCCTAATGCCAACAAAAGTGAGATCAGCAAAAATAGAGGAGTAAGACAAACAATTTGGGGGAAGTCCACCCTAAGGCTGGCAGGTCTAATGGAGGGATTCTAATAAACATCTTAATTAGTGCAGGCGCTACATGTGCTCCAATTGTTTACATGTTTTAACTTCCAATAATTAAGTAGAAATCAAAGGTGCAGAGGGAAGGAGGTACTAATTATAAAAGGGTTTGGGAGGTATAGATGAGCCAAGCATTGTATTAATCAAGTCATTAAAGGTGTTTACAATAGTCTCAAGGTCAGCGCTGAGGTGGATAGGGCTTTGCTAGTGCTGTGGTCACAATGACAGCTGAACGACATGACCAGAATCTACAAAGCTGATTAGTTCTAGCCGTACATGAGTAGATGAGAGGACTCTGGCAAGGAGATAGAAAAATAATAGCTAAATAGTCTGACCAAATGAGGGGTGGGATATTATGAATAGTGATGAGGCAAAAATGATGGAATTCAAAATATGACTCTTGCTGTGGGTGGATACTTAATGCAAGAGGTCGAAATTTGCTCAAGTATTAAGGAGCAATTTACATTTATCGGCTCAGTTGTCCACGTGAACACTGAAGTCAGCTAAGGTGACAAAGGCAGCTAATTGGAAAAAGATTACTGATAACACTGATTAGAGTATTCAGCTACTGTTCACCAACATCATTTTAATCATAATATTAGGGTATATTTTAATTTCAGCTAAGCAACTGAAAAGGGGACATTTCAATCCAGCTAAATAGTAAGGGGCAATTTATATATAATTGTTAAGCCTGCACCCAGGTTTATATGGAGTTCCTATCTAATGATTTTATAAGAGGTGGGAACCACTAAGGTAGAGTCTGCATTGGAGTGTTCTTTAAGCTAATTAAAGTGGTATCAAGGTTCTCATCAGCAATCATATTGTGAAGTTCAGTATTGGGTGTATTGTGTGTAGCTAGGAATCTAACATTAATGAGGACAGATCTAAGATTAAGGTTCTCAGTATTTTTCTTGTCTATACAAACTGAGCTAGCAGGGGTGGATTGCAGTGGTTGACAAATAAGTCATTGAGTGGAGAAAAGTGTTTAATGAATAAAGATCTGTTAACAGAGGCCATATTGAGGGTGGAGTGCAGATAAGGAAGGTATATTGACAAGAAGGATTTAATTGTTTGCACCATATGTCGCTATATGTGATAAACATACCATGATGTGGGCAGAATTCTCTAATCAATGACTTCACGGTGTGCATACTGGGCAGTCTGTCTTGTATTTGGCGTGTTTACAGGATGCAGCTGGCTTGTCCTCACTAGTGTCCAGTTATATGGAGATAGAAAGTAGAGGGGTCGGGGCATATGCCCTATGTTCTTGGCATGAAAACAAAAGAACCGTGGGGGGAGAAAAAGAAACAACAACTGCGGGCAACTGAGGACTCCTCTTCATTTGTGATTACTGAGAAAGAAATACCATTTAAAATAAACATGAGAACCTCAACTGATAACATGAATAAAAGGCATGCACATGCATCTGCATCAGTCTCCAATTTTGGTGTTGGGTTTAGGGCATTCCAGGGCGTAGGCACTTACATACCCAGGGATTGGCTTATAAAATATCATCATAAAAACAGCATAATTTTCAGTAATTCAGCATATAAATTAAATATTAGACACAGGAATAATCATTTTGAATAATGTTCAATAAACACATTCATTTTCCATAATAAGTGATAAAATACCTTGATGGTGGTTTAGACAGTTTCCAAGAGTGTCAATTTGAATAGTTCACAGGTATAATTGTTTCAATCCTTATTGCATCACCAGGATATATCTTGTTGTATATTTCTATAGTACTGTGCACATTGATTCAAATGCATCCAATATATGTTGCACCCCTCCTATGGCATGCAAGCTTGGGGCTTTCTCAAGGCTGAAATATCGAGATATGTTATGATAGATTTCCAAATTTGTTTTTAGATCCTTGTGTGAGGTGCCACAATATAGGGGAATACACAGCACTCTTGTGAAAACACTGCACACATGCTGCTTGAATGTATCCTTCCATAAGTGAAAGTGAGTGAGTTGTGTAAATGACAGTGTGTACTGATTGATTCAAATGCAGCTAACGTGTTTCACCTATTCTTTGGCATGCATGCCTGGGGCTTTCTCAAGGCTGAAATATTGAGATATGTTATGATAGATTTCAAAATGTTATTGAATCCTTGTTTGAAGTGCCACAGTATAGGGGAATACACAACACTTGTGTGAAAACACTGCACACATGCTACGCAAATTTATCCTTCCAGAAGTGAAAGTGAGTGAGTAGTGTAAAGGACAGTGTTTATTGATGCTAATATCAGATGGGTCTATGCACTATTATTAGGGTTCTAATTCATCAAAAATGAACATGTACTGGCACAAAATGGTGCATTGATCTGAATATACCCTAAATCTGTTAAAAATGCTTTAGTTAGTTAGGTACGAGTGCCGCTTTCAAACAATCCTAAAATATAGACAGTGTTATTTTATTGTTAGAGAAGTTAATGAAAAAGTCTAACAAAGAGCGATCATGCTTGTTCTGAATTACATCTGTCTTACTGGTATTATATGCAAAAACAACAATGTGAAGGATGGAATGCTCGAAATAACCTCAGCCATTCTCAATCACTCGGGCCGCATCCCAATCCTTTTTTACCCAGCATGCCACTTCCGTTTGGACCCAGCCATATGGCAAATAGTCTTGACCCTGCTCTTCATAGGAACAGTTCAGCCCGAACTGCCATTTCAGGTCCTCCCTGAACTGAAACACAAGCAACCTAGGACCAGTTTCACCCTAGTTACAGTTGTTCAGCCAGGTATAGCTTGGTTCCAGTGGCACAGTGAGCTCAGGACCCACTTCTGGTCACTTAGGTCATTAAATGCAAAAAACAACAAGGTGATGGATGGAATGCTCAAATTAATATCAGCCACTTGCAATCGCTATGGCCACATCCCAATTTATAGTTTTTCCCCCACCATTCCATCTCAGTTTGGACCCAGCCATGTGCACATCAATCAGTGCCCTGCTTCTCATGGGAACATTCCAGCCCAAGCTGCCAGGCCTAGTCCTCCCTGAACGGGGACACAAGCAACCTAGGACCAGTTTTGCCATAGTTATCAGTCTTCAGCCAGGTACAGCTTGGTTCTAGTGGCACAGAACCCACCAGAACCACGTCTGGGCATACCCGGCACACTTAGGGTGTCAAATTCAAAAACAACAATGTGATGGATGGAATGCTCAAATTAATCTCACCACTGGCAATGGCTCGGGACGCATCCAAACCATCGTTTTTCACCCACCAGGCCACCTTTGTTTGGACCCAACCATATGCAAATCAGTCTGGATTCTGCTCCTCATGGGACCAATCTAGCCCAACTGCCAGACCAGGTCCTCCCTGAACCGGAACACAATCAACCTAGGAGCGGTTTCACCCTAGTTAGGGCTCTTCATCCAGGTATAGCTTGGTTCCACTGGCACAGTGAGCCCCGGACCCACGTCTTGGCATATCCGGTGCACTTAGGACATCATATGCAAAAACAACAAGTTGATTGATGGAATGCTGGAATTCATCTCAGCCACTGGCAATCCCTTAGGGTCGCATCACAATTTATCATTTTTTACCCAAGATTCCACCTCAGTTTGGACCCAGCCATTAGCAAATCAGCCTTGATCCTGCTCCTCATGGGAAAAGTCCAGCCTGAACCGCCAGGCCAGGTCCTCCCTGAACCAGAACACAAGCAACCTAGGAATGGTTTTGTCCTAGTTAGGGCTCTTTAGCCAGGTATAGCTTTGTTCCAGGGGCACAGTGAGTCCGGGACCCATGTCTGGGCATATCTGGCGCACTTAGGGCGTCAAAAGCGAAAACAACAAGGTGATTGATAAAATGCTCAAATTAATCTTGGCCACCGGCAATTGCTCAGGCCGCATCCCAATCTATTGTTTTTCGCCCACCATACCTACCCAGTTTGTACCCAGCCATATGTAGATCAGTCTTCACCATGATCCTCATGGGAACACTCCAGTACAAACTGCCAGGGCAGGTCCTCTCTGAACGGGAGCACACGCAACCTCTAGGTTGCGCCTTAGTTAGGGTTCTTCAGCAAGGTATAGCTTGGTTCCAGTGGTACAGTGGGAACAGAACCCACATCTGGACATATCGGGTGTACTTGGGACATCAAATGCAAAGACAACAAGGTGATGGATGGAATGCTGGAATTAATCTCAACCACTGGCAATAGCTTGGGGCTGGATCTCAATCCACTGTTTTATGCCCACCATGCCCCCTCAGTTTAGACCCACCCATTTTTAAATCAGTCTTGACCCTGCTCCTCATGGGAACAGTCCAGCCCGAACTGCCAGGCCATGTCCTCCCTGAACCAGAACACAAGCAACCTAGGACCGGTTTCACACAAGTTAGGGCTCCTCAGCCAGGTATAGCTTGGTTCCAGTGGCAGAGTGAGCCCAGGAACCACGTCTAGGCATACTGGTGCTCTTAAGTCATCAAATCCAACAACAACAAGGTGATGGATGGAATGCTCAAATTATTCTTAGCCACTGATAATTGCTTGGCCACATCCAAATTCATCGATTTTTGCCCACCATGCCACCTCAGTTTGGACCCAGCCATATAAACATTAGTCTTGACAGGGCTGCTCATGGGAACAGTACAGCCCAAACTGCCAGGCCAGGTACTTGAACCAGAACACAAGCAACCTTGGACCTCCTGCATCTTAGTTAATTAATCAATCAAGGATTTATAAACCACGGCATATCACCCGTGAGGGTCTCAAAGCACTGGAGTTGCTAATTGCTTCATGGTGCACTGTTCATTCGAACAGCCAGGTCTTGGGTCTTTTCTTGAATTGCCGGAGCAATGGAGAGGTCCTGAGGTGCAGGGGAAGGTCGTACCAAGCTTTGGCCACCCGGTGTGAGAAGGAGCATCCTCTGCTGTTGCCTCGATGGATCCAGGAGGTGTCTGCGAGGACAAGCGAGGCGGAACATAGGTGTCTGGTCGGTTTGTGAAAGGTCATGTGCTTGTTGATGTATGCTGGTTCTTCATTGTGCAGGGCTCTGTATGCGTGTGTCAACATCTTGAACTGGCATCTTTTCTGGATCGGGAGCCAGTGTAGCTTCTTGAGGTGGGGTGAGATGTGGGTCCCCTGGGAGGTCGGGGATGAGTCTTGCCGCTGAGTTTTGTATCATCTGTAGTCTATTCAGGAGGCGTGCTGTGGCTTTGTTGTAGAGTGTGTTCCCATAGTCCAGCCTGCTAGTGATGAGGGCTTGTGTGGCGTTCCTTCTGGTGTTGACTAGGGTGTGGAAGCAGGCAGATGAGACTTTGTTTACCTGTTTCCTCCTTGATATCTTGCTGTACAATATGATGCTGAGGTTGCGGTGTGGTCTGTCGTGGCGGGCAATGGGACGAGTTCAGTAGACCCCCATGTGTAGCTCTATGGTGAAGTGTTGTTTCCAAAGATGAAGCCTTATGTCTTGTACATATTGGACTTGAGACAGTTGTCCTTTATCCAGTCGGCGACGTTCATCATACATCTGTGGAAGTTGGCTCTGGTAGTGGAGGGGTCTTCTGACAGTGAGAGGATGAGCTGGGGGCACCATTGGTGTAGGAGATGATGTTGAGTCTGTGTGATCTGATGGTGTTGGCCAGGGGGGTCATGTACATGTTGAATAGGGTGGGGCTGAGGGACGATCCTTGGGGGACACCACAGATGATCTTCTTGGTTTCCGAGATAAACAGTGGGAGGCGGATTCTCAGTTCTTCTGGTGAGGTGGTTCATTTGAGGGCATATCACTGGATTCCTATGTGATGGAGTCTGTTAATCAATGTGTGATGGGAGATGGTGTCAAAGGCGGCTGACAGGTCCAGGAGGATGAGGGCTGCTGCTTCGCCACAGTCCAGGAAGGCCCTGAGATCGTCAGTGCCTACAATCAAGTCTGTCTCTGTGCTGTGGTTGGCTCGGATTGAGAGTATCCAGGAGGTTGTTGTGTTCCAGGTGTTTGGTGAATTACAGGATGATTGCCTTTTCGAGTACCGTCGCTGGGAAGGGGATTAGGGAGATGGGCCAGTAGTTCTTCGGTTCTGCTGGGCCAGCAGATGGTTTCTTCAGGATCAGCCTCACTTCAGTGTGTTTCCAGTCTTCAGGGAAGGAGGCAAGGTGATGAAGGTGTCCAGGACTTTCTTGAGCTCAATGCAGATCATCTTGCTCCCTAGGTTGAAGATGTGATGGGGACAGTGCTCCAGAGTGTACAGAATTCATGATGGAGATTGTAGCTTGAGCTGTAAGAGGGTCCCAATTGGTAGGCAGGATTTCGTGGTTTGTGCTCGTGGGTGTGAGCAGGCTAGTGCTGTTGGCAGCGGGGGCTGGGGTTTGACGTTTTTGTAGATGACTGCGATCTTATTGTGGAAGACGTCCACCAGGGTGTCTCACAGAGTGAGGTTGGTGTCATTCTCGGTGGCTTTGGGCTCCTCAGCCAGATATAGCTTGGTTCCTTTTTTTTTTGTTGAAATATCTTTATAAAACTTTTTTGAGAATATTTTACCCCCTCCTGACCCACCACACCCCACCCCACCCCCCACAGAAGCTTTACTTAAATGAGAGAGTAGGAAATATAGGGAAAGCTGGAAACAGACAAAAAACAGTTTTTACAGATCGCCTTAAACTAATCACTTTGCTTTAAATTACTTAAATCATTTAAATACAGTACATATTTAATCATCTGGCTCTCTCCTTCTATGGAAAATAATCGATAAATACTATGATACAGCAGGAAATATATCTCACAAAATGTATACCTTTTATAATTCAATTAGGTAATTCATTCAGATAAAGTGCAAGTGCATTTTCACCCTTCTTTTTGTTCTACCCAGGTAACGAGGGACTTCCAAATTTGTACTCCTTTTTTTTTTGCCCTACTCCCTTCACGAGCATATATGCATTTTTCTAGATTATAAGCTGCTAGCAGTCGAGCCAGCCACTGCTGGAGGGAGGTGTGGTCTGGATCTAACCATGCTGATGAAATACATAGCCTAAAGATAGTCATAGCAATACTCGTCAACCCCCCTCTCTCCATGATCCTGACATTCTCTTGAACTCCCAATAGAATTAGGGCCGGAGTCATGGCTATTTCCAACTTCAATTTGTTTCTTAGAAATTCTTCAATTTGGCCGATTACCAAAGTGAGGACATTACACGTTGCAAACACATGAACAATATCAGCCTTATATAGGGAACAGCGGGGACATCGGGTCCCCTTCCCTTCTCCCCACTTTGCGATTCGGTCTGGTGTATAATATAAAAAGAAACACATTTTATAAAACTGAACATGTAGCTTAGCTGACATCAAGACATCCTGTGCCACTAAAAAGGCTTGTTGAAATGCATTAGCTGTAATATCTAGCTTATTTTGCCATTTTTCTGAAATCTTTGCCAGATTGTCATTCATTAAATTATTTAAGAGGTGCTATATAATACCAATACGGGGAGTTTCCTTCCTTAATTTTTCAATAAGTTCATTCTTGGTCATTCCCCCTACCCCTTTCCCCTTTTTCAAAAGGGAAACCCTTCTTTGAAGGAATTAAAAAAATTCTCTATGGGTAAGATTAAACTTCATTTTAAGCTCTTCAAAAGATATAAAACCCTGCAATGTGCAAAAACAGCCTATTTTATCGATCCCACTTCGCCACCAATTAATCATGTAATAATCGTCAAAGATCCCTGGAAGGTTCCCGTTATCCCGGAGTGGAGTATAAAAATTACGTTTTTATAACTCTAATAGCCGTCGGATAGGAGCCCAGGTTTTGAAGGCAGTCATAAGAGTCTTAAACCTAACCCTTTTATAGTAGCCTAGCTCCAGCCGGCGTCATAGGCAGTCCCAGGCGTCTGCACCAATCAATAATTCATATAAAGAGGGGCTCCTCTGGGTCTCCCCCCCCGGATGTTCCCTAAGTAATATTATATAGTGCACTAAGCATGTAGCCCAGTAGTATAATCTCAAGTTGGGAAGGGCCAACCCTCCCTGCTCTCTTGAGAGTGTCAAAACCTTAACTGATTATTTTTTAGTATCAGCTTCCTTACAACAAGGGTTTAGAATCAGCAGATTTCCTAAGTTTTTATCAGACCATAATCCAATAGTACTGTAAGTAGCAATGACTGGAATAATACAAAAAAAACACTGTCTGGACCTTTGATAGAACTCTTTTGCGAGACGAGGGTTATAGGGAGCATATGAGAGTGTGGATACCGGAATTCCTGAATCGGAATGTAGGGACTGCGCCCCTAGTTGTCATATGGGACTCTTTCAAAGCAGCTGTTCAGGGGGGAAACAATTCAGTTTTCTCTGAGAAAAGGGAAAAACGAAAAGTGCAAGACGCAGGAGTTGTACCAGAGATTAGCATGAGCAGAGGAAAAACTTGTTATGGCAGTACAACACACGAACAATGTCGAGAATGTCCAAGTCGAGATAGCATTAGCGAGAGCTGCCATTGGGGAAGCTCTTGTGAAAAAATCTATTGGGAGGATAGCTATCAATCAAGAAAAGATATATGAGTTTAGCGATCAAATAGGGCATCAATTGGCAATACAAACACGGCAGGGATGCGTTCGTAATGAGATTACGCATATTAGGGATCCTGTCTTGGGTATGGTGTACGGTACAAATGAGATATGAGAGGCTTTTCAAAAGTTCTACCAATCTCTGTATCTGGAAGCAATATGGAGCTCAGAATCCCAAAAACAAGATTCAGTTAAGCAATATTTAAGTCCGCTACCTGAAATACCACTGACAAAGGAGACACAAGAACAATTAGAAGTTTCTTTATTATGGGAAGAGGTGTCAGCGGTACTTGTGAGTTTGTCTGATGGCAAAGCCGCAGGGCCAGATCTAATACATTCCGAATTTTATAAAAATTGTTTGACCAAGTGAAGGAAGTGATGATAAATCTTTTCAGACAAACCTTCAAGGGAGAGTCTCCACCAAAATCTTGGGCAGAAGCAAAAATTGTTGTTTTTCTTAAAAATAATAACCCAATAGAAGAGCTGGGCTCCTATTGTCCAATTAAGTTAATGAATTGTGATGCTAAAATCTATGCAAAGATGCTGGCAGTCCGACTATCTCTATTGGTTGATAAAATGGTAGTAGAGCGGCAGCATGGATTCATCCCTGGGAGAAGCACCATAGACCATGTACTGAGGATCATAACAATGTTTGATGTGAGGCAAGTGTCAGGGGACCCTATGGCAGCAATTCTGCTGGATGCGGAAAAAGCTTTTGATAGGGTCTCCTGGCACTTTCTCTGGGCTGTGATGGTCAAAAAGGGGATTGGTCCTAATTTTATCAGGGCCATTAAAACTATATATGTTAATTCTACTGCCAGAGTGTGTATAAATGGGGAATTATCAGAACGCCTGACAATCACAAGGGGAACTCGACAAGGGTGCCCATGCAATCCAAATATACCGTCAGTAACATTACAAGGGTCCAGTACTAAAGTTTTGGCATATGCCGATGATGTGGCCGTGGTGACCCCTAACCCTGAGGCAGCCGTAAGAGCTATAGAAGAAGAAGCACTGATCTTTGGGGCACTCTCTGGGTATTCTCTGAATAAGGGAAAAACACAGATCATTAATGAATATGTTGCAATAAATGATAATAGAGTGGTGGAGAGTGCAACCTATCTGGGGGTCCCAATCAGTTTGGATCTTGATGCTATAATGAACGAGAAATTAAATCCAGCAGCAGAAAAAACTAAAATTGTACTACAAAAATTGGATAATCTGCACTTAACATTAGTGGGTCGATGTAATTTAATTAAGATGATATATTTCCCAAAAATCTTATATTTTATGAGAGACATTCCACTTATCTTCCCCAATTTTTGGTTAAAATTTTTTGAAAATGTATTCTCGCAATTTATCTGGTCTTATTCTAAACCAGATATAGCTTGGTTCCAGTGGCATTGTGAGACACAGACACATGTCTGGGCATACCCAGGAAAACAAGAAGCGGCACTGGGAGGGAGTCCCGGGTGGTGGAGACACTGAGGGTATCTCTGTCAACAGACTCCCACTCATCATGGAGTGGATGACAGGCCCTGGTACATCAGACAAATTTGACATGATCCTCCAGTCTATTCTGGAGTCTCACACTGCCCTGGAGCAGAAGATTGAAGCTATTATGCCAGACATGGGGATGCTTTGGTCAGACCACAGGAAGCTTTCGGAGCAGGTGGTAAAAGCGGGGCCCACATTAGCCAGTATGAAGCTATCAATCTTGGACTTTCATAGAGAGATGACGGAACTGCTTGCAAGAGTGCATATACTGCATAATAGAGTTAAGGACACCAAAGGTCATTCTTGGAGAGACAATATTCGGATTGTTTGTCTCCCAGAACAGGTGGAAGACCCATCCACATAACTTTGTTTTGAAGAATGGCTCATAGAAACAGTCCTCTTGGGTATGCATCCTAAGCTAATTTCTGTTGGGAGGCCACTTAGGGGACCAAACGCCACTGACCTCCTGAGGTTATCTCCACCCACCACTGGTGTCCAGACCACTAAATTACAGCAATAGAGACAACATTCTGCCAATTCCTCATAAGCATGTGCCATGGGAAGTCGAGGGACAAAAGGTGCACATTTTCCCTGACTATACCACCCTCGTGAAATGTAAGCATCAAATCTTCATGGAGGTCAAACAAGCCCTAAAATCTCTTGACATGTCTTATGGCCTCATCTTCTAAGCAAATTTACATATATTGGTAGATGAAAAATCCTTCTTTATGTCTCTGGTGAGGTCTGGACATGGCTGCAGTCAAGGGGGCATAATGTTACCCATAAGAGGAACCCCACTGAGGGCATCCTAGGAGGGAATCCAAGAGAAGGGGCCCCCGGCACTCCAATAAAACCCCCACAAAGGAACAGGCCACTGCTGCATAACTCAATGTGGTGCAATACATTCCTATCTGAAGGGAATATCTCCTTTTGAGACCAACTAATGAATCTGATGACCAAGAAAAAGGTTTGGAGTCTTTGGCTTTCAGTGGGGACCTGCCTCTTCAGGAGGCCCACAAATAACTCTCATGACTGCAGATTCTATCGTTTGACATTCATTCCTGATCAGGAGGGTATTATTGTGATTGGAGATTCCCCGATTCGATTGTTTATGTACTTAGAAGCTGCACGTAGTATTCTGATGTTGACCCTGTCCCCCTTCTTGCTCTCTTAAGACCACTGGTGGGTGTTGGTTGGTTGGGCGTGGGGATACTGGAGAGGAGATTTAAGAGGGTTTTGACCCCCGCCAGTTTTTTGCAAATATGCAACCGTAATAGCTATGTAGATACACTTTGTTCACTTTTATTTGTTGTTGAGGTGGTCATGGCATGTTTAGGTGGTACAAGGGATCATTCAGAGCCATATGATGCAACACTCCATACTTGCAGATACTTTAATATGCTGATAGATAGAGATAGACATCCTAAACCTAAAGTTTACATCGTACAGGTTAGAGTACTGAGACCGCAGGTCACTGCTTTGCTCTGTTCTATGTTTACCCTGCCTATGGTTTCTGTTTTTAAACCCCTTGAGGTTTTGCCTATTCACCTCACTTCCAAGTGTTAGTAGATGCATTGTCCCTACAGTGAAATCCCCAGGATTCTGTGGGATTACTGATAGTTATTGTGATGCACAAGCTCCACCATATGTAACCACTACACATTCCTTACTTGGAATGTCAGAGGGTTTGGCTCACCCATGAAGTGATACCAAATTAATTTCCTACTTAGTTGTAGGAAGATACACATAGCCTGTCTCTAGGAAATTCACCTAGTGCTGACTGAATTAAATAGACTGACAAAATAAATGGTGGGGACAGCTTTGGGACACTGTGTAGTCTGCTTTCTCTCAGGGCACGTTAATATGGATAACCCCTGAGGTACCCTATGTAATATCTCATTCAACTCTAGATACTGATGGGAGGTACAATATAATAGAGTGGTCGCTGAATGGGTATCTGCTCATAATTGCTAGAATCTACCCAGCAACCGTTAGCTGAAGTTTTTACGTGTCCTATTCCAACACCTAATAAGAGCTTGTCGATGGTCCCAGTATCAGAGGGTGATTATAATTTGGTTCCAGATTATGAAAAGGTCAGATTTCCCCTACTCCTGCAGATGGCTCCCCGTAGAATGCTGGTCAGGTCAACTGGTAAATGGATTGAGCAGTGGGGTTTGACAGACCAGTGGAGGGAGCCGCGAGAGTTCTCTTACTTGTTTTCATCAGTTCATAGGATTCTTAACAGGCTGGACATGTTGCATTGGCTCTGTGGGTTTAGCACACCAGGTTATTGGGGCAGAACAGTTATGTGGCATGCAATCTGGCCATGATCCCCTAATATTGCATCTTGGATTTGGGAGACCAATCCCAGTGGTACCTAAATGGAGACCAGTGGTGGCCGCCACAGCTAAGAGCGGTGGGGCGGGGGAGGGGCAGGTTGGGGGTCAGAGAACACGACATACGACGGGATGAGTTAAAGTAAAATAAAAAAGAAATAAAACCACTTACCTTGCGCTCGCAGCATCGCCGACTCAGTGCACACAGTCACTGTAAATGTTCCTTTACAGCCTGATCCTAACAATAACCAAATTACATTATGTGTAAACTTGGTTGACACAAACCTCACCAGATGTACTTGTTTTATGTAAAGTGGTAGCGCCAACTCCAATCTTTTCTCACACTCCTTTTCATGCAACATGGAGATGGATCGGAGGGTGGAAGGGAGCAAGCAACAAGACAGAGCGAGACAGGAGGTGAAAGACAGCATGCAAACATGAGCAGTCTTATGTAGTGTTTCATCTAAAATAAAAAAAGTACTTCCAAAAGCGCACAATCAGTGGAAGGACATTGGGCACCAGAAAGAAGCAGTACTTGGGCCTTGCCCTAGGGATATATCACAAGCCTCTCATGCGCCCTCTGCGTAGTGGGCCTTGCGTGCTGGGCTTATGTTGCGTTACCACTGTGGCGCCTTATGGCACGCTATGACAACCTGCCTTAATTTTCTCTAGATCACTGATTCCATTACCCAGAGCTGTCCTAAATCCTTGACTCTGTGTAGTGTTAGCCCTGTGGCGCCTCATGGTATGCTATGATTCCATGCCTGAGTTTCCCGTCTCCCCCTGATTCCATTATGCCCGAGCTTGCAAGCATTCCCTGAACACGCGAACTAATGGCCTGCCTTGTTCCCGCTATTGCCGTGGTCTTACAGTGCTTTTTCCTCATGCACATTAGACAAAATAAATATCAACAAAAACAGAATACCTCTGACACCATCAATAGAATTTTCACTTGTGCCTCAATGGTTCTTTTTATTAACCTTGGGCTCCATTTATTTATGGATTCATTCTTCATTTTTCATGATCAAAAAAGAGGTTCCTATCACATTACACATTTACGACATACACCTCTCTTTTGTTTTTGTAAATATATACAACAGCAACTTCAGACACAGCTAGTCTAAACAAAAAACATATACACTATTTACATAACATACATAAGTATAGCTTAAGACCATGAAACATTCCTACATGCATAGACAACAACAATGTTGTTTGTAATGTTTGTTACAAGAATACCATTCTCGACATGAGTAAGTCCTACTATTTTACAATTGTAATTGGGACTTTTATCTTTGTTTTGCCCTCAATTAACTGTATTAAACAGGTCCTGGAGAGGTCAGAGAGTTATTTACAAACTCGTATATAGAGCAGTAGTAAATCAACTCGAGTGCACCTATTATGGGGCAAACTTGTTTTGTTCGGTTGCTCTAAACCTCTCTTTTAAGAGAGCCAACGCGTTCGACCTTCAGTAGTTGGGACCAGGCAGAATATTTCATATGAAGGTCTTCATCAGGGCGGGGCTTTGGATGTGTAGGACATTAGGTGCCATATCAGACTTTCAAGATGGAGTACAATGTCCCTCCAGTCTTCTTGTATTAAGGTGGTTCTTTTCGGCTTTCTGATTTATTTGTAGTTTGGCACTTCTTTTGCTTCGTCTTCTTCACGGTATGTGGTCTGCAGGACCGGTGGGTGTATTCTCCCACCGTTCCTGCAGACCAGATACCGCAAAGAAGACGAAGCAAAAGAAGTGCCAAACTACAAATAAATCAGAAAGCTGAAAAGAACCACCTTAATACAAGAAGACTGGAGGGACATTGTACTCCATCTTGAAAGTCTGATATGGCACCTAATGTCCTACACGTCCAAAGCCCCGCCCTGATGAAGACCTTCATATGAAATATTCTGCCTGGTCCCAACTACTGAAGTTCGAAACGCGTTGGCTCTCTTAAAAGAGAGGTTTAGAGCAACCGAACAAAACAAGTTTGCCCCATAATAGGTGCACTCGAGTTGATTTACTACTGCTCTATATACGAGTTTGTAAATAACTCTCTGACCTCTCCAGGACCTGTTTAATACAGTTAATTGAGGGCAAAACAAAGATAAAAGTCCCAATTACAATTGTAAAATAGTAGGACTTACTCATGTTGAGAATGGTATTCTTGTAACAATCATTACAAACAGGATTGTTGTTGTCTATGCATGTAGGAATGTTTCATGGTCTTAAGCTATACTTATGTATGTTATGTAAATAGTGTATATGTTTTTTGTTTAGACTAGCTGTGTCTGAAGTTGCTGTTGTATATATTTACAAAAACAAAAAGAGAGGTGTATGTCGTAAATGTGTAATGTGATGGGAACCTCTTTTTTGATCATGAAAAAATGAAGAATGAATCCATAAATAAATGGAGCCCAAGGTTAATAAAAAGAACCATTGAGGCACAAGTGAAAATTCTATTGATGGTGTCAGAGGTATTCTGTTTTTGTTGATATTTATATTGATTCCAACCTCTGTTCTTCCTGAAGTGAATCACTCCCCTTTCTTAGAATTGCCATTAGACAAAATAAAACATTTGTTTCCTGTTAAGTGGTTCCTTCCGTTAGTTTGCACCTGCTCTCCCTGAAAGGTTAAGTCAGCGTACTTACACGGGTTTCCTTCAGGAGTCCTGGAGAACCTTCCAGATTGCCACGTGCACCATGTGCCACACATGATCCCGCCCTATCCATTGGACCCTGAGCCTGTATATAAGCCACGCCCAAACCCAAGCTCCTTGCTTGGCCAACGCTCCCTGTGGAAAACGTTTCCTCTCTACCCACTCAACTGAAGAATCCACTAGACCTGGGCAGTGCTCTTCTCGGCTGCAGTTTAAGTTCCTCAGGTTATTACCTTAGCTCTAGTTCTCTTGACGCTTCCTTCATCGCCACCTCCTGCTCAGCTACTCCAGTTCCTCGGCGACATCTTGAGTCAAGACCTCGAGTCCTTCTTCAGACTTAGGTCAAGTTGAAGCACTAGGCTGAGTACTTGATATCAGTTTAGTGCACGCTATCCTTTTATACTAGTAAGCAGGCCAGAGTATTGGCACCCTCAAGACTATAGACTTGCCTTCAAGTTCCCTCTCATTGACTTCCCTCCAGTTCACCTTGATTGTTCTTGCTTCAGATCCTTCCTGCAAACTTGGCCATTGAAAAGCGTTATTGCAAGGACTTGATACTTGGCTCTGTGTTTCCCAGATGAACAATAGTGTCAAGAGAATTCTCTTCAGAGCATTTGATTGTTGTGTGGGCCTTGTAGCAATTTCAATGTGCCTAGTATACCTTGGGAGTGTCATACTCCAAACATTGTGCCTAGTTTTGTCCTTAGGAGTGTAATACTTCAATCTCTGTTCCCAGTGTATCTTGGGAGTGTCATACTCCAAACCGTGTATCTAGTTCTAATCTTGGGTGTGCCAGTAACCCCAACCCATGTTTTGAGTGTAACCTTGGGTGTGCCAGTAACTCCATCCCATGTTTTAATTGTAACCTTGGGAGTGCCAGTAACTCCAACCCATGTTTCGAGTGTAACCTTCGGAGTGCTAGAAACTGCAATCCTTGTTTCGAGTTTTACCTTGGGAGTGTCAGAGGCTCCAACCAGTGTTTGAAACTCATCCTCTAGGGCTTCAGAGTTTCCTATTTGTGAAACTGGTTATCCTACTTACCATGTTGTAGAAGAAGCATGTAAGTGAATGTTACTAAAGCTGATGCAATGACAATGTATGAGAAGGCCTGCTAGTATTCTGATGGTAATAACTCTTCTTGTTATTTCCAGTTTCTGGGATTGCATTCTCGCAAACCGAGAGACTCCAGTCCAGTGCTTATCTATCTCTCTGACACAAAAGGCCTCTTAAGCAACAAATCCTGTCACGCAGTATTGCCCAGCTGCTGAGCAGATCCAGTAATGCAAGTCTCTTTTTTAGGTCGAGCATTTGAGACCACTTGTATATACTTTAGTATATACTTATATGTGTATGTACTTTGTGGGCTCTGGAGATCAGCCCTAGGACTTGTCTGCTTCCGCTTAGGGACTTCTTTTTCTGTTCAACTGCCTCTATTTAACTGTCTTGATAGACAACGACCAGCAGAGGTCAGTAAAATACGAGAATTGCTTTCTGCTGAGGGACTTTATTTTTTTTATTTTTCAGGCAACTGCTTCTATTTAACTTTCTTGATAGAAAACGACCAGCAGAGGTCAGTAAAATACCAGAATCACTTTAGCATTCTCTAGATTCCAGTCCATAGAAATTGTCTTCCACGAGCACCCGTAGACAATAATATTTTTTTCAAATCTTGTATTTTCAGTGATATGACCACCGAAGGCCCTGATTTTAAATAAAAAACTGCGTTGGACTATACCATTTCCCTCTGAAAGGCACTATTTCTCTCCATGTGTTCCCATTCCTGGCGTGTCACACAGTTTGGTGCTTACTTTCCCTCCATGTTAAAGGACAGTAGATGTTTCAGCACCCAGGCTAATGTGCTGCATAGCTAAATACATATAAGGTCCCAAAGGCGAGACCGATTGCATTGCAAATGCTTTTTCTTATTTTGTCACATCCCCCCCTCCCCCCTGGAGGGCAGATTATGCTAGAAAGTAGCACTTCCTTTGCCATGTCCTATCTTCGGGAGGAATAGGAGGTCCAGCATTGACCCCAGTGTCGTCTCCGCGGTTGGGACCAGGTGAGTGCATGGCAGGGAAGGGACAAACTCATAAAGAGGAAGTGAAACCGGATCTCTCTGACCAAAGGGAAGCAAGGATAAATGAGAATGATGATGAAGGGAACAAATGGTAAGTATTCGACGCTCTTCAAGCCCTTTGTAAGTAATCAAAATGTCTGGCAAGCAACAGAGCATGCGCTGTCACAGGCGAGACCTAAAAACACTTTGAAAATTGTAAGTCTAAAGCAACACTTTGCAAGAATTGGTGACAATTGTTTTGCAACTGTATGTAGTTTTTTTTCTTTTGAAAGGTAAATTTTAAATAAAACTCTGCAAAAAAGACTGACACTTGTTTGGAACGGTTAAGGATACTAAAAAGAGGAAGTGATGTGATTCGGGATAATGAAGCTTAAGAGATATATCTCCTATTTTCACATATGTTGATTAGATTCAAACAGCTGCCCTGCTCAGAGTCCTTTAAGTGCTATCTGTTAGCCCACTGCCCAGCTGCAGAAGACAACCAGCATGCACAGCTGCTGGGAGAGAAAACAACCCGAAAGCAAGCCAAACAAAGGTGCAAATTCGTGTATTTTTTGTGACATTTGTTTAAATTTCACACAAAAAACAAAATTGCATGAAGTTACGTGAATCATGTGAAATATGGATCTCGCACGAAATGTTCACTTGAGGGCTTACTGTGCGTAAAAAAACACATGCAAAATACCGTGAGACATAATGTGTTTGTACCAGTCCCACAGGATGAAAACTGCATATTGAAATGGTTCATGAATGTTGCAAGTTTAGTGTAATGACAATTTTGAAGATTTTACAAGCGAAATTAAAAGTTTGCAAAGGTCCGATGCGAAGGAAAAATGGGGCTGTTGATTGATTATGCAATTCGCGTCTGTGGCAGGTGCATGTACACAAAGTCCAGGCTCAGAAAACTCACTGACTATCCTCCCGAGCCACCTTCCCTTCTTACCATACAATGTTCCCTAGCTCAGCTGGTCCCACAATGGAAGCGACAGCATTTTGGTGATTTAACTATTCTCTAGGTTTTTGGACAAAAATGGCATTGATCAATATTTCAAAGTGCAAAGAGCACTACATAAGGCAGATAGTAGTCGCACAAATGCTGATTACATCGCCCAGTTCCTAAGTGCTGAAAATCCACGTGCAAGCATCAAGCTGGTTTGGGTTTGTGAGTAAATATCTCCAGAACAGTGAGTGCAAATGACATCACAAATCATTTCAATTAGAATGATTTTCTTCACAGTCCTCTAGCTGTGACATCCCAGACACCTTCTGAGAAAGGAATATGAATCCGTTCATAATTAATAAACTGCAAATAAAAAAAAAACACGAGAGTAAACAAAATATCAGTGAGTTATCAAGGCGGCCTTAATGACTAGAGAAAGATTACCGTGCTGTGTGCATTGCTATCACAGTGTGCAAACTAATCACGGATTACACAGCAGGGTGTATCTTTTTCTGCGTTAAGTTGCTTGGCAGGTAGGATGTTGTCTTTCGTGAGCACGTAGGCATTTCCAGTAAATTAGGAAACATAACAACTGAATACAATAATAAAATGATTTGTAGTGAGCCGAACACATTCAAATAGGTTTGGTGTTAACTAACTTCAGGACCTTAGATCCTTTCTTATGGGCACACATCAAATTAAAATGCATGTGTGCATTGCTAATAACGCGCTTCTCCAGCTCAACCTGCACATTTGTCACAAGAATTGGGTTTCATTTTAAAGGCATGTGAATTCAAGACGTGGGATCCAATTCATAAGCCAGCCTAGAGGCTATTTGATGTTTAAATACGTCTCGGTAGACCCATTCTTTACTCTGAAGTTCGAACATTTATCTGCCAGCATTTGATCTATGTCTTGTGTGTCCTTGGTCCTGTTCCCTGATTGTTGCTTGCTGCCAGAATTCCATGATTTAACTGAGAAAAAAATCCTTATTTAGCATTTATGTCAAGAATCTGGTTCATTCAGATTATCCTGCCTAATTATCTTCACCTGCCAACGTCTTGTCTCTGCTTTAATTGCTGGCAATAATTATCTCAGTGGCCTTAGACTCCACTCATCTGTCATCCTAAATTTAGTGCCAGGCAGTGTCTGTTATCAACTGCCCTATTTTACAAAATGACTTCAACAGTTGGTCTGTTGTTTTAAGTCGTGTCGCATTTGACATTCGTAGCCGCACAAATTAGCTTTTTCCTTGTTTAGTCGTAATTCTGCATTACTGTTTTTGACACTGGGGCCTAGAATACCTGAGCAGCCATAGCAGCCTTGCAGCTGGTGGCAGCAGGGAAACAGCGAGCTCATCATGCAGAAACACTGCATAGCGAGTATGGGAGGAGATGAGAAGGCGATTAACAAGCACAAGAGATGATTCAATTGGTGGAGAAACGAGAAAATCAGCAAGAAAAGGAAGAGAGCAAGTAAAGAGGGGCGAATTGAAAGGGAGAAGAAAGAAGATAGGATAAGGAAGAGGGTAAAAGAAGTGCTAGAGCTGGACAGTGAGCAGAAGTAGGAATGCGAGTGATAAAGATAGAGAAAGGACAGCGAGAAACACAAGATAGAGAACTACAGTAGTTTAGTGTCTTGCAAGTTTTATCACAGAAACCTTTTGGCTCTGATGGAGTGAGGTTTGCAAATTACATCCTCATGAAATTAAGCAACCCCATAATAATGTATTGACCGCATGAACTAACCAACCCTGTATGCACACATTCACAAATGGGGCAAACGCATTTTATTTAATATACTAAACCATGATGGCATGAGCACGTATTAACTGTTTGCGCTTTGAAAAATTGTACCAATGCATGTTTATGCTATGTTGTACGTTGCACATTTTGCATGTTGTGCACAAATAACGAAAAGGTTGCTTTAAATTAATAATTTTGCTAGGAATTAATTAAGACAGGGTATTAGTATGGTGGGAGGTAACCATTATGGGTTTTATTTCATGAATTAATATTCTTTTGTGTTTATTTACTTTAGTACGAGATTGGGCCTGCATGAAAATGGCCTCTTGTCCGAACCAGCATGTGGTTGTCTTGATCTGTACGGAAGACGCATGCGCTGAAATGTTTTGCCTGCTTACGAACTGCAGAGTGCACCAGCTGATGTAATCCGTGTGAAGGCCATGTTGACCTGTGTCCTATTGTTTATGTGCCAAGACACGACAGCGTCTGTGGGAACTGCCATCGCTACGTGCAATTTGAATGTGAAGCGGATGTCACAATATGAGAATGTTGCAAAATGTATAACTATTGATATTAGTAGTATACAAATGTATTTATCTTTAATACTTCTTTGGTAGAACCGGTATGGGATGGATTTGCAGGGAGAACTGGATGAGGAGACCCTAACATGATTCGTGACAACCAATCACAGGCCGAGTTTCTACTGACACTGCAACATTGTAAAATAGTGAGCTAGGCATCAGGGTATAATTGATATCCCAATTAGGGGTGTGTCAGAACATCGAGGAAGAGAGTATCGAGAGCAGAGCATCGAGATAGAGAACGCAGAGAACATCTAGAACATCGAGAGGGAAGCGCACCAAGACAGAGAGAGTGGTTCTGCACAGAGTCAAAGAGCACTTTAGGTACGAGAACTTTGCGGGACTGCTTGGGAGGAGACTGCGTCCGAGGAGGACTAGATCAAAGGTAGATAGAATTGGGAGATTATCTTTTGTCTGTTAGTTTATTGCAAGACTTAGCTGCATTCTGCCCTGTTAACTTTGTCCTCTGAGCCTATCTCTGGGGACCCCTTGCCACAACCTTGGCCAAGGAAGTGGTTTTCCTGATTCTTTGGTGGGTATCACCCTCCTTAAATGCTTTAATTTTGCAATATATTTCTGCAAAGTAATATGCTGCACCTTCTCTCCCCATTCCCTACGCACACTTTGATGTTGATGCAAATGATTCATTTTGATTACATTGCTTGATAATTTGTTCTCTTATATGTGATCTTGTGTGTGCACTGATAATCTGAATTATGAGCATTTAAAATTTCAATAAGATAAAATTATTAACCGAATAAACGACTCTGTGGTTAATTAGTTAAAGTATTAAACTGTTTAGTTAATCATAGTCACCATCAACTCGTCAACTGATGGTCCATCGACCAAAAGAGGACAGTTGAAAATAAGAATAGCTAGGGATATATATTGTTATCAATGTGAAGTATAATATAGTACATAAACTGACAAATTAACCCTCCTAAATCCAGCGCCCGTCTTCAGGGATCATTTATGGGTAATGTGTGATGGGCCCCATTGTTTGGTAAGTGATTTATGTGTGAAGAAATATTCTTGGTCCCTGGATCGTGAATTAGGGGTTGCGCTGGATCAGTTTTTCTGGTAGCAGAATGATGGTTATTATTTAGTTTGGTGATATATTGATTATTGATTATTGATTATATGTTTAACATTCTATGTAAAGTGAGTTAGTGTCGTGTTTTTATGTAGTTTTGGAACACAGGTACAGAAGGGTATCTGGGAAGCCAGCAGTAAAAGTTAGCCTGAAATAAGGCAGAAGAAAAGTGTGGGAAGTGAAATCACACGGAAATAGGTGCATTGTCTGTTTAATTAGTGATAACATTCATGTGTTATCTTAGGGACAATTTAGCATGTATGTAGAAAAAGGAGTGAGATAGCGAAGGGTCCACCTGTGAAACTTTGGCCTTATCCCCAGAAGAGTAGCGAGACCTCTTTTCCAACAAAAGGTCCTCTTGTGAAATTTTGACCTTATCCCTAAAGAAGTAACAGGTCCTCCCCTAACTTAGATGAAGGGAAGGATAGCAGGATTGTTATACTTGCCCGTATTGAAAGGAATATTCTTTTAAGTGAAAAACTATCCTTTATTTAGTAAACGGACAATGTGGTATTGTTTTATGTTGTGACTAATAAGTTATTGTAAAGAAAAAGAACTTAGAAAAGTGCCGATAATTTTTGTAAAGGGAGGGTCAGCAGTAAGAGGAGAGGCTGACGTCACACAAAGCCGCGCTGGCATTGGTCAGACTGCGGAGGCAAGGTAAGCTCGGATTGGCCGGTTGGTGTGAGCCGCGCTGGTATTGGACAGGATAGCAGAGACGTAGAAAGCTCTGATTGGAAGAATTAGAGTGTGTCGTGCTGACATTGGTCAGGTGCCTAGGAAAGCAAAGGAATCTGAGTGGTGAATTATAGCAGATTGTGTTGACAAAGATTTGGATTTGAGTGAAATTGTTGATAATTTGCAAAAATGTATTTCGAACAACCAAGACAGGAGAAAATTGACTTTGTTTGGCAAAATTAAAAGATTCTTTAAAAAAGACAAACCCGTAATAACGAGAGAAGGAGTTCCTATCCCTCCATCAAAGACACCAGCGTCTTATATGATGTTGAAATATGGTTATCACACATGCATTTGGCTAGAAAATTGGGTAGAATATATGAAGAATGATGGTGTGTTCGCTTTTCCAGAGCATGGTTCTTTTAATTTGGCAGTTTTGTGCGATTTGAGAGACAAGATGATGGCATTAGATCCAAGACCCAGACCAACACAGTTTGAAGCATTAGTAGAATGGGAAGATGAAATGTATGACAGGGAAAGACATAGAGGTGGCAGAAGTAATAGATTTATGTTTGGAAGATTTCATGATGAAAAACATGAGGACAGAATAAAGAGATAGAGAATTGAAGAGATAACTGAAGGATTGTATCCGGTTTTAACGGTAGGAGAGACTGCAGGAAGCAAATGCAAGGAGAAAAGGAAACATTTAGAGCCATTTGGTTATGGATATAACCCGAATGAATCTGATGACGAACTACTGGATGATATATTAGTTAAACGACCACCTCCATATCAGGAAAGTCCGACGATGGTGACACAAAATGCACCATCAATGGAAACCCCAATGACACCTCAAACAACACTAGTTCCAACCGTAAGTGATGTAGTGCAGGAAGAAGAAGTAGAATTGGCAATAAAAAAAAAGAGTTAGTTGAGAAATTAAATCAGATGACTATGAAGATAGATGCAATAACTGTGCCAGTAACTATAGGACCAGCAATACCCGTATTTGAAAATAGACTTATCCATGAACCTTCCTTGACTATCCCACTAAATTCTGCAGTAACATCAGTTAGCAGTAGAATTAACACTGAAAGCGTTCAAAGTGAACAACCCACTACCGCTACTAGGTTAACACCTCTGACTAATTTAACAGTAAATGAAACGCCTAGAGGAGTAATGCAGTTACAGCCAAAAAGAATAGAGCTGGAGGAAATCCCCAGAAGTGAAGTTTCAATAGGCCCAACAACTGAAGAGTTAGATGATTGGATGAAAGGGTTACAAAGGAGAAAAACACAGCTACAACCTATAGATGTGTATAAGTTGAGAGTAGATCTGGAAGAAATGATCCTTGGGATCATAAGTCCAGATAGGCTAAAGACTTATCAGGATGATGAACTGATGTATCTGTGTAAGAGTATTACTTGGAAAGCGAGAAATCTACATGAGAGGTTTGTAGAAGCTGCAGATGAATTAGGAGTAGACATGGGAAGATCAAAAGCGTTGCAGAAGACATATAGAGTGGATTTTACTGAAAAGGATATAGAGAATATGAATACATCTGGTAGACGATTGCAGATAAAAGAGTTAATGGTTGTGTTGAGAAAATGGGGAGACGTGGAGAGATGGAAGGGTAGCTGGATGAGGAAGAAAGAAGAAACAGCTGCAAAAGAAATATATTTACGTCCAATAAGAGAAGCAGAAAATGTAACTCTTGAATGTCCCATGAGAGAAGTTCCAGGAGGAGGTTACATGCATGTTCCGTGGTCTAGACAGGATATATTGTCTTTTACAAATGAGTTTCCCAGGTTGAGAGAAAAGCCAGTGGAATGGTACAAACAAGTTGAAAGGTTTGAGAAAGTCTCGAAAGTGTTGCTGAAAGATCTAGATGGATTATTTGAAATTGTTGTCCCTGCAGATTTATGGACTGAATGTAAGATTACAGTAGATTGGCCAAAAGAGGAATATCCCAGAGATCCTAAAACAGGAGCACCTTCTGATGAGGTGATGAAAAAGTACAATCAGGTGATTACTTTTTTGAAAAGTAAAATTTCCCCTAAGGAAACTGATTGGGTAAAAATAGATAGACTAAAGATAAACTGGAACGGAGTTTCGCTCCAACACCGAACGCACAGCGTGCTCCACGGTTGTCATAACCAAAATACTCCAAATTCATCAATTTTAAACCAGTTTATTCCATGTCATCAAAACTTCTTCAAAAATATTACTTGATTCTCCTGTCACATGTGAGACACTTATGTAATCCAACGTTTCTAATGCTGCAGATATGCCAATCCCGGCCTTTTTCTGGAGCATGAAGAGTACATAAAACATCCTTGGCAGTTGATAAAATTGACCCAATGCATTTCGGGCTCTTTTTAGCCCTTCCTCGGGGAGAGGCTTACCTGGGTACAATTCGCGCGTTTGGTAGCGTGTTTAGAGGGAAAAACGTCGTTTATGGGGAGAGCTTTAAAACATGGGACGGATTGCTGAATGTATTTGTTTAACTTTTACAAAGAAGATTGTAACTATAAATCTAATGTCAAATTTTTAATACTTGCAGTGAACCCCTGAGGAAGGGCTAAAAGAGCCCGAAATGCATTGGGTCAATTTTATCAACTGCCAAGGATGTTTTATGTACTCTTCATGCTCCAGAAAAAGGCCGGGATTGGCATATCTGCAGCATTAGAAACGTTGGATTACATAAGTGTCTCACATGTGACAGGAGAATCAAGTAATATTTTTGAAGAAGTTTTGATGACATGGAATAAACTGGTTTAAAATTGATGAATTTGGAGTATTTTGGTTATGACAACCGTGGAGCACGCTGTGCGTTCGGTGTTGGAGCGAAACTCCGTTCCAGTTTATCTTTAGTTTACTAGTCAGTGGTATTTGGGCAAACCACAGCCCCGAGCAGCACGCAAAAATTTGAATAATGCTTAGATTGAAACAATGGAAGAAATGGAAGGAATAGGTGTGCATTGGACATTCTATAACTGTAAAAATAGATAGAACCACCAAAGAGCCGAAAGAGTCTGTGCATGCGTATTATGAGAGATTGTTACAGGTTTTTAAGCAGTATAGTGGTTTTGAGAATATTGGAGACAAGGATATGGGTCATTTTGTGTATAGATTTGTGTACGGATTGAGACCTGAGATTAGTCAGATGATACAGCAACACATGTTGTGTTGGCAGGCCAAAACAATTGATGAGATCCTAAGGTATGCAAAATATTGCAGCGATGACATTGAGTCCCGCCATCGCAAATTAAAAGAGAAAATGATGTGGGCACAAGTAAAGGTAGCTGAGCAGCAGGAAGCCCAGTTGAATTCTCAGCCCACAATCCAAATGGGAGGAGTTAGTCAGAATGCTCAAAGACCCAGTGGAGGTAGAGGTAGGGGACAAATGAGCAGGGAAGAGGCAAAAAAGAAATTTCCTCGTCATGCGTCGGAAAGTATGTACACTGGAAGAATGAGTGTAGATCAGTGTAGAGGACTAATGGAGGAAATCAAATTTTAACCCCACAGGTGCAGAATGAGGTAGGTGTGCAACAGCCACCGCAGCAGCAGGTAGTTACTACCCAGTATCAGGTCCCGCAACTACATTTGCCACACAATGTAAATGCTCAAAGATACAGTGCGGATACAGGGTTCCACGGAGGAGACCAGGTTGGTTAAAATACTAACACAAATGTGGTTCCCCAATTTTGGATGCAATGTGATGGAAGTGATGTTGAGTCGAATCAATGATGCTGCCTGAGGGGGGAGGAAGAGTGCGTGCTTGGCGCTACTCTAGAGGTAGATCAGTCAGGTCCATTTGTTGACGGAAAAGTGGAAGGCAATGATATCACCTTTCTTGTGGACACTGGTGCTACCCGTTCTACCGTGAGAGCAGCAGAAATTCCAAACCTACCCCTCTCGGGAGAAACTATCCAAGTAGTAGGAGTCTCAAATAAACAGATTAATACTCCAGTTACTAAACCAATTGAAGAGCATATTGGTCCACTTAAAGACAGTCATCGGTTCGTAGTGTGTGACTCAAGTCCGGTAAATTTGTTAGGGAGAGATTTGTTGTGCAAGATGAACTGCACTATTTACTGTACACCGGATTGTATTGCATTCCAGACACCTGATGAGGATGTCGCTTTTAAAATGGTGCTAGCAAAGCAAGGAACAGAAGTGAACGAGCTATTTTCGCTTCTTACAGATAAAAGTGTGCCTGAAGAATTGATGAAGGTAGTGAATTCAGATGTGTGGGATTTCACAGGACAAGAGATTGGGTTAATGAAAAAAGTAGACCCGATTAAAATTACAGTGAAAGACGGTGTTAGCTATCCAAATACACCACAGTATAAAATGAAGCCAGAAGTAATAGCAGGAATAGCTCCTGTAATTGATCAAATGATTGAACAAGGAATTTTAAAGAAATAATGAGCAGTCCTTGTAATTCACTTATTATGGGATTGAAAAAGCCAAATGGAACCTATGGAATAGTGCAAGATTTGAGAAAGGTGAATAAAATTGTTGTGCCTTGTTGCCCAGTTGTGCCAAACCCAGCAGTGATTCTCTATCAAATCCCACATGATGCGGAAAGGTATACAGTAATTGATTTGTGTCATGCATTCTTTTGATTCCCTTACATCCGGATAGCCAGTATTTATTTGCTTTCCGGTTTGGAGATCGTGTTTTGGCATGGTGCCGAGTTCCTCAAGGGTATACTGAGAGTCCTTCAATTTTTAACCAGATTTTGAAAAAGTGTCTAGAAGATTTGAAAATGTCTGGAGGGTCAGTTCTAGTTCAGTATATTGATGTCCTACTGGTGGCATCAAAGACTCAAGAAGCCTGTATTGCAGACACAATTGCTTTACTGAACCATTTGGCAGGAGGTGGACATAAAGTGTCCCCTGCAAAATTACAATTCTGTCAGCGAGAAGTTCAATACTTAGGTCACAAGATTGAGAAGGGAGTCAGAAAGGTAACATCAGAGCGTATTCGTGTGATCAAAGACATGAAACCACCCACAACTCAAAGAGAAGTGCAAATTTTCTTGGGAGTGGTTGGATATTGTAGACAGTGGATCAGTGGTTTTTCACTAATGGCAAAACCTCTACAGAGGCTGACAAGGAATGATGTGAAAGACCCAATTAAATTGGATGAAGAGAGCATGGAAGCTTTTGTTAAATTGAAAGACAGTCTGTGTCAGGCACCGGCATTGGGGATGCCTGATTATTCAAAAGATTTTGCATTATATTGCAGCTAAAGAGATGGGTGTGCACTTGCAGTTTTAACTCAGAGACATGGAATGGCGAGACGACCTGTGGCATATTTTTCTGCTACTTTAGATTCAGTAGCTGCCACGTTACCTGGATGCTTGAAAGCAGTAGCTGCTACATGTGTGAGTCTGGAAGAGAGTGAAGGGATCATAATGGGTCATCCTGAGAGAGTGTATGTGCCACATTCAGTTGAGATCCTTTTAACAAGAACACGGACTCAGCACCTCACCTATAGTCGGCTGACTAGGTATGAGAGAGTGATTCTGGGTGCAGAAAATGTGACAATAGTGAGATGTACAACTGTGAATCCTTCCACTTTATTGCCAGATGCTTGGGATGTAGAAGTGAGGGATGAAGCGGAGCATGATTGTTTGGATGTGACTGAATTCTGCACCAAGCCCTGTCCTGATATTAAGGACGTTCCTCTTGAAGAATCTGATTGTGTGATGTTTGTTGATGGTTCCTGTTTACGAACTGAAACAGGTGTGTTGAGTTCTGCCTATGCCTTCTGTACTGTAGCGGAAATCCTGGAAGCATCCTGTCTAAAAGGGGTAAAATCTGCACAAGTCGCCAAATTGGTGGCTCTAATTCAAGCCTGTAAATTGGGAAAAAGTCAGAAGGTGACTATAATTACCGATAGCCAATATGGCTTTGGCATTGTGCACGACTTTGGAGAACTATGGATGCAGAGGGGATTTCTGACCTCTTCGGGATCCCCCATCAGGAATAGTCAGTTTGTAAAAGAATTGCTTGAAGCATTACAATTGCCAAAACGAATTGCAGTGGTCAAATGTGCTGCACATAAGTCAGGAGATGATTATGTGACTCAAGCCAACAGATTTGTTGACAAAGTAGCACAATATTGTGCAAAGACTCGGACTTCCATAAATCGGGGAAAAACAAAAGAAAATACAGTTTGTCAACTTATGTTTACTAACACCATTGAAACATGGGATGAAGTGAGACAATTGCAGGAAGAGGCAGGTGAAGAGGAGAAACAAGAATAGGAAAAAGCAGGATGTGGGAGACGAGCAGATGATGATGTATGGGTGTACATTGATGGGAGACCAGTCATGCCAGATAGTTTACTTTCTCATATGGCAAGGATGTATCATGGGATGGCACACATCGGCCGAGATGCTATAGTCAGATCATTCAAACAAACGTGGTTTAATACCAAGTTCAGGACTATTGCAGAAAGTCTCTGCCAAAGATGCCTGACGTGTCAACAGCAAAACCCAGGAAGAAAAACAATAGTTAGTCTGGGAACAATTGGGAGAGCAGGAGGTCCTTTTACCAGATTACGAGTTGCCCCCATGTAATAAGCTCAAGTATGTGTTAGTGATTGTGTGTTTGATTTCCCGTTGGGTGGAAGCCTATCCCACAAGGAGGAATGATAGTTTGACAGTAGCAAAACTTCTGTTGAGGGAATACATTCCTAGATATGGTTTTCCAGTCACTATGGAAACAGATAGAGGAACACACTTTACTAGTGAAACAATCAAACTGATTTGTGAGGCAATGAGCATTCAACCAAAGCTTCATTGTGCCTATCGTCCAGAGACTTCTGGAATAATAGAGCAGATAAATGGCACAATCAAGAACAGGTTAGGCAAGGTGTGTAAATCCACAGCACTGAATTGGCCAGACGCTTTACCCCTAGTTTTGATGAGTCTCAGAAGCATTCCTGACAAAAAGACAGGATTGAGTCCACATGAGATCTTGATGGGAAGAGCAATGAGACAAGTATTTATACCTGCCAACAAATTGATAAATATATCTGATGATCTCATCGTTGACTATTGCAAAGGATTGGCTGATGTGGTACGTTCTGCGTTTCATCAGGTTGGAGCAGACGCGACCACCACCCAGCAGACTCAAGCCCATGACCTGAGCCCTGGTGAGTGGGTTCACGTGAAAAGGCATAGAAGAAAATCTTGCCTACATCCCCGCTGGGAAGGTCCATATCAGGTCATATTGGTGACGACTACAGCAGTAAAATGTGCTGGTTTACCCAATTGGATCCATGCCAGTCATACTCAGCGAGTCCCAAGTCCACTTGAAAACCGAGTAGAGCGGCATCTGGAGATCTCAAGTCCGAGCTCGGAATCAGAAGCCGAAGTACAAGAGATTGGTGAGGCTAAAGCAATAAATTCTGAAACTGGTGAGAATGAACAAAAAGACTCTGAAGAACAGTTTGATGATGAATTGCTTAGCACAAGTCAAGTAAGGTGGGCACCAGTTACTGGGACTGAGGAAACTGCTGCTGAACAAGAGGAAAGACAATTCTTAGATGAAGAGGGAAAGTATAGAAAGGAGATAGGTGAAAGAAATACAGAAGTAGAAAAAGAAAAAGAAGAAGAAAGCAAACTCAAAGTAGGTGCAAAGAAACAAAGGTATGAATTGAACAAAGAAGAGGAAGAAGTTCAACCAAAGAGGGCAAAGAAAGACGACCATTGGCCAAGTGGAGTTAAAAGACTGAAATACAGGGTGGTGAAAGGAAGACCCGAGAATAGGCCAGAACAAATAATTGAAGTTTCAAGTCAGATAGAACAGGGAGAGTCGGATGACGAATCAGTGCTGCGACCAAGGAGAGTGAGAAAACCAAACAAGAAGTTCAAGTCACCTGACTGGATCTACATAGTGTTGGAAGAGATTGAAAAAGAAGATTTAAGCAAAGAAAGAAACAGCACTGACAATGAGCAAGAGGGAAAAAGTGATCTAAATCCACCTTAAGAGACTGTAAGCAAACAAAGGTGCCACATTGATGATTGAAGACATTTCTGACGATCCAGAAGACGTCCTGAAAAAATTGGATTAGTTAAAATAAAAAGAAAGGGTAAAGAGGAAAGCTTTTGAAGTGTGGGATCACACTACATTTTTTTTTTGATTTTTAGAAATATTTTAAATAGATTTTTTAGAAAACCCATTAGAACTTTATTAAGATTAATATTACTATGGCAGATATGCAAGTAACAAGACCCAGATGTAGTTTCATGCGTAGGTGTTATAAAGTTTGTTTTTGTCTATTTTGTATACTGATAGTGTTTTGGGTGACATTAACAATAGTACTATCTTTACATTTGATAAAAGAAGATACACCTCGTCCTAACAATTTGACAAGTCCAAGAGTAGACATTGACATTAAGCAAACTCCTATTACTCACCTGAATCAAATAGATGCTAATAGTTTGCATATGATAAATCAGTTACCAAGGGGCATATTAACAAGGCGGCGTTAATGAATCATCGCCGCTTTAGCGTCCGTTTTCGGACGAAAAGCGGCGATAATTTTATCGCCGAATTAACAAGGACACGCTAGCGCGTGATTCCTGACTTAGCGTCCGTTTTCTGCACGCCTCCAATCGCATCGCTAATGAGATGCAAAGGGGGCGTGCCTGTGAAAACAACAGGGGGAAATATCGCTAACCCAGGTATCGCCATATTAGCAACGTGGGTTAGCGATATTTTAAATTGCGTTAAGTATGCTCTTAACGCAGGAATTTAACGTCTGCTAAATTCCTGACTAAGGCATACCTAACATGGGGGGTGGATTGTGTGGCTAAGACCACAGGCCCTATCGCCAAGTATATCGCCGTTTTCCATGGGACATCGCTGGAAAACCAGCGATGTTCCATGGAAAACATCGCTATCACTGGAAAATTATCGCCTTTGCGCTAAGCGTTGTTAATACAGCGCTAGCATGGCGATAATTTCCAGCGATAGCCGGCGATAGGATTCCTCACGCTAAGCACGGCCAGCGATAATTATCGCTGGCCGTTGTTAATATGCCCCTAAGTTTTCCCTGAATGTTTTCACTAAGGTACTCTACGAGTATGTGGAAACAATGGATGTGAGTGACTGTTATGTGTGTATACAGTTACCATTGTCTGTTTCAGAAGGTGTAACCTACCATCACCTTCCTTTGACCTATGGTGTAACTTGTAGTGTTTTATCAAGTTTGTTGTATAGAACAGCTAAACTGGAATACTATTATTCCAATGTAGATACAATCTTTTCTAGAGTCCCTGTAATACCTGAGTTAAATAAGATAGCACCTGCACATGTCATGGGAGATTTTTTCCTGACTACAAAGCCTTTAGATATAGAATACGCTAATAAAAATAATTTAACATGTAGATTGAAGAAGGAAGAGAAGATATTTTTGGAGATGGTGAAAGAGAAAAGGGCTAAGTTTCAGAGAAAAGCTGTTGAAGAAATAGTACAGACACCACCTTGGGTTTTTAGAGAAGGCAACTATGACAAAGGCGAGACTTATGCTGCAATGGCCCTGGATTGGTCTCAAAAGGGAAAATTATGCTTACGTAGGGAAAAGACTAACTACAACAATTACTTCATTGGTTCCAGTGACTGTGAAGATACCTATAAAATTATTGGTGGTTGGGGATTAAAGGGAGGAACTGACCCTGTCCTGCCAGGAATATATTATGTCTGTGGGAGGAAAGCCTATTATCGGCTACCAGATCACTGGTATGGAGCTTGTTATCTTGGGATTGTCTTTCCAAAAGTCTACCATGCAGACAAAAGAACAAATGGAATCCATGAAGTAAAACAAGGACTAACACGTGTAAAAAGAGAAAGTTTTTCAGAAATTGTAGGTGACATATTTGGAGCATTGATACCTGGAGTTGGAGTTACACTGCATGCATATAAAATTAGACAATTGTCCACAGTGGTTGATCGTTTAGCAACAGATACTGCTGGAGGATTCCTGATGATTGACACTGAAATGATTGCCATGAGATCTATGGTTATGGAAAATCGACTTGCCTTTGATATATTACTGGCAAAAGAGGGTGGAGACTGCGGAATGATGAAGGTTCAACATTGTTGCACTTACATTCCAGATAAGAGTAAGAATCTGAAAGGATACATTCAGAATATCACAGAGTTCCATAAGGAAGTAACACAACTAGAGGTAGACGGTGTCTGGGTGAGACTAAGTAAAAGTTTCTCTGCTATAAGCCATTGGTTTTCTTATATAGGTAGTTCCTTAGTAGGAAAAATAATAGTACCAATAGTTTCTGTAGCTGTTATGATATTCACAATAAGAATGGCTCATGTTTGTGTGAAGAAAGCACGCAAAGAAAAGAAAGAAAGGAAAATAAGTAAGGAACGGAAAGAAAGGAAAAGAGAGATAGATGAGATAGAATTGGAGGATTTTAAAGAAAAATTGTACGTAAGACGAAATAACAGCTATATAACTTGGTAAACCGTATGTTTAGGGTTTTCATGATGGTAAACCATCAAAGGGGGGATTGATGGAGTGAGGTTTGCAAATTACATCCTCATGAAATTAAGCAACCACATAATAATGTATTGACCGCATGAACTAACCAACCCTGTATGCACACATTCACACATGGGGCAAACGCATTTTATTTAATATACTAAACCATGATGGCATGAGCACGTATTAACTGTTTGCACTTTGAAAAATCGTACTAATGCATGTTTATGCTATGTTGTACGTTGCACATTTTGCATGTTGTGCACAAATAACGAAAAGGTTGCTTTAAATTAATAGCTTTTGCTAGGAATTAATTAAGACAGGGTATTAGTATGGTGGGAGGTAACCATTATGGGTTTTATTTCATGAATTAATATTATTTTGTGTTTATTTACTTTAGTACGAGATTGGGCCTGCATGAAAATGGCCTCTTGTCCGAACCAGCATGTGGTTGTCTTGATCTGTACGGAAGACGCATGCGCTGAAATGTTTTGCCTGCTTACGAACTGCAGAGTGCACAAGCTGATGTAATCCGTGTGAAGGCCATGTTGACCTGTGTCCTATTGTTTATGTGCCAAGACGCGACAGCGACTGTGGGAACTGCCATCGCTACGTGCAATTTGAATGTGAAGCGGATGTCACAATATGAGAATGTTGCAAAATGTATAACTATTGATATTAGAAGTATACAAATGTATTTATCTTTAATACTTCTTTGTTAGAACCGGTATGGGATGGATTTGCAGGGAGAACTGGATGAGGAGACCCTAACATGATTCGTGACAACCAATCACAGGCTGAGTTTCTACTGACACTGCAACATTGTAAAATAGTGAGCTAGGCATCAGGGTATAATTGATATCCCAATTAGGGGTGTGTCAGAACATCGAGGAAGAGAGTATCGAGAGCAGAGCATCGAGATAGAGAACGCAGAGAACATCTAGAACATCGAGAGGGAAGCGCACCAAGACATAGAGAGCAGATCTGCACAGAGTCAGAGAGCACTTTAGGTACGAGAACGTTGCGGGAGTGCTTGGGAGGAGACTGCGTCCGAGGAGGACTAGATCAAAGGTAGATAGACTTGGGAGATTATCTTTTGTCTGTTAGTTTATTGCAAGAGTTAGCTGCATTCTGTCCTGTTAACTTTGTCCTCTGAGCCTATCTCTGGGGACCCCTTGCCACAACCTCGGTCAAGGAAGTGGTTTTCCTGATTCTTTGGTGGGTATCACCCTCCTTAAATGCTTTAATTTTGCAATATATTTCTGCAAAGTAATATGCTGCACCTTCTCTCCCCATTCCCTACGCACGCTTTGATGTTGATGCAAATGATTCATTTTGATTACATTGCTTGATAATTTGTTCTCTTATATGTGATCTTGTGTGTGCACTGATAATCTGAATTACGAGCATTTAAAATTTCAATAAGATAAAATTATTAACCGAATAAACGACTCTGTGGTTAATTAGTTAAAGTATTAAGAAGTGCTGAGAAGATTAAAGAACATCGGAGTGAAAGGACAGGCTTTAAAATGGCTGCAATCGTATCTGACGGACATGCAACAGGTGGTAACTATCCCACCGTTTGCCTCTCCTAAGACCCCCGTGCGACACGGGGTGCCACAGGGCTCAGCAATAAGCCCTATTTTATTTAATATCTATCTGCGCCCTCTAATCCCAATCATTAAGTCCTTTGGCATCGACCTAGTTAATTATGCAGATGATACGCAACTGGTGTTCTCTGTAGAAGGAAACCAGGCAGTATCTATTAAGAAATTTCAGGAGTGCATGCTTAAGACCTCCAGCTGGCTCAGGAAAAACTCCTTACAATTTAATGGAGAAAAAACCGAGATAGTATACTGCTCTGCGGCCAAAATAGCTCGGCCTTATCCTGCCGAATTTAGACTTACCCCTATGGATAAACCACTGATTCCTGCCAGTACAGTACGTAACCTGGGGGTTTTAATGAATGACAATCTCCAACTGGAATCACAGATTAACAAAACAGTCAGTACTTGCTTCTCTGTGTTAAGAGCACTGCGCCAGATCCTCCCGCTCCTGCCTGCTACCTCCAGACCCTTAGTGTTGAGGAGTCTAATATTGAGTAGGTTGGATTACTGTAACTCCCTGTATTTGGGAGCACCACAATCAGCATTGCGGAAACTACAGAGGATTCAGTCTATAGCAGCTAAATTGGCGTTAAACAGGCAGCGCAGGTCTTCTACATCTCTAGCTCTAAGAGATCTCCATTGGCTGCCCATAAATGAGAGAATTCATTTTAAATCTCTATGTATAGTGTTCAAAGCATTACATGACTTAGGTCCAATATCTATGCAGGAGAGATTTACCTGGTATACTCCAGGGAGAAATTTACGATCATCAGGCATGTATTTGGTAACCACCACCAGATTTAAGAAGACTAGGACAGGTGGCAGAGCCTTTGGGGTAGCAGCCTCCCGACTTTGGAATGATCTTCCTTTGAATATCAGGCAACTGAAATCTTTGCTTCCATTTAGAAAAAGCCTAAAAACGTGGCTTTTCCCTAAGAGTTAGTGTTACAAGCATATCGTATAGACTTCTTTATGCACAATGTCATCTGGGCAAGTCACAGCGCCAGGATACCCGTAGGGTGACAGTTTTGCGCTATATAAATTCAAAAATAAATAAATAAATTAAACTGTTTAGTTAATCATAGTCACCATCAACTCATCAACTAATGGTCCATCGACCAAAAGAGGACAGTTGAAAATAAGAATAGCTAGGAATATATATTGCTATCAATGTGAAGTATAATATAGTACATAAACTGACAAATGCACCCCCTAAATCCAGCGCCCGTCTTCAGGGATCATTTATGGGTAATGTGTGATGGGCCCCATTGTTTGGTAAGTGGTTTATGTGTGAAGAAATATTCTTGGTCCCTGGATCGTGAATTAGGGGTTGCGCTGGATCAGCTCCTAACGGACTCCATAGAGCTGTGACGTATGTGTCTGAGCGAAATTCAATGAAAGCTTGTTTTAGAATGTTGAGTTCGCAGTTACACACAGCAGAATAAAGACGTTTAATACTAAGCTCCGTGTGTGGCATAGTCATTGTAGGGTACCCAGGCTGGGAGGACGCTACAAGTAGTGTATGAAATCCCTCTTTTTGAGTAAAGGACAAAAATCCCTTAAATATTGTGCAACAGTGCTGTTCCTCACATTCATACTTTGTTCCTGAAAGAACTGCTGTTCTTTTACCCTGAACTTCAGGCAGCTGTCTTACTACAAATTGGTGCATCTCAGCAGTTCTTAATTTGAGCCGGTGGTTTCCGGTGCTCGGCAGCGGCACTTAATTGCGAGCACCGGGTCTTATGACAGTCTGCTATGTAGTGTTGATGTTTGTGTTTTTTAGAGATGAGCAAAACAACAGTTGTTTATTAATTCAATATACCTTAAAATTACTAATACTGGCCACCCACGTCATTCTTATAGCTCTGGGGGCCTGGAATAGTCTGAAGGGCCTCACTTGAAGGAGTGTAATTTTCGTAGGTGTGTTTGTACTGTCATCGGTAGCGCTGGCCGGGGGAATGGGTGTTGCAAGCTATAGAGGCCTCCTGACAACAGCCCTGGCACTTATTCTTTTACAAATTAAGCACTGCACCTCAGGAACTTGAAGAGACACTCGATTTGTCTCTCAACCCTGGAGTCTTAAAGTAGTAGTCCCTCCGACCAGGCACTTGCTGTTGGCAGCATTTTGTAGCTTTTTGGATGCAGATAATATCCTTAGCTCAGATAGGCCCCCTTCCGGCTTATCTTTTGTGTGCTTCAAATGTTCACAAACATCATGTCTTAATTTTTGTAATATTGATCATATGCATCAGAATGTGTGGATAAAGTGAATGCTTCTGGAGCACTAGTAGAGCAGTTGTTGTTAGAACGACCCTTTGCTGTTTGCAAATTTTAAATTATTCGTAAGTTTGAGGATGGATAATGTTGACAGATGACATCTAGAGTGGCCCCATCTCAGATTCCTTCTTTTATCCCTGTTCTTTCTTTCCAGGGCTGTCTGTACAGAAAAGAGAAGGACTCCCACAAGGTTAGATTTCTACTAGGTGTACCTGGCCAGCTGAATATATGCAGTTGCCAGCACAAAGCATTTTGTGAAGAGAGTAAGGGAACACTTGCACCATCATGACTGGCTGCATTTTTGAGTGTCTCTGGTTGGAAGTAGGCTACTGCCCACTGCAGTACTTGAAATACATGCTGGGGTTTCCCAGTATTTTGGGCATATCTGGTACACAGAACTGCATAGGTAATGTTGCTTTGGTGTTCTTTGAATGTGGTGCTGAGTGATGTCTCTTTTCGCCTGATTAGGAATACACTTGAAGCTCGGCTGACTTGACCATTTTCTGCTGCTAATCATGCCTGCATGGAATTGGAAGCCTGAGGCCAATACAATCAGTCTGAGATACATATGTGAGCAATGAAGTCCTCTAAACCCATCATCAGAGACAGGAGGAAGGCTGCCCCATGAAACTACAGCTATAAGTGCAGGTGACCAAGATGTTGACTCTCCCTCCCGCCAACATCTTACTTATTGCATTGTTTATTCTGCTGATCTGAGGGAGGGCCACCACCCAGTTAGTTCGGAAGCAAGCTTAATCTACAGAAACCCATGTGGTCTAGATCAATCCCTTAGTACCTATCAGTTTGCATCCATTGTCATGCCCCTTTTCCATGATTGAGGCATCTCTTTCCTGGAACCCTTGGTCCTTAGGTTACATCGACTAATTAAAATGCTAATTATTTAGATTAACAGTTAAAGATGTGCAATGATTAATGTTAGAAATGGGAGTTTCTGGTATTCACCCTGTAGAAGAAGGAACCACCACTCTATTCAGGGTAAGTGCAGTGCACACTAAATGTTTACCTGTGCTCACCCTCTGGTAGCTTGGCACAGATCAGTCAGGCTAAACTAAAGAGGCAATGTGTTAAGTATTTGTGCACACACACACACAGTAATATAGTGAAAACACTACAAAAGTGCTCCAAATCAGTTTAGAAAAATAGCCAATATTTATCTCAGTAAAACAACACCAAAATGACAAATATCCAACATACACAGGTCAAGTTATACATTTTTTTAAAGATTAAATAAAGTTATAGCTCTTCAATCAACAAATCAGCATTTATAATGCACAACTCTGTCACCCCTAGGGGTATCTGGGTGTTGTATCTCCGTCGAAGAGCCAGGTCTTGAGTCTCTGTCTGAAGTCTGCCAGCAAGGGGGCCGTATGGACCTGGGCGGGGAGGTTGTTCCAAGTCTTGCCTGTGATGTAGGAGAAGGAGCGGCCACCACTGCAGATGTGGCAGATGTGGGTTGTGTGTGCGAGGGAGAGTGAAGAGGAGCGTAGGTGTTTAGCAGGTTGGTGAAAGTTCAGTCAATGGTTTGAGGTAGGCAGGACCTGGGTCGCGGAGGGCTTTGTAGGCGTGCATGAGGATCTTGAACTGACATCTTTTCTGGATGGGGATCCAGTGGAGGGCTCTCAGGTGGGCGGTGATGTGGATTCGTTTGGAGAGGTCCAGGATGAGTCTGTCCACAGCATTCTGTATGGTCTGGAGTCTTCTGAGGAGCTGGATGGAAATGCAGGTGTTGAGGGTGTTACCACAGTCCAGGCGGCTGGTGACGAGGGCCTGGGTGACGGTCTTCTGGTGTTGGTTGGGATCCATCTGAAGAATCTGCGGAGCGTGCAAAATGTGTGGAATCTGGAGGAGGCGACGATGTTTATTTGTCGTTTCTTTGTCAGTTGGCTGTCAAGGATGATGCTGAGGTTGAGTGCATGGTCGGACGGTGTGGATGTGGGTCCGAGTTCTGTAGGCCTCCAGCTGTGGTACCATGTGGAAGTGTTCTTCCCGAAGATTAGTACTTCAGTTTTGTTGGAGTTGAGTGGGAGGCAGTTGTCTCTCATCCATTTGGCTACGTTGGTCATAGTGTTGCAGAAGTTGGTTTTGGCATTGGTGGGGTCTTCAGTGAGCAAGAGGATCAGTTGAGTGTCGTCCCCTTAGGAGATTATGTTGAGTCCATGGGATCTGACAACGTCTGCGAGGGGGGTTATGTAGATGCTGAACAGGATAGGGCTTAGGGATGATCTTTTTGGTACGCCACATATGATGTCTTTGGTTGTGGAGGTCAAGGGAGGCAGTCGGATGCTCTGTGTGCATCCTGTGAGGAAAGAGGCGATCCACTTGGGGGCGTTTTGGCATATGCCAATGTTCTGAAGTCTGTTGATGAGAGTGTTGTTGGAGACTGTGTCAAACTCCGTGGAGAGCACGAAGAGGATCAGGGTCACCATTTCTCCACAGCCCAGGAGTGTTCTGATGTCGTCTGCGGTGACAATCACCCCAGTCTCAGTGCTGTGGTTGGCACGAAATCCTGTTTAAGAGGCATCCAGTAGGCGATTTTGTTCCAGGAATTTGGTGAACTGTTGGTTGATGGTTTTCTCAAGAACCTTAGCTGAATAAGGGAGCAGTGAGGTTGGACGATAAGTTTTGAGATTGTTGGGACCAGCTGAGGCTTTCTTTTGCAGGGGTCTGACGTCTGCGTGTTTCCATCTGTTTAAGAAGATTGCTGTGGAGATGGAGGTGTTGAGGATGCTGTTGAGTTGCGTGCTGATTGGGTTCATTGTGAGGTTGTAGAGGTGGTGGGAGCATGGGTCAATGGGCACTCTGGAGTGGATGGAAGACATGATGGCTGAGGTGGTCAGGTCTGTGAGCGGTGACCGGGGGGATGGTTTGGCTGATGTTTGCTGGTTGCTTGAGCTCGTTGGTGTTGATGGTGGCAGGTTGGATGTTGAAATTATTTTAAATGTTGGTGATCTTGCTGTGGAAGTAGCCTGAGAGGGTATCGAAGAGCTCTTGGGAGGGGTGGATGGGGTTCTCTATGGCTCACAAGAAAAAAGGTACGAAGTTCCTATGTGATGTGTTAATCACTCGAAAAGTAAGAGTTTTAGAGGTGTTACAGGTAAAGAGGAGGATAGGGGGAATTCCTCCTGTCGGAACTAGGTCCCTCACACACCCAGTAAGCTAGGTGTCATGCTTCATCATTTGAGCCTGCTCCTCATCGGGCCGGCGCTGCAATGCCCGATGGGCACCCTTAAAGGGGCTCTTTTTCGGAGATCTTCTGTTCCTCGCCGTATGGGTGCCGTGGGTGTGTGGGGCCAGAATGAGTGTAGATGTGTAAAGTGATGATAAAACAGGTAAGGGAGTCCTCTGTGATAAATTTATTCAGCGAGGGACCCGACCTGATTAAAAGTAAATAGGGAGGGGTGACTTTTTTTGTTATAATGCGACAAAAAATGCACTCAACTCCCAAATGGTCGACATGTTTCTCGCTATTTGTTGTCAAGGAGTGATCATTAGCGATTCTTCAGGACCATGTGAAGAAAAATAAAACTATCTACACATAGGTGGCAAGGTGCAACGCTACCTACCACTAGTAGTCCCTCAGGGACATTTCCCTTGGGAAATGAGGTAACCTATTTAGGTATCAGATATTGCCTCATCAGTTGCAACGAAGTTAAAAAGACACAGTAAGTGGTGTCTCTACTCCCATTTGGAGCCAGACGGCCGACCTACCCCGCTCCGCTGCATCCAGGCTGTCAGAATTATTTGACTATTTTGAAGAGTTCCTTTGTGTGGTTGGCAGCTGAGTCCATGCGGGTGGTAGCTTTTTTTGATGTACCAGTGACAGTTGCTGAGGACTGTTTTGCAAAACCCTTTCAGGCATAGAGTGACGCATAAATTATGTAAAAAATTTGAAGACATCTGAGGGGAGCAAATTTAGAGTGTCGCTGGTGTTGAGAGTGCTTTATATTGGAGCTGCTTTCCACTTAAACTTGAGAACTACCCAGAGTTCTCTGCTTCTTTTTTGCATAATTTATGCGTCACTCAACGCCTGAAAGGATTTTGTTTAGACTTATACTGGGTGCTCCCTTGTGTCTGGACAAAGCTATACCTCTCTGAAGAGCTCTAATGAGAGCAAAACAGGTGTCAGGGGTTGCTTTTATTCATTTCAGGTTGGCTTGGATGGTATTTTACCAATCCAAAGCTGTAATACTGTGCCTGGAATGGTAAAAGGCTTTGGCCATTTTACAGCTCGGCATGGATAGCACTGTGCTAACCCTATGTTTAAAGACTTTGCTGTGGAAATGGTAAAAGACGTTGTCCCTTTCTATTTCAGCGTGGATGGCACTGTGCTAATCCTACGCTTAAAGACTTTGATAGAAAAGTAGACATATGAGGTGAGCAAATTTAGAGTGTTGCTGTTGTTAAGAGTGCTCTATATTGGAGCTGCTTTCTACCTAAACTTGAGAACTACCCAGAGTTCTCTGCATATATATATATATATATATAAGAGCTCCTTCCCAAAAGAAATCCACAAGGAAAGAACTGCACTCGGCAAGGCTTCAATTTCACAGGATGTGATTTATTCCATCAGATAATATATCGGTAAAAGCATCTACGCGTTTCGGCACAGAGCCTTTGTCACGACGCTGACAACAAGTTACCAGGCAACATATAAACATAATATTCACTGACATAGAAAACGGGTGACTGCAAAAAGTTCATTCTTAGATTAACAACAATGGCGGCCATCTTGTAATATCAGAGGTCGCCAATCTATGTTACTTAAATAAACAGCCTGTGCACAACCAATAAATAATTGTAAAGTGGAGAAAAACAATATATATATTTCACACCATTTCCTCCTTTGAAAGTAGACAAGTAGAGGAAGGCTTTATACAAGGTGACTCGAATGGTGGCTGACCATACTGTTCATTATCTCTTTATTTTGTCTTACAGCTCACATTTATCTGTCATGATTGGGACAGCTGTTTCTGTTCCATAAACATTTAAGGAATTCTTTGAGGATAGTTATTTTTTTTATTACAGGTATTTGCTCAGGATATCACGTATAGTTTATTGTGTTGTCAAAAATATCATGTTCTAATAGTATGCCTGTGTTATTCATTAAGATCTCCTTCCCTGCTGTTCCCACCCTTTCCTTCCCTCAAAATTCTGTGCTTTTTTTAGCAAGCAGAATTGAGACGATCAAGAGGTGTGTTCAATTGTTCATCGAATCAATCCTGAGGTATTCAACGGCTGACATGCTCGATGGGATGTAGGACAGCAGAGATGGATAAAAGCCATAGTTGAAGGCAATAGATTGTTTCTAGCTATTTCTACAGAAATATCAGAGAAAGGGAATAAGAGAAAGACCCAGGGAAAAGAAAAAGGTAATGAGACAGAGAGTGATTCATGAGATTATATTTTAGAAGAAATGTTGGCTGCACACGCCCCACCTTATGCAACACTCACTGATAATACTGAGAGAGGTGCCACAGCAAACAGTATAATAGCTACTGCTCTTCTCAAAACCAAAGTAATGTCAATTGAGAGACCCCTTCAAGTATTAAAGATTACTCCATCACCAGCTGCCCAGCCACAGACTGTTCCTTCACCTGTGGCAAATCCACCTATTATGCATGGTCCGGTGCAAGTGCTGCAACTAGTAATTGTACAGACAGTTCCTAGACCAGTTGTAAATGCCCTAGTAAATGTTAACCTGAATTCAGAGATTCAAGGAGCAGTAGGAGTTTTACAGACTACAGTATTTATTCCGACTTCTCAGAATTCATAGCTTGTTATATGGAGACAACCTCAGACAGTCAAGGCATTAAGAGATGGGGTAAGGCTTGTTTTTACAAACATCAGTAGCCCCAGGGATACAAATTTGTTTGAAGCTTGAATTTTTCTATCATGGTTTGAAGAAGCACAGTGCAACAGGCTAGCCCAGAACCTGGAAAGGAGAGACCATTAGATATTTCCAAATTAAAAATTGAATTGGAAGAAATCATTAGGGAATGTCTAGAATTAGAGAATTTGAACCACTATCATGAAAGATAATTGATTTACCTGCGTAAAGAAATTACAAGATGAGCAGTGAATACGCATGATAAATTGACCAAATTGGCTCGGAAATATGAGGTCGATCTTTCTAAGTTTTCCTTTACAGAAAAGTTGCAGGATTCAATTAGATGATAAAGCAATTGAGCCAATGTGTTCTTCAGGAAAGCAGTTGCACATTAAAGAATTAATCAAATGTATTCGTAAATGGAGTGAAACTGAAAAATTAGAAAACAAATGTGCACGAAAACATGAAAAGGAAAACAAGGACCCTGAGTTGGTAGGGAAAAAGAATTAACATAATGAGGAGGGAGTTTCTGCTTATCTATTGAGAGAAATAGTGGGAGGAGTGTATGCCCATGTACCTTGGAGTAGAGGAGATCTTGCAGCTTTTACAAACAATTTCCCAAAATTGAGAGGCAAACCTGTGTAGTGGTACACTCAAGTTGATCGATTTGTGAAAATGTCAAAAGTGCTGCGGAGTGATTTGAATACATTCATTGATATTGTAGTATCAAGTGATTTGTGGGCTAAGTGTAAGACTGATGTACAATGGGCAAGTGAAGAACCAGAGAGAATGGCATGCACTAATGCACCATCTCCCACAGTAATGGAAAATATGAAGCAGGGATTACTTTCCTGAAAGGCAGAGTGCCTCCAAAAGATCTTGATTTGGTTGGAAATTAATCGAACAACACAAGAAGCAAAATAATCAGTTCATGGATACTATGAGTGGTTGTTGAAGGTGTTTCAGCAGCACAGTGGAAGAGAATACCATGATGAGAAAGACATGGGCATTTCTGTATCTCAGTTTATTCTAGGATTGAGACCAGAGATAAGTTCACATATAACCCAAAGTGTAATCTGGTGGCAGAGTAAATCATTTGATATGATCCTGAGGTACACAAAATACTGCAGTGATGAGCAAGAAGTTAAACAGAAAAAGATTAAGAAGAAATGTATTCTGTCTCAGGCCAAATTTGCACAGGTAGGTTTTCAGAATCCTTCTTCTGCAGGAAACCAAATAAGCATGCAAGGTTTATTGTTCCACATGCAGGTTTCCAGGGAAATCCTGGAGGGTTTGGTGTTTGACAAGGTAGAGGCATAGGTATTCCAATTGATCCAGGTTCAGGAACGGATGTTGCATTACTGAAGAAATTGACTCCTTGTGCCGTTTTTAACAAGGTCGGGCATTGGAAGAGGGAGTGGAGATTTAATCTTGATAATGCTAACAGAAATGTGCAAATGCAGAAGGGAGTGCAGATGCACAATATTCCAGTACAACCAATGCAGGTGCCAATGCAAAAACAAGTACCGATGATGCAGGACCAACAAGCTCAAATGGTCCCACAGAATATGGGAAACCCAAGATTTAATTTGAACCAGATGTTAAAAGTGAATCAAAATACATTTCAGCAATTTCCTAACACAAATCAGAATGCCTTACAGCAATTTCCTGTTTTCGATGATGATGGCTCAGGCTCTGATACGTCTCAATGACAGTGCTTGAGGGGGAGGAAGCCTGCATGCTTGGTGCAGTCTTAAAGGTAGACCTGATTGGTCCATTTGTAGACGGTGAGGTGAATGGCCACCCAGTATCTTTCCTTATAGATACAGGTGCTTCCAGGTCCACTGTCAAAACTGGGAAACCCCAGAACCTACCCCTATTGAGAAAGAATATCCAAGTACCCAGAGTATCAAATAAACAGATTACCAATCCAGTTTCAGAGAAGGTCCCCGTAAAAATGGGCTCATTTGAAGAAAATTACCAATTTGTTGTTTGTGACACAAGCCCAGTAGATCTATTAGGGAGAGATTTGTTGTGCAAATTGTACACTTTACTGCACACCAGATGTTGTAGAGTTTCAGATGAATGATGACGATGTAGAATTTAAAATGGCTCAGCAAAAGACAGTGCTACCACAGTGGCCACCTGGAACTCCTGACCTGCTCACTGTACTGACAAATATCTCCTCACAGCCCCCTCCCATGTGAACAACAGCTCTTCGCAAAACATTGAGACGATAACTCTTCAGCGGGACAAAACTGGTCCCTGCACCCAACCTGCACTGCATCACGGTCGGCCCGACTTGTGACTTTTTCCCGGTCCCCCTCGTCCAGATAGCTGCAAGTGGCGCTTTGTGCTTTTTGGTGCTATTTTCACCTGAAACTTTAAAAAAACATAACTCTGTTTCTACTGATTGGATTTTTGTCATTTTGGTGTCATTGTATAGATTAAAATATTATTTATTGTTCTAAATTGGTTTGCCATTTTTCTTGTGTTATATTTTCACTTTATTACCCTTTCAGGGCCGCATAAATAAATTCATATTGTCTTCAAGTTAAGCCTGACTGCTTTTGAGCCAACCTAACAGAGGATTAGGCACAGATTTATTTAGTGACTTTTGTGGTTCACCTTGACAAGGATTGGTTCTTTATATGAGTGGGGATTCCACCCCTCTCAACTAATAATCCAATTCCCTACAATGATTGACTCCATATACACTGTGTTGAATTACTATGCTTCATAGAACAAAAAGTAAAACATTTATAGCTGCTAAATCAAGCATCCATAGTTAAGAAAAATGCAACCTTAGAGATAAGTAGGACATTCATGTTTCCCTTGTCTCCTATTAGCTGATTCAAAATACAGGCAGTTAGATTGTAGGATATCCATTTGTTTCTTTAATCCAATTATATTATTTTGGCCTAGAAATAAAGATGGATACTTTCTTTTCAGAGTGAATTCTTCCTCCAACCAACAAACCCACCAATATTCATACATACACTCACAATTAATTCACTCAGCAACTTTTGCGTACACTAACATGTGCAATTACAAATATGCATAGACACACACACACACACACACACACGCCCCCCATACACAGATAGACTAGTTTTGCACCCCCTCCCATTGTACCATTCAATGTACATTGATAAATTACGTTTTTCTACACTCTCCATCATTGGAAGTGAGGAAAATAGCCCCTTCAGTAGAGAGTGCATTGGGGAGGTAAGATGGCCCCCTCTATCATATATGGCTTGTTAAGTACTTGCATATGTCATTCAATGTTCAATTGGAGGATTCAGTATATATAGAGCATATGTAGGGTTTTTAAAGACACTTAATGGGTCCATAGTCAAATTATTTGTTCGGCTTTCGAATTAAATGGGGTTTGTCTCGGGAGGGTGCTCATACTCCCAGAATGTCTTTGGGCTCATGTCTCCTGTCTCAAGGTGCCAGGCAGTTGGTCCACTGGCCCAGCTGACAACCACATTCACACAGTGCTGTGGTCAAGAATAGTGTGGGCCGAATTGATTCACCAGTGGACACCTGCATGCAGCTACTCCACCATTCTCAGCTCCTGCAACAAACTCAGAGGCCAACGGCACAACAGAATCCAATCCTGTCTTGCACCACAAGCAGTCAAGCGACACTGTTGCACCCACCCAGCTGTGTTCCTGAGTCTCAGCAGCTACACATGAACTCAGTCGGGTGAGTTCTCAATGTAGTGAAAGGATGTTTCCACAAGCAGTGCAGTGGAGCTATAAAGTATTGCAACCACTTAGGTGGTCATCTTCATTAGTGATAGGTTGTGGCTTCAGAACTTTGACAAGTTTGTGGTGGACCCTATGAGAAATGCCAGAAACAGGGAGGTGTATAGCACTCAATTTCTCACCACATATATTTTTTTACCACATTCTACAATTGCTGAGGTAACAATGATTAGAAAGCAACATTTTCTGTAGTAACACTTTTCCCGCCTCAGTCCAGCGCGGCTGTGTGCCGTTTGTTTGGAGGGTGTGGCAAAGCAGAGTGCAAATACCTACACCTGGTTTTCAAAGAGGAGGGGGTGGAGCGGAGGAGGAGTTTCACCGAGGAACACCCTACTTAACTCAGATGTGCCAGCGGACGCGTGCAGCGGGGGCGCCTAAGACAAGCCCGTCTGCGCCTGTGCACGCCCGACCGGGCCCAGGGGACAGGACCCCTGGCTGTGGGTTACCCCATCATGATGTTAAATACACAGCGAATGAGCTAAAGAGTTTGATGCCACCCATTATGGAGGCATGTAAGCATACTGTACACGGTGACAAGGAGGAACTCTCCTGCAGCAATTGAAGCAAGGACCTCACCTCAACAATAATGAATATTCAACAGAGAGAAGGACTGTCCTTCCACCTGCTGAACTGAAGATCCCTAACTAAACATAAACATGAAATTCATGATGTACTGGAGGAAAAAAAAACAGACGCCATGTTCTTGACTGAAACCTGGCTCAATGACAGCTCCACCCCAGATATCCTAGATGCCCTACCGGAAGGCTACGGGATAGCAAAACAGGACCGAGTTGGTCAAAGGGGGGGGGGGGCATTGCTATACTCTATAAATCAACGATAAAATGCAACATTAAAGAAACAGACCTTGACAAATGTGAGGGGATCTTTTTCACGCTTTCAATAGCAGGTAACGATACCATAGCTGGTTTCCTGATTTTCCGTCCTCCAGGGCCAGAAACACAATTCATAACCAGCTTAGGTGAAAAAATCATACACACAGCCATACGTCACAGCAAACACCTCATTCTAGGGGACTTCAATATACACTTTGATGAAACTACTAGACCAGAGGCACAAACTGTGTGTAAAGACCTCATGATCTTCAACCTTGTTCAAAAAGTTAACGCACCTACGCATCAAGCAGGACACATTTTAGATCCTATTTTCACTAACATAACTGACATGGAAGTGGGAGCATCCTGGCCAATCCCATGGTCCGATCACCACATAATCCCGTTTCAGATCCCACACACAAACCCACGAGACAGCCCACCTAAAAAGTCAGTAACCCGTAGGAAGTGGGAGATGTTTAATCCCGACTCGTTTACTCAGGCACTACGAAAAAATGAGCCGGAGCTGGACAAGGATATCAACCTAGCCAACAGACAAGTGGGATCCTGGATAACCGAAGCGCTGAATGAAATAGCGCCCTGGACGACCAAAAATACAAGAAGGGGGAGCATTTCAGCTCCATGGTTCAATGACACCTTAATGAAGGCCAAACAAAAGTGCAAACAGTTGGAACGCAGGTGGCGTAAGAACTACTGCGCAATAATTAAAAGAGAATATAAACAACAACAAAAAACATACTACGCTCTGATAAAGAAAACTCGTTGTGAGTTCTACACCAGGAAAATTGAAATGGCCAAAAAATCCTCTAAAGAGATGTTTGCCATATTAAAATCCCTACAGTCAGCAGACAGATTAAGAGAGCCCCCCTCCACATCAGAGGAATCCTGCAATAGAATTGCCGCCTTCTTTGCAGAGAAAGTGACAAAGATTTATGACACTTTCCCTAGGGAAGCACGCCAGGCTACTAGCTCCAAAGACACTACATCCACAGTAGTCAAAGGTGCAACCCTAGAGGAATGTATAATGCCAGAGCCAGATGTAATAAGGAAACTAGCATACTGAATCAAATCAGGTTCACCTAGAGACCCAGCCCGTCCCAAAATATTATTCCAAGGAGCAAAATGTATTGTACCTTTCATAGCAGAACTTATCTCCCGCTCCTTCCAATCGGGAGAAGTTCCCTATGAATGGAAGCAGGCTATGGTCCGCCCATTAAGGAAAAAACCACAAATAGATTATGAAGTACTAGATAATCTACGTCCCATCTCGCTCCTACCTTTCTTTGCTAAAATTGGAGAAAAAATAGTTAACACTCAGCTCACAAAACACAGCGATAGTAATGACCTACTACACTGCTCACAATCAGGTTTCCGTGCCGCACATTCCACTGAAACCGCCTTGCTCCTGGCCACAGAAACTCTAAGACAACGGGCGGACGAAGGACACACTGCTGCACTGATCCTGTTGGACCTCAGTGCAGCATTTGATACAGTCTCCCATGGCCTCCTCCTACAGAGGTTAGAATCTTGTGTAATCAGTGGTATGGCTCTGAGCTGGATGAAATCCTTCCTGGCGGAAAGGGATTTCCAGGTTACACAAGATACATGCACATCTAAGAGATCTCCCCTATTACAAGGAGTCCCACAGGGGTCAATACTGAGCCCCACATTGTTCAACCTATATATGGGACCCCTTGCTAATATAGTGGAAGGCCACAAAGTGACCATTGTATCATACGCTGACGATACTCAGCTTATCGTCACACTATCGCAAAACCCAGAACATAATGCACATTACTTTTCCCAATGTATGGAGGAAGTAACAGCATGGATGGCAGACCACTGCTTGAAACTTAATGGCAGTAAGACAGAAGTGATGGTAATGGGAAGAGCACCTTCTATCTGGACATCAGCTTGGTGGCCGGAAGCACTTGGCCAGCTCCCAAACCCTAAAACCGAAGTCAAGAACCTTGGAGTATGGCTTGACCCTAACCTGACATATGAAAATCAAATCCGAAAAATAACAGGCAAATGTTTCGGAATGCTGAAAACCCTACGGAAGGTCATTGACCTACTACCGGTTCAAGCTAGAAAAACTATAATACATTCAGTGGTCACCTCTCAGATTGACTATGGCAATGTTTTATACCTAGGGGTAGCTAAAAAAAGGCTGATGAAGCTGCAATCAGTCCAAAATGCCACTGCCCGGCTAGTGCTGAATCTACCTAGAAGATCGTCCATCACAAAAGCCCTGACCAAATTGCATTGGTTACCGGTGGGCAAAAGGATCCCTTTCAAAGCAATGTGCATCTGCCATCGTATCTGTCAGGTTCCGCCTTCCTGATTCCTCGGGGTTGTGCTGATGCTCAAAGGGGTCCACCTCTCAACTGCCCCAAGTTCGGAATATATATAACACACGCGAACTAGTGGGATAGTTAAGCGAGGGAAGGAAAGGGAAGGAACAGCATGGAGGGAGACCTACGGAAGACACAGGAAAAACACCTTGAGTACCCAGTTGGTTTTGACAGTTAATACAGACAGGTGAAAGCACTGTGAGGTATAGGTGGTGGATCTATATAACACACTACCTGCAAAAGAAATGAAAGAGGGAGCTCGACCAGAAGAGAGAAGAGGGTGTTTGCAGACTTCCAGCACGAAACCAGTTCTCGTGTGGAATAGCCCCAAATACCAGATAGATACTTCCTAACGCCCTCTTATCTCTCTCTCCTAGGAAATGGTATATAAAAACAGACCTCATGTAAACAAAAACCAAAAAGAAGAAAAAATGAAGTGCACTGGATTTTTGCACAATAATGACACAAAAGAGAATGGAGAGTGGAATGTTCATTTAGTCACATTGCCATCTTATGTTTGAGCATTCGATAGACCTGCCTGAGTATATACTCTGTCCATAATCCCTTAGAAACAGAACATCCAATTGACTGGCCTTCCTAGGATCCGGGGAAGGTCTCACCCAAACAACAAAGGAACCACTCCCTGCATGAGTACCCGGATACTTACCGGTCTCGCCAACAGGGAATGGAATTACGGGTGGAGCGCTGTTAAATAAGTCACAAACGCCCCTCTGCAAGGAACCGTAGACTGTTCGGTTCCGCCAACAGAGAACCAAGAAGCTTGCCCAACTATGTCACCTGCTGCCCTGGGAGCTTCTCTGCAATAGACAGCCGTGCACGCTGTCTCGCCAACAGAGAAACTTGGGCAACACTCACGGAGAGAATAGAAGTCAAGCGCTCTACTACAACTTAGAAAAGAAGCCGAAACAGAGGTGCAAGGAGCACCCTTACCGCCTCTGTATCCCTGGAACCAGACGCTGTATCCACGGGAGGAATCCACGAATAATCAGCAGCGTTCGGTGCGTTTGGCTTCCTCATATCCAGGTCTGCTTGGCGCCTGAGTCACGTGTAGCGTGACTCTCGCTATGGATGCTGGGAAATGTAGTTTATGGCGGACATTTCCTGGTTTTCCCCGTCATAGCGGTCAGTCGGTGTTTACCGGCTGCTGGAGCCTGACAGTATCCTAGCAAATAAAGGCCCAAGTTATCTACAGAACATGATTACACCTTACACCCCCAATAGAAGCCTAAGATTGGAAGGAAAGTCATTAGTAATAGTACCCAGATTTAGGAAGGCCAGGCTAGGAGGCTGCTCTTTCAGATACTTGGCAGCAAAACATTGGAATTTACTACCAATGGATTTGAGGAAAGAACCATGTGAAGCTGCCTTCAGGAAAAGGCTGAAAACTTGGCTTTTTCCCACCTATAAACCAGAATAGACCTTGAAACATGACAGCTAAGGCTCACCTACCTATCTCATGTCACTTCTGAGATTCTGCTCAGCGCGGGGACACACCGTTGGTGTAACCAGGCGCTTTACAAATGCTGGTGATGAAATAAATGATCTTGCAAATAAACTGGACAACACATTTCGTCACTTAGGAGAATGAAAAGTCATTTTAAAAGAGGCTTCTGCATATCATGAAGGCTGTAAAAATTGAGCTTATGTACCTCACCTGGTGTGTAGTGAACCTCAAGAGACCTGTCTTACACTGGGTAGAGATAGCGAGCCAATATGTGAAGAGACAGAGGCTCACCATGCACTGGGCATTGTATGCTTACTTTTGTGTCAAGTAACAATGTAGCACGTGAAACACTAGATGGTATATTCAGTTTCTGTTTAGTCATGTGCTTTAGTATTACAAAGGTCATAAATAACATTGTAACAGTTTTGGCACTAATGCAAACAAGGGGTTGAGTGCCAATTGCATGCTGTATTAGTAAAACATCTGCTATTACCTATCTGGACTACCCAGTACACAACTGTCATTAGTGCACTGGGTAGTCCAGATAGGTAATAGCCTGATTGCCCTGCGAATATATTATTCCCCAATCATTTACACCTATTAGTATATAGGTTAATGAAGGACTAACAAACACTGTCCAAATGTTATTTGTTATATGATGTGTACAACTGTGTACCTCCAGGATGTATACGCATTATGCATTACAGTATACGGCTGATTAACTTCAAGAAAATATGATTTAGATAAAGTAAAACATATTGCTGGAAATTACTATCTTCTGCTTGGTATCACCATAGAACTCTGCATACTTTATCTCTAATATCCAGTGTTAAAGTGCCCGTGCTCTCCCTTTCAACGTGATGAAATGGGCATACCTTTAATTGGCATATTTAACTTACCTATAAGGCCCTAGAATATGATACCCAAAGTGTACCCAGTGCCTGTAAGCTGAATAAGCACATATTGTGCCACACATTGCAGTGACCATACACACATGACTGCAGGACTGCCATGTGTAGCCTGGCTGTGCAGGTTTTAACTATAAATTTGACCTGTCAAAATAATCCATTTTGACAGGTTGACACCCTCCTTTTAATTAGTTAGGTGCCCCTAAGTAGGCCTTACTGGTCATAAGGCAGGGTGCATGGAATTGAAAAGTAGGACATGTAAAAGTAAAATATTAGACATGTCTTTATATTGAAAAGGCCCTCAAAACTATTTTCACTGTAGCAGGGTTGGCTGCTTCATACGAAAGCTTTTAAGGCAGCATTACATTTGATAATGTTATCTCCAGGTAGGCATCCCCTACAAATGTCATTTTTGGACTTTTTGAAATATCTTTTACTAGGCCAATAAACTTGTGAAGTTTTACTAATATATTTTGCAGAAAGGGTACTTTTAGAAAGTTACATTTCCCTTCCTAAAGATTCTTTATGCCTATTTGAATAAGCCCTGATTTCACCCTAATAGCTCGTTTCATGAGATGTGAACTTGCTCCCAGGGTTGAGACAAAGGCCATTGGTGTCGGGAGATTTTCTGTTCTTCTGGCGGGATAACCATTTGGGCAGTGTCAAGTAACTTATTTAACTTCAAAGAGGCCTACCCTATCTCACGTACATGTTAGCTGATACCTGGTCACGGCCCTTTATTTGTCACTCAGGGGGAAGGCTTTAATCTCAGTACGTGAGGAGCTAGACCAGAACTTGTTTAGAGTGACCACAGAGGGGGTCATTTCCCCAGCTAGACATCAGGGGTGGGCACACAGGCTCTAAGCCAGGGGAGAAGGATTTAACCATAGTAGCTTTAGGCAGAGAAGGGCACTATAGGATTGTTTGCAGTAGGGATACAGTAAATACTGCAAACGTGGGTGGGCCACACCTGGGAACTTTTACCCCATTGGTTAGGGAGCAGCTTGAAGTTTCCCCCACCCACAGACTTGTGACAGGAATAAAAGTGCCATCTGCAGTACCCCCTCATTTTCTATTCCTGTGGGTGAGCAGAAGAGGACTAGTCCTGCTGTCCGTGACCTAAGAAGAGCCTAGAAGATTGGACCTGCTCTCCCTCTTGTACCCAGGACAAAGAAGTTGACTCCAAGGGCCTGTCCAAACTACAGTGGACACAACAATCTGCAAGAGGCTTTTCCTGCAACTGCCCAGCTGACCAGTTCCAACTAGCCCTGCCCTGGATCCTGCTGCTGGCCTCCTCTTGGGTGAGTCTTGGCCCCTGAGTGCTGTCCACAAGGTCCTGGACCCTAGACTGGTGTCAAAGTGTACTCCTCCTTTCACAGGGCAATAATGGGGTTGCGCCTCCTCCCCAAAACCATATAGCCCCAGCTGCATGGGTTGAACATTTTACAAATCTATATGCTGAAAGCACTTGAACAGTGGCTGCTGGAGCAGAGTATACTGATTCGACGTGCCCACCTAAATAAACCTCTCTTTGACTTATCTGATAATCATAAGGCACTAGACGCTGTAGCTAGAGGTAGAGCCCCAGGCCCAATAGCATCCCTACAGACACATTCCTGCTGGATAGACCCAACTGGACACCCTACATCTTAAAGTTGGCGAATGCCATTGCCAGTGATGCCCCTGTCCCTGAATCTTGGAGGGGTGCTAAAGTAATCCCTATCTATAAAAAGGGTGACCGGCCTCTCTACTGAATTATTGGCGAAATAGCCTAATTGATGGGATACAAAAAATCTTCGTACGTTTACTTTTGGATAAAATTCAGATTTGGATTTCCAACAATAATATCCTTTTCCCTTTCAAAGCTGGATTTCGGAACAGAACTAGCACCTTGGATCAGGTTTTTCGTTTTTTATTGCTGTATTGGAAGCTTGCGGGAATCGGAAAGGGTTCTATGTATGTGGCTTTTGTGGATCTAAAGTCAGCTTTTGACCTAATTCCACGTAAAACAAACTATGGGGTATCCTTTTGGCTATGGGCATGCCACTGGTCCTGGTAAATCTGATAAGCCTCCATGAAGCAAATTTTGCGCCAAGTTAAATGGAGTACCCAGGGTGACCTTACTGAGTGCTTACCTATAGATAGGGATGTTCGGCAGGGTTGTGTTTTAGCCCCTACGTTATTTTCACTTTTTCTCAACTACATTGTTAATTTTTGTTCTATAGTGTGACTGATGCCCCTGTAATGGCAGGTATCAAAACGCCAATATTATTGTTTGCAGATGATACCTTGTTAATTTCTAAGATGCCAGTAGTTCTGCAAAGCTCGGGCCTCGAGATTAACACCTCAGAAACTAAATACTTGTTGTTTAACCAACCTAGAAGTTATAGGGGAAGAGTAATGTTGGGAGGTATGCCACTTGAGTGCACACATGTTTTTAACTACCAATGTGTTACTTTGACGCCCAATATGTTGTGGAAATCCCAAGTGGATACTGCATCCTTGAAGCTCAGGCAGATTAGTGGGGTCATTCTGAAGGAACATAGCTGCTCCCACACCAACCCAATAGGCCCAGCCTTGCAGACTTACGATGCTAAGGCTTTGGGTTCTGCCATGTTTGGTTCAGCATTATGGTGATTTACTAATTCTGCAGCACTAACCACTGCTGAAAATAGGTTCTAACTCGCCTCCCTGCTAGCACATCATTAAAACCATTAATTCTAGATCTGAGCAGAAAAGAAATTGCTCCTAAAGTAAGATTGCGCCCACTCTTTTGAAAGAGATTGTGGTCCACCCCTGAAATAGAACACTACGAACCAGCTTTGAGAGAAGTAATGGTGGTAGATCAGCTTCACAAGATAATTTGGCTCTGACAGATTAAAGCACTGCTAATTCCCATAGACTTGAGGTGGCTCTGTGACAATCCATCCTCTAAACCAATTTCATCCCCTGATGTAGTCAAGTCAAACTATTGGCTGTGGATCTTTCAAAGTGAGGCACGTTCAATCCAGAGTATGTCATTGACAGACAAGATTATTGACTTCAAATGTTACAGCTTCCTGGAACCATACTGGGATACTATTACGGCACCATTAGACAGGAAACTGTACTTCCAATTCAGGGTTGACACATTGTCTTTGAGAGCTTTCACAAGTTCTTGGGCTGCCGGTAGGGGCGCCATATGTTCTGTTTGTAAAGCTTACTCAGAAACTGTTGCCCATGTCCTTTTTGTCTGCCCCAGCTATGTGTCTTCTCATCTGGAATGGCTCAAACCACTCTGTAAAACTTTGGGGACCAGAAGTAGTGCTAATGCACTCAGACTATTGAGATCTGATCAACGTCTATTAATTGTTGCTTCAGTTGCTACGTTTTTGGGTTGGATTTGGATGTTGAGGTCAAAGGCGCTCCTCAAAAACTGAAACCCCGGCCCATTGAATATCACAAAGAGCCTCTTAGTTGCATATCGTCCAATACAGAGATGTGCAGGTGAGGTTTTGCACTTTGGCAAGTTTATGTTGCTGCTAACACATAATATATAGCTGAACCCTACGCAGCTAAGCTAACTGTAGCTGTACGTTCTAACGCTCATGCTCTCATATATTGGCTACCATGTGGTAGTCCAACAATTTATTATCCATTTGTGGTAACAGTGTATTATTTGTTTTTATGCTTTGCCAACTGAAAATCATGTTAGGCATACTATATCAGACATAGGTCTGAGTATGTAAACTGCCATGGAACGCTTCTTAATTGTGAATTGTTTTATAACTGTTTCATAGCTTTTATCACTTTGATAATAACCTGCTTTGTATATGCATTTGGATGGTATGATGATTAAGCTGATGTTTATGAGCAGTGCAAGATGGCCAAGACAAATCTATGTATATACAATACAATTAGCCCATACCTATTGTGATCAAAGTTGGGCCGCTCATGTATTTACTGTATTACTTCCACTCTGGTTTGTAATACATGTTATTAACTTGTAGAAATGCTTCTATGGTTTTAACCGAAATATAGCTAAATGAAATAAAATGTACTCATTCTAACCTGTCCTGAAACCTGGAACTTCAAAGCTTTTTGGCTTCCAAGACCTCCAAAATGACAGGGAACAACCTGCAAAGTCAATCCAACAAATGAGCCCTGCTACTGGGACAAAGATTCAGGTTGCTCTTGCTCAGAGTTTTTCCATACCAGCAAATCAAATTCAACAGGACCTTACTGAGAAGGTATCCACCATTGTGGAGCACTCTTCACTACAGCTTGCAGTCTTGCACCGCTAGTTGAATCCGAGCTCCAAAAAAGTGGCTTAGTCGAAAGGTAGAAATCTTCATTGAGAAAAGGTGTGAAAAGTATCTGGCTAGTGAGGGACCTTATCTTGGCGCAAAATTCGAATTGCTCCCACTCTGAGCTTTCCTACCACGAGTCAAAGGCTGCATTGAGACCTTGTCCTGCAGCTATTTGATGGCATGAAGCCCTCTTCGGCCACAGCCTTCAGCCTTGACCAACTGAGGATTTTTGACTTCCATTTCAGAGACTAAGTCCAAAGATAAAACTTCCGACTGGTTATAACTTGATTCCTGCATCTGCCCCGCGCTCCATCACAGTAGGCCTCAACTTGTGCCTAGTCACTGGTCAGTTGGCGCATAATGCATTTTGGCGCCATTTTCACATTTAAACTTTAAAAATACAGAACCCTGGTTACCCTTATTGGATTTTTATTGTTTTGGTGTAATTTAATTTTTCCAAGTTGGTTTGGGATTTTTCTTGTGTTCTGTTTTGATTTGACTACGATTGTAGTACTGCATAAATACTTTACACATTGCCTCTAAGTTAAGCCTGTCTGCTCTGTGCCGCCACAGCTACCAGGGGTTTGAGATCAGATTGATTAGGTACTTTAGGGTTCATCCTGGCAAGAGTTGTGGTTATTACTTGAGCTGGGTACTCCCCCATGAATTTATACCCCAATTTCTTACACACAGGTTCTCTTTATACACGTTGTAGGTCATGAATTGATATAATACCGAACAATAACATGTAAGGTATTTCCTTCAAATTGGTGTAATGCAGTAAGTATATTTAACTTGAATTTGACATAAATTAAAAGTTAAAGTATCGATTTTGCTTCAAGCAGAAACTGTACAAAATCTTCCCACAATCAAAAGTGCTCACCCTGCATTGCACAGTACCAGGAAAAAGGAAATCATGTAATGTGTTGTTAATGTACTGTATGAGCTTGTTCTTTGAGCTTTTGTTATAGAATGTCACAAAACTATGTTTAGAGAACATAGATGGGAGAATTAGAAATTGCTAAAGGCATATGGACTGACAGGGGATGGGTAAACTTTACCTGTATTTCCAAATGTCTACTCAGTTTGTGAGTATTCAGTTTTATATCGTGCCTTTGATGTAGTAGCTTAATTCACTGCATGCTAGGTGCTCAATGGAGCAACATGTCAAGGAGCAGATCTGTGTCTGAAGTGGGAGAAAATAACTGTTTTGTTTGATTAGAGGCAGTAATGGACAATTGTAAATTCCACTTATTTATGTATTCCCTAATGTGTAGGTTAATAATTAACCCACACAATTATGTATTACATTTTCCAAAAAGCCTACACGCTAAGGCAGAGGAGCGTCGTCCCATTGCTCTCAGAACAGCAGAAAGGAAAAAAAAAATGATAATAACTTTGTTATTATCATTTTTTTTTTCACTACGGGCTGGGTTAGAGAGCGGCTGGTGGCACAGGTAGAGGAGTGTTTTGCACAGTCCAAGTGCACGACTGCTTGGCCGGCCGTCTTTGCCTGACCAAAGAGTCATGCGCACTTTGCATGTGCCCCACCAGGCTGCATTACACAGCCTGGTAGGAAACATGCTCAGGCTCCCTTTCCCCGTCTGAGCGCTGAACCACAGTGCTCAGACCGATCACAACGCTGCATTGCAATCGAAGACGACAGCGCAGAAGGGACCGAAGCTGAGGAAAGACCACCCCGCCACCCCTGTTCCCTGCCAGCTGCTACTGAAGCCTAACCCATGTTCATGACAGGGAAAAAATGCATCATTAAAAACAAAGTAACAAAAATGTTTCTACACTTCCACATATCTACATAACAATATATTGAATTATGGTACCTATATGCCCCACGGGGTTGGGAATGCATCTAAAGGGTAGCTAAAAATCCATGGCTGTTGGAGAGCCATTGGAATCAAGCATGCTAGTGGGCCACTTTTTAAATTCAGAAGTCATGTTTTAGTTTGTTGTCCCCAGACATCTGCTGACCTCTTTAGTTTTCTACACAGGTGTATTCTGATGTTTTGCAGGGAAATGTCAGCCAAGCCCAGAGTAATGGATGGGAGATCCATAAAAGGAAGTGACTGACACAGACTAGGCCAAAAACCCAGAGATCTCAGGATCTGTTTTCCTGGAAAGTCATTAGTGTAACACGTTTTCATACACTGTCCTATACACAAAGACTTTTGAAACAGGTTCTGCAAGGGAGATTACGGTTTCCTTACAAAAATAAAAGAGATAAAATATTCTATCATCCTTGGAGAAACACCAGAAGCCAATAATGCCTGTACAGAATCACAGCATGAGCTTTAATAATCCTCCATACATGAAGAGACAGTAGAAACTGCATGACTTGAGACACTCCAGGGGCTCCCATGGCAGTTGGCATTACGATTAAAACCTACTGTACTTTCTGCAAAGCCTTCAACAAAGCAACCAAGTCAATGTCAGAGTTCACTAAACTGAATTCCTCCGGAGAGTCAGGAATAGATGATTTTTCTCACTCACCCGTTCTTCCACTCTATAGCCAAGAATTGTCTTTAGTTACCAATGAACGAGTCTTTGGGGTAAGCTTTAAAGCAATAAGAGAATAACAGCTGGTTCTAAATGGAGGAGGGAGTCTGCTTTTCTTGGACCTAAATCAAAAGAACGCAACTTAAACTTAAGCAATATTTGTGAATTAGAAAACTGCCACAAGATACCTTTCTGTAAACTATCTCCTTGATGCAAGTTTGTTCAGTGACGGCTCCTCCGCTAAGGCGGAGGAGCGTTCCTCCACTGCTCATTTAGCAGTGCACAAAAGAAAAAGAAAATGATAATAACATAACATCATTATAATTTCATTTTTCTAAGCAGAGCTCAGAGCCAGGTGGAGGCGGGGCTGGGCTCCGAGTGGTTTGCACTCCTCTAAGTGAGCATGATGGTTTGGCAGGCCCTCCTGGGCCGGCCAAACCGTCATGCGCACTTGACATGTTCTCCATTGGACTGTATTGCACAGCCCTGTGGAGAACATACCCACCCTCCCCAGGCACTGCCTCAGCATCCAGACACGACGCTCAGACAAATCATAATGCTGCTCCTGCAGCGTTGTGATTGGCTGGGAGAGTCCGGAAGCCTGAGTGCTTCCGGTGCTTCGTGTAGATCATGAGGAAGATGACGGAGGAGAGATGTGTGGCAGCGTAGTGGCGAAAGAAAAAGTAAGTTACATTTTTTTGTATTATTTTTTTTGTAATCCTTTCTCCCCGCTTCATCACCCCTGTTCCTCAGCTGACTGTATCTTATCTAATAGATAAACTGAATTTGAGCAAGCTCAGCAGTCAGTAACACCTCTTTTTCTGTTTATATTATGCATATAATCACTATGAGCTATGAATCCTTACAATGTAAGTAATCTCACTGAATGCCTAATGTACTGATCTTCAAGAAGGCTTCATGGCATCTTATAAAAGAAGTAAAACAGTCTAAAGGTTTTCGTGCAATGCCAGAGGCTATCCCTTCTTAGCATGAAGAAGTCTCAAAATATAGTTTAAATATAGTTAGAGTTTTTCTTGAGAAATGGTTCATAAACCTTCGCTAATGTAGCACCCCCATCAAAATCTCCGGGAAAGGTTCTGGCCACCCTTCAATCGCAGCTGCCTATAAACAACAAAGTAACAAAGAATGTTTAAAAGTCGATGATAGACTTTCACAACCGGAATATTGAACTGGAAGTAATAAAAGCACTAACTTCATTTCATCAACATAGTAAGTGCACCTAATTGCTTAAATTATCTACTTCAAAGTGTTGTAGCACATCAGTGTCATAAAATGTATCCATAACAATATGCTTAACAATTAGCAATCGTGTCCTTATAAGTTACTGGGAAAAGAAGTTGAATCAATCTCACATATGGAATTAATGAAAATAACTTGAATATTTCTCCTATTGTTCCTAATATTCTGCGTGCGAGCCCGGGTTATGATAGTCAGTCTTCACCAATGATTTAGTATCCTATGTCGACAAACCGCAAACCACGCCATCAACATTACTCATCTGGAAACTTAAGAGTCAGGAAGGAATGAGCATAAAAAATAAAGAAATAATAGAAATGTACATGCTGCACACGCCACATACGGTGTAACTTGTGTGACTCTACAAATGTAAGATGCTGAAATGCACAATCAATAAAATAGCATGATCATGAGACCTATATCAGCCTCTGTAACAGCGACACCTTAACCCATTTCTTTGCAATCCCCCTCGCCCCTGTTAGTATAATGCTCCACTGTTCGAGTTTAAAATTGTTCCTAAGTAAAAAGATTAAAAAAAAAAAATTCTTGCTGCTTTTCAATACAGCATTTGCACAGAACAATAAGAATAAAGGAGGGAATATGAGACCAGAAAAAGAGGCAAATGACACAAAAGTCATTTCTTCCAGAGTTTCTTCAAGAGTTCTGCTCGTCGGGGATCACACACATGAAAACTACATTGAGGATGTAAGAGCAGAGAACACCAGCAAGATGGAGATGAATCAGAGCGGGGCAATGCACTATAAGGATTCAAACTACAGCAGAGTGGGTAGAATGGCAGGGCACACCAGAGGGGGACATCCTTTGCCATGCAGTCTCCACCACACAATGTCATTGCCATGCAGTCTTTAGCACACATATACATTCACCCCACATGGCTTTACCACGCATATGCTTTTACCATGCATGGCTTTACCACTCATAATGATAAATAAATACAAGTATTAGTAAGTATTATGAAGTGTATTTTTAATAGGAAAATATTTCAAATTAGATTTCATTTAGAAATATTTTAATACAATTAAAAAAACATGTAAATAAAGTTTTAGGAGTGGGATGTGAGGAATATTGGGTTAATGGACGGAAAAGTGAATTAATACTCAAGTATCAACTAGGATACCTAAGTATAAAATAAGTAATCTAAGTTCCAAGTAATTCATATTTTTGTTTAGGCAAAATATTTTTAAAATATGTAGAAAAGGTTTTAGGAGCAGGAAGTAAGAGATATCAGGGTAATGGGTAAGGAAGAGTATAAATACTCAGGTACCATCTAGAATCCCTGAGTATTAAATGTGTAATCTAATTTAAAAACAATTAATATTTTTAAAAATAATTAAGGCAAATTAATTTTGAAAATGTGTAGAAAAGGTTTTAAGAGTGGGATGTAAGGGAGATTGGGGTAATCGGTGAGGAAGTGTATTAATACTTAGGTATCAACTAAGATACCCAATTATTAAACATGCAATCTAACCTAAAAGCAATTAATATTTATTTTAAAAAATTAAAGCAAACCCATTTAAAAAAATGTTACAAAAAAAAGTTTTAGAAGTGGGATCTAAGAGATATAGGGGTAATGTCGTAGGGAAGTGTATCAGCAGGAAACTTTTTACAAAACAAAAGTGAGTACAGCAATTACATATTTAAAATCTTATAGAAACCACAATTTCTTTTAAATAAAATGTTTATTTCAATAAATTAAAATAATAGTAAATATTATTAAACCATTAGAAAATATCCATTATTTTTTTTAAAGTATAAAACATATATTTCAACAAGTAATACCATTTTTATTGTTTTTTTGGTAACAATTTCCAACAGTTTTCCATCAACTTCAATGGGAAAAATTGCCCTTTTTTACTTTTTCTGCTTTACATAAATGGTTCGGCGTCTGTTTGTACAGTGGGTTGAGTACCTTCAGTCAAGATCAGAAGCAAGGAGGACCTGGGGTCAGGTAAGTCCAATCTAATTAACTTTTTCGAATATAGGTCCTACTCTATGGCCTCCCAAACTCGACACTGACATCCCTTAGGGGGCATCCTACATGCCACAGCTTGATTAATTCAGCGGCTGAATAAATATGATCACACCAACCTCACCCTGATTAACTCCTTTGGCTCCCATTTCCTGTCCGCAATATCTTCAAAACTAGCTGCAACATTTACAATGTTATCAAAGTCAGCACCCCAAATTGTCTTAGAGACAAGCTCACGAGCTCTGAGGGTTCTTCGCATACTTGCAGTTAGGACACCATCAGACTGCAGACTAAGAAGTGTAAAAAAGAAAAACAGGCCTTTTCCATCTATGCACAGGATCCTAAACAATATCCCCCTTATCCATCAGGACCACCCCAATGGTGCCTAACTTTAAGGAACTTTACATCACAGTGGGTTAACCGTCCACAACTCAGCTTCAACTCCTATAATTTACCGACTTTAAGCTTGCCTTTGACCATGTACAGTGCTCCACTTCCTTTTGGCTAAATTTGAGCTATAGAAATACCATATACATACATACATATACATACAGCAGTAAATCTGGTTTAGCTGGACATATCCGAGTGGGTATCACGACTCGTAGAGCCCTCTTCAGATACACCTCACAGCCTTGCCCGCTGGAAGATTCCAAGATCTAAAAAAAAGAGTAAGGGCCTGATTTAGATCTTTGTGGACGGGATCTACATCAAATCCCATAGGATATAATGGGATTTATATTTCAGCGGATGGGATATCTGTCACCTTTGTGATGGAGTACCCCGTCCACCAAGATCTAAATCAGGCCCTTAGTCTGAACATAGAAATCTCAACTGGGTGATGGCATCAAAAGTATATGGCAGGTGAAAGGACTTACTTGGATGTGTAATTCAAATCTTCCCATCAAAACAATTGGCTTAATCAGGACCTCTTCCAATGCCTATTTAACATCGTGGAGCCCTCCTTGGACACAGCCTGCTGTCTTACCCTGCAGAAGGATTTTGACTTCCATTTTTTAGAGTAAGTCCCAAGGTAAACGTTGATTTGACCTATGCTCAATCGCGGTAGATCTCAAATTGTGCCTAGGTCCCAGTGGACCACGACCAGTTGATCCATATTGGTTCTTAGTGCTTTTTGGCACTTTGTTTTCTTAATGAATGACCAATGAATGAATAAGCAACTTATAAAGCGCAAACAAATGCTCAAAGGCATCAAGGCGCTAAGGCGGTCCCACTACCGGAAGGACAGGAGCATCAACCCTTAGTACTTTGAAAAATAATATCTCTAGTTCCCCTTTTTGGATTCATCATGTTTTGGTGTCTTTTTGTTTGTTAAAATATCCTCCATTTTTACAAATTGGAGTGGGAGTTTCATTCTGTTGTGTTTTTGACTTTTTAACTGCTTTGGGGTCTAAATGATTTACATATTTTATTAAGGTAAGCCTGTCTGCTCTGTGCCATATCTACCAGGGGTTGATTTCAGGTTTAAAATACTGAAACCTTTAAATAGATCTAACAGGATTTTGACCTTACTACTTGTGGTGGATGTAAAAAATTGGGGGCATATTAGCAACGCTTTGCGCTTATTTTTTTATCGCCGGCTATCGCTGGATTTGATCGCCGAGATAGTGCGTTATTAGCAACGAGTATCTCCAAGGCGATAATTAATCCAGCGATAGCGGCGGAATGCCAGTTAATCGCATGGAATCCAGCGATAATAGGGCAGCGATAGGGGAATGCTTGATGATATGCCACGGTGGACTCAGCCCCACAATCCACCTCCCATTGTGAAGATGGGTAAGTACTGTTTGGAGCAGGTGTAAAAATACCAGCGATGACCGCGGTTAGCGCGACTTTTGTCATCGCTACCCGGGTCCAGGGCCGCATTGCTAATAGGGGGTAGTTGTATTAGAGGCTATTTCTGTTGACTTTTGGTTGGGAACGCCTACTTTGCATGTCATTAGCGATCAATATCGCTGACATGCAAAGCGGCACCCAAAACGGCCGCTTTCGCCATTAAGCTGTCGCTAACAGCTGTTAGCGACAGCTTGCTAATAGGGCGTTAACAATATCGCTGCTTTAGCGGCAAAAAGTGCCGCTAAAGCGGCGATAACGCCCTTGCTAATATGCCCCTGGGTTTTTTGTATGGTCACCCCCTAGTTTTGTTTGACTGATACTGATGGTTTTTGACTCTGAGAGTGGACTGAGGCCTGCTAACCAGACCTCAGTGTCAGTGCCATGACCCTAATGATTATGTTGAATTGGCTGTATCCAATCAGAAAGGGGTAACTTACCTGTAAGTCCCTAATAGATGGTACCCTGGTATGCAGGGCATGTAAGTTAGAGGGGTACCACTGGTCTTGCAGCACTGACCCTGGAGGTCCCCAATGAAAAACAAGTTCCCTAGTCCCCCATTGCAGACTGGTAGAGCAGATGTGCACTGCTAGCCCGACTTTGCCATTGAAAGCAATGGCAAAGCCACCACTTCCCCTGGATGTGTGTGTAAGTCACCCCTCTGGCAGACCTAGCAGGCCCTAAAGGCAGGGTGCAACATATGACATAGGCAGGACATGTACTTGGCCTGTCCTGTCAGTAAAATATGCAAAACTGCCATTGTTACTGTGGAAAGACGTGGTCGCCCCACTGGCGAGTACAGAGTTACACGCTGACCCCTTCAGCTGTGCTATCTCCTGAATGGTGCCACCAAAGTAGGCACTCTAAGGTATCAAACAACTCGTTAAATTAAGCCCGACTTATATGTCAAGTTGAAATTAATAGAAAATGTTGCAGTCTGCAGCTTTAGCAAAGCTTCCACTTTGTTGCCTTTAAAACTCCTGTGCCTTCCCAGGCACACATGGAGCCTGCTCCACAAGACAGCTTTATGCCCCCTGGAGAGATGTGTAAACAACTCTCAGGAAGGAGAACAATGACAGATTGCAAGCCAGGAAAGTGTTACCTCCCTCCTGCAGGAAGCCACTTGGGTGTTATCCCCAAAAGGTGTAAGACCAGGGTGGGAGGGCTACCCCATCGTTGAGGTAGACGGGCTGACACAGGAACCAGAGAGGGGAAACCAGGACTGCCCTGCTGCACTGAGAGACCAGCACAGAGAGACAGCTCTGAAGAAGACTGCACCTGCTGCACCTAGTGGCTAGCGGACAGAGGGATTGTGCCTGCTGTTCCTGCTCACGGAGAAGCTGTCTCCATAGCCCAGTCAAGTCAAGAGAACTCCAAAGGCCAGTTGACTGGCCTCCTGTTCGCAGCATAGGGACACACCAGGTGAAGAAACCTGCTTGGGCAAGTTAGTAGCCCAATGTCTTTAGGCCACTACCACCACCCCTGTGCAGCACTGAGGACCAAGACCCAAAGCACAGAGTTGCATCCGAGTTTGCTGAGCCGGGAGTGCTGTCAGAGAGCTGCTGGGACCCTTAGAAAGAGAATTATCAACCCATGAAGGATTGGCCTGTGACCCCGACAATGGGCGACTGGTAGTCCAGTGGCGACTGAACTTTGGCCATACTGCAGAGGACTTCATGGGACGTCTAAGCTGCAACCAAGACCCCCTCACCATCTTCGTGGACTGAGGAATCCCTGCAGGAAGACTCCTGTTGACCGCAACACATCCACAGTATCCTTAGATTATCTTCAGCATCCTTCATCCCTTGCATCAGGACCTCTCTATAGGATTTCATTGCAACATGGATAAAGTGTCTGGAACTGCTGAAGGACTGCTTCCCCTGTGCAGGTAACTGTTCTTGAGAACTTTGCTGGTCCCCCTGACTAGCTCCCTTCCGAAGTTGTTTGCTTCAAGTATTTGTACCCAACCACATTGACACTTACCCAAGTTTTCTTTGAAGAAGTTTCTAAAGGGCTTATTATGCGTCTGGTGGTCAACGGACCGCCAGACTCGTGGGGGCATGGTGGTGGCAGTCTTCCGACAGCCCTATTACGACCTGGGGGTCAGTGCACCGGAAGCCATCCATATTCCACAATGACGGCGGAGCCAGCCTCGGCTCCGCCGTCGGGATTATGATGGCACTTTTCGACAGCAGTTCCATGTCTGCCTTTCCGACATGGAACTGCTGTTGGAAAGTGTTTTTGGGAGCCCCTAGCCAGGCCCCCATCCCCCCGCACCCGCCACACTGGGGCCTGTTCATTTTGGTGACTGCCTACTCAAATGTTCATAAAACCTCTTTAAAGAGCTGTAAAATTTGAGCTATATTAACTGATTAACATCTATATATTGCCCTGATAGACCTTAGAGCTGCATTTGATCTTGTTCCAAGATCTCTCCTTTGGGGAGCACTTCGGTCCTTGAGAGTTCCATTTTCCCTTCTTAATATTATTGTGAGGGGAATTACACCCAGGTCAGATGGGTGCAGTAATGGTGAACTGTCTGAAGCCTTCCTGTCAGAAGGGGGGGTCAGACAAAGGTGTGTTCTGTTCCTTACACTCTTTACATTATATATAAAAGATGTAATTTACCATCTAAATTGTTGCATCGATGATTCTCCCAAGTTAAATGGGCTATCCGTTCTGGTGCTATTGTTTGCTGATTTTACCAATCTGATCTCCCAGACCCCCAGGGGCTTGGAAAACTTATTAGCCTCCTTTCAATGGTATTGTGCACTTAAGGGCTGGGAAATCAACAACTCTAAGTCAAAGATAATGATCTTTAACCCTCATAAACGTCATAAGGGAGAAATTAGACTGGGAGATAAGGTGCTAGATAGAGTTGCTAGTTCCATTTCTCTAGGAATTAAGCTTGATGATAGACTTTGTTGTCCGCCTCATCTAGAGAAGAGTAAGGCCACTCTCACCCATAGGGCAGCTGCTATTCTGAAATTCTTTAAGATGGCTCCATCCAGGGCAATCTCCCCAGCTATTGAGGTCCATGGGGCCAAATGCCAAGCTGCAGCACTTTATGGGTCCGAAATATGGGAGTACTCATCTGTAACCATCTTGCCATTCAAGAATACAACTTCAGTAGATCATTGAGTAATCTCCTCCAGAGAACCCCTTTAATTCCCTTATTTCTGGACATTGCCCTCAAACGTATTGAGTTTTGTGCTGCCCTGCGGTCTCTTTTATTTTTGGTTAGGCTATGGGTTACTGAGGAATTGCACGTATATAGGGAAGCCTTGAAAAAGATGCTGTCTTTGGCTTGGACCACCAATCTTCCATGGTTCTAACAAATTCACCAATGCTATTGGAAATTTGGCCTAGATAATCTATGGGACAACTCTTGTGCAATCACGCAGAGTTCCAAAGGGATTGTTTTTGTTAAAGCTGCATTTTGGAAATATATCCATCTTGTCCCGCACAGATGCATTTCTTTACTAATAGGTTCATCCTTCATAAGCCATTTTCTAGGTATGAAGCCTATGTAGATACTATTCAACCACCGTTGGCTAGGTCCCTGTTCATGATTGTTGCGTCTTGGAGTTCTTGAAATCAATATGCATATAGCTAAGTGTGATAATGGCTCAGATAATTCGGTTTTATGCGATCTGTGCACTAATAATCCTGTTGAAAACATTGAACATGTCCTATTCTTCTGTCCAATGTAGGTAAAATCGAGATGTAAGTGGATTATACCTGCGTGTCTTTCTTGTCTTTCCCTACTTTCCAACCAGCACTCAGATTATTTTTAACTAATACTTCACCTCTTGTTGACTTTGGCCTGAGCAGATTTTTGCACATTGTATATTTAATTAGAACGATGAATAGAAATGAGTTTTTATTCATTTTAGCACATGATAGGGCCTTTGAATTGGTGTTTTATTGAAAGCATTTGTATTATTTTTTACATATTAGTTTATATTTTGAATGCATTTTCTGATATCTTTTATTGTATGTTATTTGTGCCATTCGTGTTATATACAGTTTATTGTATTACTACTGATCAATTGTCACACACTTATGTTTGGGCACAAGGGGGGTACTTTTGATGACAGCAGATTTATAGGTTCTACCGGTAGATTTTTAGCATTGTCGGATGGCATAGTGGACCATTTTCTAGGTTTATGTCACTGGTCTGTGCTTGATACAAATTCTATACAGAGCTTCTTTTTCTTTCTCCCTCCACCCCCCCCCCCCATGCTATGAATCACAGTGTTTATATTTTGACAATGAATTGTGTGATGTTGCGTATTTTATTTATGGACAACTTTTTAAGGGTATTAACCGAAATAAAGTACTTTGAGAGAGACCTCTCAACTGTGTGTATCAGTTTCATGTAATTGCGCCGGTGTTTCAATGCCTCTCTCCCAAGCTCGACTAAAAAAAATATCGCAAATGTTGTTTAGCAATAACACTTATTAGTGCAGCGATTTGAAGCTTCAATGGCAATGTTTAGCATTAGCACCCATTTTAATATTGTAAATATTGTTCTATACTGCACGAGTCTACAGAAATATTCTAAATCTGTTAAAAAATACCAGATTAAGATAAACTGCAAATATTCTAAATGTGTTGAAAAATACCAGATTCAGTTGAAGTGCAAATATTCTGAATGTGTTGCGAGATATCAGATTAAGATAAATTACATCAATTTAGTTTTAACACCTTTTCGACACGCAGCCCGCGCTGCAAACTCAAGATTCTATTACGGTATCATTTTACAGTGCAGCCCGGAAGTTTTGTATTGCGTGCTCCATCTAACGATAATGTGCCTCTTGGCATTCAGTCAGGTGGATTGGGAAAGAACTGAAATTACTTTTAGATAGATCTGTTGCAATAAAAGCTACTGTAAAATGTGGCATTGCAAATACAAATCTCCTATTATCTCCCCTTACTGAATTTATAAAACAACATTATGGACATTTAATTTGAAACCATATTAAAATGACATTGATGTCCTAATTCAATGCAATAAAACTACGATAAGCTTGCGAAAAAAGACAACGTCATTATCATTGATGCAGTTGTTAAATGTACTTTTCAAACTCCTATTAACGATGATATATGCCATTTTTTTAATATAATGTTTTTTCTCAAAATTGACGTGGAATATTAATTATATTTACAAACATACCTTGATAGTTAGCAAACAGATACAGGCGGTTCAATTGGACCTGAAACCCTTCTTTCCAGTCTCAATTGGTGCATAGATTTTGATCTTGAATATTGTGTAATTTGATTGCTTTTCAAATCAATAATAATATTTTAAATCAATTAAATGTGGCTGGGGATTCTGAGAAAGAAGATGGCTGTGGGTTTTCTTAGCTCCTGAGAAGGTCCTCTTGCCTCTGCCTTTTCAGGTAGCCCTGAGTGTGATGGAAGCTCCACCACTGCTTGCTCTCTTGTGAATCATGGAGCAGACCCACAAGACTTGATTGCAGCTTTTCAGAGGTGGTGGAACTGTTGTCTTGGGCTTTCCCTGATCTACAGGCGGAGGTGCCCTGCAATGCGTGAGAGAGCCTGGATGGTGGTAAACCCAGCCTGGCTGACCTCCAGGTGATTGACAGGAGCCATAGAGAACAGAATCCAGGTAGTGTGACTGGGTCGCCCAGGCTCTATTGTCCTATAGAGGAATAGAGGTGAACCCAAGCTCTTGTTGGAGGGTACCCAGGTGGAACACTAGTGGACTGGGAGTGAGCCAGAGGAGTGCAGCATATCTCAGATAGTTGGTGATGCCCTGCTCCTATGACATTGAGAGTGGAGCGACAATACAATCGTTGCAGTCTCACCTCATGGTCTCACCTCATGGAACCTCATCCTAACCAGGGTATTTCTTTGGCCACCTGCCTTGCAGAGATTATAATGGAGCGGGCTTCTATGAGTGGCTCAGCCTCATTATTGCAGAAACTTTAACCTCACAACAATTAACTCCACATTATCCAAGCCAGGAAGAGAAATAAAGTTAACTTATTTATCTGCCTTGGTACATCTCAGAAAGCTGGCAGAAACGGGTCAGTGGTGAAACTATAGAGCATATGTATTTAAATGGAGGTGAGCAAAGCCTGGTATACTCCATAACCACCATTCACATTGATCTGAATTGCAACTGCAGTGAAAAGTTTGAAAGAGAAAGTGGAAAGTTTGGCTGGCAGTGTATCAGCTACGTAGCATTCTTCGGAGAAGACAGCTGGAGTTGAAGGGATGGTACAGACTGAGCGGGTTGAAAGAGCTCCAGACCTTCAGAGTGAATGTAGTGGAGACAATAATGGAACTTGATAATAATATGAAGATGTCTACTATCTGAGTAGAGGGACTTGTCTTCATGTCCTGGTGGTCCCTACTGAAGTTACCTCTGTGTTATTGCAATATCCTCTGTCTGCAATGGTGGCTGAATGGATTGGTATGTCGCATACAGAGGCCAACAGTCTAGAAAACAGAGCCTTTCATGTTGCCTCCCAGGGAAGAGTGGTGAATGTAGCACCAGTGGCAAAGATGTTTGTTGAAAGTTCCATGGATTGGAGTGGTAAAATTCTATGAGAAGCCAACCGTAAGAAAGAAGTATTGCTAGAGGATCAGCAAATTCTGATCTTCGCAGACTTGCAGCCTGCTACAACGACAAGACAAAGAAAAGTTGGTAACAGAAAACAAGAGATCATGACGAAGGAACTTGCACTGTACATGGGTCTTTTATTACAATTATAAGTTGGATATAAAGGTAAAAGATTAACCTTGCAGCTCAAGTGGCTAAAGTCATCGTGGGCCTTAGTAAGTGATGATTTAATTTTTATGGGGCCATTGGGAAGAGCCTATAGCGCGGAATGAGTTAACCAGCCTGGCTAGAGTGAACCCATAGATGATCCTCTAGTAGGAGGGAGGGACTTTTATCCTAAATGTGTGAACAGTGTTGTTTTTTCCAATTTTCTCTCCATTATCTCTCTTCTCTGATGTACTTGGAGCCACAGAGTTTTACTTACAGAGAGTACATGCCGGAAAGTGACATCATAGGTATTTTCTTTGTTTCCTATGGAATACCACTGACTTGAAGAGCGTGGGTGGGAATTGTTGTGTTGTTCTAACCAATGAACATATATCATCCATAAGTTAATTTAATAAGTGCTGTGTTATGTCACCTATGATATGATCACCAAGCCGCAAGCTGGGGAGGTTCAAGCAGCACATTGTCTGCAGACTGCACTTCCTTGACCTATCACTTCTCCAGAGCAAATTGTCTACTTTTAATGTGTGATTTTTGAAATTATTTGAGATGTGAATAAATTATATGGAAATAATTGTGCCCTCAAGCTAAAACTCTGCAACTACTATTAAAATATGTTTTACCCCGTTGTTGTGCTGTTAAACACTAAATTATTTCAGGAAAGCCCCACAAGAGTGCTTAATAATTTACTTCACAGAGGGACACCACTGTAAATGTGTTTATCATAAATCAAATGCCCATGCTGTGCAATGACTAATCTGCCGTTTGGTTCAGAACGGAACTTACATTTTTATAGAATGTGTAGGCTATGTTAATGTTAAAACAGTGAACACATTACCTGGTTTCCTTGAGACTCCTTGTGCTTAGCTTGTAAATATAATTACTTTTCCGTTAATGTATTTTGGTTATCTTGTTTGGCTTTAGTGCATATGTCGATTTAATCACATTTTTGAAAAAACTGCAAAATCTTACCAAGAGGAGAGAAAAATATTTTTGGTTTAAGGGAGATTTGTACATGTCCTGCTATTTGATGTATTGAAAATATGTTTTTATCATACATGATAAATAGGAGATAGAAGAAATTTTTCCTCAAGAAACACATTGGGCCCGATTCACAGAACTAACTTAAGACAAAATCCTAAACTTACTACCATTTTGGTATTCACAGAAGGCACTTACTCATTTTGGTATTCACAGAAGGCACTTACTCATTTCGGTATTCACAGAAGTTAGTAGTCCTAACTTTAGGACTCCTAAATGCCTTCTGTGAACACCGAAAGTCTTAAAGTTAGGATTTTTCTCAGTTTAGGAGTAGTAAAGTTAGGACTCCTAACTTTAGGACTCCTAAATGCCTTCTGTGAATACCGAAAGTCTTAAAGTTAGGATTTTTCTCAGTTTAGGAGTAGTAAAGTTAGGACTCCTAACTTTACTACTCCTAAACTGAGAAAAATCCTAACTTTAAGACTTTCGGTATTCACAGAAGGCATTTAGGAGTCCTAAAGTTAGAGTCCTAACTTTACTACTCCTAAACTGAGAAAATCCTAACTTTAAGACTTTCGGTATTCACAGAAGGCATTTAGGAGTCCTAAAGTTAGGACTCTAACTTCTGTGAATACCGAAATGAGTAAGTGCCTTCCGTGAATACCAAAATGAGTAAGTGCCTTCTGTGAATACCAAAATGGTAGTAAGTTTAGGATTTTGTCTTAAGTTAGTTCTGTGAATCGGGCCCATTGTTTGCAGGGAAAATCATTCCTTAATTGGCAAGATCAGGCAGGTAAAGTTGCGCACAAATTGTAAAAATGTGTTCATAGCAGGACTGCACTGTGTACCATTTTCTTCAACATTTCAGATCTACTTACAATGATTACACATTTGAAAGGAGTCTGAGAAAAAGAATTCCCTTCGAAAACATTGGGGCTAAGATATAATTCACCAAAATAGGAAACTGTGTGAAAATAAAGGTTTATATCTCTTGACATGATCGATTAGAATGAGGGCCGTTACCAAAAAAAACACAAATGAAAAAAAACATAGATTGATGGCATTGTTGGAATGAATGCACCATTAAGACAACCAACAACCAAAAACGTCCATGTGTCTTGTAAGTTCAGCAAGGTGAGCTTTGAGATCAGAACATACAAGCAGGAGCTGTCAAAGTTCCCAATTGAGATTCATGATGCACATTTGGCACAGTTTAGGATTGCTCATGCTAATGGATATTCCACTCAGATCTAGGCTCTTTTTAGGTCGAACCTAGGCAGTGCATGTGTTGTCTCTTCGAGACATGCTGTATTCACTCTGTGGGCTTACAGCCCACCCATTCCCTTTTTATTCGTCCCTTCGACTGTCGTTCAAAAATGCTTGCTTGGAAGTGGTTAATCCTTCCTCTTTGTCCTTCCTTTTTGTGTTTGGTTTCCTCTGAGAGAGCAGCTATCAATTACTGTTAACATTGCGCTTCTGTGTTCATGTGTTCATTTGGGGGCCAATTTTTTTCTTTGATTCCTGCTTGTGTCACTGTTTGCCTGTTTTCGGTGGTTCAGCTTCGGCTCCCTTAACCATAATTTGAGGAAATGTCAGTCGCTTCAGATGCTGTTTTCAAAATTGCCTCTTTAATTTTCTCTGACTTCAAAGTGAGATAATGTGAACTCAAGTGACCCGAAGGTGTTGGAGCACTAGTTATATTACAAAATGTCAGAATCATTTTGGGGGGCATTTTTACATAGCGCAAATTCGACTGACCCAAAGGTATTGATTCAACTACAAATTCATATTCATTTCTGCATTCAATGTTAACAAGCTCTGTCCGGTAGCTTATAATTAAATTTCTTCAAATATAATTTCAGTTATTTCCATATGAGCAAATCTTCAAAAGAATTTTTAAACACGGGTGTATGTATTCAACAAGTACATTTATATTGGCAAAACAATTGCAAAGGGTACAAAAACAAGTATAAAAATTGTTCGATAAAAGCACAATGTAACTAGAAGTTTACAATGATTTTGATGTTACAGACACTTCTTTGTGACAGTAGTGAACACCTTTTCACAACAATCATAGGGAAATGTGACTGACTACAGCAGCATGTCCTTCAGTTCAACAGTACAGAGAAATAGCTGTGAAGGTCGACGTTTTGGTCTAATGTTGTGTGCATCCGCTAGACCATCTTCAGGACAATAAGTGTAACGATGAATGACCCTTCAAAAGTGATGTGGATAAAGTTTATTCTGTGTTCCACAATCAGATCGGGTGGTGGCTCAATAGCCTTCCACTTGTAACAGCATTAAATGCTGGCAGTTGAGAAGCCGCAACCTTAAAAATGGTAATTTGTCAGCCCTCTCGTCCAGAATATGCATCAGTCTATATTCCAACGAGGCTCGTTTAAACCGACGTACCGCTGCCGACTGTTTAGGCATATCCTAGACGAGAGGCTGACAAATTACCATATTTAAGGTTGCGGCTTCTCAACTGCTAGCATTTAATGCTGTTACAAGTGGAAGGCTATTGAGCCACCACCCGATCTGATTGTGGAACACAGAATAAACTTTATCCACATCACTTCTGAAGGGTCATTCATCGTTACACTTATTGTCCTGAAGATGGTCTAGCGGATGCACACAACATTAGACCGAAACGCCGACCTTCACACCTATTTCTCTGTACTATTGAATTGAAGGACAGTCAGTCACATTTCCCAATGATTGTTGTGAAAAAATGTTCACTACTGTTACAAAGAAGTGTCTGTAACATCAAAATCATTGTGAACTTCTAGTTACATTGTGCTTTTTATTGAACAATTTTTATACTTGTTTTTGTGCCCTTTGCAAATTGTTTTGCCAATATAAATTTACTTGTTGAATACATACACCCGTGTTTAAACATTCTTTTGAAGATTTGCTCATATGGAAATAACTGAAATTATATTTGAAGAAATTGAATTATAAGCTACTGGACAGAGCTTGTTAACATTGAATGCAGAAATGAATATGAATTTGTGGTTGAATGAATCCCTTGCAGGCATACCTGATAATACTTGCATTACCCAAGCCTCCAAGGGTTTATTGGGTTTTCCACTTGTTTAAATACCAAAGGTATTGAAGCGCTTTACAAAAGCGCCAGTTACATTATAGAAGGTCAGGTTTTTGTTTTTTGTTTTTAGGTGCACGGAGATTAAGTGATGCTGACACCACCCCTGTTTATTCATTTTTTCCCCTCTACCTGACAAATGGAAGCATCATGCGTCCCTCCCACGTCTGGGCATGCCCGCCTGGCTGCCTCTTCCTGTCGTCATCCTCCTCTCAGAGCTCTAATTTCAAAGCACATTCACAGTAACTTGCCAGGGTCTGTGAGACATTTTTTATTATATAATGTGAACTCAAGTGACCGATTGTGTTGGAGAGCTTTACATAAGCGCTAGTTACATTACACAAGATCAAATAAATGTTTCCGTTTTTAGGTGCGCAGAGATTAAGTAATGCAATACCTGTTAATTCATTATTTCCCCCTCTACCTGACAAATGGAAGCATTTTGTTGTTGTTGCTATGTCCAGTGCTCCAGGGGGCTGGGACAGAGGGTGGGACGGGAGCTTCCTGATTAACGGATGCTGCGAGCAGTGTTTTCATTGGAAAAATCCAGAGAAGGGTGCCTGGTGAATAGAGGCCTGGGGGAAGAGGGATGTGAAGTCTCTGCCATTGGGAAGTACTTCACTTCTTTTTTTATAGGCTGTTCAATAGTCTAGTGATGCAGTCACACACAGGATGTTATAGTGCTGTTGACTTGGATTGAGGCACGCTCTGTGCATTAAAAAGCCTTGGAATGTGTCCAAAAATGTTCCCTGAGGCAAGCATGTATTCCATAATCACACTGCATGACCCAGTGTGTAGTAATTGTGTAGCTCTTCAATCCCTGGTGGCACAGCACCCAGTATAATGTGCTGCATTGCTAAAGACATAGAAGGTCCCAAAGGTGATACCTATTGGCTATGCCAATGCATGTTTAAACTTTGGTGCAACAGGAGAACTGTGGGTTGCCTCAGAGCGGTCACATGGGTTACTTTCCCATAACTGCGAACTTTGTACATATTCGAAACAACTGTTATGTCTTGTCATTATGTTTTTGTAATTTTGTCATATTGATTGTTTAACATTTGAATCTTTCTTTTTCCCAAAAAAGTTTGCCCTTTATAAAGACATGTGAGAAGATGTTTCAAAATGGTTTTGTGTAAATATTGAAGTAATGTGAAATAAATCACAAGGGCTAATGAAAATGAGATTATTGGTCCTTTCAATGCAGAGTCAGTATAAAAACAGGCAACTAGATAAATTGTTTGATTTTACTTTTGGAAAGATGGCATTTTCCTGCCCTAAATATTTGGTGCCTGCAGCCTGTTCCTGGGTCACATGACTGAGTGTAGTTGGCAATTGGACTATGTATATTCCTCCCAAGCAGTCACACAATAGAGGGAGTAGGTGCGTTTGGATGAGCCATCACTGGCAGGATGGGGGGACGGACCTGGGCACAGCCCCACTTACAAGTCAATAGGCTGTACCCTGCCATGACACAAAGGAATCACCCCAGTCCATTGTGCCTTCAGCCAGGGCAGGGAGGCTAAGCACTTGAAAGGAAATCTCTAGAAACTTCCCCTACTTCAAAAAGGCACTGTGTATAACAATATGATCCTCAGACCAACTCTTCAGTTCACTTTCTGGACCTGCCAAAGGACTCTCGGAGGACTCTCTGCTGCTGTGACCTGCTGTCTACTTCAGAAGACTGCTTAGCCGCACCTGGAAGGATTGCTTTGCTGCCTGAAGCCTGCCTTGAACCCTCAGAGACATGCCTTGCTGCTTGAGTGCTGCTACACTTCTTTAACTCAGGACTACCAGAGTGACTCCAAGGGCTAGTTGGCTGGCATTCTGATCGAATCCTCAGGGACAGAAAAGGCTCAAACTATCTTGAACCCACACCTGGGCCTAGCCTGAGAGAGTGCTGACCCTCCAAATGCTGCCCATCCAGTCCTGGACCATTGTAAGTGGTGCTAAAGGTGCCCAGATAGCCACAATCCAAAACTTGAGACTTAGAAAATGTTTGCCCAAAAAGTGTTCTGAGAGCCAAGAGGAGACTGGGTCCTACCTACTCATCATATTATCGGTCGGCCTGACTTCACAGCAGCTCCCACTACATTCTTCTTCACAGCAACAAATCCTGTTTAGCGGCTGCTCCGAGAAGGGGTATCTGGCCGAATTGAGCCCTTGTCTGCTACAGCCCGAAGCTTCATCACACTGGAGATTTTTGACTTACAAAAAAGATGCAAAGTCCAAACATAGAATCTAGCAGCCCCCAGATGACGAGGCCTCCTCCTCGGAACACAGCCTACAGCCTTACCCTGTTGAACTTTACCTACTAAGACATTTTTCCATTAAATTTCTTCTAAGTCTGAAGGTAAGCACAGACCAGGCCAAATCCGTTCCATGCGTCCGACCCGCGCTCGATTGCAGTCTGCCATAGCTTTCAACTTTGCCCTGGTCTAGCGCTGCTAGATGTCTGCGATTGTCACTTTCATGTTTTAGTTGCTAGTTTTCACCTTAAGTTTTAAAAATTAATAACTCCAGTTAGACTGATTGGAGTTTTGTCATTTTGGTGTTAAATAATTTATTAAAATGTATTCTTTTTTTCTAATTGATGCAGGAGTTAAGGGGTTAAGCACAGATTAATTTAGTGACTTTAGTGATTCACCCTGGCAGGTATTGTGGCTGTTGCTTGACCAGGGTTTTCACCCCACTAAACCATCAAACCATATTCTCACACCTTCTAAAGCAACAACCACAATCCTTGTCAGGGTGAACCACAATAGTCACTAAATTAACCTGTGCTTAACCCTCTGGTAGCTTGGCACAAAGCAATCAGGTTTAACTTAGAAGCAAAGTGAAAAGTTTTTATGCAGCTCAGAAACAGTAATAAAGTGAAAATGCAGCAAATAAATTCCATACCAGTTTAGAAGAATAGAGAAAAATGTGCAAATTAAAATGAGTATGACGCCTAAAAACACAAAATGCAACTCACGGTCATCTGGTTGTGATAGACCAAAGTCAGAAGTTCAGGCCAAATGTGATGGAGTGCTGGCTGGATACAGGGACCATGTTAATTATGATGAGAAAGTTTCCTTTTCAAAATTCAGTGTTAAAAGTCCACTTTGCTGTGGAGGAGGCAGCGAGGAACAGGGAAAGCATTGTGGATTGTCGTCAATATGGTGCAAAGAGCAGGCCTTGTGTCGTGGACGGTTGTTGCTGTAGCGCGAAGATCCGTTTTGACATCATGGACTGTCATTCCTGGAGCTTCGCATTGGTGATCAATGCAAGCTGACGTTGCTGTAGCGTGGTGCAGTCCAGATCTCTAATTCTGGGTCATCACTGGCAGTCGCTGTAGCTTTAAGAGTCAGGTTCACCTGAGCTTCGTGCTGGCGGTCGTCGCTGATGGCAAGCTCTCAGTGCTAACAGGCCCATTCACAGTTGCAAAAAGCCCAAACCTTTCCCCTTGCTTTAAGAGGAGTACACTCTGATGCCAACTAAGGGTCTGAGAACTGGGGAGGCACCTTTTGGGACTCACTGTAGCAGAAGCCAGCTAGGCTCAGGCAGGTCCAGTTGCAGGTCCAGGCATGTCTAGTTGCAGCTGGTCAGCTGAGCAGTTGCAGAGATGCCTCAGAAGCTTGTTGTGTCCTAAGACTCAAAAGAGGAGGTCAGCCAAATGACCATTGAAGACACTTCAGTAGTCCTTGGTTCAAGGAGATGCTCCTCTCTTCTTCAAGCAGCAAGGAAATCATCAAAGAAGCTGGGCAGCCCTCTGAATATCAAGGCAGGCTTCAAGAAGCAAGACAGTCCTCTGAAGAACAAGGCAGGCCTCAGTCAGCAGGGCAGTCCTCTCATACCAACAGGGTTGTTCAATAAGAAGCAAGGCAGGCCTCAAGCAGTCCTCTGAGAAACAAGGCAGTCCTTCTGAAGTCTTCCACAGATCTAGGAGTGTACTGAAAAGTGGCTGTGGAGGTCCAGTGTTTATAACAGTTGCCAGCATTTCAGTGGGAAAATGTCTAGCCCACCCCTACATCTGGTTCTGGAAATGTACTCCCTTTCCCTGCCCAGACTCTAAGAGGTCTAGGGTGACAAAAAGCTGGTGTCAAGTTATTTGTGAATGTGCTAGATGCAGCCCTTTGAAATGCAAGTGGCACAGGGAACAGCTCTGCCCCTCCAATCCTGCAAGGATGGCCCATCTTACCAACTTCTAGCCCACCTTTGTCTCATTGTCTGGGAGGAATACACAAAGCCAAGTACCAACTACACCCAGTCATGTGACCCCAGACACAGACTGTACGCACCAAATGTTAGGTCAATAAAATTCCAATTTTGTAAAGTGGCATTTTTCAGAGCTGTGACCTAGAATCTGCTGTTACCATTAAAGAGGGTTTTAATTACATTTCATTTGAGTATAAACATGATATTCTTACCTGCTCCCAATCACAATTTATCACTTCTTAAATGTAATAAAGTAACCCAAAGTTATTAAATGGGAGAAATAGGCCTTACAGTTGTGAAAAATTAATTTAGGAGTTTTCCAGTGCCAGGACATGTAAATCCTAAATACTGTTAAATAAAATGCACCCTGCCCTGTGGGCTGTTTACGGCCTACCCTAGGGTTGACTTATATGTATTAAAAAGGAAGGTTTAGGCCTGGCAAAAGGTTTATTTTACCAGGTCGAAATGGCAGTTTAAACCTGCACTCCAGGCTGCAGTTGCAGACCTGAGACATGGTTTAAAATGATACATTAATGGGTGGCATGATGATTCTTGCAGGCCCACTAGTAGCATTTAATTTACAGGCCCTAGGTGCCCGTGGTACCATATACTAGGGACTTACAAGTAAATAAATTATGCCAATTGGGTGTAAGCCAAATTTTTAAAGGAGAGAGTACAAGCGCTTTAGCACAGGATAGCAGTGGTAAAGTGCACAGAGTCTTAAAAGCCAACATAATTGGGTTCAGAAAACAGGAGGAATTTTAGCAAAAATGTTTGAGGGTGACCCTGCTGGGAGGGCCAAGTTAAACACAGCCCTTATTTTTATTTTGTTTGCACCATCGTGTCTCTTAATGGTTGATGTAGTGCCGTGCTTGTAAATGATGGGACAGAGTTGTTGTCCCAAATGAATATCTGAAAACTTGTATTTCACACTGTTCTTGATTTCATAGATTGAATATAACTTTGCATGCATTACACAGCTCCCAGCTGTGCGCAGCAATTATAGTCCACACTCCTGGCCTATCCTCAAGTCACCATCAAGAAGCAGAGTCTGGGTACCCGAGTAAAATGCATTTAATATTGGACCTTTGGGATGTCCCTTTGCCCCCCACCCAAATGGGTCTGGGAGTTAGAGGAAACTCACACTGTTTCTTTAACGACCATTTGAACTATTTTCAGGACATGGGGAAAAAGTCCTGCATTCCTTAACAGCAGCCTCAGCGGAAATTTTTGAGTGGCTGTCAACCAATTATATCGCCTGAGTTTGCCAATCCAGGTTTGGGTCCGTTAAAGTTTTTGTGCATTCTATATTTTTCTGCATTACTAACAATGTGCAGAACGTGGATGTATGCTTGAATTTACATATGTACACTGAGATGGTGCTATTGTATTTGAACTAAATTTGCTATGCTCTAGAAGTGTGTTTTTCTGGCAAATGCTAACTAGGCTTAAATTTATGCCTAGCCGCCTTCTTGTTTAAAATGAAGGTCTCCTCCTGCATATTCACTGCTCGTCATTTCTGCAGCCCACAGTCAAACAGTCATGTTTGTTTATTTCCATTGATGGTGTTCTTGCTGTTCTCAAAGAAAACTTTCTAACACAGACACAGAAATGTTGCTTTTCCCCAGGCCCTTCCACTAACTTTATTAATTCACAATAGTCTCCTGTTGTTCTTGTAAATAGTTTGTTCTGTCATCTCCGGATGACATTAGCATATAGTGTGCAGAAGCAATTTTCTTGTACTGGGATAGTGCTTAGTTGCTAAGGCAACATGACGTTTCATAGAATAGTACTCTGATTTGCTGAAAATGTAATTATTTTGTCCCACACCATGGTTATTTTGAAGGAATTAATGTTTTCCTTTGCAAGAAAACTATATATCGTCCCTCAGTTATGACTTCCTGATAGTACTAGGGATGCTGTCCATTTTCCAATTGATTTTACTGCTCAGTTAGGACTTAGACTTCTGCTGATGTTTGCACTTTATTCTCTATGTCCTATTTTTTTAAGAGCCTTCATGGCAATAGTCTTTTGTATTTGCATTAATTACCTCTGTATAGTGTCATTTGAATTTTTGTAATACGTTTTTAAAAATTTCTGCTCCCAATCTAGACCTCAATATTGAGTCTGTCCTTACTTAATTGACTGTATTTTTTTGATGATGTGCTGTAAGGTGCCTTATGTCAGGGATACATTGCCTCATGTAATTGAGATTTAACACCATCTCTGATTCATCTATTCATGTGCTTGCTGTTGAAGTAATGTTTGAGTGTAAGATTGAATGCGTTCCCCTGTTCCCACAGGTCTGTGAACCCACATTACAACATTGGAAAAATAATGATCCTTTATAAGGAATACACCATTTCTTCTAACCATTACGTTTTGAGAGTCAGACCTGTTTGTTGATCTTGTCTGGCACTTTATTAACATGAGTCAATTTTCATAATTTCAACTATTGAAGTATGCACACTACATATGAACATTAATATTCATCAATGGGACATTTGAATATTATGAGACAAATGTGGTTGTTATCAATTTCTCTTCTGTTTCTACTGTCTTTTTTATTTTCATGTGACTGAATACGACACCTCCACTCACTAGGGTATTGAGTCTGTTGATAAATTAATGTAGTGATTTAACTTGTCCTGATGAATATGCTATGAATCATACCATGTAGTAAACCTTGCTGCCATTCATATTATAAGTTATTTCCATTTTTAACATAGTCCTGGCACTCAAATAATAAATGAGCTATTCGTTCTATACAAGACACACCTTTTAATATCATTCACCATTTTACATCTCTTTATCTTTTTTAGACTATTCCGACGTCACACTACAAGGGATATGTCAGTTAGGGTCATTAGTGTTGAATCAGCGCACCACTGACACTTTAGATGTTGATAGGAGTGAGTTGAAGGGAATGTTAAGAACAGTTCCTCACTCTCTTCCCTCCTTTTTCCTACTAATTTGTGTAAAGGAAAACACCAATGTTTAGGGTTTTTTTCAGTGGCGAGCGGTGACTCTCAACACTGGAGGGGCGTTGAGGAGACGAAGAGCCAAACCCAGTGGGGGCCAAAAGTATTTTTTTTAAATTAAAAATGTACTTACCTGTATTCCGCTTTCCTCCGTCTTTTCCTTCTTTCTTCTTTGGTCTCAGCACCACAGGACCTCTTGTAGTCTCAGGAAACCCCCTTTTGCAAATCCCGACGCTGCTCTAATGCTGCAGATGAGCAGCATGAGACCAGCGCCAGGATTGGCTGGAGCGGGTTGCCTCGACGCTCCAGCAGGCACAGAAGGCCCGTGCCTGCTCTCCACCCAGCTTTCTGAGACAGCTAGGTGGAGAGGTTCACACTGCACATGTAGCCTGGCTGTGGCTAGACAGCCGACCAAATTGATTTGCGCAATATAAACTGGTGGAGTGAGCACCACTCCCCTGCTGCCAGTCAGCAGCAGCCCCGCCCCTAAACACTACTCAGGCTGGGAGAAGTAAAAATAAAACAGTATTTCATTTTATTATAGTTCTATTTTTCACTTTTGCTGCATTGGCAGCAGGGGGGCGATGCTCCTCTGCCCTAATGGGGGGGGCACCGCTGGGTGTTTTGAAGTTGTCTCAAGCCCCCATTTTGGTATTTCTGTGCAGTATCTCCTTTTATCTCCTTTCATTTTATCTCCAGCTGTGACTTTTTCAGCTGATTCTGTTTACCTATAATTGGTTTACATAAATGTGCAGTACTAGGTTTTACACAGCCTAAAATACATTTGTCTGAATTTAGATTTTTCTGCTTTAACTTAAAGGTAGAAGTAACCTTATAATAACAGTGGCACATACGTTTTTGCACAGAACGTTTTTATAGATGTGCTTGTGGCGATGCCTGATTTGCCTTCTGACTCTCTTTCTCAAATCCAATAATTACCTGTCTTTTCTGTCTATTTTATTCCTCTGACATAATTAGGTAAGGTGTGAAACTTGGACATAGAGAGTATCGCTAGCTGCCAAACAGTTTTCGCTAGGAAAAAACAATTTCCCCTCAGAGTGCCAAGGTATGACCAATAGCAGAAGAGCCACGTAATAATCCTCACTCTTTTCTGCAGTTCAGTAGTTAGTTTGTAAACTTAAATGAAAGTTGCATCTATAGTTTAACTAAGGAGCCTTTACAGTCTTGGAAAGTGCAGAAGCCAGTCTTTGCATTAGGCAGTGAACTATCTCTTTCTCCTTAGATACATCTATGCCAGAATCAAGGGATAAGCCAGGAAATTAAATTACCCCCTACTTTGAACCAAAGTTCTTATTTCCTCAAGCAAAGGAAGCAAGTCATCAGGACCTTCCCCAGAAGAACAAGCTTGTCACTTTCATCCAAGCATCTATCCTTTCATCCTTCCATCCACCTGCTATATTCTACCATTTCACCTTTACATTCTGTCATCCATTCATTCTATTATCTATCTTTCAGGCTTTTATTGTTCTGTCTGCCTACCCATCCATATCCAAATCTATCCTTCCATTTCAAAACCTAGCCATTAAACCTATCCATCCACCTATCCATTCATCTACTCGTTCTATCCATCTACCCTTTCACTCATCCATCCATCCATCCATCTGTCCATCCATCCATCTATTCATCCATCCTTTCAGTCATTTATTTATCCATACATCTTTTGATCATCCACCCCTCCATCCTTTTACTCCATCCATTCATCTACCCTTTACACTCCATCCATCCATCCTCCCTTTCACTCATTCATTTGTCTACCCTTTTACTCAGCCACCCATCCATTCACTCATCTATCCATCCATGCATATACCCATTCACGCATTCATACATCCTTTCACTCACTCATCCATCCACACTTTCACTTATATCTCCATCTATTCACCCTCCCTTTTACTTATCCATCCATTCTTTCACTCATCCTTCCATCCACCCACCCTCCCTTTTCACTCATCCATCCATTCTGTCACTTATCTATCATTCCATTCACCCCGTTCACTCATCTATCCTTTCTCTCATCTATCCTGTCATTCACTCATACATCCATTCATCCTTTCTCTCATCCACCATCCACCCTTTCACTTCATCCATCCGTCTATCCTCCCTTTCACTCAGACCATCCATCCATCTATCCTTTCACTCATTCATCCATCCACTCTTTCTTCAACCCATCCACCTATCCTCCCTTTTATTCATCCAACCATTCTTTCTCTCATTCATCCATCCTTTCATCCTTTCATCCATCCATCTACCCATCCATCCTTTCACCCATCCATCCACCTTTTCAACCGCATTCATCCGTCCATCCTATCACTCACTCTCCTTTGTCTTCCAAGCTGCAGATAGAAGAGCCCCATCAAGAACTTCACCCATGCTGTAGCTGCTAACGTTGGGGGTTCATGATGCTTCAGCATCCATCCTTGTACTCATCCATCCTTCTGCTCATCCATCTATCCATCCTTTTTACTTCATCCATCCACCCATTACTCCATCCATCCATCCATTCATCCACCCATCCACCCACCCACCCACTCAGCCATCCATACTTTCACTCACTCATGCATTCATACTTTCATCATCAGTTCACCCTTTCCCTCATCCATCCATCCACCCTTACATACATCCACCCACCCTCCCCAGTCTTCCATCCATTCTTTCATTTATCCATCCATCCACCCTTTTACTCATCTATCCATCCATCTTCTCTTTCAGTCATCCATCCATTCTTTCACTCATCCATCATACATTCATCATTTCACTCATTCATCCATCCAGCTACCTATCCACCCTTTTACTCATTCCCCTACCCATCCACCCTTTCACTCATACACCCATCCATCCATACTTTCACACACTCACGCACCCACCCACCCTTTCACGTTATTTATGAGCTGTTGTCTGCTAAGTTGCAGATAGAAGATGTGTATCAAGAACTCCACCCCCACTGTAGCTGCTAAAGGCGGTGGTTCACAATGCCCCTGGACCATAGTGGTCTTGAAAGTGGGATTTATTTTTAACCATCCCTGGTGTCAAGCTTGCACCAGCTGGAGGACTCTTGGGATGATGGCTTGGGGTTTTATCATTTGAGGGTGCAAGAAGGTCTGCCGTGTGGCCAGCTCCTGTCAATCATGCTTAGGAGTAGCCAGGGCCTTAAGTATCCCTCAGCTTTACATCTGGAAGCAGAGCACACTTGTTTCAGGCCATTATTGCAAAAGCCTCATCCAATTTGATGGCTGCAGGGATGGATGCCTTAAAAATTGATGTTACCTTTGTTTTCATTTCAATTTTATTTATTTTACCCAATTGTGGCATTTATATAGAGCTTCAAACACCCTGAGGAAGGTGCAAAACCTTCTGATATAAATGGGTTTCCTCTGTACCGTTGTAAAATACATGGCTCAAAAGGATGTTGGTTGCAGATTAGTCTCTATGTGGGAGAAGTTGGATGTGGTGGGTGAAGTTTGGAAATATGTTTGAAACATGATGCAGCTGTGTTTCTGCACTTAAGCATGAATTGTTGTGGAGATTGTGACAATAGGTGCATTCATGTATGTAGAGGCTTACTATGTTGTGGGTACTATGTATCATAAAGTAGAAATTCCCTTTGATTTGTATCAGTGGGTCAACAAATAATGTACTGAATGGGGCTACTCAGGAGCAACATTCCCTCTAATTTTTTCCCTCTGTGTGCGGCAGTGTAAGGTCTCTGTGCGTTACAGCCAAGGCTATGTGCACCAAGAATTCGAACACGCATGCAAGCGTAGCTACAAATATCAGTAGAAAATGCCACTCCAAACTTGTTTACAAAAAAGTGAACAAGGTGCATTTCCACCTGTACAGCTCCATCTAATAGTATCTTGAGATAGGTTTGCACTGTAGATACACATGCCATAACATGAAGTGTTTACACAGGCGCATAGGCTAGGGTTTAGAAAAGAACAGGATGCCAAAGATTGTACCTTTATAATATTTAATTGAAAATTCTCATTTGGAGCACTATTCAAAAGGTGAGGAAATGTTGGGAGCCCAAAAAGATCATACACACACAGTAAGTTGCACAATTACATAACATATGTACAGTTTGATGCACAATCTATGCACATTGATCTCTCTGCTGATGTAGTTTGTGAAACGTGTGAAATCCAGGCAAACATGAACTGTGGGAGTGGGGGAAATCAGATAGGTCAAGTGCCATCACTAGATGTGTGACATATTTGCTCCTCTCGTAGGTCCTTCATATTTTTCCAGTAATGATACATTTTATCAAGGTCAACTTTCCCATTCAGGGCGTAGGCCTTTGTCCTCATCAGCATATCCAAACGCTTCTCCTCTAGTCTATTTCTTAATTTACTCTTGATAGTGTTCATGAGGTTGAATCCTTGTTCACAATCTGCAGTCAATGCTTGAAATGTTGCACAGACATCGACAAGCTGAGACATCACACTATACTAAACGGTATCACGTATAGTGAAATTCACCATGTCTTGAAAGGTGGTAAACAACCCACCCTTTACATGTTCAGCCGCCACATACTTATATTCTCTGTACTGCCATACAACATCATCTGGTGTTTCACAATTGCCCAGGACCAAGACCGTCTTATACTTTTCAACAAGTTTTAAAATGCAAAACAACCCGGACCCTTCTTTTTGTAAAAGTGTCTTCTCCACATGCTGGAGAATCCTGAACATTACACGGACCAGAGTACAATTAATACAGGGCCTAGATATTTTAACGTTGTTGATGTAAGTGTGTATTGTGTATTGCCAAAACAGAAGCATTTATAACCGTGTGTTCTGGACAGTGATTTTCAGTCATAGACTCTAAAATCTATTACTGCACCATTTATAAAGCAAACTCCATAAGTAATAAAAAACAAATGGAAAGTGTTCTTGTTTTAGGTAGGGGGGAAAGTTCGCATGAACTAAGAAGAAGTAGGCAAGGGGTTCACCCCTGCTCAGGTAGTGGTGCTGCAGTGACTAGTAATAACAGTCAAATCCACATTCCTGCCCCAAAACAGTCATCCATCAATGCTAATTAACAATGTTGCACTTTGGTTGGGTTCACGCAACTTTTTTGAAAGGCCAGGATGCAGAGTGGTAATGAAAGCATAATATCAGTGAATGCATTAGCAAGTGAATTCCGGTCTGGATGGACAGGAATTGGCTCTTTCTAAATGAGAAAAGACATGAGAAGCTTATGCTTGCCTCAGAAACATGAAAAGGTAATAGACATTTATGCCGTGTTCCCAATAGAAGCTTCAATAATCTCGCTAAAATAAAAAGGGAAAGCACTTGGGGTGTGTTTTGATGCCAAAGATAGAGGAGGGCGAACCAACAAATTAACAGGGAGCGTAGAGCTAGAGCTGAGCCAAGGGTCTGACCCAGCTCTTAGAGCCAATGCAAATGTCGAGCCCTGAAAATGTTTACTATGTTAATCACACAACAATCATCCTGTAAATTATGATAACAGTGCTTCAAGTGGAAGCTTTGTCATTAATATGTCACATTATAGCACTACACTGAGAGTTTTTATACATAAACCATTAGTGAACTAAGAGTCAAGACAGTTGTCATGTAAGTCCTGTACATAACCCAGGTTATTATAGAGCAACATTATAGTTTATTAAATCAAACACAATAGGTTTTTGTACATCTGGCATTCTGAACTCACATACTTGAAAGTACTTTCTTAGCCTATAATGAATAAAAAGGAGGAGTTTTGTTAAAATAAATTATTTGCCTAAGATCACACAATTCAATTGGGAATGCAGCGATGTATCCAGGTTTTCTGGTTTTACTATGTACAAATGGGCTAGTGTTGGGTAGTTCCTACAAATCTATATAGGATCTGCACATTTAGACAACATAAACTAAGGGATTGGTGTCCAGACTGATTCCAGACACCCCCACATGATATGTTAGTCTGTAGACCAGCTAGCTCACCGTGCCGCTATCAGCCCCACAACCTTGCAAAGGAGCAAATAGTTTCTGGCAAATATCGAACATGATGACCCTGAACCCTCAGGGATCGTGGAAACAGTACAGTACTTTTTGCTCAGTCACTCGTGCTCATTCAGTCCAGCGAGATATACAGAATAAATGGTGGTGACGTTTTCAATAAGTATTTGTTGAACCAGCGTCATTCTAGTATAAAATACGTGTGCTGCAACAACCATTAGACATAAACAGAGATATATGGTTATAAGCACCAACAGAGTAAAGAAAAGGTAGAATTATACTATGGTGATAGCACCATGAATGTATGCAGGCATATAGATACATGGCAATAATCATGAGTATTCCTAAAATGCAAACCCTAACTAGATGTTTCTGAATATACCTAGTATGTGTGAAGGTGTATAGCCAAGAATCCCCCTAGGAAAGAGCCAACCCCATTACCTGATGGGACAGAATGAAGGACCCCGTCTTGGTCTCAAAATGGACACCCCGCAAGGGATGTCAGACCACTGCGTGCTGAAGTATCTGCGGGCAGGGACTTCAGCGTCTCACATCAGCATGTCAGCATGGAAGCTTGTTCTCCTCTGGTTTGCCCAGCAACGATGTGGGACTTATATACCCGAAAGGTACCCTCAGGGATTCTACCTAAATGTGTCATGGTACTGTGGGCTTGTCGGCCAAGGATGACGATAGAGGTGACTTTTGTACAGAATTATTCTGCAGAAGATGGTAATCCTGCCGTGATACTAAGAATCCTCAAGCATTAAAAAATGAGGCTAGTTTTCAAAGAAAAGCACACAACATTTTTCATCACCTAACTAGGTAAAAGGTCAGCACCAGAGCCGTTATGTAGAGCAAGGTAGGACAAATGTAGGTAAAAGGTTGGGCAACTACCTAGGCCTATTTTGGGGTACAATGGGGCTCATAACACTGGTGAATAGGTATTTATTTGTTATTCCTTATGTTGACGCTTGGTTTACCTCTTTGTGCATTCTTCTATTGTTTTTATATAGCGTGAACTTGACCTGAACGTATTGAAGGTTTTATGTGATTACAGCATGGCTCATTATGAACTATAAGGTTCCAGCAGGACCATGAGCTGTGCCAGACTTCAGACTTGAGCTTTCAGTGGCTCACCCATCTCTAACCTCTACTAGTTTGGACATGTAAGGACAACAGGAGGCAAGGACAGATTTACTTCCACTTTATCTATTGTCTTTATTTCTACCAACAGCCTGTAGTTGCCACTTGATGAATACTGCAGCAGTGAAACAAGTACAAGTAAGTAAACCGAAACAGAAAGGTCATTTTACAAATGAACACAAAATACTTCAATTGTAGTTCTATTGAAATATCAGGACTGGGCCTTTGCAGGGTCTTAAACATGAATAAGTATCCAGCATTTTATTTACAAAGGTGACAACTGTAATGTTGTGTACAGAATTAAGACAGCCACATCGAGTAGGGCCTGTGCACTGAAGGACAAAGAGTGAGTAAGCTGATCTTTTATCTCTGATATCACCAGGATGATTAACAACAGAAGCCCTCACACCTTCTGTCCTCTCTTAAATCACACAAAATGTCCAAAGTACAGAGGGCAAAACACGTTGTCTGCAAGTTTTGCCCTTGGACGCCAAACAATGCAGATTCCAGAAAGCCATGTTTCCGTTAAAAAAGTCTTCCCCGCTGAAGGAGTCTTGACACTACAGGCCGAAAGAGCCTGTGCACAATAATTGCACAGCATTAAAAAATATATTTATCAGCAAAGCGAGCATCATATCGCGAGACGAAGCTGCTGCTTGGGAAGCCCGGCAGCCGCCACCCTATCTCTGAAACTAACGGAGTGAGTGGCATGTGCAGAAGCCATTTGCTACACAGCTTGTGACCCTCTGCATTCTTCACAGACTGCCATGGAAGAGGAATACTGCCCTTCTGCCCATGACCTCCTCTTCCACAGTGGTATGATCCTTCTCCCGAAATCTCTTTCACTGCCCCCTGTGCGCCATAAATAAGAAAGTTAGGGGCATATTTAGATGGCCCCTGTGCCTCTGGAGCATCACGTTTTTTGACGCTCCGGCGGGGCATAATGCTGAGCAATATTTACAAGACCACGCAAAGCCATCCTGCGTGGCATTTTATGGCCTTGTACCTATGACCCCTTTTCATGCATTATACTGCCTGAAAGGGGCGTTCCATGGTTGTTGCTGTCAGTGTTCCCACGAAACACCAATGGATTCTGATGTATTTCTAGATTTACAAGGTTTCATAAACCTGGGAATGCGTCAGATTCTAAACCCTCCCCAGGGAGGCATTAAAGTGATGCAATGAGGCGAAATACTATTATTTCTCCTTGTTCTTTGCTCATCCGATGTGTGCTGCATTGTGCACCATGGTGCAAGGGTGTCTGAGTTGGCGCTAGGCACCCAATTGTGGGCCAGTGCAGAAGAAAGCACAGGGATGAGTCTTATTGATGTCAGTACGACGCATTTCTGCACTTTCCAAATGATGCAGTTCGGCGCAGCAAGATGGCTTGCAGCGCCTCGCTGCCTCATTTCCTGGTAAATATGCCCCTGAGTTTGATCCCACGCTGCTCTCGTTTTTAAAACAGAGGCATGAAATGGTATCTTGTGTGATGAGGATGTAGTGATGTGTGTGAGTGCTTCACAACTGACACTGCACACTCGAGGTAGGTACAAAGCGCGTGTGTGCACACCTTACAGGGAACAATGCTGAGGAGTAACAGAAGGTCAGGACATTGCTCTCCCGGCGCGCAGCTCCATTGTGAGTACCTCCACCCCCGGCGCCCACCACTGTCCTGTGTTCGAGGCCCTCTGCCTCGTTCAGATCCGCAACGTCAGCCTGCTCCTTCTGCTGCTGCCTCTGCCTGTGTTTCTTCTGCCCTGAGTTTTGGCCCTCTATTTATCTCTTTACTTTTTCTAATTTTCATTTGCCTTTTTCCTCTTTTCTTCCTTTTCCCTTATTTGCATTTCTTTTCCCCGCTGCTGCTGCCCCGTGGCCCCTCCCCCTCCCGTGTGTTCCTGCTCCCGCCTCCCAGCTGACCCACCCCCGACCCCTACTTGATGGCGGCCGCACCGCTGGCAAGCCAAAGGCAAGCCCGTCTACGCCCATCCACGACCCGACCGAGTCCAGCACCAGGAACCCTGGTCCTCTGACCCACCTGCGCTACAGCTCCTCGGCTCTCCACACACTCAACACTGGCAGGAACAACAACTGCAAGTTCTCTTCACCTATCGACACCCACGGACCCTTCTCCTGCTGATACTGCTGACACTCCTTTTCCTTCGCCGAGATCCAAGACCCGCCTCCTCCCTCCAGCAACAACTCCATCACACTCCAATTCCTGCATTGCATCGTCCTCAACGCCCGCTCCCTCCACAGACACGCCACTGAAATCTGGGACCTCCTCAACAACACCACCCCCGAAATTGCTTTCTTCACCAAAACCTGGATGAACGTCACCTCGGGAACTGTCATCGCGATCGCCATCCCCGAAGGCTACAAGATCACCTAGAAGGACAGCCCCAACCACCCTGGAGGAGGCAGCGCCTCGCCCACAAGTTCAACCTTCATCTGAGCACCTACACCGACGGGCCCACAGACCTGATGGAACTCCTCCACTTCAAGATACTGACCAACCCGTCCACTACTCTCTGTGGCACCCTCATCTACAGACCCTCCGGACCCCACGCTCCTTTCTCTGACTCCATCTCCGATATCATCACCCTGCAAGCCATCACCTCCACCGACTACACCCTGCTGGGAGACCTTAACTTTCACCTCAACAACCTCCAAGACCCCAACACCACCTCCCTCCTGGACAACCCCCACAACATCGGACACAAACAGATCATACCAGAAGCAACGCACTCAACAGGACACACCCTTGACCTCATCTTCACAGCAGGAAACTCCATCACCTTCAGCCAAACCTCCTAACTCCCATGAACGGACCATCGTTGCATTCACTTCACCTTCACCTTCAAAACCAGCATCACCCGCAAACGTCCTCATCAGCTCCAGTGCTGGAATTGGAACAAGATCTCCCTCGACCAGCTTACTGCCTCCCTCAGCAGTTCCGCTCTCACCGCTACAGACGATGACTCAACCACCGCAGCCCTACACAACAGCATTACCGAATGCGCCAACCCCATCGCCCCCTCAAAAAAGCGTCCAACCCTCACGCCAAAAGAGCCAGCTGGATCTCCACCGAACTCGGAGAATCTAAGCAAACCTGCAGAAGCCTCAAAAAGCAATGGAGGAACTTCAAAACCACAGCAGACTTTGACAGCTTCAAAGCAGCCACCACCGCCCACCACAAACTCATCAGATGCTCAAGGAAGAAAGCACTCCAGGACAGAATCTCCTCCCAAGCTCACAACAGCAAGGAACTCTTTGGCATCATCAAAGAGTTTGCCCAACCAAGCAGTGAGACTACCGACATCCCACCCTCCCAGGACCTCTGCGACAGACTCAGCGCCTTCTTCCACCACAAAAACCATTCCCCACAACACGCAACCGACACTTGACATCTGGACCGTCCTAAGCTTCGAAGAAATGCTGAGGACTATGAAGTCAATCCACTCTGGGGCCCCCATGGATCCCTGCCCCATCACATCTACCACAGAGCCGCAGACACCATCGTCCGAGCTTTGACAAATCATCAACCACTCCTTCGAGACCGCCTCCTTCCCCGATGACTGGAAGCACGACGAGATCAACCCCCTCCTGAAAAAAACTTCGGCGGACCCCACCGACCTTAAGAACTACAGACCGATCTCCTTACTCCCGTACCCGGCAAAAGTCATGGAAAAGGCCGTCAACAGTCAACTCGCCTCCTTCATAGAAGAAAACAACATCCTCAACTCCTCCCAATCAGGCTTCAGAAAGAGTCACAGCACCGAATCCGCCCTTCTCGCCGCGACAGACGACATCTGCTCCCTCCTTGACAGAGGAGAGACTGTGGCCCTCATCCTCCTGGACCTCTCCGCAGCCTTCGATACAGTCTCACACTGCACCCTAGCCCGCAGACTCCATGATGCAGGAATCCGGAACAAGGCCCTTGACTGGATCTGCTCATTCCTCTCTGGCTGAACTCAGTGTGTCAGACTCCCTCCTTTCCTCTTGGAAACCTCAGCGTCCACCTGCAGAGCCCAGAAAGGATCCTCCATCAGCCCCACCCTGTTCAACGTCTAAATGGCCCTGCTCACATCCATCGCCAGATCACACAGACTCAACATCGTATTGTATGCCGACGACCCCAAATCATCCTCTCCCTATCCAACGAACCTAAGCACAACTTTCAAGAAGGAATGAAAGCAGTTGCGAGGTGGATGAAGAACAGCTGCCTGCAACTCAACACAGACAAAACCAAAGTACTCATTATGGGCCCACACCCCAACACCTGGAACAAAACATGGTGACCCCCTGACCTCGGGAGCCACCTCTCCCCCATGGACCATGCACGCAACGTCGGAATCATCCTGGACTCCAAACTCAAAATGGAACGCCAGATCAACGTTGTCACCTCCTCCTGCTACCACTCCCTCCGCCTCCTCCGAAAAACCTTCCACTGGATCCCCTTCAAACACAGAAAAACCATCACCCACGCCCTCATCAGCAGCAGACTGGACTAGGGCAATACACTCTATGCCGGGGACCAACAAGAACCTCACCTGCAAACTCCAGAACATCTAGAACGCTGCCGCCAGACTGGTCCTCAACCTACCGTGCCACTGCCACATCAGCCAACACCTACGAACACTACACTGGTTCCCCGTCAAGAAGAGAATCACCTTCAAGCTCCTAACCCACGCACACAAAGCCCTCCCCAATACCGGACCAGCATACATGAACCACCTCGTCTCATTCCACGCACCCCAAAGATCCCTCCACTCAGCACAGCTCTCCCTTGCGACGGTCCCCCACATTGAGAAGATCAGAACAGGAAGGCGCTCCTTCTTCTTCCTCGTGGCCAAGGCATGGAACACCCTCCCTCTCCACCTCCGACAGACACCTTCACTCGCCAAGTTCCTGAAGGGCCTCAAGACCTGGCTGTTCGACAAAGCACCATAAATCCTGGAGCTGCGTTCCTCCCCCCCCCCCCCAGCGCCTTGAGACCCTTTTGGGTGAGTAGTCGTGCTTTACAAATGCCTTGGTTGATTGATTGAGAAGCCCCACCCCTGGTAACTGTTAAATTGTCAGTAAGAAGAACATGGAGGTTTCTAAGGCACAACAGAAGACTAGCCCATGGACACTGTTGAGCTACAAGAAATTACTATATAACACTCAGCTAGGAGTGACAGAAGCCCAGCCCTGGGATGCACTGTTAAGGAACCAGAGACTATTACAGAGAATCCACCCAGGAGCTGAAGAGGAGACACCCCATAAGCCATAGTTAGACAGTCAAAGAATACTATATAGTGTACACAAAGGAGAAAAACTTATCTGGACTGGCAATTTTTACCGTACTTGCCATGCTCCCTCTCTTTGCCACCTTGGATTCCATTCTCCTCTGTCTGTGTTTTCTCAGTGCTCTCTCGTGAATTAACTCCTCCTTTCAATTTTTTGCAGCTCCTAATTTACCCTCCCCTTTCTTTCTTTGTCTTCCCCAACCATCCCTTTATTTCTTTCACCCATTTCCTTTCGAAACCCCTTATTTTCTCTTATCGACAATAGGTTTTTGCTCTACATTCTCATTGAGTCATCGCATAACATTTATTCACTGCCACCCTTAGTTAAAGCTGTACACTTAGGCGCATATTTACTTGAATTGTGCAGCATGGTACTGCAGCAATTTACCTTGCTGCACTGCCCTGCATCACAGGGAAAGGGCAGGAATGCACCGTGTTTATCCAATGCAGTGAATCCATGTCCCTTCCCCCTGGGCTGGTGCTGTTTCGTGCAGCACACAGGGAAAGAGGAAAAAATGACCAGAAATATACATATTTCTCCTTGTTACGGCTCACCTTGGGAGGCATAAGGTTTTGACGCATTCCCCGGTTAACAAGGTCTTGTGAATTTGAGAAGGAGTCAAAAACCATGGGTTTTGTATGGGAACACTCACTGCAATGCCCATGGAATGCCTCCCTTGGCAAAATAAGGCAATGCGGCGATTTGCGCTATGTTGCATAAGCCATTAAAAGTCACACAAAGTGGCTTTGCGTGGCTTCATAAATATGATTGAGAGATTTTCGTTGTGCATGTACCACATTGCATGGTGAAAGCATAATGCAAAGCCCTCATCAATATGCCCCAGAGATTTTTGCCAAATTAGACATCTATTTCCATATGACTTTTCCTTTACAGTAGTTATGATATTGTTCTCTATTATGTGCTGCATTATGTGCATGTCTTGTTATGATAGATTTGCTGACACCTTCCAGCTGAGTTGTGCATAACAGAAATGTGTTTGGGTTCTACCTCCTCAATGTGAGCATCAGGTGGGGGGACGCTTAAGAGGTAGTTAGTTGAGGTATTAGAGCCAGAGTGATAGTCTGAGGGGAATTGGTACTCTTAAAACTGCAAAATCCATTACACTACACACACAGGTGGATGAAGCAGATCCATGGAACAACAACCCTAGTAGCTTGTGAACCATGACTACAATGACATGTTGTCCATACAGATGTATGTCAAATTGATGACAACTTTGGAGCAGGGAGCTTCCTATTCTATCTGTGACTAGAATGGTTTGTTGAGCTTCAAAGCCTGCCTGTCTAAAACCACAGGTATTAGGCATACTTTTTCAACTACCAGAAGCGAGACTGTTGCTGATCCACAGGGAGTGGCTTCTTTTTGCAGTTTAGTCTATCTCTCACAAACAATGGGGGTGTCAGCAAGAGATGAACCTTTGAGGTCCTCAACAGCTCGCTCTTGCCTTTGGTCCACAGAGAAACAGACTTCTTTCTTTCAGAAGATCATGCAGTGGTTCAGTTGAGGTGGCCAGGTTGACTAAAAAATTTTGGGGAAATTGTCTCTCCAAAGAAAGCTGCACAGTTTGAAGATATTCTGATGTGCTTGTGACAATCTGACATCTTGCACCTTCAGCCAGGCCACCAAGAAGAAATATCCTAAGAACATCAAGCTCAGTTTGAACATTTTGCAATTCTCTTGCAGAAGGTTTGTCCATTTTATACAGGACACATTACTTCATCACTTACATTGAAAAAGCTCAGAAAATCTGCCAGTATCTCAATGATTAGCCAGCACAAGGGCAAATTTCTCTATATTAGGGGATTTTAGTGTTTATTTCAAGGAGCTAGCGCATGCCCAAGCCACAGGCCTTCTTCAGGATTTGATGGCGATTCAACTTTCGCAAAAGAAGGTAGGCCCAACTCATGGAAAGGGGCATTTACTTGACCCTGTGTTCTCTTCTGATAATCTTTTAAAGGTATCTGCACCTATCCCTGTTACTTGGTCAGACCATTTTTTGATCCCGATCACGCTGAACTCTAGTGTCTCTCAGTCAAATCCTCCTCCTGTCACCTGGAAGGACTGGGCCTGGTCCAAGCTACCTATAGATACTTGGAAAAAAGTTCTTAAGAATTCTGAACCATTTTTGGGACCCAACCCTAGCAAGTCAATGAATCTCAATCACAGTGGCTGGAATACTCACTTGATTCAGTGATTCTCTCAAAAATTCAGAGCAGAAGAACAAAAATTAAATCTGCTCCTTTGTATTCTCCTGAATAATGGAAACAAAAAAGTCTGCAAAAAGCAGAAAGAATTTGGATAAAAAACTATAGAGAGGACTCAAAACAGAGATATAGGGAAACGACTAGAGTTTATCATGCGGCAATTAAAAGGCTCAGGCGACATATTAGCAGAAGAAAAATAGATGCTGCAACTAACTCGCCACGTGAGATGTTTTGTGCAGTGAAAACTCTTTTAGAACCGGCATCATCTGGCCCCATTTTAGAGGCTTTATCTGAACCGTGTAACCGTGTAACGATTTGGCCTACTTTTTTCATAGGAAAATGTAGACCACGTGTCAAGCCAACACTGGGGGCTCTAATGAATTTGTATCCTCCATCAACCGAATAAAACTGCTCTCCTTCCCTCCTCTGACACTAGATAGCCTCTCAGATATATTGAGCAGAATCAAGCCAGGGTCTCCTAAGGATCCAGTTCCCCCACATATTCTAGCCATGAGGGCTGAGGTAATTGGTCACACTTTACTCGAAATTTCCAATCTTTCTCTGACCTCGGGTATTGTTCCAATGGCATGGAAACACACGATGGACAAAGCACATCTGAAAAAATCTAATCTTGATCCAAGTGTTCAAGCAAGCTTTTGCCCTATATCCCTGTTACCCAGTCCTAGTAAAATACTTGAGACAAATACAAACTCCGTGGTATTGGAATTATTAGAAAAGTATGACATCCTACATGCCATTTAGACTGGATTTTGGCCACATCATGGCACTGAAACTGCTCTACTGGAGGTGGTTGAACATGCCAAAGGGCTTCTAGATGTAGGAGGTTCAGCAGTGATCATTCTCTTAGACCTCAGGGCAGCATTCGACAGTGCATTCGACACCGCAAACCATAACATATTAGTGGAGAAAATGCAGAATATGGTAATTGCTGGACCGGATCTGGACTGGCTTAAGTCATTCCTGAAGGACAGGCCCTTTCAAATTTTTGAGGGGGACTGTACTTCTCATAGCCTTCCTCTTTAATGTGGAATTCCACTGTGCTCCTCGTTGAGCCCAACTCTATCTAAACTTTATATGAAAACTCTCTCCAGTCTCATCCTCTCTTTTGAGATTTCATTAATATCATAAGCGGACGATACACAACTGATCTTTTCCCTAACACAGAGCCATGGTCCAGTCTCATCATCATTAGTCCCTTGCCTAGAGAATGTTGCTGAGTGGATGAAGAGGTCACGTCTTAAACTGAATGGAGACAAAATAGAGCTGATGTTTCTGGGAAACAACCCAATGTCTTCCCTGGCCCTGGGCTGGCCAAGTAGTTTGGGCTCTCCTCCAACCCCAAAATCGATGATAAAAAGCCTGGGAATGTGGCTGGACGAGTCGCTCCGCCTTGAGTACCAACCTGTGAAACTTACGGCCAAGTGCTACGACTTGTTAAGGCTGCTGCAGAAGATTCTTCCTCTTCTCCTGGCAACTGCAAAAAGAATGACTGTCCAGGCCCTTATTCTCTCTCGCCTGGACTATGGCAACTCGCTTTACTTAGGAGCACACAAAGCTATCATAAACAAGCTGCAGGTGGGGCAGAACACCGCTGCTCGGTTACTACATAACATTCCTAGATATCAATCCACCTGACTATCATTACTCCTTCTTCATTGGCTTCCTGTTCCTGAGAGGATAAAATATAAGTCCCTCTGCATTGCCCATAGGGCGCTGCGAGACAGAGGACCATCGATCTCTCGGTTATTAATTTCTCCTTACATTACAGGGAGAACATTGCATTCTTCAATCGCTTGTCTGGCCAAGATCCCTCCCATAAAAAAGCTAAATACGGAGGGCGGGCGTTCTCCTATAATGTGGCTAAGACGTGGAACACCCTTCCCCTTGCTCTTCTAGCGACAAGAATGATTTTTTGTTCTGGAAACAACTGAAAACGTGGCTTTTCCAGTAGGGGTCATGGTCTACTTCTTTTGTTCTCGGTGCCGCTGGGATGCCTACGGGTAGCTTTGTGCTATATAAATGCTCATAGAATAGAATAGAATGATTATGAAGAAAAGAAAAATGTAAATACATCCCACTGCTGTTAGCACATGAAAACTCAGAGCATGACAGAAAAACAATTCACACCTCTGAAAAAGCCATAACCAGCCGAATGTTTTACACATATGTGTAAAATAACAAAATGATGAAAAACTGGGGGAAACAAAGAATGCAATCTAAACCAGGGCATGAACATGACTGGTGCCTTTGCCACAGTTTGAATATTTCTACTTATTGGAACTCTAAATTAAAGAGCCATACATTAGTCAATCCCATCCAATGCGTTACAGTGTTATTCTTTATTGGCGCACAGTGGGTGGCATTGATGACGAGTTTTTTTGTTGGCATTATGAACCCTCCTTGGCATTCAGTAAGTGCTTGCAAGATGAATGGCTGCACAGCGGTGTACATTTCTTTCACAGACTGCACTATTTAAGCTCCCAGCCAGAGTCACTTCCAGGTCACATCAAAAGTAATCTTCTCAGCAGAGGCACACAATTGTCATCAACTTACAGTATTATTGGCACCAATAACTTGAATTTCAAAGCCTCTAATGGCCGATCATTGAAAACGCTAATAACAAAGTGCCTAAGAGCGAGCACAGGACCACAAGATAATGGAGGATGCAATCATTATTTCCTAGAACTAACTAAGAGCACCATCTCTGGGGAGAGGAACTGTAGTTCAATCAGGCCCTAGAAACCAATTAGGACCACGCTTCATAAATCAATGCGCCCTTCTCCAGATGAGTGACGCTTGAAGAAAATTGGTAAATAGGCATGTTTTCAATCAAAAATAGTTACATACGCTGCGGGGTACCTTTAGAAATGTTTGCACAATTCAGTAGGTTATCAAGAAAAGAACACCAGTGGTTTGCCTGACACAAATGTCGTCAGTACCATGCTTTTAGATAAAAAGTGCTAGCGCCGTATTATTAGGACCAGTGCGCAAAAGGTGGCCTGTGGGCGGTAGTGTCAACATCCTCAATCATAAAATAAGTATCTGTAGAGCCTTAGGGATGATAAATGAGATTGATGATGTGGACAATCTGCCATTCCTGCCGATATTCTCAGGTATTAAGTTTAGGGTTACAGGCATGAATGGGGATGTTTTGCCAGAGGCCTGGTCGATGTTTTAAATAAAAAATGCAGTGATCACTCTAAAACCAGTGAGGTTTTGAATATTCACATATGATTTGTAACATGTTTCAAATTCTGGAAATGTAAGGAACACCACTCCTGAAAAAGGACTGGAGAAAGTGTAATTCCAGGGCAGGAAATTGAAGGGGACACTCCTACATTTCGTGAGGGTATTAGGCAAGGTGTTGGAAACAGAACTGTACAGAAAATAAGAAAACAAATGTTTTTCATGTAAATGCTGAAACCCTACAAATTTACTGAAGCAGGAGCACACATGAAAATCTGAGATCTAAGCAAATCTCTGTACTGTGGAGACAGTAAGTGGAAAGCTCTGACGTGCAGATGTCTGGCTTTTCTGAATCTTTTGTGAATTGAGCAATTCTTTTCGAGTTCTAAGATGTCGCCCAATCACTGTGCACAGTGGGTTGAGTTTGCATAGCTTGGATGCCATTACGTGATAAGGTCGGAATAACCATTGTTTAAATTGGAATACATTTGAAAGAAATAATAGTCTCAAATATAAAGATGCAGCACAGGTTCTCTTTTTTTTTTTTTTTACCACTCTAATACAGTACTAAGGGGCTCATTACGATGGCGGTGAACCCGCCACCGGCAGCCTGCCGGTGGCGGATTCACCGCCATCGCAAAGCACTTTTCCGCCCTCCAGATTACGATGGCGGGCGGTGTGCATGGCGGACGGAAAGTCCGTCCGCCACGGGTCCGACTCAGGCAACCGTTACGATTGCCTGGCAGACCCGAAAAGAAAACCTAGAATGGTGGTGGTGCCTAGCAGGCACCGTCTGCCACATAAAGATGCTTCATCCCCGCCAGCCTTGAATGGCAGTTCAACCGCCATTCAAATTCAAAGGCTGGCTAGGATTGACTTTGGGGGCCCGTAGCGGGCCCCCCTTCAGCAGGGGCACTCCAGTTTTGCACCTGGGGGGCACCTATGGTGTCCCCCAACATTTCCCTGCACCGTGTGGTGCCTGCCATGTAGTGCAGGGAAATGCAAAACTTGCATTTTTGCCATTGCGGCGGGTGCTGCAACCTGCAGCACCCGCTGCAATGGTAAACATGCCCAATGTGACCGCCACCGTGACGGTCGCATTGTAATTACATGTGCGGGACCGCCGCCATATAGGCGGCCGGTCCCGATTCCCGTGACGATGGTGGACGGACTAAAGTCCGTCAGCCATCGTAATGACCCCCTAAGTTCGAAGTCTGGATGTCCTTGCACTGACTTCGTATTGCAATGAGCTGTGATGCAAGTATTTTCTGAGCACCATGCAAATTTGTATTTTGCCATTCAGTTCGATCTCTTTGACTATCAGCAAGGTCATGTTTGAGGCTTTTTGTTATGATCTGGTACACTCTTGAGCCCATTAGAGGAGATGCCATATGGCATTTGCCTTCCCTGTCCTTCATGCCGCACTAGCCACAAATGAAACACATATGTCTATGATTTGTAAGCTGATTAAGTCCAGGTTCCTCTGGATTTACGGGGTTATCTATATTTTGAAACTTCCACTCTGAGTCATCCCCCTGATTATTTGTGTGTACTGAGCCTCCTACAATTGTTTTTAGCTGTACATTAAATCACTTATAGATTGGGCCCAACTGTTGTGGTTGAGGCCTTTTACTCCTGATGTCCCGGGCCCAACCTACTATGGATCCTGAGCAATGGGGTCAAGTACCCTTTCTGCACTTGACTCTCAGTGGTAGCTGTGGATGAGCAGTCAAAGGCTCCATCAGGGGGAAGTGTAGAGACGAGTAAGTGAACACCATTCATAACTCAAAATGCATACAGTACAAACAATAAATCAATGTCCAGTCCAATGCTTACTTTTATAAGAAAAAGAAGCATTTTATTTCTAACTCTACACATTCAAAGGAATAACAACATTTATGAGCAATAACACAATCCCCTTGAGGTCGGGGCTCTAAAGTTATCAGCCACATGCCTGTCCCGCCCTCTTTCCTATAACATGGTCGGGGTTATTTCCCATTCACTGGTGGCCGAATCCATGCTTACCAGTAGGCCATACTCAAGAGTTCGGGTCCCCTTTGACTCTTAGAAATTTAGTCAAAAGTGTCTATGGTGCTGCAGCACCTTCAGAAGCAAATCCCCTGGGACCCACATGTCCAGTTCAAGTCTTACCCGCTTCTACAGCATGGAAGCCTTCAGTGTTGCAGTGGGTGCCCTAAGTGCCGGCACTTGCAAGTTCCAATCCTGATGAGAGAAATCCTGTTGCTTGTGTGACATGCAGCAGCACCCGGCAGGCGCAGGCTCACTCTTTTGAGCAGCATGGCTGGCTTTCCACAGAGATTGAAGCAGTTTCCAGCTTATGAAGACACTGTAAGTAACTTTCTCCCCAGCAGAATGTGGGGAGGAATTAGATTATTCGCCTTGTGACTGGAGCCCAGCGAAGGAGTGAGGTCCTCCTTGGCATCCTCCTGGCTCTCGATGGTCAGTCAGGGCAGAGATTGTTGTGCGGCTAGACACACTGGTCACAGTCTCACCCCAGTAATGGGTGACAGCCCAAAGTCTTTGGTGATTTGGTTCCGGTAGGACCCCATGGCACACGGGGTTGCTGTGGTACCTTAGATTACAACATAGACTCCTCTGATGCAATCGCCCACACCACAGTAGCATCTCCTAGCATATGGGGTCACTGCTAAGACATTCACTAATCCTGGCATGCTGGTCACACAATTACTTCAAGGGTGGCCCACTCTGTTATACAGGGTCACATTAACGAGCCGGTACGGGCTTGCTGAGCTCTTACAGTCTTCGATGCTCAGCTCAGTCCATGGTGGCCCTTTCTTGGCATACTGGGGTTGCCAAAAACAATCATGCACACGTGCTATGACACGCTCAGTGCACACCCAAAACCTCACACCTCACACAGGGAGTCCTCATGATAGGGCTCCTAAATGGACCTTGCTCCCTCGAAAAGGTACGATATTTCATATACAGCCATGCATTCCCTGTTCCATATATATAAAAATGTGGAGTAAAGGAGGACAGCTACTGTTTCCATGAGCGAACGGAAAATTATGTACCAAACTGTGTGTCGACAAAAGAAAACACTTTGTATGGCAGCCCAGCCCTCAGACAAAGAAAGTAGAGCAGCTGATGTTTAGGTTTTGTTTAATTTCAGCAAAATATTGGATATTTTTAAGGAACATTTTATGCTACATGCATTTCCTAAACATACTTAAGACTCACAAAAATGTTTAGGTGGAGTTACTTAGGGTCACGATATATGTCAAAATCTTCCAAAATAGAAAACTGAGCTAATACTCAAGCTATGCAAATCACAGAGATTCATGTTTCGACTGAGGAGGAATTCTTTGGGTCGCACGGATTGTAATATAGACAGAGACTGAGCACTAACACACTATTGTGGTAAACAATATCGTTGACAAAAATATTGTGTCAAAAATATCATTTACCACAATATCTTGCTCCTCTACGAAAATGCTAAGTACAAAAATATAAATTATTAATTAACTTCTTACCGTATGCCCCTACAAACGAAGCAGCACACACCTAAAATAAATACATATAGCACAATTTACATAATGAATAACCAATTAAATAATTAATTGCCAAATACTAATTAATTGTTAATTAATTATAACTTCAATACATCAATCAATAAAAACTTTATTCAAATGCACATGGCGTCCATAAAACTATAACACAATGTATAGGAAATAATAAAACATGCCGTTTGTAAAACACGCTACTGCGAGAAAGATAAATGTATATAATACAGTCAGAAATATTACAGTATTGTATTGTAGGTATTATTTCCAAAGAGCAACTATCAAACCGCTGGAATATCTTGGCGCTGTGCAGAAATTGATGGGAGGCATAGGAGGGTGCTGCTGTCACAGTTGCTGGAGAGTTAAATAAGAGAGAGGGGAGAGAGTCCGAAGCTCCAAAAATCCAGGTTTTCAAAAATTTCCTGAAACAGGATTCTGATTGGATGAAACGGAGATAGCTGGGGAGTATATTCCATGTTTTTACTCCAAGAACAATTACTGATTTCCCACCCTTAGTTTTATCTCTGAACAGTGTGGGTGTAAATCTAGATGTTAGATATTTAGGTCCCGAAGCCCTGTAAGCTCTAAAAGTGATGATGAGTATCTTGAATAGCACTCTTTTATGGATAGGTAGCCAATGCAGTGATTTTAAAGCTGCAGAAGCTGAGGAGCGATGTGGCAATTTCAGCACCAGGCGGGCTGCTGCATGTTAAACGGTCTGGAACTTTTTGCAGATTGCCTTGTTGGCACCCGCATAAAGGCTATTGCAATAGTCTAATTTGGAGGTGATTAGGGCTGCTGTAACAGTTTTCCTTGCTGTAACTGGGAGGAGGTCAAAAAACATTTTCAGAGATTCAATCAGCTGAAAACACTTCCTAGCCACTGATAACGCTTGTGGACAGAAAGCTAGAGTTGAGTCAAATTTTACGCCAATATTGTTAACTACCTCCACCGTGTTAAGTGGAGGGGGGTATTAGGCAGCCACCAGCGACTGGGGTGAAAATATTAGCTTTGCCTAGGGGCATGAGTTCTGTCTTTTGTGTATTACACTTCAAGTGGTTCCGCTTCATCCACTGTATGGCCTCCGTGAGACAATGTTGGAAGTTCTCTTCAACATTGCTGGGGGTGTGGTCTAATGCTAAAATCAGCTGGGTATCATCAGCATATAAGGTGGTTTCGATATTAAATGATGATATCAGTTCTATGAGGGTGCCATGCAGAAGTTAAACAACACTGGACTTAATATAAAATCCTGTGGAACTCCTGTATGCAGGGCTTTGACGGCTGACTGATAGTGACCAAGGGTGATTATTTGATGACGGCCTGTCAAGAATGATTTAAACCAGTCAAGAGCCAGATGGGAAAAGCGGCATGCTTTAAGGCGATGTAACAAGATCTCATGAGAAATGGTATCGAAAGCAGCTGACAAATCTAACAGAATCAATACTGCATTTTTTCCTTCATCAAGAGCGAATTGGAGGGTCTCCGAAGTATATAGGAGTGCCGATTCTGTACAGTGTAGTGTCCTAAAGCCTGATTGAGTCGGAGACAACATGTTAGAGGTTTTGAAGAAAGTCATTAGTTGACTGCTGACCAATTTTTCAGTAATTTCACTGAGACATGGTAATAGGTAGACAGGCTGGAGGTTAGAAAGAGTAGTGGGGTCCGATAGTTGCTTTTTTTGGAGGGGCCTAACTGACGTGATTTTCCAATCAGGGGGTACTTCTGGTAGTGAAAGTGATGAATTAATTATACTGTTAATGAGTGGATTTACAGTGTCAATGATGGCGTGGAGTATCCTCAGGGGACAGTGATCAAAAGGAGATCCTGACTTGCAAGAAATGGTAGCTTGACGAGATTGATCCATGTCATGAATGTTTTGAAGTTTCTGTTAAAAAAAAGTCAGCTACTAGGTTACAGAGAGTCTGTGAGGGTGGGATATCTCATTCGAGTGATTTAGGATGCGTGAAAGATTTCACAATCGAGAAAATGTTTTTTTGGTCAGAGTCAACTGATGCAAGTAAGTAGGTGTAGTATGCTTTCTTTTCTAGTCTAAATGAAGATGATAGTCTGTTAAAGTTTGTTTGAACTGGACGAGTTCTTCTGATTTATAGTTTCTGCGCCATCGGCGTTGGAGCTGTCTGCATTGAAGGTGTGGATCTATCAGTTTTTAAGTGAACCACGGAGAAGAAATTTCAGTGCTGGGGTTTACCTTTTTAAATTGGCTGGGGGGGCAAGAGCGTTGCAGAGTAGGGACATTCAGGAGTTCAAATATTGTGATCCCTAGTAGGATCTCCTGTTAAATTGGGTCTAAGGTCTAGTGCTTTATTATTGAGGTCAGGTTTGGTTAACATTTTACTCCATTTCCGGACCGTTTTGGGGGTTCCACAGGTACGACCCAGTGTAGTGTTGGTATACTTGTGTTTTATCTCAAATGGGATGAGCCAGTGATCAGTCCAAGGCATAGGTACTGGGGCATTGATTTTTAAGGAGCAGTGATTAGAGCAGATTCCATCCAGAGTATGTCCAGAGTTGTGAGTGGGAGAATATAACAGCTGTTCTAGACCCAGAGTGTCAAGGGTATCTAGGAAATTTCTAACCCCTGATTCGCTCTTGCATTCTAGATGTATATGTAATAAGTGTGGACTTGCATGCCCGTACAGCAGATTTTAAAAAAGCTCCCATGTGCAAAACAATTTCATCATTAAATATTTGAAGTAAAAATCTAAAAGCAGGCCTACATTGTCTAACATCATAAAAATACCTTTTTAGAAGAGTCTCGTATATCTTACATAGAACTTACAAAAAAGGCAAAGTGCAATATCGATTGACCCGAGACTTCATCACAGGGGCAAAGCCTTTCATCGAGATTCTTTGAGAAGCCTGAGGGGAAGCATAACAAATATTTTACAGTCTCTGATCTGTACCAAAACAGTAGAGACACACAGGAATTGATATGGGAGTTTGTAAAGTTCGTCTGCAGGTCCAATGAGGCCATGAAGTCAACAAAGGCAAAAACCAACTGACGGAGTGCTCTGGGTGTGCGTGCCATAAGCACTGTGTCGTCCGCATAAAGAAGAGTGGGTAACATCTTGCCTTTAATTTTTGGCACATCCAGGGTGATGGATGTTAAAAAAGGATAATGCTCATTGATATATAATATAAATAGAAGAGGACTCAACACGAAACCCTGTCTGACTCCCCGATAAATGCTTAATTCTCCCGAAAGCTCCCCCTGTGTGCAAATACAAAACAGAGACTTCATATCCTTATGCAGGTATGCAAGAAAGTGCACTAGTGCTGCATCCAAACCTCGTGCAATAAGTAGGGACCATTATTTAGACCGATTTACACAATCGAAGCCTGATGAGAGGTCTATGAATGCAAGGTAGAGAGGGAACTGTTTGGCAATCATGTATTTTCCCAGGACTAGATTTAGGTCAAGGCATTGCTCTATCGTCCCCACCTTGTTCTTAAACCCATGTAGACAGGGGTAGAGTACTGACTCGGCCCGTGCCCATTCTTGAATTCTGTTGTAAATTACTCTCCCGAAGATTTGGCCATGGTATCAATTAACGTGATGGGCCGGTAACAACCCAGGAGTGAGTGATCCCCTCTTTAATTATGGGGACAATAATAGATGTACCCCAGGTATTAGGTATTGATGAATGGGCAAGATTATTAAAAACATCAGTAAGGACAGGTGCCCAAGAGTTTACATTGCTTTTTATTAAGTCAGTTGGGACACCATCTGGACCCGAGGCTTCCCCACTGACACTTTGGTTGATGGTGTTTTCTACTTCAGTAAGGGATGTCTGGAAGCAGGGTAATATGCTGAGGTCAATAGTAAAAGTGTCAGATGATAATGGTGCAGCATATATTTTGCCAATGTGCTCCTCCAAGGTTTTACTTGTAATGTGGAATATGGTGGAGCTCACAGGCTGATTTTTACGTTATAGCTCCGATACAACAGTGCAAAAGGTTTACTGTTATTCGAGCAAGAGTCCCATTATGTCATTATTACCTCCTGCCACCGACAAGCAGTGTCTTTTTTATAATGTTTGTGCAAAAGGGTCACTAATGAGGAAGGCCAGGTGCAGTGCACAATTCGCAACTGAGCATTCATTGTTAAACCACCTTGGTAAATTCAATATGGGATGTGAGGGCTTTGAGAGAGCTTTCCTAGTGCCAGAGCATAAGGCAGTGAAAGCCTCCACCACTGGACAATCGGACACATCCTCGGATAAACACAGCATCACCAGCCCCAAGTTCTACTTTATTACTACATTAAGGAAGTGGACTGGGTCGTACATTCTACACACCAGCCTTAAGTTGTCAGGAGATGGCTGCAGATTACACGCTTCTTTGACTATCTTGAATCTTTCCTTAGGGCAAAGCAATAACTCGATCACAAAAGGGTTATGGTTATAATCAGTGTAGCTGGAAAGCACCACTGTGCCAAGCACAAGAATGTCCACTAGGTTGCGGGTAACAAAGACAAAATCTATTATGGAGGTTGTTAGAAATGGCGGTCTCTAGTTGGCAGAGGTAGGTACCTTTGACCAAATAGGGACCCTTCCTTCTAGTCAGGTTAAGGGGGAAACACACTGTCGATAACCCCTGCTCACCCCCTTGGTAGCTTGGCACGAGCAGACAGGCTTATCTCCAAGGCAATGTGTAAAGTATTTGTACCAACACTCACAGTAACACAGTGAAACACCACAAATGGACACCACACAGGTTGTTATAAAAATATATATATCTTTATCTAATTTAGGCAAGACCAAAATGACATAAATCCAACACACATAAATAGCTCTTCTTTCAAATGTTCTCTTGATAGGGTTTTTGGTAAGAAAAAGGAAATAAGCTTGTAGGTTCTGTATTCCGTAGGTATTATCACAGAAACGATCTGGTAGTTACAGTATTCCTTTAGTAAGCACGCAAGAGAGAAAAAATGCCACCGCTCCTGTCCTTGTTAACAAATAACCAGTTCCCATGTCCTCAATAGACTTTCTCCCTCGGGGGCTGCCCGCACCGGTGGCGATGTGTGCGCAGGGAATATGCCCCCAGAAATGCGGAAAATCAACAGGCTCTGTGGAGCGAACCCCGATACCGCAGCACGTCGGTTGTGCCGGTACGGGCCATCAAGGAAGTACTGGAAGTAGGCTTTACTTGGCGAGGCCGATAGGAGCACACTTTCACTCCCACCCCGCCCAGGTAGTGACACACACAGCAGCGCCGGACCGGAGTCCGAACGTTACCTGGGGGGGTTGCCTCACTGTCTTCCTTGCTTGCGCCGGACGTCCCACAGAGCGGCTCCGGCGCCAACAGCTGTTCTCTCGTCGGGGGAAGACTCCGGTTGCCAGGCGACGTGCTGGAACCGATCGGGTCATGGCGCTCTCTCTCTCTCTCTCTCTCCTCTTGGAGCTCCGGCACAAATCTCAGGCCGGCGGCTGTGACGCTTCCTCACACCACGCAGGGGATGATCACGGCTTTGGAGACGACTCGGGCCAGCGGCGGTGACGCTTCCTCACAGTTGGTCAGGACGGCAGACCCTTAGGCACGGTCACACACACACCACGGCGTGGAGGGGTTCTTTAGAAAGCGAAATATTCCTCACAATGCGAGCCTCACACAGGGTGCCCAGACACACGCACCCAGCGTTTCAGGAATCTGTGGAAACTTTTGTGTCCCTGTGTTTCCAAAACAGGAGGCCAGCTCTCCTCGGGCCCTTGGAGACGGTTCTTTCAGGACACAGCACACAGCAAAGTCCTTTTCAAGCAGGGGGACACAGCACACAGCAAAGTCCCTTGTCCTCTCCTCAGTTGAGACAGCAAACTGCAGGCCAACCCTAGACACACTTGGGCAGTACTTCTCCTCAGTCTCTTCAGCTGATCTTCTTTGGCAGGGATTCCTCTTGATCAGAAAATAGTCTAATTTTACAGGGGTTTCAGCTCTTATTTTTATACCCCAAAAGTCTTTGTTCTCTAAGTGTTAGGGGTCCTGGATCCAGTTCAAACCAGTTCTGGGTGCACTCTGTCAGTGCACAACTTCCTCCTTTGTGAATGTGGGCCAGGTTCTTCAGACGCACCGCAGGAGGTGGAGCCAGCCTTGTGGAAGGCAGGCACAGCCCTATTCAGGCCCAGGTGCTACTCCTCCCACCACTCCAAATGCAGATAGGTCTATTCAGCCTAGTGCTGACTCACCCAGACTCCTGGAGCCACCCCAGCCCCTGTCACTCTCAAACCAGACAGTCAATCCACAAACAGGCAGAGGCACACAGAAAGATTGAACAAGAAAATAGCCACTTTCTAAAAGTGCTATTTTCAAACACAGAATTTGAAAACCATCTTTACTAAAAGATGTGTTATTAAATTCTGAGTTCAGGGATACCAGACTCCAATGTCCTATCTCACTTCTTTGGGAAGATATGCAGGTAAACATGTTACACAGCATTCCCCATTCTGGCCTATGAGCAAGATGGCTTCTCAATAGTGAAAAACTAAATTGGCAGTATTTCACTATCAGGACATGGTACACACATCAGTACATGTCCTACCTTTCACATACACTGCACCCTGCCCAGGGGGGTACCTTGGGCCTGCTATAGGGGTGTCCTATGTGCACAGAAAGGGAGAGGTATGGCCTGGCAAGTGGGTGCACTTGTCAGGTCAAGTTGGCAGTTAGCAACTGCGTGCAGGCACTATGGTGGTGGGCCTGAGACGTCTCTTTGGGGCTACTCATGTGGGTGGCACAATCAGTGCTGCAGGCCCACTAGTAGCATTTAAATTACCAGCCCTGGCACACTCAGTGCACTTTACTAGGGACCTACTGGTAAAACAAATATACCAATCATGGATAACCAATCATAATAACAATTTACACCGGGAGCACTTGCACTTTGGCACTGATCAGCAGTGGCAAAGTGCCCAAAGAATCTAAACCAGCAAAAACGTATTCCAGCACAGTGTCAAAAATACAGGAGGTAGAGGCAAAAAGTCAGCGGAAACCACGCCAAGGATGCCAGGTCTAACACGTGTCCCCTCCAGCTGAAAAGTGGGGAGAACTACCCACCCTCTTGGGAGTTCTCATCACTAAGGCGGAAGAACCTGGACAGACCATCAGCATTGGCGTGTTCTGTACCAGGGCGGTGTTCCAACGTAAAGTCCATTCCCTGTAGGGAGATGAACCACCTCAACAGTTTTGGGTTCTCACCCCTCATTTGCATTAACCATCTGAGGGGCCTGTGGTCTGTCTGAACCCGGAAGTGAGTCCCAAACAAGTAGGGCCTTAGCTTCTTCAGCGCCCAGACCACAGCAAAAGCTTCCCTTTCAATTGCACTCCATCTCTGTTCCCTGGGAAGTAGCCTCCTGCTAATGAAAGCTACGGGTTGGTCCAAGCCCTCGTTCAACTGTGAGAGTACTGCTCCCACTCCATGCTCTGAAGCATCTGTCTGCACCACAAACTCTTTGGAGAAATCAGGAGCCTTGAGCACGGGAGCCGTGCACATGGCAGCTTTCAGGGCATCAAACGCGGTCTGGCAGGCATCAGTCCAGATCACCTTCCTTTTGGTTACCTTTGTCCCCACCACTCTTCTGCTGGGGACCCTGCCCACCTTTGGCTGTGGTACCCACAATCCACTTGTGGACCCTGGTGCTGGTCCAGCGGTCTGCCTCCTTAGCAAGCTCACTGGGATCAGTTAACTTACTGTCCAAAAGATGCTGGCGCAGCTCTGGAACACATAGACTGCTCAAGTGCTCCCAACTAATTGGATGGCACAACCCCTCATAATCAGTAACTTTGCTGCCCTTTATCCAACCTTCCAGTGCATGTGTGTACACCCTCACACATTCAACCCAAGTGTCTGAATCCTGCTTCTTGAAGTTCCTGAACTTCACTCTGTACTGTTCAGGGGTGAGCCCATACTTGAGGCATAAGGCCTCCTTCATATTGGCGTAGGTCAGGGCACCCTCCTTCTCTAAAGGTGGTAAAACAGCCCTCCCAGAAGCCTCAAAGTGTTTCCATAGGCCAGCCCCCCAGTTCTTTTCAGGCACCTCATTCATCCTCAATGCAAGCTCATACAATTCAAACCATGCATAAATATCCTCTCCCTTCTGGAAATTCTGCACTAAATCCTTGGGTATGTACACCTTACCCCCTTGCACTGGCTGTGCGCTGCCACCATTTGAACTGGACTCCAGTTGTTCGGCCTTAATGTCCAGTTCCCTCATGCTCAACTCATGAGCCAAAAGCAATTTCTTTTCTTCCAAGGCACGAGGATTCTTGCCCTCCTCTGCCAACTTTTCTTTTTCCATTTCCAATTGCGTCATCTTGAGCCTCATGACCTCTAACTCATGATCTCTGATCCTCTGGTTCTCTTCCCGCTCTTCCCGGGAGAGACTCCCCGCGGAATGGATGCTGCCAGCCCTGGAGGCTGCTTTTGGCACAGGCAAATCCTGTGACCCGAACCCATCCCCTTGCTCATCCTCATCCATATTTGTATAATTTCCATCTTCAGCTCCTTTGGCTTCCCACCAGGCTTTTAAGGCCTTCTGTAGCTCATCCTTGTTAGCGCTACTCCTTGTGGGACATCCCAAATCCTTGCAAAATTGTTTGAGTTGATCTACCTTGTAGGAATACAAATCCTCAATGTGAAACTCCAATTCTGCCTTCTCACTCGCTGCTTTACCATTTAGAGACATGATACGTGGATGACTGAAGGATCAGATCAAAAATAGATCCAAAAATAAAACACAGTATGTGGTTGCGTAGTGGTCTGCACTAATCTAGTGATGTACACCAATTACTGTGGGTCAAGTACAAATACAAGTTCAAATCCTCACCGCTGACCACCAATGTTAGAAATGGGGGTCTCTAGTTGGCAGAGGTAGGTACCTTTGACCAAATAGGGACCCTTGCTTCTAGTCAGGGTAAGGGGGAAACACACTGTCGATAACCCCTGCTCACCCCCTTGGTAGCTTGACACGAGCAGACAGGCTTATCTCCAAGGCAATGTGTGAGTATTTGTACCAACAAATACAGTAACACAGTGAAACATCACAAATGGACACCACACAGGTTCTTATAAAAATATAGATATCTTTATCTAATTTAGGCAAGACCAAAATGACATAAATCCAACACACATAAATAGCTCTTCTTTCAAATGTTCTCTTGATAGGGTTTTTGGTAAGAAAAAGGAAATAAGCTTGTAGGTTCTGTATTCCATAGGTATTATCACAGAAACGATCTGGTAGTTACAGTATTCCTTTAGTAAGCACGCAAAGAGAAAAAAAATGCCACCGCTCCTGTCCTTGTTAACAAAAAAACAGTTCCTGTGTCCTTAATAGACTTTCTCCCTTGGGGGCTGCCCGCCCCGGTGGCGATATGTGCACAAGGAATATCCCCACAGAAATGCGGAAAATCAGCAGGCTCCGTGGAGCGGGCCCCGGTACTGCAGCACGTTGGATGTGCCGGTACGGGCCGTCAAGGAAGTACTGGAAGTAGGCTTTACTTGGCGAGGCCGATAGGAGCACTCTTTCACTCCCACCCCGCCCAGGTAGTGACACACACAGCAGCACCGGACCGGAGTCCGAGCGTTACCTGGGGGGGGTTGCCTCGCTGTCTTCCTTGTTCGCGTCGGACGTCCCACGGAGCGGCTCCGGTGCGAACAGCTGTTCTCTCATCGGGGGAAGACTCCGGTTGCCAGGCGACGCGCTGGAACCGATTGGGTCACGGCGCTCTCTCTCTCTCCTCTTGGAGCTCCGGAACGAAACTCAGGATGGCGGCGGTGGCGCTTCCTCACACCACACGGGGGATGATCACGGCTTTGTAGACGACTCGGGCCAGCGGCGGTGATGCTTCTTCACAGTTGGTCACGACGGCAGACCCTTAGGCACGGTCACACGCACACCATGGCATGGAGGGGTTATTTAGGAAGCGAAATATTCCTCACAATGCGAGCCTCACACAGGATGCCCAGACACACGCACCCAGCGTTTCAGGAATCTGTGGAAACTTTTGTGTTCCTGTGTTTCCAAAACAGGAGGCCAGCTCTCCTCAGGCCCTTGGAGACGGTTCTTTCAGGACACAGCAAAGTCCTTTTCAAGCAGGGTGACACAGCACACAGCAAAGTCCCTTGTCCTCTCCTCAGTTGAGACAGCAAACTGCAGGCCAACCCTAGACACACTTGGGCAGTACTTCTCCTCAGTCTCTTCAACTGATCTTCTTTGTCAGGGATTCCTCTTGATCAGAAAATAGTCTAATTTTACAGGGGTTTCAGCTCTTACTTTTATACCCCAAAAGTCTTTGTTCTCTATGTGTTAGGGGTCCTGGACCCAGTTCACACCAGTTCTGGTTGCAATCTGCCAGTGCACAACTTCCTCCTTTGTAAATGTGGGCCAGGGTCTTCAGACGCACCGCAGGAGGTGGAGCCAGCATTGTGGAAGGCAGGCACAGCCCTATTCAGGCCCAGGTGCTACTCCTCCCACCACTCCAAATGCAGATAGGTCTATTCAGCCTAGTGCTGACTAACCCAGACTCCTGGAGCCACCCCAGCCCCTGTCACTCTCAAACCAGACAGTCAATCCACAAACAGGCAGAGGCACACAGAAAGGTTGAACAAGAAAATAGCCACTTTCTAAAAGTGCTATTTTCAAACACAGAATTTGAAAACCATCTTTACTAAAATATATGTTATTAAATTCTGAGTTCAGGGATACCAGACTTCAATGTCCTATCTCACTCCTATGGGAAGATATGCAGGTAAACATGTTACACAGCATTCCCCATTCTGTCCTATGGGCAAGATGGCTTCTCAATAGTGAAAAACGAAATTGGCAGTATTTCACTATCAGAACATGGTACACACACCAGTACATGTCCTACCTTTCACATACACTGCACCCTGCCCAGGGGGGTACCTTGGGCCTGCGATAGGGGTGTCCTATGTGCACAGAAAGGGAGAGGTATGGCCTGGCAAGTGGGTGCACTTGTCAGGTCAAGATGGCAGTTAGCAACTGCGCGCAGGTACTGCAGTGGCGGGCCTGAGACGTCTCTTTGAGGCTACTCATGTGGGTGGCACCATCAGTGCTGCACTAGTAGCATTTGAATTACCAGCCCTGACACACTCAGTGCACTTTACTAGGGACCTACTGGTAAAACAAATATACCAATCATGGATAACCAATCATAATAACAATTTACATAGGGAGCACTTGCACTTTGGCACTGATCAGCAGTGGCAAAGTGCCCAAAGCATCTAAACCAGCAAAAACGAATTCCAGCACAGTGTCAAAAATACAGGAGGCAGAGGCAAAAAGTCAGGGGAAACCACGCCAAGAATGCCAGGTCTAACAGAGGTGCTACCTCTACCTCTACCCTGAGAGTGGGCACTCCACAACTAGTTGAGTCAACAACATCCAATGCATTGACTAAGTCTAGAGGAGCAAGAAAGGAAATCAATTCCTCACTGAGCAGGTCTGAATAAACCACTAAGAGCAGTGCAGCATTTCATGCTGGGGATCTCGGAGCAAGTTTTACATTAACTCCCCACCCTAAACCTGTACAAACCCAGCAGCCTGCACCTAAAATATAACTAAAATATATATGTATTACACAATTTACATAATTAATATATATCACATAACTAATTAAAAATTAATAATGAATTAATAATTATTATTACTTAATTAACTTCACACCCTAGCCCCCTATAAACTCAACAATATGCTACAACACAATAAATTACTATTTACAATTAAACAAAACATTCTAAATCACTTAAATTTATAAATGATATTTAAACAAATTCACAACACTATACAAACAATAGTAACACATACAATTGATATATAAACTAAAACACATTACAATAATTAAAAAACAATTTTGTTTACAACTATATTACTGAAAACAATATTAAAAACTAAAATTTTCTTAAAAACTACATTACTTACCTAAAACAACAAAATTCTTAACAACAATAGTTTTCATCATGATATTTTGGAATCACTATATTTTATTTCCAATATTTCTTTCTCCCAATATTTACAACTCGCTATTTTGTCCAAACACTGAAAGCTCTTCCTCCAGTTACGCTTCTTACTGGCTAAAGAAGCAAACTTTTACATTACAGAAAACATATATTCTCAGACCTCGGATCAATTTCCTGGGTACAAGAGTGTATAGGAATGCTTTTCACATAGCAGAGCAACCCCTCATATTACATAGCTAATACAAGTCTATGGTAATTTTGGAAAGCTACCCGACATGTTACACATATGTAATAGGCCAAGACATATGAAAGTATAGCTATCGCTCATACTTTACTGATTTTACAGACTCCGGCATCTGACAACAAAGCTATCCTTAAGGTTACATTGATCTTATAGGATCAGTCTTCAGATAGCAGAGATTTTCATCAGGTTACATAGCTCTTACAGTTACAAGCCACTGACAACAAAGCTATCTTTCAGGTAACAAAGCTCTTGCAGGCTAATGTCTCAGACAGAAAAACGAATTACCCAGCAGGTTATGCAAACCTCACAGGTTCATTCATAAGACAGCGAAATTATTCCTAACATTGAATATGATTTAAGGACTTAGGCATCTTACATCAAAGGGATCTTTCAATTCACAGAAAAGTTACAGACATAGACATCTGACAACAAGTTTAGTCGCCATGTAGATGATACACATTCAATTTTCTGAATTAATAGCTACCTGTCAATTTACTAATGCAAAATGTTCTGGCCTTTTGGGAGTTAAATGTTTTCGTTTATAAGAGACAGTCTTAAAAAAAAGTAGTGAAAAAGCACTGCAATGACAAACCTTTCTGTTTCACTCCCAAAATGCATCCCCACACAAAAAACTACAAAAAAGACCAAATTTGTGTCCTATATATTTCTAATACCCCTTCGTATGTATGACTCTTATTGAGCGACACTATCAAGAATACCATCTGTTAATGCACTGCGATGACATCGCAACAGTGGGAGACAATTTCCCACTGTTCCTACGTACTCAAAGAATTACTGGCTGTTCTGACAGGACTCTCAGAGAGCCTGTCAATAATGCAATGCTGGTTCTCTCCCCCAATGGAGAGTAGAGAGAACAGCTTTGAGAAGGGAAAGAAGGAACGGGGGCGCTGGTGGTGGGCTACAGAAGGCCAGGTTTTCTCAAATTTGGAACAGGGAGGCGAGGCCATGATATTTATGGCTCTCTTATTACACCTCTGCCCCTGTTTAGCAGTTCAAATCAAAATCTGGTATTTGTAAAGCACGAACTACTCACCCCTAAGGGTTTCAAGGCGCTGGGGGCCATCAGGGAGATTAAGTGAGCTATTGCCCAGAGTCACATGGTGCTGAGCTGAGCTGTCACCAGGGATCGAACCGTGTGCCCTGCACTCCAGAGTCAGCCACCCTAGCCCCTGCGCCACACCTCTCCCTTCAGCAGTTAAAACCAAGGGCAGATAATTTTGGGGCCAATGCATAACATGAAATTTTAGATGGGTAATTAGTGAATAACGTTTTTTTTTTCATCTTGGTGTTCTGACCAACACTGTAGACTGACATCACTCAGAAACCCTCAGTGAAAAAACATCCCCATTATTCACTGTCCCATCTTTAATTGTATATGTAATTGATTTAAGCCTACAATCCCTTTATAAAAGCCAGCCTTTAATGTCCTTAACACATCTGAGTTGTGATGTCTTGAGCTCCATGTTATATGAAAATCACATAGCAGCTCAACGATAATACATTATTATACATATATTACAATGTCTACTGCCAGCAGCCAAGGTGAAAGGCAAGTCACAGTGCATAATTAAAACTGAATTTTAAACAGTGAAAACGAGAATTGACCTGTGTTTTTATGATAATTTTTTGTAAAATGAACCCTTATCAGCAGAAAGAAGATCTTTACGGAAACGTTTATTTTTTTCTACTCTGTGGTTTACTAGAGGAAAGATAGAATCTGTGCATCTTGCTAAACATTTTGAGCTACAGCATTGTTTTAATCCAACATACATTAAACGGTTTCGAAAATCTTTTTGCAGCACCTTACTAACTGCTTCTTGATTGCATTTAATTTTACACTAAAGGTTCGATTTTTTTCTTCATGTCTGCAAATATATTATCTCTTTCATGCAACAAGGCATAGCACCAAGAATTTAAGTGTCTGTGGGAAGGGTGATGGTGCAACCATGTGTTAGAAGGAATACATCGAGTCTCCGCCAAACATTAAAAGGATATTGCAAGTCACCTCAGAGATCCATGATCTTATTAAGGAACTTGGCCTTCAGCCTCTATCCTCTATATGGCCACTGAACTCGTTAGTGACTAACAATATTTTTATAATGTACTGCAGGGGTACTTTATGCCATAAATAATCCATAGGATGCTACAATCCTTGTATGAAAGCACATCTCTTATTTTCTTATTGCAGTTGAGTTGAAATGTCAAAACGCCTACTGTCGGTGTCAACAGCGGAGGTGAAAGGTAGGTTACAGAGCATTATTACAGGTGCAGTTGAAACAATGAAAACAAAAACTTGCCTTTCGTTTTTAGATTTTTTTTGTCTAATATGAGCACTGATTCACAAAAAGAAGGTATCTATGGCAACATGTTTATTTTTTGCACACTATGAGCCATTACAAGAAAGCTAAAATATTTTCATGTATATACACATTCTGAGCTATGGTGTTTTTTAAATTTAGCATTAAATTCTCATATCTTTTAGAGAAAAATGGTAACTGCTTTTTAGCGTGTTCAATTACATAGTACAAATATCTCTTGTTTTCTTCATGTCTGCAAAGATACTATCTCTTTAATATGAAATAGCAAGAAACCAAGGATTTAAGCAGCATGTAGTGAGGGAGATGGTGTGCTTATCAGACACAATTCAGTGGGTGGCACTAGGCAAGCACAGGCTACTGGGCAACAGCCATAGGGGCTGTGGTCATATGCCTCGGATGCTCCAGGTCCCATCCTACTTTGGCTCTGTAAACTTGGCCAAGTACATCATCTTCAGCACTTGACTCTCGGGAGTAATGAGGGCGATCAGTCACAGTCTTCTCATGGACATTAGTGAGGGGGTTAAACAAGTTTAACACTCAAAAGACACTTAACAGCATAATATTTTGATCGTCCAGGCAGTGATTATCTCTTTCAAAACAGAAGTTATTTAATATACAATAAAACTCGATTCTACAAACATTCAGAGTCCCTGGTTTTGGTCTTCTACTTCATGGTATGGATGCTGCCTTTACCCTCCTCCACTTCCCTTTATCCTAAAGGCACCCTGGTGCAGGTGTAGGCGCAGGTGCAGCACTCCCCTCTTTGGTCTGGTAGGCCTTAGCAGGCACTCAGTCTTTCAGCGGTTATCATAGCAACAGTTTGTGTCCACGGTATCAGCCTCACTTTGGTCTCCTGCACTTCAGTCCTGAATGTCCCATTTGGTAGGAAGATGCACTGTTCTCAGGTGTGTCAAGCAACTGCCATGCTTTCTAGGGGCAGCCACAGGCTGTACAGCAGAATCTTGAGGCAGCCACAGATTTGTGGCTGTCTTCAGTCTGTCAGCCTCTTTTGGGCACACAGCACCAGCTGGGGATTGGACCCTGCAGCTCATGGCTAAGCCTCCTTCCTCCAGGCCTATTTGGTGAGTCAGGGATTCTGCAGATCTGTCCTACCGAGGGTACTTGACAGTTGAGTCTCTTCAAGGCACTTCAGTGTAGCGGTGTCTTAGTCTAATTGGGTGCACTACATTTCAGCACCTCGGTCACCTGCACAGCCACACGGACACACAGTGTGCAAGTGCCTAGAGGCAGCAGCTTCACTTCTAGCAGCTAATCCACTCAGGCACATTTTGGGCAAGTGTCAGGGTCAACCACAGCAAAAGACTGTATGGGTACTCTTGGGCAGTGCCACAGGCTTAACACAAGTCTCATGCTGCAAATCATTTGTTTCAACAACAGCTAGCTTCAAGCCAGTCATGCTTTCCAGAATCTTTGTTAGATGGACCAGCAGCACTGGATTCAACAGCTTATGCCCACACCAGTAGTCAGCACTTCCTGTAGGGTTGGCTCACTCCTCCATTCTTCTTCTAGACAGAATTCCCGAGGTGTTGCAGGAGAAGCAAAAAGCTCATACTCCAGCTCAGACTTCAGGTGATGTCCCCTAACATCTTGTAAGCTGGCTGTCAGGCAGACACCAGCATTAGTTGTGCAGTAATCCTCTTGGTACTCTATGGAATACCTGGTTCTTGGTCAGAAAGAACTTGGAACTGAAACAATAAATGGGTCAACAGTCTTAAACAGGCACAGCAGGCAGGACATGTGTATTCTCTGTCTGCACTTACAGAACTTTTTTGGGTTGGCTCTTCCTTCATGTGTCTTTCTCAGGCATTCTTCCAGACTCAACTTTTGTTCAGAGTGATGCTCCTAAGAGCAGACTCACCTCCAATGTGGAACACCCACAATAGAGACACAAAGAGGTTGAGCATTCTGCACCAGGCTATGCCTAGCAACACCTAAAAGCAAACAGGAAGAGAGACAAAAGGCTGACCCTTTTCTAAAGGATCATTCACACTGTAACTACAGGAACTGCAGCCCCACCATTCACAACCACTATCCTCTAAATGCTAGTACTCAGGGAGACTAATCTGCAGCCTCCTGCAGCAAACTGGCCTCACTGAATTTCTAGAGGGAATCTGTCTCCTCTTTCTCCACTTCAGTGTCTAGGTCTTCTCCCTCCAGTTTCAGGAATGTCAGCCATAAACTTCACCTTCATCTTATCAATCAATCAGTGAGGATTTATAAAGCGTGGCTAATGACCCAACAGGGTATCCAGGCACTTGCAGGTCTTGGAGGCTTAGTCGCACAGCCAAGTCTTGAGGAACATTTGAAATTCTGGAAGTGAGGTGATGGTCCAGAGTTGTGCGGGGAGGCTGTTCCAGGTCTTTGCTGCGCTGTGGGACAAGAAGCATCCTCTACTTCTGCTTTGGCAGATGCAGGGAGTATGGGCAAGTGATAGGGAGGTGGAGCGCAGGCTTCTCGATGGTTGGTGGAAGTTCATGAGGTGGTTAATGTAGGCAGGTCCTTGGCTGTGTAGAGCCTTGTGTGCATGGATCAGCAACTCAAATTGGCATATCTTCTGTACAGGGAGCCAGTGGAGTTGTCTGAGGCAGGGTGTGATGTGGGTTCGTCGGGAAGGCCAAGTATGAGTCTGACTGCGGCATTCTGTATGGTCTGAAGTCTCTGTAGGAGGTGTGTGGCAATTCCTACATAGAGGGCGTTGCCGTAGTCCTGTCAGCTGGTGATGAGGGCCATGTCACAGGGACATCTTATGCAAATAAAGTGGCCAGAGGATGCAAAATTGAACTCACATGCCTACTTTACTCGGGTTCAATCAGACACTTTTGATACGTGCAAAATGGAGACACATACATACAAACGCATATGTGTTCAGGATAATAGGACCAGGGTCCATATTTTCTTTGTAGCAGCAGAAATGTACACATGTGGACCAGTAGGCCACCACTTCAGTGACACAGATTGAAAAGGTCTGGACACACTTGTTAAAAAATGTTATGCTGCCATCAGCCCTCATCATTCTTGAACCTGTGACAGGGACAACAGCCCCCGTCACAAGAGAGAGTGTGCTCAGTGCATATCTCCAGCTCCCGAACAGATCCAGGAATATGCTCACATAAAGGGACAGGCCTCGGATTTTGCTTGGCTGTAGACACAAAAATTGAAAGAAATAATACCATATATTCAGGGTAGAGGACACAAATGTACATCATGCAAGGGACATTCCTGTCCTAACAGTGATCATGTATTATAAGGAATTCAGCAACTTGTAAGGAAATGCAAAAAATCAAAGGAGAGTGATACCTGTTCAGGATGATTTTGTGATGGAACAAGCTTAATCTTTAAAACGTTAACACGCTGAAACAAGAAGCCATGGAAGAATGACAAACAAACACAATATTTTAAAATGTACATCTCACTATTGCTTGGTCTATATGTGTCCTTCAGCATCTCGTATTCATAATGCATGTACCAGCGACTAGTATAGTAACACATGCTTCAGTTAACAGCCTCTTATTATGATTTTCCTTTAGCAGTATTTTTACAAGGGATACCATTCAGAGCAATTACTTCTGGTCCTGTGCTTTTGGACCTAAAATTACAGGGCCCAGAAGCACCAGGCCATGTTTTTCCAAGAGCAGATATGCACCTGGTAAAACCACTGGAGGCACTGCCCAGGCCCTGCCTACTCCCACGAGGGAGCAGACAATGCTCCCCAATCAGGCAAGCCACCACTTACCATGACTCCAAACTACCTGCCACCATCGCATACTCCTGACCCACACCAACACCACCCTCTGTTGCCATTTGCCACCTGTTCAGAGCAGATGGTTTCTAGAATAAGACAAAACTGCCTAACAGGACATGGTAATTCCAGGTAAGGCAGTTTATTCTCCATTCTAGGATATTTTTCTCCTGATTCCTGTTTACCAGTGGGGGATACACCAGCCAGAATTGTTAACTTTGGCCTGAGTAGGTCCCCAACAAAATTAACAGGGAATGTATAATCAGGCCCTAAGTGATAAGGCATTAACACCATCACTACTGTCAAGCCATGAAAAAGCTGAGCAAGCACTTCTCCACCTATAAGCAATGATAACTTGTTTTATATTGCGCTTCATTTAACTGTACTCAGTGGGAGTATAATTTGTATTACATTTCCCAAGAGTGGACACATTTTTGTGGACATTGCACAAAATTAAAAAAATAAAGGACCTCCACTTCATAGAGCCTAACATGGTCTTCCACCCAAAATCCCAACCCTACACCCACATAAACAAAATGTCATGTGCAATATAAAAAGCTGGGTTTACTCATCTGTATGAGTGTCCTGCTGCAGGAAATGAGTTTCTCATCGGGGGACACTAAAAGACTGGAGGCCTGGATCAGAGCCCACTAACCTGGTGCCTTAGCCATCCAGTCCTTAGAATATAGAAATCTACCTAACCGAATCAAGTTAAAGTGTTGTACTAAAAGAGCAAGCAGTATCATATAGCCTTCACAGTAGTCTCGCGGAGTCATCACTTTATAACCATCTTTGCTTTTGACTGCTCAAGTTTTAACCGACTATGTTGTAACAAATAGCTTTTGATTGATCACCTAATTTTAAAGCTGGACCCACAAAATAGGAATTAGCACAAAGTGACAGGTGCTGGGCCTTCCTGCTGATATTGCACAATGCTTTAAAATACCACCTCACCTGAAGGTCCTTGCAATGGCGTAATGCACTTACTAATGATTAAATATGGAAAAGAGTTAATATTCGTATCACTCCACTTCAATCTCTTTTCAGAAACTGGTGCATCACCCAGCAGTCAATAAAGTAATAAAAATGAGGCCTCAAAAATAAACTTGGCAGAAAAAATAGGGAACCCGCTGGTGGTTCAGTGCATTGACGCTGAAACAATGTTTAGAGTGGGGGTGCTGCTGTCAATGTTACATCACTGGATAAATGCAAGCGTTACACAAAGACCAAGGGGCCGATTCCGATCTCGGTCGGAGGCGCACCCAATACCATTCGGTCGGGAAAAAAGCCATGCGAAAGCCAGTTTCCCGACCGATCCGTACAGCACACCGAACGAGCAAGTACGATGCGCACAACAGCAAAAATTCCGGCCGAGCCGTACTCACCCAAACCAGGTCCTGTTCTCCGACCGAGGCGAATCCGGAAACGCCGAATCGAGTCGCACGGAAGGGAAAATGCAGCCCCGTCCGGCCGGACAAGTACAATGCGCTTCCCGTACGCGCCGAACCCGTCGCTACGCACGGCACGTCAAAGCATCCGGGAGAGGCGCACATAAGCTCCGAATCGCGCCACAACACGATCCACGGCTACGAGACGAACACGGCACCGACGAGGACGACGCGAAGCGACGAGGACGAAGCGAAGCGACGAGGACGACGCGAAGCAACGAGAAGGACGAACGACACGAACCAACCATGAATCCCTTCGTCCCGATCATACCAATATTCTACATCTACTACCGGAACAGGCACGGACGCGTACGGCGCAGAAGGTAAGTCAGACACCAACCACAAAACACATACAACACGTACACGACACATCACACACATACACGGGGAATCTGAATATACTTACACCAGCAACAGCAGCACCATAGGGGCGGGATGCCCATCACCAATGCCACATATGCACACAGGGGCCTGAATGCGCACCACCACCCCAACCCAGGGGGGGCTGGATGCCTACCACTACTACCACCCTTAGCCAGGGGGGGCAGGATGCCCACCACTACTACCACCCTCACCCACGGGGGGCAGGATGCCTACCACTACTACCACCCTCACCCAGGGGGGGCAGGATGCCCACCACTACTACCACCCTTAGCCAGGGGGGCAGGATGCCCACCACTACTACCACCCTCACCCACGGGGGCAGGATGCCTACCACTACTACCACCCTCACCCAGGGGGGCAGGATGCCTACCACTACTACCACCCTCACCCAGGGGGCAGGATGCCCACCACTACTACCACCCTTAGCCAGGGGGCAGGATGCCCACCACTACTACCACCCTTAGCCAGGGGGCAGGATGCCCACCACTACTACCACCCTCACCCACGGGGGCAGGATGCCTACCACTACTACCACCCTCACCCAGGGGGGCAGGATGCCCACCACTACTACCACCCTTAGCCAGGGGGCAGGATGCCCACCACTACTACCACCCTCACCCACGGGGGGCAGGATGCCTACCACTACTACCACCCTCACCCAGGGGGGCAGGATGCCTACCACTACTACCACCCTTAGCCAGGGGGGCTGGATGCCTACCACTACTACCACCCTCACCCACGGGGGCAGGATGCCTACCACTACTACCACCCTTAGCCAGGGGGCAGGATGCCCACCACTACTACCACCCTTAGCCAGGGGGCAGGATGCCCACCACTACTACCACCCTCACCCAGGGGGGCAGGATGCCTACCACTACTACCACCCTTAGCCAGGGGGAGCTGGATGCCTACCACTACTACCACCCTCACCCACGGGGGGCAGGATGCCTACCACTACTACCACCCTTAGCCAGGGGGGCAGGATGCCCACCACTACTACCACCCTCACCCACGGGGGCAGGATGCCTACCACTACTACCACCCTCACCCAGGGGGGCTGGATGCCTACCACTACTACCACCCTTAGCCAGGGGGGCAGGATGCCCACCACTACTACCACCCTCACCCACGGGGGGCAGGATGCCTACCACTACTACCACCCTCACCCACGGGGGCAGGATGCCTACCACTACTACCACCCTCACCCAGGGGGGCAGGATGCCTACCACTACTACCACCCTCACCCAGGGGGCAGGATGCCTACCACTACTACCACCCTTACCCAGGGTGGGCAGGATGCCTACCACTACTACCACCCTTACCCAGGGGGGCAGGATGCCTACCACTACTACCACCCTTACCCAGGGGGGCAGGATGCCTACCACTACTACCACCCTTAGCCAGGGGGGCTGGATGCCTACCACTACTACCACCCTCACCCACGGGGGCAGGATGCCTACCACTACTACCACCCTTTCCCAGGGGGGCAGGATGCCTACCACTACTACCACCCTTAGCCAGGGGGGCTGGATGCCTACCACTACTACCACCCTCACCCACGGGGGCAGGATGCCTACCACTACTACCACCCTTAGCCAGGGGGGCAGGATGCCCACCACTACTACCACCCTCACCCACGGGGGGCAGGATGCCTACCACTACTGCCACCCTCACCCAGGGGGCTGGATGCCTACCACTACTACCACCCTTAGCCAGGGGGGCAGGATGCCCACCACTACTACCACCCTCACCCACGGGGGCAGGATGCCTACCACTACTACCACACTCACCCAGGGGGGCAGGATGCCTACCACTACTACCACCCTTACCCAGGGTGGGCAGGATGCCTACCACTACTACCACCCTTAGCCAGGGGGCAGGATGCCTACCACTACTACCACCCTTAGCCAGGGGGGCTGGATGCCTACCACTACTACCACCCTCACCCACGGGGGGCAGGATGCCTACCACTACTACCACCCTTAGCCAGGGGGCAGGATGCCCACCACTACTACCACCCTTAGCCAGGGGGCAGGATGCCCACCACTACTACCACCCTCACCCACGGGGGCAGGATGCCTACCACTACTACCACCCTCACCCAGGGGGGCAGGATGCCTACCACTACTACCACCCTCACCCAGGGGGCAGGATGCCCACCACTACTACCACCCTTAGCCAGGGGGGCAGGATGCCCACCACTACTACCACCCTCACCCACGGGGGGCAGGATGCCTACCACTACTACCACCCTCACCCAGGGGGGCAGGATGCCTACCACTACTACCACCCTCACCCAGGGGGGCAGGATGCCCACCACTACTACCACCCTTAGCCAGGGGGCAGGATGCCCACCACTACTACCACCCTCACCCACGGGGGCAGGATGCCTACCACTACTACCACCCTCACCCAGGGGGGCAGGATGCCTACCACTACTACCACCCTTAGCCAGGGGAGCTGGATGCCTACCACTACTACCACCCTCACCCACGGGGGGCAGGATGCCTACCACTACTACCACCCTTAGCCAGGGGGCAGGATGCCCACCACTACTACCACCCTTAGCCAGGGGGGCAGGATGCCCACCACTACTACCACCCTCACCCAGGGGGGCAGGATGCCTACCACTACTACCACCCTCACCCAGGGGGGCAGGATGCCCACCACTACTACCACCCTCACCCACGGGGGGCAGGATGCCTACCACTACTACCACCCTCACCCAGGGGGGCAGGATGCCTACCACTACTACCACCCTCACCCAGGGGGGCAGGATGCCTACCACTACTACCACCCTCACCCAGGGGGCAGGATGCCTACCACTACTACCACCCTCACCCAGGGGGGGCAGGATGCCTACCACTACTACCACCCTCACCCACGGGGGGCAGGATGCCTACCACTACTACCACCCTTAGCCAGGGGGCAGGATGCCCACCACTACTACCACCCTTAGCCAGGGGGCAGGATGCCCACCACTACTACCACCCTCACCCACGGGGGCAGGATGCCTACCACTACTACCACCCTCACCCAGGGGGGCAGGATGCCCACCACTACTACCACCCTTAGCCAGGGGGCAGGATGCCTACCACTACTACCACCCTTAGCCAGGGGGGCTGGATGCCTACCACTACTACCACCCTCACCCAGGGGGGCAGGATGCCCACCACTACTACCACCCTTAGCCAGGGGGCAGGATGCCCACCACTACTACCACCCTCACCCACGGGGGCAGGATGCCTACCACTACTACCACCCTTAGCCAGGGGGCAGGATGCCCACCACTACTACCACCCTCACCCACGGGGGCAGGATGCCTACCACTACTACCACCCTCACCCAGGGGGGGCAGGATGCCTACCACTACTACCACCCTCACCCAGGGGGGCTGGATGCCTACCACTACTACCACCCCCACTCATAGGATGGACAATGCATGACACAACAAGCACACCACAACCTAGGGAATGCAAGATTAAGACATCCCCCCACCACCATGACAAGCGTGTGTAGGCTGTGTCAAATGCCTACAACACCGAACATGACTTTCAACATACAATGTGACCCCCTAGCACATGTGCCACACATATATGTGTGTGGCACCCACAATGCAAGCAGCCCATGACCATTGTGGCAATGGGGCCTAAACCCCCATCATCACAGTGACCAAAAGGTAAGTGTGGGGTCCATAGCTGAAGCACATTTTGACCATTGTGGCAATGGGGTCTACACCCTCATCATCACAGTGACCAAAAGGCAAGTATGGGGTCCATAGCTGAAGCACATTTTGACCATTGTGGCAATGGGGTCTAAACCCCCATCATCACAGTGACCAAAAGGCAAGTGTGGGGTCCATAGCTGAAGCACATTTTGACCATTGTGGCAATGGGGTCTAAACCCCCATCATCACAGTGACCAAAAGGCAAGTGTGGGGTCCATAGCTGAAGCACATTTTGACCATTGTGGCAATGGGGTCTAAACCCCCATCATCACAGTGACCAAAAGGCAAGTGTGGGGTCCATAGCTGAAGCACATTTTGACCATTGTGGCAATGGGGTCTACACCCTCATCATCACAGTGACCAAAAGGTAATTGTTGACAAAGAAAGAGCTGCAACTGCCAAACTGCATGGATCATTCCTGGTCACAGAACCAAAAACTCATCTGTGGCAAAGTAGTGTATGTGTCCCATTGCAACATAAATTGGGGGAGCCAAATACTGCAGTGCAAATGAAACATTCCTTTGGCCATGTGCAGACAAACAACACCCATGGGGGCTGAGACCGTCAACAGTCATCAATGACACAATGACAGACGTGACCATCAGAATGCAGAACCACATATTTGCACCAATGGGCACACAAATGCAGATACCCTGTGGAGACAGCAGATGTGAGGTGAACAGATACCATACCATGGCAGCAATGGGACACACAAACCATGATCACTGTGCTGACCGATGACCTAGGAGTCCCAGGGACAGCAGGGGAAACACACCAAACAACATACAGCCAATGGCACACCCAAGATATGCCAATGCAGTGGTGCAGATGCACAAACACAAACAGGCAGACCAACACTGTCATCATACACAGCAGGTGAGGGGTGGGGGTGCCAGTGTCCCCAGGCAACCACACAACACATGAGGAGAGCTGAATACCAATCATACAGATGTGCATACACTGCCACACTAAGGTAACTCATGGATCCAAATCCCCTATGTGGGCAAGCAGGCATTGTCAGGTGAGAGGGAGCACAAAACACACATGTCACACAGGCACGTAGGAACAACAACTGACACAGCAAGTCACAGACACACCACAGCACCACCCCCAGGGCCCCCACAATGTGGTGACCCTGGGCTGAATAAAAATACCACTGTGATGACAAAGCTAAATGTCGTTCACACTGTGAACCACAGTCAGGTGTCCTGAGCAACAAACTACCATCACACCTACACAAGCACAAATCAATCAGCATGGCCAGTAAGCCAAGGCCAACATGGAGGCAGGGGCCTAGCCGGGCAACAACTCTCATCTGCACACACTCAACACCACACCCCTCGACCTCCAACAATGTGCAGCAGTGAAGTACACATGCACTGGTGACATTGCACATGCACCCATGACTATTCCAGGGTGGTGGGTGGGAACCAAGGTGTAGAAACACATCACACATGGACACTCAACAAGACTCCTGAATGTCTGACACACTGCACACTACGCTGTACATGGACATGACGGCAATACCACACCGACCAATGGGATCCCAGCCACAGTCACACACCAATGAAGAAGCCAAGGTCACCCACAAAGAACACACATAGACAACAACCAACATTGCAGCCCGGACCCTGAGGAGTGCCATCAGTCACACACACAATGTGTCACAATCACTGAAAGATAACACAAACTGGAAATCACATGACAGGGGCAAACAACAAGTGCCAAGGGGAAACCTGACTGTGACCCATCTGCGTCTGCACACAAACTCAGCCCTGACAGCAAACACACCTATAGGTGACACCCTGATGACCAGTAATGTGCCATGCACCCACATCACAGAGAACACAGGGAGAAGACTTTGGGGGAACATAGCTCAAGTCAGCAAGCATCACAAACAGGTACAACACTAGGGATCACAGCATGCGCAGATGAATGAAAGTGAACACACAGACATGCACATACAACACACACACCTTGGGCCCTCCAATGTCACACGTGTACACACTGCCATGAGGGGACTCCACTCCTGTGTGAGGAAAGCTGTGCCATATGTTGCCTCAGTAGGGCCCCATCATGTCAGCTGAGCACTTGGTCACACAATCAACAATTAGCACCAAATGAGGGCTCCCATCACATCAGCCTGGTCATGGATGTGCCAACGGAATCATCAGCACAGATCCAACACACTTGTATAGCAATGTTGCACTGACTACACGGATGAGTCCCTCCCCATTGATGCCCAAACCTGCATGTCCACTGGAGATGGCAACACGGTCAGGGAAGTAGACAAATGCAACGATGGCAGGCACAACAGATGTGCAGGGGTGGAAGCCACAGATATGAAATTGCCAATGTAAGTAGGAAACCCATTGCCAAATACTGAACACATGACACCCTCAGATGCTGCTATTGATGACATGGATACACCACATGATAGGACACATTCCCCCTGGACCACATGGGTTCCTGCACAGTAACACTTCATAATCATGATACCAGATATCACCATCACTGCAGCAAGGGCATGGTTAGCTGCACCAACAACATGTACATCTGAAGCATGAGCACTAGAGAAAAGAAAGTTGCTTTATTCAGCATATGTGTTGTTTGATAACGACGTCCAGAAGAAATTAGAGCAAAGGCCAATGGCCAGTCCATTGTCAAAGTTCAAACAGGGTGACACTGGCAGATGTCACCCTACGCATGCCTGCACAAAACGAGGGACAATCCACTAGGAGGGGCAACCGGGGGGCAGGCCAGGCACCGCAGGGACAGGATCAGGGCTCACCAGGGGGAGTCAGGGAAGGGGTGGTGGGTGCTGGAGAGCCACTGACAACTGCAGTGGAGGTGTCTGACATGGTGTGTGCCGGCACAACTGGGGGGCATGACTCAGATGTCGTGGGTGCCGGCACAACTGCAGTGGACCCTGCAGATGGGGTGGACAGGTCCGCCACTGCAGTGCCCAAGTCAGACAGGGCGGTAGTGGACTCCACTGCAGTGCCTACCTCCAGGGGAGGAGAATGGGGAACAGGCAAGGTGGGTTGGACAGAGGGGGAGGACACCCTCACCACATCAGTGGCACAGACAAGCGCAGCGGGGGGTGTGGTGCTGGGAGAGCAAGTGGCAGGGGGAGAAGGCCGGATCCTCTTGGGGATGGTATATCTGTGGGTGGGGGAACCTGGGGCAGGGTGTGGTGGGGGCACCTGTGCAGTGGGGGCCTGAGGGATGGAGGACGGAGACCTTGTGCCTGAGCTGCAGGGCGGTGGCGGGGTCTTGCTCTTACCACTCCGGGGGGACTTGCGGGTGGGGGCCTCAGTCCGTCTGCACCTGGGGGAGGGTGTCCGGGGGCGAGGGGCACTCTGCTCCGTGTGGGTGGGCTTCCTCTTCCCCCGGGATGCTGGAGCAGCTTCATCGGTGGGGAAGAGGCCGAGGTCACAGAGGAAGAGCTGCTGTGACTTTGGGGTTGCATGTGAGGCAAGGGAGGGTGCTTTGGAGGGAGAGGGAACTGAGGACTGCGCAGTGCATGTGGATGCGTGTGTGTGTTCCAGGGCCCCATCCCCTGTGAGTCTGGCTTCAGTCCCCTGAATGTGCGTGCGTGTGCGTTTTGTCATTGGCGTGTGTGTCAGTGTGCTGGATGTGTGTGTGCTGGTGTGTGCCTGTGCCGGTGTGTGTGTGCTTGGGACGGGTAAGGTGCTGGGGAGTGTGGATGGAGCAGAGGCAGGAGGGGTGAGGGACCGTTTGAGGAGGGACACTGCTGCCGTCAGGGAGGAGTCCATGGACCTATTGCCCCTCTGTAGGTCAGACATGCCCGATGAGATGCCCTCCATGAACGACACCAGCTGAGTCAACAGCGCGGTGTGCGCATGGAGGACACTCAGCATGGCTGTCTGCCCTACATGGAGCTGGCGAAGGAGGTACACAGACTCCTCACTCAGGGCAGCAGGGGACACAGGGGCAGGGGGTGCGGTGCCTGGCCCAAAGGAAACACGCTCCCGGACATGGGAGCCTCCACGGACCTGGGGAATGGGAGCCGATGGGAGGGCGGTGGTGGTGCTGGTGGTGGCGGGGACAGCAACACTAGCTGGGGTGTGGTGGCTGCTGACACCCGCCTCCACAAGGGAGTCATCCTCCGAGTTGCTCTGGTCCTCAGCTGAGGTGGATGCTGCTGAGGACTCCTCGGTGTGGCTCCCCTCGCCCTCCGTGCCACTGGGTCCCTCCGACCACTCCTCGGCTGCTGACCCAGTCTGGCTCTCTGGCTCCTCCTGGTCCGTGGAGCTGTCCCCTTCCGTGGCTGTGGATGTAGCTGCAAACAATGGGGATACAGACAGACATCAGTCACCTGCACATAACGCACACACCACTGTGAGCACAGCACATCACAGAGCAAGCCCTGGCATCATTAGTTGTACATTGCTAAAAGTGCCCTAATTGAACAGGAGAAGTCAATTGTCAGTCTGATGCCAAGCATGGCACTCACATCCCACATGGCCTTGCACCCATCTGTCTGGTGTCTGTTGGATTGCAACACCCCAGTGTTGACACATGCACCAAGTACACAGTAGTTGGACAGTGCAGAGGACACGGTGTGGCATGTGGACATGCACACATCACAGCTCTTGCCACTGAGTCAGTACAGGTTTCCGGATGAAAGGGATGCCCAGAGTCAAATAGGAAATGCATGTGATGCATACCAGCGACAGACACCATGATGCACCCATGTCCTGATAGCCAGCGCCACTATGGTGTGCATGTAGCACATGTCACTCCCCTGCAGGCTCACCAATCAGTAGACACATGCCATGGCGGAGGCATGACTGCAAAGTCATACATCACTGTCTCAGTGTTGTATGACTTTGCAGCCAGACAACAACACTCTGCACTGTGTCACAATAGTAGGTCATGGGGAATGCAAGTCCTGGAGCTGCACAAGTGCACATGTACATCCCCCCACAACACATCCTCTTAACCCTCATCTGTCCAGGTCATACCTATTGGACATATGGGAGACCTGTGACACTACCCTCTGAACCTGAGCCCCTCACACTCTGCTGTGCATGGGGAACAGCTGCCTGAACTTCACATTTACATGCCCCAGTCTGCATGGGCAGCTGATCAGACACCTATGTGTCACACAAGTATCGTCTCCTATGGTCACATCTCCAGTGGCATGCTGAGCCCCTACCAAGAAACTCCACAGCAGTCCTGGCGACTAATCTACAGCACACTGACACAGAGGCAGACACCTGAGGGGTCAAATCACTGTGCACAATGTGTCCGCTGATACACGGGAGTGGGAGTACAGAGTGTATTGTATGGCCTGGAGTAGGCATGACTGTCCAGCCCCACATGAATGAGGGATGAGCCCTGGACTGTAGGCAGCTGGCTGAGTATGTGTGACACACGTCATATACATACTCCTGGGGCCCAAACATTGTTCCCACCCGCAGCATGGGTGTGTGCCAGATACCCCAGCCACATGTGGTGGATCAGCTCAGCAATTGGACCACAGATCAAAGTAACACGCTGAATACATGTCAGAATACAGGCATTGTGTAAGCAATGGACCCACCCATGATGCCCACCACAGAGTCAGGGAAACAGATGCTGTCTCCCACCTTGAGTCAAGCAAACTGCAAGGACACAGTCCTAAGTGACAGAATTCCCTGCATGTAAGGGCCACACCTGGGTATCAGATGAGGAGTGGGCAGTGCACAATAGAGGGACATGGCTCCTGGACAACATGACTGCTGTACTGTGGCAGTTTAACCAGGCCCGAGGAGGGCACATAGCATGTTAGACAGAGTACACAGTGCAGTCTTTGACTCACCCCCTCCTTGCTGCTCTCTGGCCTTCAGCTGCCCATCCAGGTCTGGAAAGACCACCGCCAGGATCCTGAGCATGTGGGGGTCAGGGTCCGTGTTCCGCCCCTCCTGCGAGGAGGCGACAGCTTCAGCTGGACCCGTGCAATCCTCCGGGTCCAGCCCCGAAGGTCCTGCCACCTCTTTTGGCAGTTGCGGATCCGGCGCTTGTAGACCCCCACGGACCGGACAGCCCGGACGATGTCCTTCCATATCTCATGCTTCCGATGGGCAGAAGCCTGTCAGGATGACAAAGTAATAAGGCCATTACTACACATGCAACATATCCGTGCATGACACAGTTGCATATACATGTCGCAATCACAGGGGCACATGGTGTACACAGGCAGTGCACGGCTGCCCATGGACAGTTTTCCAGAAGTCACTACATGGTATCATTGCATGGGGAGTAAAACCCTGTTCAGAAGCACTGTCACTGCACCATACCTGTCCAGTGCAAGTCACTACACACTATGGGGGGTGACAACTACTCAGTGAGCCTGCTAGCCAGTGGCGTGCTGACTATCAGCCTTGCTAGTCAGACAAAATGCACATTCAGAAAGGCAGTGCACAGAACACTCACCTGCTCCCCTGCTGTCCCATACAGCTTGCTGTACTGTGGAAGTAGGCTGTCCAGCAGGGCCTGGTTCTCCTCAAGGCTGAAGGCTGGGGCTCTCTCCACAGTACGTGCCATTGCAGGGTCCAGAAGGGCAGAGACAGCAGCAGTGCAGTGGCAGATGTCGTCCTGGAGCATGTAGTGCAGGCAAGTGGGCTCTCAGGGGAACAGGCAGCAATATATATGTGCTGGAGAGGCAGATACTGTCCCTTGTGTCCAAAGTGATAGGTCCAAGTCGTTTGCATCTTCTGAATCTGGCCAATCCATGGAATAGCAGCACCAAAACACGCCCACAGCATCCTTCAAAACTTCAACTTCATGACATACATGATTTTGCAACATTGTTGTGGGTGACCAACTGATTTTCCAGCAACCGACTCGTTCGAAATTCGAAAACGCGTCCGTTGCCAGGCAAGCCCATTGTCAATGGGTGCGCACCGATCGGTCCATTGCGGTACAACGCGCACAGGGGTACAACGCGTACCCGCACACATTGAAAGCAATGGGCCAGCCGGAGGCACCGATCGGTCCATTGCAGTTCAACGCGCACAGGGGTACAACGCGTACCCGCACACATTGAAAGCAATGGGCCGGCCGGAGGCACCGATCGGTCCATTGCAGTTCAACGCGCACAGGGGTACAACGCGTACCCGCACACATTGAAAGCAATGGGCCGGCCGGAGGCACCGATCGGTCCATTGCAGTTCAACGCGCACAGGGGTACAACGCGTACCCGCACACATTGAAAGCAATGGGCCGGCCGGAGGCACCGATCGGTCCATTGCAGTTCAACGCGCACAGGGGTACAACGCGTACCCGCACACATTGAAAGCAATGGGCCGGCCGGAGGCACCGATCGGTCCATTGCAGTTCAACGCGCACAGGGGTACAACGCGTACCCGCACACATTGAAAGCAATGGGCCGGCCGGAGGCACCGATCGGTCCATTGCAGTTCAACGCGCACAGGGGTACAACGCGTACCCGCACACATTGAAAGCAATGGGCCGGCCGGAGGCACCGATCGGTCCATTGCAGTTCAACGCGCACAGGGGTACAACGCGTACCCGCACACATTGAAAGCAATGGGCCGGCCGGAGGCACCGATCGGTCCATTGCAGTTCAACGCGCACAGGGGTACAACGCGTACCCGCACACATTGAAAGCAATGGGCCGGCCGGAGGCACCGATCGGTCCATTGCAGTTCAACGCGCACAGGGGTACAACGCGTACCCGCACACATTGAAAGCAATGGGCCGGCCGGAGGCACCGATCGGTCCATTGCAGTTCAACGCGCACAGGGGTACAACGCGTACCCGCACACATTGAAAGCAATGGGCCGGCCGGAGGCACCGATCGGTCCATTGCAGTTCAACGCGCACAGGGGTACAACACGTACCCGCACACATTGAAAGCAATGGGCCGGCCGGAGGCACCGATCGGTCCATTGCAGTTCAACGCATCACTGTATATGTGACTGGCATAGGTCAGCATGCCTGTCTCAGATGGACATATGCCAGCCACAGATAGCTCCCAGGGAGTGAGGGGCACACCTACATCACGACAGCCTGTCCAAACCTTATCATAAGGCATGTAAGGCTGCATTTCCTATTGTGTGTATGTTGGTGTACATGTTGTCCTGTGGGTGTCACCTGTGGGCAGCCACCCCCAGGCTGTGCACGTGTTCATGGGGACAGGATCCTGGGTGTTACGTGTACGTGACCACTGTGATGTGCAACTGTTCATATCTGTGCATGTGTCATGGTCACATTTCACAGTGGTGTTTGTGTATGTCATGTCACATACCCCGTGAGTCCCATGTGGGACGGTATGTTTGAGCCAGGGTGTCCCAGTGGCACAATAGTGATGGCCCTCCACAGTCTTTGTGCATGTAGTGTTTACAATGTCTCTGATTTCATGTGCACAATGGGAGACAGTCTCCACATCCACGTTGTGTGTGCATGGACTCTGATGTTGTGCGTGTGTGTCACAGACGTCCATGGCTGTCCTGCCATGGCAAGTGTGGCCACTACCTGTGGGGGTCATGTTTGTTTTGCTGTGGTGTACACATGATACTCCAGGTGATGCCAGTGTCCATGTGGCATTACAGGGTCCCTGGGAATGTGCCTGTCGTTGAGCTGTGGTGCCTGGGGCACATCTGTCCTCACATGTCACTGTGGGGGGTGACTGTGACACAGCATCATGATATCCAATGGGCCAACCTGGGACAAATTGATGCCACCTGTAGGACCGTGTTGACAGATGTTGGCCATGTATGTACCATACATGTCGTTCCGGTACTGCACACTTCATGTAGTTGTGCCTCATGATGATGTATGTTGGGATCTTGAGTGTGTTCAATACCGCATATGTGGGGTGACTGACGATCTTGCTTACTTCTCCTCTGCACTGCAGGGCTCCTGCTGTCCATCGGCCATTCCCAGACCTGGCAACGATGGTGGAACGGGACAGCATCCGACGGTACCGCTTCACCAGGCAGCTGATTGAGGATTTGGCAGTGCAGTTGTCCCCACATTTGCAGCCTGGCCGGACGTATCCTACAGCGCTGACCCCCAAGGTGAAGGTGATGGCAGCCCTACACTTCTTTGCCACCGGTACCTTCCAACATACTGTGGCGTCTGCTGGTGGGATGTCACAGACCATGTTCAGCCGTGTGCTCCGCGATGTTTTGGCGGCAATGTTGCTCTTCCTGAACCGGTACATCTATTTCCCTAGACTGCGACGACTCACTGACGTGAAGAGTGACTTTTATGCGCTGGGGAGGATGCCGCATGTCATTGGCTCCATTGATGGGACACATGTGGCTTTGGTACCACCACAGGCCCAGGAGCAGGCCTACAGGAACCGCAAGCACTACCACTCGGTCAATGCACTGGTGGTGTGTCTTGCAGACATGACCATCACACACGTGTGTGCCCGTTTCCCTGGTTCAGCACACGATGCCTTTGTGATGAGGAGTAGTCGCATCCCCAGGATGATGGCACAGATGCAGAACCAGCGTGCCTGGCTTGTCGGTGTGTACTGACTTTGTGCCATTGTGTGTGATCTGATCTGTAGTATTCCGCCCACTTTTCCAAGTCAGCTAATGTGCACTTGTCTGTCCGTAGGTGACTCGGGATACCCCAACATGCCGTGGTTGCTGACACCCCTCAGGAACCCTGTGACACCTGCCCAGATGCGCTACAATGAGGCACATGGTCGGACCAGGAGAGTGATTGAGCGGACCTTTGGTCTCCTGAAGAGCCGCTTCCGCTGCCTGGACAAGACCGGAGGGTCCCTCCCATATGCCCCTGCGAAAGTGTGCAAGATTATCATCGTCTGCTGCATGCTACACAACCTGGCAGTGCGGAAGGAGTTGCCTCTCATCCAGGATGACGATGACCAACATCCGCCACCTGTGGAGGATCCTGGCCTGGACCACGATGCCAGTGACGATGATGATGATGATGATGGTGATGGTGATGTCCGCACACAGCTCATCACCAACTTCTTTAGCTGAATGTGAGTATCCTGAGGTGTCATGTGAATGATGTGAGTTGGCATGATGTGTGGGTGGTGCTCTGGTGCTGTTGGAGTGTGTCCATGGGCTACTTGACAGGATGTGTGTTGCGATGTGTGGTGTCAGGTGGGCTGTACTCCCCAACAGTGTTGACATGCTAACTTAGTTCTGGGTGGGTATCTTGTAACATGTATTGTGCATGAGTTTTGCTGATCTGTCCTGTACTGCATTGCTTTTGACTGTGTGTCATTTCTGTCCTTCACAGGGTACTTTCAGATTCGTTTGGTCAACTGTGTCCACCGACGACGTGATTGCACATCCAGGCTGGTAGCTGTTGTGTCCCTACAGGTGATGTGCGCCACACCCATGGACTTCCTTCCGTCTACAGTTGTTGACTGTGTGCCCGCTACCAGGTGGGGTTACCTTGCATCTGTAGTGGTTACGGCATGTTGCTACTGTGTAATAAACCTGTGCTTCACTTAGTGATGTGCGTTGTCTGTGGTCACACATTTGACTGCCATTTGCTTACTGCACCTGTGGGCTACTTGACTACAACTGGGAATGGGTGTGGTGTCTGTGCATTGCACCGTCTTCCCTGGCAACATCAGTGTAGGCAATGAGTCAGATGGCCTAGGTGTGTATGTGTTGTGTACCCCTGGTGGTGTGTCTCCCTCATATGTGTCACGTTGCCTGTACTCACATGCCTGTGTTGTCCTTGCTGTTGCAGTTCGCATACACAGTGTAATTTTGCAGTTCATCATCCCCATAACAGCATCCACGTTGGAATCACGACAGAGGCAAGTATGGTGTATTAGTGTGTTTATTGTGATACATCTGTGTTAATAGTGCATAGGATGGGTTGTGCTGTACATGAATCTTGCAATCCCAAGTTCCTAGGTGAATTGAAAGTCCAGGTAGACAGGATCCCCAGTATCGGGGCCACAGTTGTCTGACACATTGTTCCAACTTGTACTCCCCATGCAATGTGTGGGAGTAGTGTTGCCATCAACAGGGTGAACAGTCTGTGCACAAAGGCGAAAATCCAGAACAGGTTCAGGCTTCCTGGGAGTTGCGCTTGGCCATCAGCCTCTCACTTTCCCCTCCTCGGACGACCCCTCTTCTTGGGGGGGCCCTCAAGTGCAGGCTGCTGCGGTGCAGGGGACTCTCCGCCAGAGTCCTCCTCCCTCCCTGTGGCAGTTGCAGTTTGTTCAGTACCAGATGTTGTTGGCACACAGGGAGGTGTGGACTGGTTGCTGTTCATCTGGCGGAGGCATTGTAAAATGTCCCTGTGCACCGCCGTCATCTCATGTAGTACATCCCACTTGGACTCCACGCGGGACATGTGGGAGTCCACACGTGACATGTGTGACTCCACGTGGGACATGTGGGAGTCCAAGCGGGCATGATGGGCAGCCTGCTGCTGTTTGATGTCTCTGAGGAGCCCCACTACCTGGCTGAGCTCTCCGGTGCTGGACTGGTACGCATCAGCTATGCGTACCAGTTGTGGGTCTTCATGCACACCAGCAACGTCTGCAAGCAGCGACCTCTGTCTCCCACCCCTCCCACCACCCCTGCTGACATGTGCAGTGTGTGCAGTTGCACGCACAGATAACCCTGGTCCACCTTGGGGGTTGGTGGTGGTGGTGGTGTCCATGGCCCCAGGTTGGTCCAGGGTCACTGCGCTGGTGTTGCTCCTTATTCTGTCCATGTCGGCAGGGATGGTATTCGTGGTGACAGTCGTTGGAGGGGTGGGTGCAGCTGGTGGACCTGCTGGTGCTGCAGCTGGTGGTCCTGCTGGTGCAGCATGTTGACTTGCACAGGATGTGCCAGGTTGTTCATCGTCCGAGGAGGACAGAGGCTGTACGACGCCAGTGAGCTCGGCATCCTCTTGAGCCTGGGACTGGGACTCCTCAGCGTCTGCTGCTGTGTCCCTATCATCACCTGTTTTTGGGAGACACAAACAATGTATGTCATGTTTCTGCAGGCATCAGTGGTTGACACACCTGACAGTTGTGACTGTGCCTCGGGGTGCGGGCCTGTACATTGTATTGTCCTAAGTCGTCACAGTCAGGGGTTGATATTGGTGTGGCACATTGTCCTGCATTATTTGGGCATTTCTATGTATTCTCTGGGGTGTGAACATGGTCTGCATTGATTGTGTTTGGTTGACAGCCAGACCTCCTTCCCACCCACCCACCCAGCCAGTCAGTTATCCCACCATGGAACGTGCTTGCATTGCAGGGAGTGGAAGTTGTCTCTCAGGATGTCAGTCAGTGGTGTCCTGCTGTTTGTTGGTGCACAGTTGCCAGCAGGGCCTTGTGCTCCCCACAGCAGTAGCCAGTGTCAGCCATCTTGTGAGTCCTTCTCCACTCCCTGTGATGTGAGCATGGTTCAGGGTGGTGTTGATGGGCCAGTTGTGAGGCTGAGCGATGTCTGTGACTACGACTCCCATCATGCTATTGCCTCCACCCCCTTCCCAGCATGCCCATGCTTCCTTCCTTTGACTCTGCTTCCCTGTGGGGTGGGCTGGCTGTGCTGACAGGATGGCTGGGAGTGTTGTCCTGGCAGTTGTTTGGCTAAGAGTCCCAAGAGTGTCCCTGTGCTTCACACAACATAACCCAGGGTGGTGGTGCTTTGTGGGATCTTGTGTTAGGATGGAGGGCATTGCATTCTACCAGGTGGGTACTGTGGAGTTTGTGTTGGGGGGGGTGAGGGGAGGTGCTGGTGACTATAGTCAGTGCTGCAAGTCCCCCTTCCCACCCAGCCAGCCAGATATCCCACCATGGAACGTGCTTGCATTGCAGGGAGTGGAAGTTGTCTCTCAGGATGTCAGTCAGTGGTGTCCTGCTGTTTGTTGGTGCACAGTTGCCAGCAGGGCCTTGTGCTCCCCACAGCAGTAGCCAGTGTCAGCCATCTTGTGAGTCCTTCTCCACTCCCTGTGATGTGCGCATGGTTCATGGTGGTGTTGATGGGACAGTTTTGGGGCGGGCAATATGTGTGACTGCGACTCCCATGATGCTATTGGCTACACTGACTTGGCCAGCATACACAGAATTCCTTCCTTTGAGTGGTCTTCACTGTGTGTTGGTGTTGTTGTGGTGGCTACATGTGTGGATGTGTGTGTTAGTTCTATTTGTGCCACTGCCTAGCTGTAGTTGTGGTTGTGTTTGTACATGTGTTGGCACAGTTGGATGTGACTTTTTTGATGGCATGTGTTGTGTTTATCTGACTGACATACACATTTTGGGATGATTCTGTTCTAGTTGCTGTGTAATTGCTATGAGTGCATGGTTTGACTCTCCCCTTGACAGTGATGTGTGTGTTTTGTGGCAGTTTATTGTGTACATTTGTTGTGTACTCACCAGGCTCTGGGATGTCCTCTAGTCCATATACGCTCACTGGCGGAAGGATGGCCCGCACCTTCTCCTCCCAGGGCCTGAGGTATATTGGCTTGGCAGGAGGGCCACTGCCGGTGTGTTGGCTGTTGATGTAGTCTTTCTTGAGCATGTCCCGTACCCTCCTGCGCACGTCATACCACCTGTTCTGGATGTCCGTCTTTGTGCGCCGACATGGTGATTGGGCGTTCACCCTGTTGATGATCCTCTCCCACATCTTGGTTTTCTGCGACATGGGGGTCTGTTGGACCAGAGTGCCAAACAGCTGTGGCTCCACCCTGAGGATCTCGTCTACCATGACTTCCAATTCACTATCTAGGAACTTGGGATTCTTCTTGGGGGGCATGGTGATGGGTGGTGATGGTGGGTGATGTGTGTGTTGGTGTGCAGGTGAGGGTGTGTGGGTGTGTGTTGTGCTGGGTGTATGTGAGGTAGGTATTTGTTGGTGTGCTGATGGTGTGTGGCTTGTGTGAGGGATGAGCTGTGGGTGTGTGGTTGCTTTCTCTTGGGTGCTGGCAGTGGAATGGCATTTGCAAAGGCTCATGGTAGTGATTTGTGTCCTTTATATAGGTGGAGTTGTGGGTGTGTCTTTGTTCTCTGTCCCCACCCCACCCCAGTATTTATTGGCTTGGTAATTGCTTGTTTGGCCTTTTTGGTTGATTTTTCCTTTGTGCTGTTTGTGTATGTTGGAAACGTTCTTGTGACCGAGTCGGACCCTGCATTGGTCTCGTACGGTGTTTTCCGTTTCGTTCACGCTGTGTTTGTGCAGTTTTCTATGCTGCGTACGCGTCGGTCGCGGTGTATTGTGTTGCTTCGGCTCGGTTTTGTATGCGTGTCGGTCGTACGGCTTGTCCTCCGTCCGACTCGGTCGTGTTTTTCGCGCCTTGCATCGTACTTTGCGGTTTGGAGTTGGCGGGTACGATTCGGTCGGATTTGTTCCGGGTGCGTGTTGGTCGGTTGGATTCGCGTGTTTTTCCGGCCGGATTGCTATTTTCCGAGCGGCTCGGTCGGTCGGCTTGGTTTCCTAACGTGTCGGTCGGATTTATCGCGGCTTGCATCGTACTTGGCGTGTCGGGCGCCACTGGTACGTGTCGGTCGGTAATTTTTCCGGCTCCGAGTCGGTCGGTGCTTTTTCCGGCCCGAATCGGAATTGACCCCCAAGTGTAGCAAATGAGCAAGGCCCATTCAGCAAAATTGTGGGGGAGCAGTACGAGCCCATTGATGCATTTGGGTTTGAACTGTCCTGAATATGTACTAAAGCATGATGTGGTAATGTACTGCTGTTGGAAAGTGGATTATTAGTAGTGATAAGTAGTGACTTAACAGAAGAAATAGGGCCTCAAACACAGTAGAAGGGTCTCAATAAATCAATCCCTTGCTCAACCCTTGGTAGCTGGCAATGAACAAGCAGGCTTAACTTAAGAGACAGGTGTGTAAAGCATTGAAAAACACCAATACATTAAATAAGTAAGACACAATACTCAGTAAAAAGCCAACATCAATTTATAAGAATAGGTTATATTTTTATGAAAAAATTGACACCAAATCGACAAAAACCCAAAGTAGGGAACCCTAGATATGAATTTTTAAAGATTAAAAGTGAAACTAGCACTTAGAAGGAAATAGCGCTCAAAGGGTTAAAAACAAAGGTCATGCTGAACTGGGAAAACGTCAAGAGTTCTTTATACTTACTGACATATATGTAAAAATAAGGTAGATTACTACTTTGGAAGTACGTTTAATTAAAATGTGCATATAATTACATTTTAAAGTAGCCTGCAAGGCTTTTAAAATGACAGCAAGCAACACAGCAGTGAACACTCTACTCCAGGAAACTTTCTGGGACTCTAAACCTCCCTGCCATATTCCTCCTTGCCGTATTATATGCTAGAGATTCACAGGGGTCTGTCATTGCCAATTATAATTATACCTAACCATGTACTTTTTTAATCAGAGCACATGCCCTGGGTCTGGTTAGCAGAGCCCAGATCGCAATCACAGTAAGAAAACCAGCACCTGGTAGTCAAAATGGGGGCAAAAAGTGGGGGGACACAGAGAACAGGTCCTGATTCCTCACAACTGGCATTTACAGAGATCATACTTTCTGATTAAATGGCCTGTTGAAATGGCTACTAAATTTGCACCGGACATGCAGTTTTCGTGCTAAACCTGTATGGCTTAGAAACGTCAACGTGTAGAAATCAGATTTCTGTGCATTTTCAGCATTTGTGCATCACACAAGTAAAGTGTCTTTGTTTTGATCTTTGTTTCCATTGCACTTCAGAATTACAAAAATGCACTGTGCCTCATTTGTACTTTGCTCAAAGCTGATACATCTTCAAATAGCTGTAAAGTTAATTTACAAGTATTTAAATTTAAATGCAGATGTGTGCTAGAATGCATTTTTTATCCCAACGCCTTTCCTTTCAAACTGTACACCAGCAAATTTGTGATTTGTTTCACATTACAAAATGTCTTAACTTTGCAACCAGCAAAATGAAAAATAAACACTAATCTTTGTATTAATAAATACATTGTCTGCCACCTGTTTTCTGCCTTTGAACTCAGAGTAAATGCAACAAGATAAACATAAACATTTAAAGACCTGATTCTCCTTCTGACCTCCTACTAAAAATTGTGAGGGTGCTGCAGCACCCTCCCCCATCCCGCACCTGTACTTCTAGTGCCCCTGGTTCAGGAAACAATAATGCACAGTGAGCGTGTTGATACTGTAAAGCCCAAAGATTTTGTTTGACAAACACCATTGCTATACCTACACACTGTTGGATGCTTTGATAATGTGTCATCTATCTCAATTGTAATTTTATATCTAGCACTCACTGTACATCACCCTTCACTGCACCCCTGCATTTTTTTACAGTTTGTTCTGTGCTCATGGAACTGCCAACACTCTATGAGCTCATAAACCAAATTTAAAATAATAAATAGGACACTTTTTACTATAAAGATAGGCCTCCAGTGCCCTTAATGTATGTGTTTTCGATGTTAATACAGTGATTCTAAACTAAGATATACAATTCTGAAAGAATTTCCACGTGGAACACTGTCTGTTTAGCAAACTAGTGCACTGGCATTATCTTCGATGGATATAGGAATTTTCTGCGGTTCCTCTAGTGGGTCAATGTGATTTCTCTTATTATTGTATCATTTTTAGGTGTGACGTTAGTCAAGACCTTTCGATTTTACTAAAATGTATGTATAATTTGCTTACTTAAAGGTGCTTTCAGCCACCTCTGTTCATTTATTGGTCTGTTGTTTTGTTGTTAATATTTTGCTTTCACCCACTACAGCATAAGCATGAGGCAATGGGTCAGTCTTCTTCAGTGGCTGGTTAACTTCACTTTGTGTGACTGTATTTTGGTCTTTCACAATGAGCACATTCACACACAAGGTAGTTCACTTCAGTGTCAGTGTTTTTAGTTTAAAACTACTTTAGTGTTACCTTTGTGTTTAGAGCCTAAGGTGCTTTCTACCAGATGTGAGGACAGGGCACATTCCACACTTTACCAGTTCCTATCTCCTGCCAATGCTATTGTAAATTCTTCTGAAATGTTCTTCATCTAAATGCTGACATTTCACAGCATAACAGATGGCGTCCATTTGAAACTGTTCTGTATTAAGTAATTCTCTTTTTACTATGCATGCAGTACACAAACCAAAAGCTTCAGTATTATACATGTAAATCCATAAGCAGACAATTCCTCAAAACGCATTTATTCTGTTCTCATTTTCACCAATGGTTCTTTAATAAACTTTGCTCCCAAAGAAAATAAGTCTTTATTGCAGCAACACATTTTTTATTCATTTCCTTCTTTGCTTTTCTTTCTTTCCTTCTTCCTTCTTTCTTTGTTTCTTTCTAGCTTTCTTTCTCTTTTGCCTTCTTTTCTTCCTTCTTTTCCTTTTCCATCTTCCTTCCTTCCTTCCTTAATTGCTTGCTTCCTTCCTTCCTTCCTTCCTCCCTTCTTTCTTGCTTTCTTTCTTTCCTTCCATCTTTCCTTCATTTTTCAATTCTATTTCATTTCTTTCTTGCTTTCATTCCATCCTTCTTTTCTTTTTTTCTTGTTTTCTTTTCTTCTTCTCTGCTTTCTTTCTTTCCTTCTTTCTTTCTTTCCTCCCCTCTTTATTTCCTTCTTTCTTTCCCTCCTTCTTTTCTTCTACTCGTTCTTCTTCTCTTTCTTCTTCTCTTTGTTTGTTTGTTTGTTTCTTTCTTTCCTTCCTTCTTTTTATTTCCTTATTTCTATCTTTTCTTTCATTCTATCTTGCTTTCCTTCATTCCATCTTTCTTTCCTTCTTGTTGTCTATCTTTCCTGCTTTCTCTTTTCTTTCCTTGTTTCTCAAAGGCAAGAGGCTGGGTGACATTGGCAGAATGATTAGCTAATTTAAGTCTGCGTCCTTTCTCTTTTCTTTCTTTCCTTCTTTCTTTCCATCTTTATTTCTTTCCTTCCATCCTTCTTTCTTTTCACCTTTATTTCATTCCTTCCATCATTCTTTGTTTCCATCTTTCCTTCCTTCCATTTTTTTTCTTTCTTTCTTTCTTTCTTTCTTTCTTTCTTTCTTTCTTTCTTTCTTTCTTTCTTTCTCTTTTCATTCTTTCTTTTTTCCATCCTTCTTTCTGTCTTTCTATCCTCTCTTTCAATTTTTTTGTTTTTTCCCTGCTTCCCTTCTTGCATTCTTTCTTACCTTCTTTCTTGCAGTCTTGCTTGCCTTCTATCATTCTTTGCTCTTTTCTCAAAGGCAAAAGACTGGCTGCCAATAGAAGAAGGATTGGCTTTTTTAGATCTATGTTAGCCAAGAACGTCTGATTTTACTAAAATCATATGTATGACATAGTTACTTATAAGAGTTTTCAGTTTTCAGCCACACTTCATCCATCTGTCTGTGGTTGTGTCATTCAATTTTTCTCAAACACAGTCAAGCATGGATCAAAGGGCAATGCATCGCCCCACTTTAGCTATTGACTGACTTCATTATGAGCTACAGCATGCTGCCCTTTCACAACAAGCATGCCCACACACAAAGTAGTTCCTTTCATTGACAGGGAGTCCTCTGGAAATATGTGCTTTTTTGAGCCAAAAAAACCCTTTTTACCTTTAGTCAATGTTTTTTTTTTACTTTGATGAACAGACAGCAACTTCCCGAACAATACATTTTGCCAAAAACCATGACAAAACAAGAATTGCCAAAAGGCTGGCAGACAACGCCAGACCGATTGGTTTTACCAATGCTTTTTTAATTCTGTTTTTGCCTTGCAGATTACTTAAAAAGTTTGTCTAGTTGCACCTTTTTTGAGTTTTTCAAACATAACTTTTGTGGGGTGATGTCCCAATGCTGAAAGTATTTGAGTAAATGTACAACGCTACAAAAGTGTTTTGGTAAATGAGAGCGGCTTAATGTTGCATTTAATGAGTTACCATTTCAAACCTTGTGTTCTCACGCATCAACCTTTTAATGGTGTTATACGATTGATAAAATATTATAAATTATTTAATAACCTATTTTGAATTTAGAAAATAAAGTAACGAGAAATGCTCTAACATGCATTGTTACATTATTTTCTAAATTGAAAATAGGTTATTAAATATTTCATAATTAAATAATAAATATGTACTATTTTTATATATATTGTATTAGCAGGAGTTACTGGGTCCAACCATGGGGTTGTGGCCTTTTGCTCTTGCTGTCCCGGTGCCCGACCTACTATTGATCCTGAGTAACTAAGTTAAGTATTATCACTTTCAGCACTCAACTCTCGTAGGTAAGGCAAGGCAAGCAGTACAAGGCTCTTCAAGGTAGAAGTAGGTGTGAGACATACACAGGAGCAAGACTGGTTTTTAAAAGTTTGTTTTTACCTTTTGTCAACATCTAACAATAACAACACTTTAATCTTTGTTTTTTTCAGTGAACATATTAAAGTTTGATATAACTCAAATGTTTTTTCAAAGTGATTTTCATCTATTGGCTGTTACTGCTGTTAAAACCCCACCAACTTCATTACATCATGGTGGAATGCAGTGACATCATAATGAACTGCAGTCTCAGCCTAGCTGAGACTGCCTAAGCTCATTAAGTACATTACAACACATCCCCCTCCCTTACCTGTTGCAAAGACCTGTTGCAATGCCGTAAGGAAGTTACAGTGACTGTGCAAAACAAACATGAGAATAAAACAACATAGGAAAATAACCAGCCAAGGGCAAGCAAAAGGGAAAAACATAAAACTAAAGCGGTTGGGAGTATTACACGAATCCTAGCATGTGCAGAGGACCTGCAAGAAACAAGTAAGATTATTCACAAACATATTCATTTAAGTAGGCAGGAGGCCTTCTTGCCCTTACCTCCCTCTCAGCCTGAGGCATAGAACTTGAACCATCTCCCCTCCTCTCAACTGGTTCTTCACAACCCTACATCTGATTTCCAAATTGCTGGCCATTGGCCCCTAGTTGTGATTTCAAAAATTCAGTGTCTGTCATCAGCAACCAAGGCGAACAAGTGTCACCCACTCAATGCCTTACTTGCTCATGTTCAAAAACACAACCTTTCTTCTGGTATAGAGCAACACGCCTTAGGTTCCATGTCTGTCCGTTATCTAATTTGGCCCAATTACCACCCACAGTCTTTACAGTGACCAGCCCCCTGAATCTTCTCAGAAATCCAATACCAGCCTTCACCTTCACCAAATCACGCACCTCAAGCATGCGTTTTTCCAGACCCTCCATCCTCAAACCTTCCTCCACACCTTTAGTTTTAGAAAGTATTTAATAATACATTGGTTGAAAGGCACAGCTATCCTGCCAGACACGGCAGTAAGCACCAACTGTCAAAACCCCAACAACTTCATTACATCATGGTGGAATGCAGTGACATCATAATGAACTGCAGTCTCAGCCTAGCTGAGACTGCCTAAGCTCATTAAGTACATTGCAACTATATATATATATATGTAAGGGCGTGGCTTATTCAAAAATAAAATGGTGACTGCTTTTCCCTGATTTCATCCTGGTCTGCTGGTGAACAATGGCGCAAGCCCGAAACGCGTACAGCTGAAATTCTTTGCACCAATAGCTGTTCTACTCGCTGCACTCTCCAAGAGGATTGTATTAATCACCTGTGTGGCCCTTTCCAAATGGTGCGAACTTTTGGATGGATTAAAAACGGCCTGCCCGGTCGTGGAGAGGGCCCGCTGCTGAACGGCTGATCGTGAGCCACGAGAGCGTGGTATCTGTGACTGGTGGGTTACCTTTTCGAGACATTGGTAATGGCAGCGATAGGACAACGGACTTTGATGCAAATTCACTGGGGGTTTTATTTTTTGTTAATAATGGGTGAATAACATGGAACCCACTGGGGTAATACAGGGCAGTACTACAAGGAACATAATGCCTTGAGGCCTGTAAGGGCGTGGCTTATTAAAAAATAAAATGGTGACTGCTTTTCCCTGATTTCATCCTGGTCTGCTGGTGAACAAGGGCACAAGACCGAAACACGTACAGCTGAAAATCTTTGCACCAATAGCTGTTCTACTCGCTGCACTCTCCAAGAGGATTGTATTACTCACCTGTGTGGCCCGTTCCAAATGGTGGGAACTTTTGGATGGATTAAAAACGGCCTGCCCGGTCGTGGAGAGGGCCCGCTGCTGAACGTCGGTTCGTGAGCCACGACAGCGTGTTATCTGTGACTGGTGGGTTACCTTTTCGAGACATTGGTAATTGCAGCGACAGGACAACGGACTTTGATGCAAACCCACTGGGGTTTTTATTTTTTGTTAATAATGGGTGAATAACATGGAACCCACTGGGGTAATACGGGGCAGTACTACAAGGAACATAATGCCTTGAGGCCTGTAAGGGCGTGGCTTATTCAAAAATAAAATGGTGACTGCATTTCCCTGATTTCATCCTGGTCTGCTGGTGAACAAGGGCGCAAGCCCGAAACGCGTACAGCTGAAAATCTTTGCACCAATAGCTGTTCTACTCGTTGCACTCTCCAAGAGGATTGTATTACTCACCTGTGTGGCCCTTTCCAAATGGTGCGAACTTTTGGATGGATTAAAAACGGCCTGCCCGGTCGTGGAGAGGGCCCGCTGCTGAATGGCGGATCGTGAGCCACGACAGCGTGGTATCTGTGACTAGTGGGTTACCTTTTCGAGACATTGGTAATGGCAGCGACAGGAGAACGAACTTTGATGCAAACCCACTGGGGTTTTTATTTTTTGTTAATAATGGGTGAATAACATGGAACCCACTGGGGTAATACGGGGCAGTACTACAAGGAACATAATGCCTTGAGGCCTGTAAGGGCGTGGCTTATTCAAAAATAAAATGGTGACTGCTTTTCCCTGATTTCATCCTGGTCGGCTGGTGAACAAGGGTGCAAGCCCAAAACGCGAACAGCTGAAAATCTTTCCACCAATAGCTGTTCTACTCGCTGCACTCTCCAAGAGGATTGTATTACTCACCTGTGTGGCCCTTTTGGATGTATATATATATATATATATATATATATATATATATATATATATATATATATATATATATATATATATATATATATATATATATATATATCCAGTAAAGCTCGTCCAATGCTCCTGCTCGAAGAACGAGAGTAGACCCAATATCAGTGCAAATAGTGTTTATTAGTACAACACCATGCCGCCATGACGCGTTTCGGCCGATTCCCGGCCTTGATCACATGACAGCGCCTGGGGGTGAGAGCTCCCCTTTTAAAGTGACAGTGCAAAATAGCAGCAATGATAAACATAGAAAACATACTATGCTAAACTCTACAATGTATGCTTAAATGCATTGATGATGTTCTTTAAAAACATACTATTATTGGTTTATAAAATTAAAACATTATTAAATCGATATGGCTAAAATCATTAAGTTAAAAAATAATTTCTGTATAAATACAAAAAATAATCATTTGCCATATTGTCTAGTTATGTAATCATCGTTCATACATATGCAATGCTATTAATAAAATAAAGTGCTTAGTGCGTGAGTACCCCCTATCTAAGTGCAAGTCTTAAACTTATGATGTGCAAATGTGCATAATTGTGTACAAAATTCATGTTCGAAAGGTATAGCAGCAATTTTCTCTTTTGTTTTTGGCTAATGCCGTTATTTGGGTCTTACATAATACCCTTTAGGTCGATGTCACTGCAAGAAAAAGGGATCACCGTGCCATTTATTAATAGTACCTATCTGTTATAAATAGTTGATTCCCACAAATGAGAATATACAATATTCTATATTATATAAAAAATCATTTCAACAGAATAAAACAGATGAATTACTAAAAATGGCTAAAATCCGGTAATTTAAAAAAAAAACATGATAGAAAAATATTATAAAAAATATATATAATATAAAAAATATATATATATTATAGAAAAATATGTTATTTGATAGTTGATTAGAAATTTGTTGGAGAATTTATTTAAATATAAAATTCCTCCACCTTCTACCACTAAGAGATTTATTGTAAAGAAGAATTTAGTTTTCAATATTTATACTGATTAGAGATTTTGGATGCTCCAAATTAATTTTGCCGTTTCGGACTACTATAAATAGGTGTACATGTCTTCACTCGTGTTGAGCCCCCGTGGGTGCTTTGTGTCCATCTCAAGTATATATCTCGTTTCAAGACGCCTTAGTTTTACTTCCCTGTTGCCTCCTCTTTTGTGCGGTAGTACTGCGTCTAAAACAAAATAATTAAAATGTTTCAGGCTGCTTTTGTGTTTTTCTTTAAAATGTCGTGCAACGGGATAACTAGGGTCATTGTTCACAATAGCTCTTGTGCGCTGTAATATTCTTTTATGCACTGCCAATTTTGTGCTGCCTATGTAATACAAATTACAGCTACAAACTAGTGCATAAACCGCATATTCAGTTTTGCAGGACAGATATTGGCTAATCATTTGGGTGCGATCACTGAAGCGGTTTTATACGAGATTTTGTTTATGCCGAACTGACAAGCTTTACAGCTCGAACATTTGTAAAACCCCTTTCTAGCAGTTAACCAGGAACCTGTTTCTAGATCTTCTGGGCTATTTTTTACCAAAGCATTACCCATTGACGCGGTTTTTCTGTATGTTATTAATGGTTGTTTGGGAAGTAAACCTCCAATTATTGGGTCTCCCAATATTATGGGCCAATTGCGTCTTATGATAGATCTTATCTGTCCTTCCTGTCTTGAATATGAGAGTATTAACCGTGTAGGTTCTTTTGATGTATTATCTTTTGCACATAGAGTTTGTGATCTATACTTGAGTAAATCATGTCTAGCTTGGCTTTTTGATTTTAAAATTGCTGCATCTATGGTTTTGGAGCTGTAACCCCTTTGAAGGAATCTATTTTTGCATTCCCTTTGTTTCTCAAGTGTGTCATTTTCCTCACTACAAATGCGTCTTATTCTCAGCATCTCCACATAGGGGATACTTTGTTTAAGATGTGGAGGGTGAGAGCTTGATGCATGCAATATTGTATTGCCAGCCGTTTGTTTTCGAAAGAGAGAAGTTACTAGCTTGTTATTCATTATGTACACTTGTGTATCTAAAAACGTTATACTTTCACAACTAATAGAAAAAGTAAAATTCAAATTTACATTGTTGTTGTTGATTTGTGCCACAAAATCTCGAGCACTCTGCTCAGAGCCCTTCCATACAATGAATAAATCGTCTATAAATCTTAGCCATGATATTATCTTTTCATTGTAGGTGCATTCATATTGTTTCATGAGGAGCAGCTCCTCCCACCAGCCCATAAACAAACAGGCATAACTGGGGGAGAAGCTGGCCCCCATTGCTACACCCTGTATTTGCTGATACAACTGGTTTTTGTACATGAATAAGTTATTTTCCAAACAAAATAATAACATATCAATCAGCATTTGGTTGTGTTTGGCGAACTTCATTGGCCTATTGGCTAAAAAATGGTCTACAGCCTTGATGCCATCTATATTCCTAATACATGTGTATAGTGCAGATACGTCCAGTGCTATTAAGTGGTAACCAGCTTGCCACTTGATTGTATCTATTTTCCTTATAAAATCACTAGTATCCTGCACATACGATTTAAGTTGTTTGACATGTTCTTGTAGGAATGAATCAATGTAAATAGACATATTTTCCAATGGCCCATCACAGGCCGAAATAATGGGCCTCCCTGGCGGTTTGCTTAAACATTTGGGAACCTTGGGAACAAAGTAAATTACTGGAATCGTTGGATTTTCCTTTTTCAAATACTTATATTCCTCTAAGTTCAAGAGGCCTAGACTTTTCCATGCCAAGAGTTTGCTGAAAAAGTTGTCTTGTGCACATTTGAATTTTTGCATAGAACTTTTTCGGTAGCAGTCAGCATCATTTAATTGCAGAGTGGCTTCCTCCATATAGTCCTTGAGGGGCCACAACACTATGTTTCCCCCCTTATCTGCATTTCTGACTACTACTTCTTTTTCTTTCTTTAATTTTTTTATTAGTTGATAATATTGTCTTTCTTGATTAGTAATCTTTCTTTTGGTTTTGTTTGTATCCATGTATAGTTTTTTCACTTGTGCCACCACATGTTCATTAAATAGGTCTAAGGAGTCTCTTGGCAGAATGGGGACAAATTTGGATTTAACTTTAAATGATGTCGTTGGTTTAGCATTGATTGTATATGATGGAGACATAGAGTCTTGCGTATTCATATCCAGTTGTTGATCTGTGCTGTGTTCCCCCCTGTCTTCTTGGTTTCGTTCCAGACTATGGAGGTCCCTTAGTATAGCCAGGTCTGCTACAGTAAGATTTTGTTCTGTTGGCATAGTCGATGTTGCATATGGGGAGTCTATATCCCTCCTTTGCTCAATCTGTTTGTTCTGCAACTGGTAAAATTTCTTTAGTTTTAATTTTCTTATGAATTTGTAGATGTCTGCCCTGGTATTTGTATAATCAAAGTTGGTTTCCGGACAAAATGACAGTCCTAGAGCAAGTAGTTGTTGTTCTGCTGCATCCAGATTTACATTGGATAGATTAATAATAGTCTTGTCATTGGTGGTTGACTCTGGGGACCTGCAAGACATTATTTGCGTCTCCATTGGCCCCGTCCTCTCATCGTTTTTGAATTGCCACTGTTGCCCCCGTTTTCTGGCCGCCTGTCTTCGTTGCCGCCTGCTCTCTGTTCGTCGTTTTTTGCCGGTTTATTGGCTCTGGGTCTAAGAGTTTCCCTCCGGCTTCTCCTTAAGTAGTCCAACTCCTCACCCAACGATAACTTGATAGTTCTTTGATCAGGTCTGTCAGTTGTTGTTTCCACCTCTGACTCACTTTCAACATTCGAGCTAAGGTCAGATCCTGATGCCGAGTAGCCCCTCCTTGCTCCTCATTTCTATGTGGTGTAAACTTTTTGTTTTGTATCGTTGCATCTCTAAATGAATTATACTTCCGGGCAAATGTAAATATCTGTCCGTTTGTATAGTCATCCTTATCACGTTTGAATTTGTATGTCTTCCTCTGTTTTATTTTGTCTTCTTCTTTATTTAGTCTAACAATCATTTCATCATGAAGTTTTTTCTTCTGTTGTGGCTCACCTAGCGTTTTGATCTCCTCATTCAAGGCGTCTATCTTGGCCTGGAGCTCAACCCGGTCTGACTCTGCATATTTTACCAAAATTTGGACAAGTTTACGCGAGGACTCAAGGTTACATTCCGCCCATTCAGCCATCATACGAGGGTTAGGTGTGTCATAACTGGGGGCTAAGATGATCCACAGCCCCCTGGGAATCCTCCCCACATCTAAGTACCTCTGGAGGGATTTCGCTTCCCACCACTTAGCCGTTTCTTGCCGCATATATTTCTCCAAAATGCGGTATGTGCCCTTTAAATTTGCGGCATTTCCTGACATCGCAATACCATTATGTTCTTTATGTTGCCGCTGTCCCTGCGAGGGAGTGTCCGAAAACATTTCCTCGGCTGCCGACTCGCGATCCTTGAGCGCTGCGGCGGACATGGTGAGTACTAGTTTATTCTAATTGTCAATGCTTTATTGTCTCTGCCCGCTGTGTTGATACAGAGGGAAAGGGACTGCAAGCACACACCTCCCCACCTGTGTTGTTCGAATGCGCAATGTTTTGTACCTTGATTATCGTAGGGGATTTCCAGCGTGGTCTCCCATGCGACTCTGCTCCTCCAGGCAAACGCCTTCACATGAGATCCGCTACCGCTGTTTTTCCTTCCGATGTAGATTTGCGCGCATACACAGGGGGCTGCCGTGGATTCCGTACCCGGAACAACTACTGTGCTCTTCCGGGTTCACCAATGACGCTGGCACCAGCCGATGCCTGCGACCAGGCTCCGCCAGAAGAAATTACCTGCCAACCACGCAGCCAACTTGAGGAGAGGGGGTCCACACAACCGGAGGAGGTCAATCCGGTAAATATCCAGTAAAGCTCGTCCAATGCTCCTGCTCGAAGAACGAGAGTAGACCCAATATCAGTGCAAATAGTGTTTATTAGTACAACACCATGCCGCCATGACGCGTTTCGGCCGATTCCCGGCCTTGATCACATGACAGCGCCTGGGGGTGAGAGCTCCCCTTTTAAAGTGACAGTGCAAAATAGCAGCAATGATAAACATAGAAAACATACTATGCTAAACTCTACAATGTATGCTTAAATGCATTGATGATGTTCTTTAAAAACATACTATTATTGGTTTATAAAATTAAAACATTATTAAATCGATATGGCTAAAATCATTAAGTTAAAAAATAATTTCTGTATAAATACAAAAAATAATCATTTGCCATATTGTCTAGTTATGTAATCATCGTTCATACATATGCAATGCTATTAATAAAATAAAGGGCTTGGTGCGTGAGTACCCCCTATCTAAGTGCAAGTCTTAAAATTATGATGTGCAAATGTGCATAATTGTGTACAAAATTCATGTTCGAAAGGTATAACAGCAATTTTCTCTTTTGTTTTTGGTATTTATACATATATATACATATATATATACATTTTTTTTTGCTGGTGTATATATATATATGTATAATATATATATATATATATATATTATATATATATATATATGTATTATATATATATATATATATATATATTAGCACTGGCGGTCGCCAGTAGATAGTTATAGTTAGGACCTATTTTCCATAGGAAATCCGCAACATTCTATTTGAAATAACTTCGGCGCCGGTTGACGAATCTTCGCGAAAGTTTCCAACTTGTTGGGGCGCTCCGGTCCGCTGCTATCCTGAAAGTCTCGGGGTGATTCGTCAAGCGTGGGCCGAGAAAAAAGGGGGGTCGCAAAACGCGTTTTCCCCATTCATTTTTTCATAGGAACCTTTAGTCGTAGCTACAGCCCGAACTGCTGAACGGAATTACACCAAATTTGGCAAAGAGGTAGCCCTTGGTTCAGTGTCGTGCCTTTTGCTTAAATGGTGTAAATCCGGTCAGTAGTTCCTGAGAAAATGTAAAGTCACATATATATCTATGGCCGAGTAGGGTCCGCGTACCCTCCCGATCACAAGCTGCATGCTAATTGGCTGTCAAGTGGCTGTCAACACTCCAAATCAGGAAGTGTTGGCAGCCATTTTGTCCCTCAGTAGAACCGAGGGACAGAAACAAGTGCGCAAAGCGCAAAAAGGGGGCAGGGTAGAAACACCCTGACCCCCTAGGTCTGCTCAGGGGGTCCCACAAGGACCCCCTGGGCAGAAAAAAGCATTTTTTTTTTTAAATCAGCGGGCTGCGCTTAGGGTGCGTGGATCCCGCCGATAAAAAAAATCGTATCGCTTCGATGCTGTTTTGCCCCCGGGTGGCCCAAGTCCCGGGGGTATGTGGGGGGTGGGTTTATATTTTATGGGGGGGCCTCTAAGGCCCCCCAAGCCCCGGGGACCGCCACCCCCCCGGGGCTTTAAATAAAAAATGGTGCGGGAGGGCACTCTGCCCTCCCGCAGCCCCGGGGACCGCCACCCCCCGGGGCTTCTTTTTTTTATTTTTAATAACCTGTGTGTGGGGCTCCAGCCCCCCCCACATGCCCCAGGGACCGCCACCTCCCCGGGGCATTTAGAAAATAAATTTGGGGGTCCGTTTCGGACCCCCGAAGCCCCGGGGACCACCACCTCCCGGGGCTGTGCAATTGAAGGGAGGGGGGCCGCGTGGCCCCCCTCCTGGAGCCTGTGGTGGCCCTGGGGACCGCCACCCCCCAGGGCCGGCTCCTGCAGTGTCTCGGGGTGCCTACCCCCCGGGACACTGCTGTTTGCAATCACAGGACGGGAGCCTCGCGGCTCCCGTCCTGTCATTGCAAACTTGCTTTGCTTCATTGCTTTTAGCATGTTAGCAGCTCCCCTTATGGAAAAGCAATGCCGGCTCCCGCAGGACGCGGGGAGCCGGCGGGACCGTGTGGGGATTGGGGACCCCCCCACGGTCCCCAACGAGTGGCCAGGCCCCGGGGGATGGGGTCCCCGGGGCTATTAGTGGCCTGGGAGGGGGGCCACGCAGCCCCCCTCCCCAAAAATAAAAAAATAAATTAAAAAAAAACGGAAAGGCCGGCCCCGGGGGATGGGGTCCCCGGGGCCTTAAATGGCCTGAGGAGGGGGGCCACGCAGCCCCCCTCCAAATATTTAAAATTTAAAAAAAAGAGGGCATGCCCCGGGGATGGGGTCCCCGGGGCCAATATAGGCCCAGGGAAGGGGGGCCACGCGGCCCCCTTCCCATTTTATTTTAATTTAAAAAAAAAAATGAAAATCCTCATGCCCCGGGGATGGGATCCCCGGGGCCAAAAGAAGCCAAGGGAAGGGGGCCACGCAGCCCCCTCCCATACAAAAAATAAATAAAAAAGACCGGCATCGTGCCGGAGGCCCCACCCCCACCCTGCAGCAGTCTGCAAACGCGCCCCCTGGCGCATTTGCAGCGGGGGAACGAATTCCCCTTGAATACTGGCGGTCCCTGGGGGCCAACTAGCCCACCAGGAACCTCCAGTATGCGCCAGGGGGCTGCGTTGCAGAGAGATGTACAGAGGCCACGCCCCTTTTACACCTCTCTGCAACGCAGCTCTGTGGCGCTTTTGGAGGTACATGGTGGGCTAGTTGGACTCCAGGGACCCTCAGGATTCAAGGGACTTAATCCCCCAACTTAAAATGCACCACGGGCGCGTTTGCACAGTGGTGAAGGGAGGGGCGGGGCTTCAGGTGACATGTGTGCAAACAGGCCCCGTGGCGCATTTTAAGATGGGGAATTAAATCCTCTTCAATCCTGAGGGTCCCTGGGGCCAACTAGCCCACCAGGTACCTCCAGTAAGCGCCACGGAGATGCGTTGCAGAGTGTTGTAAAAGGGGCGTGGCCTCTGTACACCTCTCTGCAACGCAGCCCCTGGCGCATACTGGAGGTTCCTGGTGGGCTAGTTGGCCCCTAGGGACCCTCAGGATTGAGGAGGAATTAATTCTCCAACTTAAAATGCGCCACAGGGCGTGTTTGCAGACATGTCACCTCAGGCCCCACCCCCTTCCTTCACCATTGTGCAAATATTCCTCTAAAATCAGCTGAACTACGAATTCCGATTTACTCAGCTGTTATCAGGAGAGACCTCAGTGCTGCATCTTTGAGCCCAGTACTGATCCTGAAAAGTAATTTTAACCGTACTTACCAGTAACTTGAATTTCCTTCCATAGGATATCATTGCCTGCTTTTTGCTGAAACAGTTTCTAAGTGTCGATTTTTGAAACATACAAATTTTCCTCTAAAATCAGCAGAACTACGAATTCCGATTTACTCACCTGTTATCAGGAGAGACCTCAGTGCTGCATCTTTGAGCCCAGTACTGATCCTGAAAAGTAATTCTAACCGTACTTACAGTAACTTGAATTTCCTTCCATAGGCTAACATTGACTGGTTTCACTTGGAAATTCTTCTGTGTGTGGAGTTTTGGAACTTTAGAATATTCCTCTTAAATCAGCCGAAGTACGAATTCCGATTTACTCACCTGTTATCAGGAGAGACCTCAGTGCTGCATCTTTGAGCCCAGTACTGATCCTGAAAAGTAATTTTAACCGTACTTACCAGTAACTTGAATTTCCTTCCATAGGATATCATTGCCTGCTTTTTGCTGAAAAAGTTTCTAAGTGTCGATTTTTGAAACATACAAATATTCCTCCAAAATCAGCAGAACTACGAATTCCGATTTACTCACCTGTTATCAGGAGAGACCTCAGTGCTGCATCTTTGAGCCCAGTACTGATCCTGAAAAGTAATTCTAACCGTACTTAACAGTAACTTGAATTTCCTTCCATAGGCTAACATTGACTGGTTTCACTTGGAAATTCTTCTAAGTGTGGATTTTTTAAACTTTATAATATTCCTCTAAAATCAACCGAACTACGAATTCCGATTTACTCACCTGTTATCAGGAGAGGCCTCAGTGCTGCATCTTTGAGCCCAGTACTAATCCTGAAAAGTAATTTTAACCGTACTTACCAGTAACTTGAATTTCCTTCCATAGGATATCATTGCCTGCTTTTTGCTGAAAAAGTTCCTAAGTGTCGATTTTTGAAACTTACAAATATTCCTCTAAAATCAGCAGAACTACGAATTCCGATTTACTCACCTGTTATCAGGAGAGACCTCAGTGCTGCATCTTTGAGCCCAGTACTGATCCTGAAAAGTAATTCTAACCGTACTTACCAGTAACTTGTATTTCCGTCCATAGGAATCCATTGTCTGGTTTTCAGCAGAAAAGTTTCAAAGTGTCGATTTTCACAAACTACAAATATTCCTTAAAAATCGCCTGTATGACTTAAACGCATTCTTTCAACTGTTTACAGGAGATGCACCAGTGCTGGATCCAGGATCCTCCACTGAGTAAGAAAAAGTAACGATAACACTACTTACCTGCTAAGTGAATTTCCTCCCATAGGATAACATTGGTGATTCTATGTGAAAAAGTTTCTGTCAACTTTTAAAATACAATAATATTCCTTAAAAATCACTACTGTAACCAAAACGCTTTTACTCAACTGTTTACAGGAGATGTCCCAGGACTGAATCTAGGATCCAGTCCTGTGGTTAGAAAAGTAATCCATAAAGTAACTAATTGCATTTAAGTAGAAATTCACATTGAGCTCAATGTTGCATTGTGTTTGAAATTGTGTTGCCCATTGCAACAACTGTAACTACTGTACTTAAAAGTCTATTGCCTATTTGCAAAGTATTTAAACTAAAGTAATTCATTCTGAGAAAGTATATTTTGTAATGTAATGTATAATGTAATTACAATATAATTTAAAAAATAAAATATCTAAAAATAAATAGTTTAAAAAATGTAGTAAATCAGTATCAAAAAAATAAATATAACAATTAATACATTTAAAAATTGTCATTTACAAAACCTTTGAAATTCACTAAAAAAAACATAGGTTTCAGACATGTTATAGTTAGGAATTAGCATTTAAAAAACCTTACAAATTCACTGAAAAAACCATAGGTTTTAGGGACAGTTATAGTTAGTTGGACATTGCACTCGTACAAAACCCGTGAAATTCCCCGTTATAGTTAGTTCAGCTAACTATAACTCGCGCCCCGCAATGCACTGCTGATGACGTCACATATTACATCACTCATGACATGGTCAGTGACATCACTGATGACATCACTGATGACATCTCAAATGACATCACTGATGACATCACTGATGACATCATCCACGTGATAATCTGATGCACCTCCTCACACCCTAATATAACCTTTGATACACCCACTCTAAATTACAGACTGCCATTCGCAAAACCATAGACACTCCAACACCAATAACTACATACCCACTCACTGATTCTTAGGTCTACACACACATCCACTCACTCACCCGTACAGTCACTCATACTTACGGTCACTCAGTACAGGACTATCATATGCACTCATACTCCTATATAGACACTCAAACACCGCCACTCATCCATAGAGGTACTCACACACCTAGTCAGTCATGCAAATAATTAAACACACTGCCATTTACTCACCTATACAGTTATCCACACACCAGCTCACTTACTCATACAAACACTAGCACATTCTTACGCTCTTATACAATCACTGATACAAGCACACACTCATCCATAAAGTCACTCTCACAATCACACACTCTCGCTTATAGCTATTTATATACTCCAACACACATATATACTGCCTTTCACATATGTAGTTACTCACACATGTACCACTGGGACATACATTCACTCACTAACACACTCTTACACACACTTACCCACCCATACAGTCTATCACAGATGCACTCTTGAAACCATCCACCCAGTGAATCACCCACTCACCCATCTATGCACAGAGTCGCACACACCCCACCCACACAAACACTCAGGCACCCATACAGATACTCAGACAACCAATCAATAACTCATATAGACACTCATGTAGCTATTCACAAACCCATGCAGCCACTTACACAGCAACAGACAGACGGATACAGACATTCACCCAGTTTAGTCACTAACCCATGCATTCAGTAAGATACGTTTAATCACTCACTTATAGAGTTAGTCATGCACCTACTAAATCATCCATCCAGACACTTATACACCCACTCATTCTTCAATACGCCTTTCCCTATATATATTAAACATATTTAAACTTTACAGAAACACACAGTCACTGGATGATGTCATCAGTGATGTCATTTGAGATGTCATCAGTGATGTCATCAGTGATGTCACTGACCATGTCATGAGTGATGTAATATGTGACGTCATCAGCAGTGCATTGCGGGGCGCGAGTTATAGTTAGCTGAACTAACTATAACGGGGAATTTCACAGGTTTTGTACAAGTGCAATGTCCAACTAACTATAACTGTCCCTAAAACCTATGGTTTTTTCAGTGAATTTGTAAGGTTTTTTAAATGCTAATTTCTAACTATAACGTGCCTGAAACCTATGGTTTTTTCAGTGAATATATATATATATATATATATATATACTTTTATATATATATATATATATATATATATATATATATATATCCATCAAAAGGCCACGCTAAAACCCAGACCTTCATTGGGCGGCCAGTGCATCTGCTGCCAGGCTTGCAGTAAAACATCCAAACTAATCCTCCTTTCGCATTGAAGAAGATGCACCGACACTGGTTGAGTTGCCAATCGAACACTTTAATGGTGAAATGACACGGAGGCAAGAGGCTTCCTATTCCCAACGTGTCTGCTCTAGGAGCCTTGATCACGGGAGGCAGTCTCTCTGAATTTCAAACAGCCCACGTGGTTTACTTTTTATCAGCGCGGGCCGTATTATCACACAGAGTGCGCACATGAAACATTATTTCGGCTTTTAAACAGGTAAGACGTGCAGTCATTTCAATGTTGATGAATAACCATGTTGCACCCAAACTCCTTCATTAAATGCCAGTCCCTGCGCACAAATTAAAAGTCAGCCTACTTGCACAGTTCGTTTTTCTTTTTTCACTCACTTGAAAAACCAGCAACTCCAGCCTGCAATATCGGAAAGTCATCCTATTGCTCCCAAACTCGCCACACTCTGGAACACGTTCTCAGGGGGCAAGCAGGTCGGGCTCCAAAAATAAATCCATCAAAAGGCCACGCTAAAAACCCAGACCTTCATTGGGCGGCCAGTGCATCTGCTGCGAGGCTTGCAGTAAAACATCCAAACTAATCCTCCTTTCGCATTAAAGAAGGTGCACCAACACTGGTTGAGTTGCCAATCGAACACTTTTACGGCCCGCGCTGATAAAAAGTAAACCACGTGGGCTGTTTGAAATTCAGAGAAACTGCCTCCCATGATCAAGGCTCCTAGAGCAGAAACGTTGGGAATAGGAAGCCTCTTGCCTCCGTGTCATTTCACCATTAAAAATATAAAGCAACCGTGTGTCATTTTGTCAGGCTAGCATGACTCATATTCTCTTCTTCTACCTGTCTCTTTAATTTAATATTACAGTCAGTTTCTATGACAACACTCTTGCTAAGAACAAGTGACCGGCGAACTAAAAGGTTAAAGTGTAACCTTTCACAAATGTTTTGAATTTGTAAGTCGCTTAAAATAGCATATGTTCCTACCTGTACATTTGCTTTCAATCACTCACCCAGAGTATTTTGACTTTTTCACAGAGTACAATCTAGCTACCCTATGCATTAAGTCCATTATGCATTCTTTTTTTTTTTATTTAGATTTTGTAAACAGAGAGGACCAATACAGCATATGCAATGCACAGGTAGATACATCATTGCCAGATCATGAAGAGCAGAAAAACAAGAAGAGCACAAGAACAGAAATTTACAGAGCATAATGTAAAGTAACAGCCACAGCAATGATAAGTTACCAGGATTCATACATGAAAGGTCACCACTAACATAGGGAAATATACATGCAGAGGCGGAAGTTACAATCGCAACGCTGCAAAATGTAGGCGATACATATGAATGAGTAGGAACCATTCAGCATGCTACAGCACTGAAAGCTTAGGTAGTGTTGGTGTTATCAATCGGGTGTGTGTGCAAGTATGCCGTTAAGGGGCCCCAGATGTCACGGGGGCGAGAGGCAATGGGAAGGAGTTCTGCAAACGTGTATGTTTGTTCCTGCCAGAATACCATATTGCTGATTCAGTCCTTGAATTTGGGCACCCTACCCCGACCCCATCTACATGCTATTCTTCTTTTTGCCAAGAGTAAGCTAAAGGACACACATTTCCGATGTGCCACAGCCAGCTTCTCAGTGTAACCCAACAAGGCAAGCAGGGGGGAGAGTGGTAGCTGCAGTGATGTCATTTGTTCTAATGCTGTAAAGACTTGACAGCAGTAGGCATGTTTAGCGCCACAATCCCAGGCAAGGTGCAGGAAGTCTGCCCCCGCAACACTGCAGCAATCACAATTGTCACTATCCCGTAACTTATATCTGCACATTTTGGCTGGAGTATAATAGGTGCGATGTAAGAATTTATAATGAAGGATGCGGAGCCGGCTACTGGATGAACTTTGTTCTGTCTGACCGCAACAATAAGTCCATTGCCCGTCTGTAATGGCATGTCCCAACTCGACGGCCCATTTATCTCTGGCAGCACATTGTGTAGGGTCCAAATTAGTATACAGGCTATGGTACAGTGTAGAGCAGGCGGGCCCGTGGTAGGAGTGCCGGGCGGGCGGTGACGTGGGGTGGGGAGGGGCAGGGTGGGGGTAGTAAACTACGGATTAAGGCCGAATACAGGTAAGTGAACATTTAAATAAATAAAACGAATTTCGTTGCGAGCGCTGCATCGCCAAATGCGATGCAGCGCTCACAACGAAATTCGTTTTATTTATTTAAATGTTCACTTACCTGTATTCGGCCTTAATCCGTAGTTTACTACCCCCCACCCTGCCCCTCCCCCGCCCCACGTCACCGCCCGACCGGCACTCCTACCACGGGCCGCGCCTGGTGTAGAGACCAAATGTGATGCATCCTTGCTGCGCAGAATCATGCGCAATGGAGCAACCTCGGGGGGCTCCAACGGGTATGTAGGTGTGTGCTTTTTGATACCTTGTCTCAGACGAACATAGAGAAAAATGTCCATGGGAGAGGGCGGCTGTTTAGTAAATAATTGTTGCGATGTACGAAACTTACCATTGAGGTAAAGATCCCCCCAGCAGGTAATCCCGTATTTAGCTTTAGTTTTGTGGAAGACACCTTCCTGTAGGAGCAGCATCTTCGGGTGAGAAACTAAAGGAAGTAGTGGTGAGTACAGCATGGGGGCTTGGGAACTTTTGACGATGCCCTGCCATGCCTTCACTGTGCAAACAATTGGCGATGGATCTACCGCTCGCGGCGTAGTGACGGTCAATATGGTGCCCTCAAGCGGTATGGGGTCAGATAACCAGTGCTCAGCCGCCACCTGTGGCATGTATTTGGAGGGGTGAAACCAATAAAGAGCGTAGTGAGTTTGCGCGCATAGGTAGTAAAGCTCGAAGTTGGGCACATTGAACCCTCCATGGGAATAGGGCTTAGTAATTGTATCCCATTGTAGCCAGGGCTGTTTACCCCCCCAGGTTAGTCGAATCAGCTCCGATCGGGGTGCAGAGAAGAAGTGCCTGCCTGGGCCGTACAGAATGTTTAAAAAAAGGTAGAGGAGCTTAGGAAGGATGACCATTTTTATGAGGGAGGTGCGCCCTGCAAGAGAGAGAGGGAGAGCAATCCATCTTGTAACGTTATTCTTGATCTCTTTCAGGGTCCGACCGTAGTTGAGCCGCATCAGCTCCTCCCGATCAGTGGTAACGTACACCCCCAGGTACTTCACCTCATCGGCGCACCACTCAATTGGGAAGTCTGGTGTAAACACCGCCATGGACGTGGTGAGGGGGAAAATCTGGGACTTCGCCCAGTTGATGTGGATACCAGAGAGTCCTCCAAAGCGAACAAATTCCCGAAGTAATGGATTAAGATTGGAATGTGGTTAACGGACCTATAAAGTGATGTCGTCGGCATAGAGTGAGATGAGTATTGGCCGGAGGAAGCAACGGAGCGCCTTGTCATGATGGTATTGTCTAACTCTGGCCGCAAGAGGCTCGACAGCCAGGGCAAAAAGTAGGGGAGAGAGCGGGCAGCCCTGCCGAGTGCCCGAAGTGATGGGAAAGGAGGGTGAGGAGTGCCCATTGATTAAAACTCTAGCCTCAGCGCCAGTATATAAAAGACAGACCCATGCCAAGAACCCTTTAGGCATTCCCATGTTTTGAAGGATAACGAACAAATAATCCCATTCAACGGAATCGAAAGCCTTCGTGGCGTCCAGAAAAACCGCCACCAAGGGAGGTTGAGGGTCGACTGACTGTAGAATCGGGAAGAGCGTACGCAAATTGTGTGATGTTGCCCGACCAGGGATAAACCCAGCCTGGTCTGGAAGAACTAACTTCTCCATGAGCAAGCTGAGGCGGTTAGCTAATATTTTGGCGAGGATTTTTGCATCTGTATTAATCAGGGAGAGAGGGCGGTAAGAGTCGCACCTGTCCGCAGGCTTGCCGGGTTTCAGTAATGAAAAAATCAGGGCTTCCCTTAGGGATGGAGGAAGAATTCCCAACTCTTGAGCCTCAACAAAGACCTGTTTGAGAACAGGGAGCAGCTAATCAAGGTATGTTTTATAAAAATCAATGGGGAGGCCGTCGGAGCCCGGGGCCTTCCCGGACTTCATTTGCATGATAGCTTCACGTATCTCGTCATTTTCAAGAGGTGCGGCGAGAAACTCCCGCTGCGCATCTCCCAGCCATCCGAGGGTTATATCTTGTAGATATGTTGCAAAATCTGGAGGCGCGGCCCTACGGGTACTATATAAATCAGCGTAGAAGTCGGTAAATACGTTTAGAATATCTAGGCTGTCTCTATGGCGCGTATCGTTATTGTCCCGAATTTTTAGAACGTAGTTAGAAAACCTAGGCAATCGGATTTCCTGCACTAGTGCTCTGCCCGGACGCTCGCCCTCCCCATATTTGCGTGCCGTGAAATACTTTCCTCAAAAGCGAGCCTCCTGGTCAGCCATGTGCTTGAAATCTGTGAGCTTATCTCTGAATGTTGCTAGTTGATTCCCAGAGGAGTCCCTCCATAGAGTCTCCTCCAGTTGCTTAAGTTCCCCCTCAAGCGTGCGTAGAGTGCGACAGAGATCTCTCAGGACTCCGAAACTTTTGGCAATGCAGGACCCCCTGATCGTAACTTTAAAAGCCTCCCAGAACATGCCCACCCGTGCAACGGAGTCTATGTTGCGCTGGAAGAACTCAGTAATTTCTGTACCCAGCTCAGCCCGGAAGTCGGTAACTAGCAGGGCCTCTGGCATTAATCTCCAAAACCTAGGGGTAGTGATCGAATTGAGTGGGGCAATCGTCATGAAAACCGGAGCATGATCCGAGTACGTCCGAGCCAGATGTTCAGTGTGAGTGATCCACGGAACAACCCCCCGGGAGACCACCCAGTAGTCCAAGCGAGCCCAGGATGAATGTGCTGCAGTGTAATGAGTACCTTCCCTACTGTCTGGATGCAGGTGTCGCCATGCATCTGTGAGTCCATGAGCCAAGAACACGTCTGCCAGTGCTCCTTGTGTCTTGGTGTAGTGCGAGGGTTGAGGGTTAGACCTGTCTAGGGCAGGGAGGAGCGCAACGTTGAAGTCTCCTCCCCAGATAATATGAGTGGAGCCTACTTGGAGTATGCGCCCCCAAAGCGTTGTGAAATAGTCTAGGTCATCTATGTTCGGCCCGTAACAGCACACCAGTGTGACAGATTGCATTCCTAGTGTGCCCCATAGCATGCAGCTCCTCCCAAAAGAGTCTTGGTGTGTGCTGCCTAAAATGAAGGGAGTATTCTTTTTTATAAGAATCACTGTGCCTCTAGAGTAGGTGGAGTACAAGGAGAATAGGCGTACTATGGCCCACTTACTGGCAAAAGTGGGGGTGCGTGATGGATCAAGGTGGGTTTCTTGCAACATTGCGGTGTGAACATGATGCCTATCTAAGTACGTGAGTATTTGTCTGCATTTCCGGGGATCCCTCAGTCCCCTGACATTCCATGTGAGGAAATTTATTTGTAGTGCCTCAGGACATGTGTGCATAGTCGAGTAATAGGGTAGTATCGCAGCGTGCTCTGAAAAGAAGTGTGGAAATGTGCCTCTTAATGTGCAGTCTTAAGTCTACCTGTGGAAGAAAAGTTAAAATGGAAACAATTGTGAATGAGTCCCAACCCACCCCCGCCCAAAACAGCACCCCAATTGTGCCGTTCAACAATCCCCAACCCCCCCACAGCAGCACCCCAATCGTGCCGGAAGTGTACTGCCCACCCAAAAACAAGAAAACCACCCCCACCCACATCAGCACCCCAATTGTGCCGGTACAGCATTTCCCACCCAAACCCCACATTACCCTTGACAACACAGTCCAAGTCAAGGAAGTCCACCAAAAGAACAAAAGGTAGAACGGGGGATCGCCCATGTGGGGGGCACTCATGGGCTACGATAACCTCCCTTCTCCCACCAATACCTGCTAAGTAGTCCCCCAGTGTTACGGGGATGGAGGGTGGGAGAAGAAGGGAGGATGCTTGGCAAAGTCCAGAACCAAAACCTACTACTTGCAAAAAAGCCTATCATAGAGTCATATAGAGTAAATATAGCATGGTGATACACTTATCTGCCCATGACGATCAGCAGCCGCCTGGGCGCGCCATTAAAAGAGTGCAGTGTTCCTCTCAACAGCTGCAGGCGGAGACAGCCCACATCATAGGGACCCTGATACAGCAGGCAACCTGAAGATTGTGTAGGTCCCCGATTGGGTTCCAGAGTGTTAAGACCCACTTGAGAGTCAGCTCGCTGCTGGGGATGAAAATCTGGAATCATGGTCACTGGGATCTCGACGCGGTGATCGTCGCTTAACGGTCTTGAGGAAGTCCTCAACTTGTTGTGGATTTGAGAAGAGGGTGTGTTTGCCTTGATACGTGACCCGCAGGCGTGCCGGATACATGAGGGCATATTCAATTTGCACTTTCCGCAGCTTTTGCTTGACCTGAAGAAATTTGCGACGTGCTTCCTGGACTGCGACAGTAAAATCCGGATAAATGGTGAACTCGGTATTCTCAAATTGCAGGGACTTAGCTTCGCGAGCCAGTTTGAGTGCAGCGTTGCCGTCCCGATAATTCAAGAGACGGGCCACAATAGGACGAGGAGTGCTACCGGGTGGAGGGCGGGGACCCAGGGAGCGATGCACCCACTCCACAATAAATTGCGATGAGAAGGTCTCCTCTCCAAAGGTACCTTTCAGGAGACGCTTGATAAAGTCCTCCATGCGGCCCGTGTTGGTGCTCTCCGGTATGCCTATGACGCGGATATTATTGCGGCGGCTGCAAGCTTCAAGATCCTCGTTTTTGGCAGCAATGACTTTTAAAAGTTTATCCATCTGCGACACTTGTTGCTACATCTGGGATGTGACGTCTTCGTTGTCTGAAATGCGCCGCTCGGACTCTTTGACTTGCTCATCGTGCTTATCCACTTTCTGGACCAGAAAGTCTAGACGGCTGTTCATGGTGTCCATCTTCCCAGAGAGATCTGCCAGACTATGTTGCATAGCCAAGAGCAGCATTTTAACTTCGTCTTCAGGGGTTGCTGATGGTGCCTGTGCCTGATCCTGACTGGATTGTCCAGCTTCCTCAGCATTGGAGCGTGTAGTAACCTTTTTAGGCTCGAAGATGAGTTTGGGTTGGCGGCCATCTGGCTTCCCCATGGCCACGGAAGCGAAGAGACGTAGATGCAGGAGGATTGCCACTAGTAGAAGGTACACCCAAACCACCTATGCGACCAACAAGTAGAGAGCTGACAGGTCGGCAGTTATGGTAGTGTCCTTTTCCAGGAGAAGAAAGTGCTATGCTCCAAAATGAACTATTGTGGCCAACAATCGTAGTATCCAGTATGGCCAGGGATAGGAGATCCACTTGCGGAGCAGTGAGCCGGTTGATAGGACCTCAGGCGCTCAATGCCAGACCAATGCAGGTAGCGCTAAGGCGTGAGGCGAAGGAGTTGGTAGCGCAGAGGGCCCAGAGGCAAGCGCAACATGGTGCAGTAGTGACGGCTGAGGAGTATGGAGTGAGCGCCGCAACCCAGTACGCCAGGGCCCATACGTCTAGGAAGCAGTGCAGCAACCAATATTTCAGAGGGGCATACCAAGGATTCCCGCTGACGTGAAGTGAGATGTGCACCAACCTGCAGCCGGTAAGTCCTACAAGGAGCCCAAGAGCATCGGGTAATGTGGCAGCCCCTCGGAAACACAGAGGTGATAGGAGAGGAGGAAGAGAAGTCACTGGATGCCACAGAATACAGGAGTACTGCGTGTATGGGCCTAGGCGGGAGGCCTGTCATCACGTCACCACTCGCTGGAAGAGTCTCGGCGGTCCCAAGTGGCTCAAAAACTGCGGCGCACGTCGCGGCCGGCGAAATGCGTTGGCAGTCGTTGGAGAAAGGCAGCACTGCACAGGGTGATTCAGGCTTGGCCCCTCTGAGCCCGCGGAGGCGGCAGAGCAGCCCGCGCACCGCGTGTAAGTCTGGAGGGGGGAGCATGCCGGGAAAGGCGCGCTGGTTGAAGAGGGAAGCTTCCAGTAGGGGCTCCTCAGGACAGTACGCCGCACTCCAGGTCCAGCGCCCACACCACAACGGAGCCCAGGCCAGGGAGCAGGGTCGGCTCCAACTCAACCCCGACCGCCGAGGCCCCCGCAGACAGAGCACCAATAGTGCAAACAGGCAGCACGTCCGCCAACGCGGGATGGAAACAGCGCCCCCTGGTCTAGGATGAAGCAGAGCCTCTGAAGTGCAGCAACATGAAGGTAGGAGGTCCCATGCTGAGCAAGCGGGGTCTCAGAGTGCAGTTATGGCAGGGGTGACGGTGTAGCGATGGATAGCCGTTGACAAAGGGATTTAGGCGCGAGATTGTAATGGCGCGCACTAAGTCAAAGTCCCGCTCCGTGCAATAGGCAACCCGCTTACCTCACCGCACACGCCGGTGAGTAATGAGTATCCGCTCTGGCTGTGGCTCCCCAGGCATCAACGGGCGATGAGGGCAGACATATGGGAGATCACCCGGTGGAAGAAAATTGGCCCCCGTTGTCCGCCGAGCAGAGGGGTCCGTCGCCACGTGGCAGCCTTGGGACTTGCGTGGAAGGAACAGCCGCGTAGGGTACCAGGAGAATCACCACACTCCTCCCGCGTGTGCTAGAGTACAGCCTGGAAGGGCCTAGTGGGGTCGCAGAGCCTCGATTCTCGCCCCGGAGCCTGAGGATACATTAAGGCACAAGCAGCAATCCGGAAAGGCAGGAGTAATTAGGTAGATTGCAGGATAAATGTAGGATTTTGCTGCCAAGCTGCCAGAGCCTCACAGGTGTGCAGCCATCTTGGTCATGCGCCACCTAGCGCCCCCGTCCATTATGCATTCTTTAAGTCACAATCACTTCAAAGCCATATGCAGCCATGACTTCTATCTAGTACACTAATTGTGTGTGTTATTATCATGTTTTTAGCCTGGGAATATATATTGTTCGGGAAACAATGCTGCTTTAATGTACTTCCTACAGTTACCGTTTTGTAAATTTTTCGTTTATTTAATTTCGTGTGATTTAGTTTCATTTTGTCAAAAAAGTTAATCCGTATTTCTTTAACTCCATCCTCGCCTTATTGTAGCTCCACCTCCGTTTCTCATTTCCCTTCTCTCCCTCCGTACTGACTCTACTAAATGGTAATCATACTAAAAAGCGGGGAAGAACTATATTGACAATTAACTAGGAGTCAACACCTCTCTTCTGTTAGTTACAGGCAAGTGCTTCCTGTGCCTCAATTAGGTGTTTGTGTGCTAGAATGTAGGGGATGAGAACAGTCTGATAATGTATTTGGAAGATGTCTGCAGAGCGTTATGATGCCATTACTTCTTAGCCACCTAGCTATGCGAGCCCAAGACCAGTGCTCATTTGCCACAATGGCTGCAGGTTACGGGCACCAGCACTCGGTTTTCAACCTTTTTATTTTTGATCATCAGATCCCCAGCAAGCAGTGGCGGCTCGCGGAGGGGGTGCTGCGGGGCGGTGAGCCAGGGCGGGGGAGGGCCTGGGCGGGGACATAGTGGAGTCAGACATACGACGGGCAGGAGTAAAGTAAGTAAATAAATAAATAATACTATTTACATTGCGCTCGCTGCATCGCCGAGTTGGTGATGCAGCGAGCGCAAGGTAAATAGTAGTATTTGTTTATTTACTTACTTTACTCCTGCTCGTCATATGTTCGACTCCACCACTCCCCCACCAAGCCCCTCCCCTGCCCTGCCCCACTGCCCCACTGCCCCACAGCACTCCCTCTGAGAGCCGCCACTGCCAGCAAGAGAGTGAAATTAAATGGAGAAAGAAGGAAGAAGAGAAAGATAGTGGAACAGCAGCAAAGGGGAAAAGCAGAGATGACAGGGAACCTAAATAAGTGAAATAAAGTGACAGAAAGTGTAAAGTGGTGGAAGAAAGAGTTATCAACTGAATCAGAACTAAGCAGCCATGATCAGGGGCAGCTGGTGGCCTTAGAAAGTGATGGGGCAAGGGAAGTGCCCCACTGCTTCCCAAAAACCTAAATTAAACAGCCCCTCCCTCCTAAAGTCAAAAACAACCAACCGCTCCCTCCAAAAGCCCAAACAAAAACAACCCCTCCACCCAAAACCCCTAAAAAACATAACCACTAACTTAATCACTACACTTACATGCATTACACATTTCTAATAAATAAAATGCAATGCAATTGCACTTGCCCATGGGCTCCATGTCCTCCTTGGTGTTCCTCTGCCATCTAATTCATGAGGGATGATCCCCTAACCAATCCAGACGCTGCATTCATGCTGCTAACCAGCATGAGAGAAGAACCTGGGTTGGATGAAGGAGGCTGAATGCTCCTTCAGGCCCTGTAGGCATGTGCTTCAAAGCTTCAGAGTTTCAAGCTTCAAGCTTCAGAGCTTCAAAGTGAGCAAGACAGCCGGTCAAAGTGACTTGCGCACTTTGGAGCATCCAGTCAAGCCACTGCTCCAGTCGTCTGCTGCCAATTGGCAGCAGAGGACACGTCCCCATTTCTCCTGGCTCGGGGGCAGGCTGGCGGATGCGGCGCTCCATAGTGAAAAATAAAATGACAACAAAATCTTTTAATTACCATTTTATTTTTCACGTTTAGCGTGGCTCGCAGTGGGCGGGGGGGGGGATGCTCCCTGCCCTAATGAAGAAATCGCCTCTGGCTATGATATTCAGCCTGGCATTTTGTTGTGGCGTGTTCGGAAGCTAAACGTTGGGGCCCTGGAATCGGCAGTCTGCCTTGAGAAAGACCAGTGTTCACAAAGATGAATTTGACCATTAGTTGAAAAGCTACCATCTTTTCTTGTTTGATTACTTTAAAAATACAGACTTCATCCCAAATTAGTAGCCTTGGTTTTTGAAGCTGTAGGCGTGAACTCACTACAAATTATTTTAAATTTAACAGATCTAATATAAACAGGACAATTGATTGGAAGAGATACTCGAAATTCATGGTGTTTTCTCATTCCTCAGACTTGTTCTTTCAGTCCTTCATACTAGTAATCTGAAAAATTAAGATTTTGCCTTGAAAGTTTTACAAAGTCAATATGCTTTACAAGCTCTGCAAACATTTAGAATGGTTAGCAAAAGATTGCAGCAGTGAAGACGTTTAATTTGATTCTGCATGGATCTCTTTCTTGAAAAACCTACCACAAGTAAAACTATGCAACATTCACAGAGCTTGACAATGTTGGAAAAGTTTTAAATAATCTTCACAAAATTTGCATATAGATCTTCATGTGCGCCTTTTTTAACTAGCAATGTGTGTCATGGAAAAAATAAACATAACAGTGGCAAGCACTAAGAGGCAGTCATAGGCAGGGGTTGTAGCATGAAGGTGTTTTCTGGCGCAGATCCGAGTGCCTGTTTTATGCTCCTTGTGAGAAGTTGGCCTGGTATATGCTGTTCACTAATTAAAGTGGACACCTTGCACCAGTACAATTCGACTCTTATGGTAGATAGGTTTAAGACAACCTTTATAGAAAGCTATCCTAGTGGTAGCTGTGGAGAGCAGCCTTCAGGCTAAGTCTTGAAGGAATGTAAAGCAGCTTGTTTTACCACACAATCCCTTGAATCACCAAATGAAAAGACACCACACAGGTATATATATCAAATATATAGGTATTTATTACTAAACAACTCTCTACTAATCTCTTTATGAGATTAGAAGTCAGGAACATATGCACAAATCAACGTTTCACAATAAATTAAGCACAAATATGGCTGGGGCCCTAGGGGCGTACCAGACCATATACTAAAAAAGAGACTTAGAAACAACGACTTGCAAAGGGACAAGGCCTAGGGCCTTCAGAAGAGCTGGGGCCTCACGAAACCACCCAAGGCAGGTAAGTAAAGGACCCATGGGGGACCCGTGCAGTGCGTGAACACAGGCGCGGATCGCCGTAGACTTCAATGGGGCAAGTCGCGGTTGGAAATTAAGAGTTTTAGGGTACTTCGGGAGAACCTACAAGCAAGTCACTTACAGGGTAAGTAGTTCTAGGGCCAACACCCACAGGAGCACCGTAGTGCTGGAGTTACCTCACCCAGGGAAGCCGGGTGCATAGGTGTCCTTTGGTGTCGGGTCGCGGCGTCGTTTTCAATGGGAGCCAAAGAAGACTTGCTGCTTGTGAAGTCCGAAGAAGTGTCCGATGGAATCCAAGCCTGGATTCAGAAGATAGAAGACCTGAAAGCAGAGGGGACAGTGTTCAAAGTCACTTGGCAGTGACTCGGGGCCAGGAAGATGTAGGCCCACCGTCGTCGCAAGGTTCAGGTCAGTCACGGGTGTCTTGACTCTTCAGCCTCGAGGTCCCGGAGGTGTCGACGACAACCAGGAGCTGGATTCAGTGTGTCCCACAATGTCTGCAGCTTACTGCGGTGTCGGCGACTCGATTGGAGCCAACAAGCCTTGGTAACAGCAAGTCTTGGGGAAAAAGTGAAAAGGCAATGGTGCAGACCAGCAAGGTCTGACGGACTCACCCAGCAAGGGTAAATCAGGGCAGGCCTGGAGCAACCAGGGGAACCCTTTGGTTCTGTAGAAAAGTCTTTAGGGGACCCACAAGCTGGCTGGCAAGGGATCGCAAAGATGACTCGGGAGGATTCGCTCAACAGGGGCCCACGGTCACTCGGGACGGGGTATGCCTCTGATCTTCGGAGGGATTCATGCTGGAGGCTGGGACCACACGTGGTCTAAAGCACAAGTTCGGAGAACGTCGTGAAGGGGTTGCACTTGACAATAGTGCACGGTACCCAGGGGTCGCGGTTCCTCAACACTCGTGGGGTCCACTGGCCTCAGCTTCGCTGGGGACTCACGATGGCCTTAGAGAAGTCAGGAAATCCTCTTCCTGGGCTGCAGGGACTTCGGACTCCGGTGGGAGCAGCGTAGTTTGCGACCATCGTTTGTAGTTTTTGGTGCCTGCCAAGCAGGGGAGTCACTCCTTGACTCCAAGGGAGATTCTTCAGTCTTCCAGAGGTAGTGGAACGTCGAAGGTCCAGGATTCTTCTTTAGAGCGTCATCCAGGGGTATCTAGTGTGCTATGCACAGGTTCCCTCTCTTATACTAAAAAGAAGGGAGGGACTAGCTCTATGACCCCACCTATGGGAGGGTCAGGGGAGTGGGTGGCTACACCCACTTCCCTTTGTCCAGTTTCACGCCAGAGCAGGGGCAGGTAGCCCCTGAGCTGGTTTGAACTGGCATATGCACAGAGGAGCCTTCTGCTCCCCCAGTGCAGGACTTCAAAGCACTCTAAGAGTTCACCCACCCAGCCCCAATACACTAAACCCTGTCTGGGAGGTGGTTACACCTCCCTGTGACAGGATGCCTATTGTTGGGCTTCCTCCACTGCGAGTTTCGGTCATCAGCAGGAGGGCAGCCCAGTGTCTGTGACTGGTGGCATCCATTTTGTGATGCCAGGGCTCTTCAGGATTCTACCGCGTTTCCACAGTAGGTACATGTCTATCCCTCTAGAAGGGTGGAATGCTACCCCCACCACCAGAACTGGCGGGGGGGTAGTAATCCAAGATGTTTGACACCAAACACGACATGTTTTGATGCAGCCATTCCAAAGTTAGCATTTTACCGCGAGGATATAATGCACTTAAGAGTATATGGTTTAACCGCATCCACAAACAGCACCAGAGAATGGACTCTGAGAGCTGCAGAGGGGCCCTGCTCAGGCAGAGGCACCCTCTCACATAGGAACCAAGCACCCTGCCCTCAGGATTGATAGGGCCTGCCTTAGGGGTGACTGATAGGTTTAAATGTGTGTGCAGGAGAGATATAGGGAACCCATATCTCAGTGAGGAGTGCTAGCACCACCTCACCCAGGCTGCAGTAGCAGGCCTGTGGTGTCAGATTTAGTCTGCTTCCCAGGGGTGGCATAATACATGCTGCAGCCCCTGGTAGGCCTGTGAAGTACCTATGCCCTTGGTACCTAAGGTACCATATACTAGGGACTCATAAGGTACCACAGTATCCAATCACTAGTGCACCTAGAGTGCACTCCAAGTCATTTAGAGAGAACAGAGAGGCTGGGGCCCTGATTGGCAGGGACCCAGCCAGACTATAGCCAGAAACCAGTGTAAACATCAGAAAAAAAGTGGGGGCAACATAAGAGGCAGATCCTACTCTCCTACACAACCCCCCCAAACGCAGGGACACTAAACTGACCTTGACCAGTTGAGTCTTCGTGTTCTAAGTGGAAATACCTTGAGAGTCCATCTGCATTGGCATGTTGTGTCCCAGGTCTATGTTCCACTGTATAGTCCATCCCCTGTAGGGAAATGGACCACCTCAAAAGTTTTGGGTTTTCACCTTTCATCTGTTTAAGCCATAGGAGGGGCTTGTGGTCAGTCTGAACTATGAAGTGAGTGCCAAACAAGTATGGCCTCAGCTTCTTCAGGGCCCACACCACAGCAAAGGCCTCCCTCTCTATAGCTGACCAACGTTTCTCCTTCTGCTAATGAAAGCTACTGGCTGGTCTTGACCTTCATCATTCAGTTGAGACAGTACAGCTCCCACACCCAGCTCAGAAGCATCTGTTTGGACAATGAACTTTTTGGTGTAGTCTGGACTCTGCAAGATGGGGGCAGTGCACATGGCCTGCTTTAGGTCTTCAAATGCCTTCTGACAGCTAGCTGTCCACTGAAACTTTTTTGGCATTTTCTTTGAGGTTAGATCATTCAAGGGGGTCACTATAGATCCATATCCCTTGACAAACCTCCTATAGTACCCAGTCAGGCCTAAGAAGGCTCTCACCTGTGTCTGGGTGGTTGGAGCAACCCATTCCATTATGGTTTGGATTTTGCTCTGTAAAGGTTGAACCTGGCCTCCACCCACAAGGTGGCCCAGGTACACAACCTGACTCTGCCCTATCTGGCACTCGGTGGCCTTGATAGTGAGGCCTGCTTTCTGCAGAGCCTCCAAAACATTTCTGAGGTGGACCAGGTGATCCTGCCAGGAGGAACTAAAGACAGCAATATCATCTAGATAAGCTGAGCAATAAGTTTCCATTCCTGCCAGAACTTTGTTCACCAACCTCTGAAAAGTGGCAGGTGCATTTTTCAATCCAAAGGACATCACCACAAAGTGGTAGTGCCCACTAGGGGTCGAAAATGCTGTTTTGGCTTTTGCATCATCAGCTAGTCTGATCTGCCAGTAGCCAGCTGTTAGGTCAAATGTACTTAGATACTTGGCTGAGGCCAAAGTATCAATCAGCTCATCTGCCCTTGGTATGGGATAGGCATCAGTCCTAGTGACTGCATTGAGGCCTTTGTAGTCTACACAAAACCTCATTTCTTTCTTACCACCCTGGGTATGAGGCTTGGGTACTAGGACTACTGGGCTAGCCCAAGGGCTATCTGAAGGCTCAATCACACCTAACTCCAACATTTTCTGGACTTCAGTCCTGATACAGTCCCTGACATGGTCAGGTTGCCTGTAGATTTTACTCTTGACAGGCAGACTGTCTCCAGTGTCCACCTCATGGGTGCACCAGGTAGTCTGACTAGGGGTCAGGCTAAACATATGTCTATACTGTTGCAGAACTTGTCTGCACTCAGTTTGCTGATGGTCAGTGAGGCTGCTTGCCAAAGCAACACCGTCTACTGACCCATCATCAGGGTTCTGAGAGAGCAGGTCAGGGAGAGGGTCACTCTCCTCCTCCTGGTCCTCATCAGTTGCCATGAGCAAGCCCATGTCAGCCCTGTCAACATATGGCTTCAGTCTGTTGACATGGAGCACCCTCAGGGGGCTCCTGGGAGTTCCAAGATTCACCAGATAGGTGACTTCTCCCTTCTGTTCAACTATTGTATGGGGGCCACTCCATTTGTCCTGGAGGGCTGCTGGGGCCACAGGCTCCAACACCCACACTTTCTGTCCTGGCTGGTACACAGTCAGCACAGCCTTTTGGTCATGCCAAGCTTTTTGTAATTCTTGGCTGGCCTCCAGGTTTTTGGTTGCCTTTTTTATGTATTCGGCCATCCGGGAGCGGAGACAGTGGGCCTGATTCACAGAACTAACTTACGTCAAAATCCTAAACGTACAACAATTTTGGTATTCACAGAATGAACTTACACATTTGGGTATTCACAGAATGAACTTACACATTTGGGTATTCACAGAATGAACTTACACATTTGGGTATTCACAGAATGAACTTACAACAATTTTTGTATTCACAGAATGAACTTACACATTTGGGTATTCACAGAATGAACTTACAACAATTTTGGTATTCACAGAATGAACTTACACATTTGGGTATTCACAGAATGAACTTACAACAATTTTGGTATTCACAGAACTAACTTACTCATTTTGGTATTCACAGAAGGCACTTACTCATCAATGAGTAAGTGCCTTCTGTGAATACCAAAATGTGTAAGTTACACAAAATGTGTAAGTTACACAAAATGTGTAAGTTCCACAAAATGAGTAAGTTACACAAAATGTGTAAGTTACACAAAATGTGTAAGTGTCTTCTGTGAATACCAAAATGAGTAAGTTTATTCTGTGAATACCAAAATGAGTAAGTTCATTCTGTGAATACCAAAATGGTAGAAAGTTTAGGATTTTGTCGTAAGTTAGTTCTGTGAATCGGGCCCCAAGTACATAGTCCATCACATCTTGTTTGGGGGGCTTGAGAGGTAACTCCCAGCCCTCTTTCACCAAACATAATGGACCCCTTACAGGATGCCCAAACAGAAGCTCAAATGGGCTGTAGCCAACCCCCTTCTGTGGAACTTCTCTGTATGCAAACAACAGGCAAGGAAGAAGAAGGTCCCATTTCCGCCTAAGCTTCTCTGGGAGTCCTTTAATCATTCCCTTCAGGGTTTTGTTGAAACGTTCAACCAACCCATTGCATTGTGGGTGATAGGGAGTGGTGAACTTATAAGTTACACCACACTCCTTCCACATTGCTTTCAAATATCCTGACATGAAGTTGGTACCTCTGTCAGAGATGACCTCCTTTGGGAAACCCACTCTGGAGAAAACTCCAATGAGGGCTCTTGCCACCACAGGGGCTGTGATGGTCCTTAAGGGAATTGCCTCTGGGTACCTGGTGGCATGATCCACTACCACCAGGATAAACCTGTGCCCAGATGCAGTTTGAGGGTCAAGGGGACCAACAATGTCAATCCCTACCCTTTCAAAGGGTACCCCCACCACAGGTAGTGGTATCAGGGGGGCCTTTGTTGTGCCACCTGCCTTACAACTGGCTTGGCATGTGACACTTGAGCGACAAAATTCCTTTGTGTCCTCTGACATATGTGGCCAATGAAAATGTGGAACAAGCCTGTCCCAGGTCTTGTTTTGGCCCAAGTGACCTGCTAAAGGGATATAATGTGCTAAGGTCAAGAGGAACCCCCTAAACTTCTGAGGTATTACCAACCTCCTGGTGGCTCCAGGGGCTGGGTCTCTACCCTCAGAATATAGGAGTCCCTCATCCCAATAAACTTTATGGGACCCACTAGCACTCCCAGCAGCCTCAGCAGTAGCCTGCTGTCTGAGGGGTTCAAGAGAGGGGCAGCACTGTTGCTCCTTACTCAGATCTTCCCTAGAAGGGCCCCCTGCCCCCAATAACTCAACCTGATCAGGCTCAAGTCCCTCTGGGGCAGTTCCTTCTTCAGGATCTGCTTCACCTCCCTCAAGAGGTGAATCTGTGATCTGAGACAGAGGGGAAGGCACTGCCTTAACCCTACTGCTCCTCTTCTTGGGAAGCATCTGGTCCATTGTTCCAGGATCCAGAGCTGGTTCAGTGTTATGCATTCTGGCCTGTGACCTGGTCACAGCAAATACCTCTGCAGGGATGCCCAACATCTCAGCATGAGTCCATAACTCTACTTCAGACCAGGCTGAAGTTTCTAGATCATTGCCCAATAGACATTCTACAGGGAGGTCTACACTGACTACAACCTTCTTGAGGCCAGTTACCCCTCCCCAGGAGAAATTCACAACTGCCAGACTATGGTTGGTCCTGACATTGCTTGCATTGGTCACCTGGTACATTTCACCCAGGATGATCTGTCCAGGGTCCACAAGATCCTCTGCCACCATGGTGACACTAGCACCTGTGTCCCTAAATGCCAAATCCTGTTTGCCATTTATTACAGGCTGCTGTTTGTATTTGCCCAGATTACTGGGGCTCACTAGGAAGGACATATCAGTGTCTCCATCACAAATCAGCAATGCCTGAGAGGGTACTCTGACTAGGCCAGAGTCCACTTCAGAACCCAGGGTCAACCCTACTACACCCTTATTCTGAGTACTACCTCCACCAGTAGCTGAGCTAGGGGGAACAGTTGCCTTAGGGGCAGGAGTGGTGGAGGTTTGGTCTTTGGACTTGTTACAATCAGAAGTCCAGTGCCCTTTCTGTTTACAGAATTTGCACCAGGGCTTCTTTTGGCCTTTTCCCTTGTTGGATTGTGACTCCCCACCAGATGCAGATTTTTGGGGCCCTTGTGAAGACTTCTGGTCTTTTGACTTATCCCCACCTTTCTCAGAGCCCTTAGAATCCTGCTTCTTTGTGTCACCCCCTTGGTTCTGGGTTTTCTGCCTCACCCTGGTTCTGACCCACTTGTCTGCCTTCTTTCCCAATTCTTGGGGAGAGGTCAGATCTGAGTCCACCAGGTATTGATGCAACAACTGGTTCTGGCAATTATTAAGGATCTGTTCTCTCATCATTAGATTATATAATCCCTTGAAATCAGTAACCCTACTGCAACCAGCCAACCCTCCAGAGCCTTGGTTGCACAATCAACAAAGTCAGTCCAGTCCTGAGTCTGTGCCTTCTGGGTATCTCTGAACTTCAACCTGTACTGCTCAGTGGTTAAGCCAAACCCATCTATCAGTGCACTCTTCAGGACTTCATAATCATCAGCATCCTCTTCTCTAACAGTGAGGAGCTTGTCTCTACCTTTATCTGAAAAGGAGAGCCACAAGATTGCTGCCCACTGCTTTTGGGGGACCTGCTGTACTCTACAGGCCCTCTCCATAGCAGTTATCCACTTATGGATATCATCCCCACTCTGGTAGGGAGGAACAACCTTGCTCAGGTTCCTATGGTCTGGAATATATTCTCTGCCTCTAGGGACACTGTTGCTGCCACCAAGGGGTTCTAACCCCTCTCTTCTAGAAGCTCTCTGGAGCTCCAGGGCTTCTCTATCTAATGCCAACTGCTTGGTTTTGAGGGCAACTCTTGCTTCCTCATACTGCAGCAGTTTGTACATTCTGTCAGAGGAGGTCTATCTTATGGGAAAGTATGAGTTCCTCTGCTGGACAAATTCTCTGCCAGAGTGATAAGAGTGGTCAGATTCCCTGGAAGGGGACCTAGGCCTCTCATCCACTCTGTCAGTTCTCTTAGGGAGAATTCCTCTGTCCTTTTTAGGCTCCTTGGAACCTTGCCCTTCAACCACAGAGTCCTGGTCATCCTGATTTTCATCATCTGACCCAGACACTGTAATTGACCCACTCACTGATTCAGACCCATTAGCTCCTAGAGCTAATCTAAGATCATCTGCTGTCAGCAGATCTATCAGGTGTAGTGTGGAGGGACTCTGTCCTAGCTTCAGGTGTCTTTCAACACACATGGCTCTCAAGTCAGAGAAAGCCATGTCCTTATACTGAGGCTGGGTGGATCCACTGGGTCCACCTTTTAAGGACATTCTAGTGTTGTGCAGTGTTGTACTACCTACACTAGTTTGTGGCCTACTGATACTAGCTTGAGCTGTAGAAAGGGTGTGCTATCCCTTGGCACACAGCTCTAAGTTCAGTAGAACTTATTGATACTAAGCTTGACTTTATATGTACCTTAAGTACCTATAGTGGTTTTCAGTTAGTAATTCAAATAGAGATTTTCTGGTAAAACAATAGCAAGCTGGAATCCCACACACTGCCCACCAATGTGAGAAGTTGGCCTGGTATATGCTGTTCACTAATTAAAGTGGACACCTTGCACCAGTACAATTCGACTCTTATGGTAGATAGGTTTAAGACAACCTTTATAGAAAGCTATCCTAGTGGTAGCTGTGGAGAGCAGCCTTCAGGCTAAGTCTTGAAGGAATGTAAAGCAGCTTGTTTTACCACACAATCCCTTGAATCACCAAATGAAAAGACACCACACAGGTATATATATCAAATATATAGGTATTTATTACTAAACAACTCTCTACTAATCTCTTTATGAGATTAGAAGTCAGGAACATATGCACAAATCAACGTTTCACAATAAATTAAGCACAAATATGGCTGGGGCCCTAGGGGCGTACCAGACCATATACTAAAAAGAGACCTAGACACAACAACTTGCAAAGGGACAAGGCCTAGGGCCTTCAGAAGAGCTGGGGCCTCACGAAACCACCCAAGGCAGGTAAGTAAAGGACCCACGGGGGACGCGTGCAGTGCGTGAACACAGGCGCGGATCGCCGTAGACTTCAATGGGGCAAGTCGCGGTTGGAAATTAAGAGTTTTAGGGTACTTCGGGAGAACCTACAAGCAAGTCACTTACAGGGTAAGTAGTTCTAGGGCCAACACCCACAGGAGCACCGTAGTCCTGGAGTTACCTCACCCAGGGAAGCCGGGTGCATAGGTGTCCTTTGGTGTCGGGTCGCGGCGTCGTTTTCAATGGGAGCCAATGAAGACTTGCTGCTTGTGAAGTCCGAAGAAGTGTCCGATGGAATCCAAGCCTGGATTCAGAAGATAGAAGACCTGAAAGCAGAGGGGACAGTGTTCAAAGTCACTTGGCAGTGACTCGGGGCCAGGAAGATGTAGGCCCACCGTCGTTGCAAGGTTCAGGTCGGTCACAGGTGTCTTGACTCTTCAGCCACGAGGTCCAGGAGGCGTCGACGACAACCAGGATCTGGATTCAGCATGTCCCACGATGTCTGCAGCTTACTGCAGTGTTGGTGACTCGATTGGAGCCAACAAGCCTTGGTAACAGCAAGTCTCAGGGAAAGAGTGAAAAGGCAATGGTGCAGACCAGCAAGGTCTGACGGACTCACCCAGCAAAGGTAAGTCAGGGCAGGCATGGAGCAACCAGAGGAACCCTTTGGTTCTGTAGAAAAGTCTTCAGGGGACCCACAAGCCGGCTGGCAAGGGATCGCAAAGACGCCTCGGGAGGATTCGCTCAACAGGGGCCCACGGTCACTCGGGACGGGGTAGGCCTCTGATCTTCGGAGGGATTCCTGCTGGAGGCTGGGACCACACGTGGGTCGCGGTTCCTCGTCACTCGTGGGGTCCACTGGCCTCAGCTTCGCTGGGGACTCACGATGGCCTTAGAGAAGTCAGAAAATACTCTTCTTGGGCTGCAGGGACTTCGGACTCTGGCGGGAGCGGCGTAGTTTATGACCATCGTTTGTAGTTTTTGGTGCCTGCCAAGCAGGGGAGTCACTCCTTGACTCCAAGGGAGATTCTTCAGTCTTCCAGAGGTAGTGGAACGTCGAAGGTCCAGGATTCTTCTTTAGAGCGTCGTCCAGGGATATCTAGTGTGCTATGCACAGGGTTCCCTCTCTTATACTAAAAGAAGGGAGGGACTAGCTCTATGACCCCACCTATGGGAGGGTCAGGGGAGTGGGTGGCTACACCCACTTCCCTTTGTCCAGTTTCGCGCCAGAGCAGGGGCAGGTAGCCCCTGAGCTGGTTTGAACTGGCATATGCACAGAGGAGCCTTCTGCTCCTCCAGTGCAGGACTTCAAAGCACTCTAAGAGTGCACCCACCCAGCCCCAATACACTAAACCCTGTCTGGGAGGTGGTTACACCTCCCTGTGACAGGATGCCTATTGTTGGGCTTCCTCCACTGCGAGTTTCGGTCATCAGCAGGAGGGCAGCCCAGTGTCTGTGACTGGTGGCATCCATTTTGTGATGCCAGGGCTCTTCAGGATTCTACCGCGTTTCCACAGTAGGTACATGTCTATCCCTCTAGAAGGGTGGAATGCTACCCCCGCCGCCAGAACTGGCGGTGGGGTAGTATTCCAAGATGTTTGACACCAAACACGACATGTTTTGATGCAGCCATTCCAAAGTTAGCATTTTACCGCGAGGATATAATGCACTTAAGAGTATATGGTTTAACCGCATCCACAAACAGCACCAGAGAATGGACTCTGAGAGATGCAGAGGGGCCCTGCTCAGGCAGAGGCACCCTCTCACATAGGAACCAAGCACCCTGCCCTCAGGATTGATAGGGCCTGCCTTAGGGGTGACTGATAGGTTTAAATGTGTGTGCAGGAGAGATATAGGGAACCCATATCTCAGTGAGGAGTGCTAGCACCACCTCACCCAGGCTGCAGTAGCAGGCCTGTGGTGTCAGATTTAGTCTGCTTCCCAGGGGTGGCATAATACATGCTGCAGCCCCTGGTAGGCCTGTGAAGTACCTATGCCCTTGGTACCTAAGGTACCATATACTAGGGACTCATAAGGTACCACAGTATCCAATCACTAGTGCACCTAGAGTGCACTCCAAGTCATTTAGAGAGAACAGAGAGGCTGGGGCCCTGATTGGCAGGGACCCAGCCAGACTATAGCCAGAAACCAGTGTAAACATCAGAAAAAAAGTGGGGGCAACATAAGAGGCAGATCCTACTCTCCTACACTCCTGCATGGCGTAAAGGGAATTTATTTAACCTGATATTACTCTTAGCTTTATTTTCAGACAGTACAGCTCAGAAACAGTGGGCCAGGTTTTCCTCTTTCAGTTTCGGAGCTGTGCTGTCTGAAAATCAAGCACTAACTCACGGAAATATTGGATTAAAAGAATTCACTTTATTCACTGCAGGTGCATAAAACAGTTGCTCGGCTCTGCACCAGAAAAGCTCATCTTCATACAGACCCAGGGGCCACATGTACAACCATCTCATTTTGTGAGTCTCTAATTGTGATTTTTTGCGACTCGCAATTAGAGACTCACAAAATAAAATGTACATAGACAGTAGCGATTCCCAATGGGGTCGCAAGGGACCTGCCTCATCAATATTCATCAGGAAGGTCGCAATTTACGATCCTTTGGGAATGGGCAACAACACAGGGATGGTGGCATGTTGGGGAGAGCAGACCACCATGTCTGTGTTTGCGAATGGCTTACCACCTACTTGAAGTAGGCGGTAAACTGCAATTGTTTTGAGACCGCATTCCGGTCACAAAACAATCGTACATGCCCTTGCAACTCGCTATTAGGAAGGGAAGACCTTGGCACGCACCTTCCTAATAGCGACTCACAAACCCTATTTTGTGAGTTGGTAATAGGTTACTGACTTGCAAAAAAGGGTTGGTACATTGCACAAGCCTTTTTAGCAGTCGCAAACGGCCCGATTCTCCATTTGCGACTAATAAAAAATGTCGTACATGTGCCCCTAGATCTCTTGCAGCAAATTCAATAGTTCGCTACTATATTTCTCTCAAACAATCACTAGAAAAACCCTTTCTGGCAAAACATTGATTGCATATTAAAATGCTGACGGAACCTGTGTTACAATAATTTTCCTATCATCACTATTGCAATTTGTGGAATACACCTGAGGTCATCCTTGAAGAAGTGGCAAGAAAAACTTTATATGCATGCTCATTCCCAAAGGATGGCTGAAATCTGCACCAAGTGCACCTTCCATTTTAGGCCTGGCATTAGCTGAGACATTTTTTTTTTAATTTTCAAAAATACTTATATACATATAGGGGCTCATTTACAAGGAGCTTGCACTGCCATTGCGTCATTATTTATGACGCCCCGGTGGCGCTTTCTTTGCTTCATATTTACAAGGTGACAGATTAGGCCTAATGCATCAGTTTCTGTAGGCCTGCATCAGAAAATACCTGCGCTAGAACAGACTGTGCCACACAGTTTATAATGTATGCAGGGTAGGCGTTCCATCGTAAAATCTCACCTACAACTGACACAGTGATATTCACAAGTTTGGAAATGTGTGACGCGTCTTTAACATACATCGCCCTAAGCCTGGAATGCATCAACATTCCAATGCCTCTATAACCCAGGTGTAGGAAATGACGCAGTGGCTGTGCCATAGGAATCTGACCAGCAGAAGTCACTTAACACTGTAATAAGTAATACAATAACATCCCTTCAACTATTAGTAGGTCTACACCAGTAACAATCATGTTGCAGGACCCCTTGGCCAACCTGGGTCTGTGGCACCTATGATATCATCATCCACTGCAGCAAGGCAATGTGAGGTTGTATACTCCATGAAAGGGACAGGTCAGGATTGCCACATCTCCATATAGGAATGGGAGCCTGTTAGAAATGGGGTTTCTGGTTGCCTAGGGTATGCACCTAAGCCAGGCAGAACCCACCACTCTAGTCAGGTAAGGGAGTTACACACACAAGATAACCCCTGCTCACCCCCTTGGTAGCTTGGCAGAGCTGTCAGGCTTATCACAGAAGCAATGTGTAAAGCGTTTGCACAACACACACACACACACACCAGTGACACACTAGGCACACCACAAAAAGAGACTCCACACAAGGCTATATAAAAATATCCTTTGTATTGTACACTAAAATCACTGGGCCACTAGGCACTTGTCATGATGTTACATGGACCATAAAAATCACTTTTCCGTAGGGCAATTGTCATAACATCATAGCTAGTACCCTAGAGCCACTACACGTACCTTGCACAGGTCATACATCACTTCGTAAGCATAGGCAAAAATGCATGAGATCACATCACATGAGGTAATACTTGCTTTGTTATCATCACTTTGTAAGCATCAGCTAAAATGCATGAGAACACATCACAAAAGGTAATTCTTGCTTTGTTATCATCAAGGCCCTTAAAGCTGGGCATTGCAAAAATGCTGTAGGTGAGTTACCTGCCGGTCAAAACCGGCCTGACCTTCACAACGCAGGCCTTGATTGCGGTTAGGAAGAACTCGGTTTGTTCCTGGGCTGCAATTGTGGGCTACCACCAACAGTGTGGTGGCTGATCGTGCCCTTTTCCTTTGATCACCACGGTGGCTGCTTGCGCTCCCGCGGCACCATGAGGGCTTGGTGATACTAGATAGAGGGGGGGAAGGGCACTCACCCAGTTCCCTGGCCCAAAACAGCGGATTCCTGAAGTCGGTGCCCCTGCTGCATGGAGTGAGAGGCATAAGAGGTTTCCCTTCACCGCAGCCTGGCAGCAAAGCTCCTGGCTACCGGAGCGCGTCCTCGCTGCTCATGGGGCTCTACGTGGCATCCTGCTGGGCGGGGCTGCAGCGATCCGCAACTTTTCTCCCCGGCCTCTGGAAGGTTGCTAGGCAATGCCTAGTGCCCCAGCAGCATTGTGGAGCGGCCGCACAGCAAGTTATCGGGTTCTAGAAGGTTTTCCTGCACTGCAGAGGGGTCTTGGCCTCAGACTCGGGCCCAAGGTGGTGCATGGGGCGGCACCCCCGGCAGGCTGCTTCCTCCCACACAAACGCCAAGGAGAACCCTCCGAACTCTCAGGCAGGAAGACACACAGTACAGTGGGAGAACAGAGCCCACAGCGCTCGGCTAAAGTAGAGCACACAGAGCTCCAGGGAAGAGCACTTGGAGAGCAGAGCATGTGGAGCTCTGTGAAAGTAAAGCCCACAGAGCATTTGCAAAGCAAAAGCACATGGAGCTCTGTGAAAGTAGAGCACACAGGGCACTTGCAGAGCAATGCACACAGAGCTCTGGGAAAGTAAAGCTGACAGAGTTCTTACAGGGACATGGACATGGAAACTTTGATGTCCCTGAGTTTCCCAGAATAGGAGTCCAGCACACACAGGCCCTTGGAGATTTCTTCTCAAGCAGGATATCACAGCAGGGCAAAAACAGTCAGTCCTTTTCCTCCACCACAGACAGAAGCAGCAACTGCAGACCAATCCACCCCTCACACTGAAAAGGCAGCGCTCCTCACACAGTCCTTCCACTCTTCTTCTTGGCAGGGTCCTCTTGTTCCTGGAAGTAATCTTAGGTCCTTGGGTTTTAGGTGTAATACTTATACCCCAAATTGGCATTGTTCTCTTTGCTGTAAGGGTCTCTGAACCCAGCCCAAACCAGTCCTATTCTCCCTGGTGCAGCATGACAACAGGGGGCGGAGACAGCATTGTGAAAAAGGAGACCCAGCCTATTCAGGTGCAAGTGAAACTCCTCCCACCACTCTAAGTGCAGGCCAGGTCTATTCAGCCCAGGGATGAGTCACCCAGGCAAGGCAGGACACACCTCAACCCCGCCCCAGTGACTGTCTAGAGTGAATGCACATCCCAGCTCCTGTCACTCAAACACCAGTCGCTGAATACACAACCAGGCAGGGCACAAAGAGTCACAAGCACACAGAAATTCCCACTTCTAAAAGTGGCATTTCTAAAGTAGTAATAAAGAATCTGCATTCACCAATAACCAGGATTTATTACTACTATTCCAAACATACCAAACATGGCCAAGCTACCTCTTTCATATTAGAAATTATCACTGAAGTACATATCAGGGAATTCCCAATGCAAACCTTTGAGAGGGCAGCCTCACAGCAGTGAGAAACCAAATAGGCTGTTTGTCACTCACTACCAGGACATGCCACACAGTTAAGGCACATGTCCTACCTTTTACCTAGACAGCACCCTGCCCATAGGGCTAGCTAGGGCCTACCTTAGGGGTGACTTATTTGAAGTAAAAGGGGAGTTTCCGATGTGGCAAACACTTTAAGTGCCACGTCACTGAGGCAGTAAACTGTGCGTGCAGGCCCTGCAGTGGCAGAGGCCTGAGACAGGTTTGAAAGGCTACTTCGGTGGGTGGCGCAAGCAGCGCTGCATGTCCACTAGTACCATTTAATTTACAGGCCCTGGGTATATGGGATACCACTGTACAAGGGACTTACAGGTAAATTAAATGTGCCAAACAGGTGTAGACCAATCTTACCAAGTTTACAAGCGAGAGTACATGCACTTTAGCACTGATCAGCAGTGCTAAAGTGCCCAGAGTCATAAAACCAACAAAAACAGGTCAGAAAAAATACAGGCGGAAGGCAAAAGGTTTGGGGATAACCCTACAAAAAGGGCGAGTTCCAACAGTCCCCAAGTCCAGCCAAGTGTACTCCAAACCACAAAAGGTAGGTATCACATCAATTGCCACTTTACATGACAACATATACTTGTATTCACTCACATTCAAGTGTCACTCAATATGTCACACATACTTAGGCATCTTTGTACAGATAAGTAGACTATGCCCACTGTAATGAGATACATAGCCATACTTCACTCTTGCATTTTTTACATCCAGGACCAATGCAATAGAGTCCAAGGTGACTTTTCCACCATTTCAGTCTCTATTAAATTAGTCCCCACACATTAGACCAGTTGCTTCAGTCAGAACCGACGCAATGCCTCAGTTTTGCGATGCAATTTTGACTTTGAGCTTGTCGTAAGCCCAAATTCAGTTGGGGGCAGATGCGCTGCGCCATCCTTCCCACAGATGCGTCAGAATTTCTGATGCACCTTGGGAGCTTGTGACATAGTGCGCCATACCATAAATATGGCACATCCATGTCTCTATTTTCTGTCGTAGTGCAACACAGGGCTTTTTAGCACATCTCTGCCTTAACGCAGCAATGCATCAGTTCTTGTAAAGGAGGCCCTTATAGGGTCTTTCAGTAAGCTCTATTCTTCAACTGGTCTGTTATAGTGTCATTCACATTTTGTTTCCTCACACTACAGCATCAAGCATGGGGTAGTAGGTCAGCCTACTTCATCTTGTGGTTGGCTTCATTGTGAGTGATGGCATTTTGCTCTTGTGCACATCCACCATATAAAGTTCCCTTCAGCGACAGCGAGATGAGTGTGGCAATGTCTTATTCATTCTTGCAGCAGGCAGCATGCAATAGATGCACAAGGAATGATTCTGCTAAGCCTTTAGTTTGAGTGACTGCACTAAGATGCTTTGCGTTGTTAACGTTTTCCGAGACAAGTTCATTTCTTGCCAGTGTTTAATACCAGGGCTGTTTTAAAAAGGACTCGAGTATCCGAGGCTGATCGTTTCCTCGCCTACTTGTCCCCTCTCTTCGCTGGCAGACGTTTGCCTGTGGTGTTTACAGCAGCCAGTAGACAGAGATTGATTGATGTTGAAACTGGGAGCAAGCAGCTGGTGACTTGGTAATTACGCTTTGATCACCTAACTTTATAATCACTCAGGGAATATGTATTCACCCCCTCAAGCCTAACCACATTTTGAGCAATACTTCCAAAAAAAACAGTGGAGCAACAGTGCCCTGAGGAAGCAACTTAAACATTGCATCTCCGAGTTTATAATGTTCAGGGACTGCAGGCGACAGTCTTTAGTTTGCCTGCAAAGAAACTTTATTTTGTGTTAGGAAGCAGTATCATGAGTGCACTGTGTTGTTAAATAATGCTGGTGTAAACATTTCTTATATTAATCATGAATTTGATTGCATGATGTCCTAACAATTGTAGTGCAGAAACTAATTTGCATGCAGATAAGGATGCCTTGACAGCTAAGCAGCATTATTAGTGCGTAAAATGCATTACTGAAACTGAAACTGCTAGGAGATGCGTGTTTTGGACTAAAATTGCTTTGTTGGCTCTGAAACTGGTTTAGCAGCATCGGCGATGTCGTCATGCCCTATTTATTACATATTGAAAGGACTTCAGCCATCATTATAAGATGGACACATGGGCCATATTTATCAAAGTTTTGCGTCTCTTTTTTGCCACGCAAGGTAACGCAAGATGACCCTAGATGAGATTTACCAAGCCACGCAAGGCCATCTTTCTGTGCCCAGCGGTGCTTAGTGAATCTAAAGGAATGCTAGGCAGTGCAAGTCACTGTCTTGTGTTGCTCTGCCCCAGGAAGGCATTCCATGGGTGGAGTGCGGGTGTTCCCATGATTACACCCATGGATTTTGGCACATTCCCAGATTTACCATGAATGGTAAACATGGGAATGTGTCAAAATGCTATGCCTACCCAGGGGAGGCGTAACAAGTAGAAGCATCTTTATTTCTCCCCGTTTTTTTCCATTCTGCTACAAACCTAGAAAGAGGAAAAAGCCTCAAAGGATTTTTTTGTGCAGGAAGGTGCTCCTGCCTGCACAAAATCAATCCTGCATGCAAGGTTGCCTGCGTCGGAGCTAGGCACCAAATAGTGCGCCAGGGCACAGAGAAGACAGGAATGAGCCATATAATGTTAAATATGGCACATTCCTGCCATCTCTCTGTCACGCAACGCATCACAGCACAGTGTCTTGCTGCACTGCATTGAATGACATTTTGATAAATATACCCTATTGTTTATTCAACACCAACAGCATTGTATAACATAATAATCCTCCAAAGTTTTTCACTGGCAACTTGTGAAATCTGTTATTTATGGGGAAACAGACCTAATGACATTTTCTAGTACATGATTGTCTATTTCTGTGTGCGTGCTTAAATGAATTTTGAATGTTGTCATAAGTTTTGTGCAGTGGCGGCTTTCCTCCTGCTTTGTTTTATAAGCACCTCATTTGAAATAATGTTCACAAGTTATTATTTAGTTTTTTTACTTGTAACCTGCACGGTTTTCCCTTCTTAAATACTGAACACCCACACACTGGTTGAACTATATGACTAGTTGTAGTTTTTGACGACTAAGTAGCACAGGATTTACTTGCATTCAAGCCCTGTTCTAGATCATAAAACTAGTGTTGTGTGTGAGGCACTCAATGCCTTGATATTTTACACAAATGTCATATTGTCTGGACTAGGTTGGCTTGCAAGACTAAGAGCTTCTTTGCCCACTGACCAAAAAAAATAAAACCATCAGAGTAAAACCGAGTGCTCCCCAGTAGTCCCAAACGGAGCACAAGCAGTTTGCTGTAGTAGAAACTACAGAAGAAATCAATACGAGTGCATGATTTTGAATCTCTTGCCCATGTACTATGTAAGTCAAAATACGGATTCTGGAAACAAATGAAGGCATGACAGTATATATTTTAATAGGATACCCACATCAGTGAGAAAAACACAAATAAAAAACAATGTTCTGCATGCTCCTCTGTACCCCACCTCTATCCATCTCCTTGAAACTTGGATATAAATCAAACTTCCTACTAAAGCATGGGTGTAAATCATCCTTCTCATTGAACAAGAGTATAAATTACTCCTCTCATTGAAACATTGGTGTATATTGCATCTTTCATTGAAACATGGATGTATGTTGTGCCGAGGGCCACTGGAATTTTGCGGCATGCAAGGACCAAATTATGTGACTGGGTTGACTCAATTATGCAGAAAGAAAAGGCAAATTGTGTGGCATAATTCAACACATTTTGTGATAGTGTTGCTTCACTATTCTGACATTTTTACACATGGTAATACTGGGCAAAGATTTTACCACATTAGTATCAGTCTAACAACCGAATACAGCAATAATCAATCAAAAGATGACCAGTCAAACTTTGCAAAGAGCCTACCATTGTGCGGGGTCACAAGTCGCCACGGTTTTAGTAACTTTGAATCCGTTTGAGGATGAAACCATTTTTTTATGCTAAAATCTGAAGATTATGTAGCAGATGATGGATTATGTGGGAAATGCAGATAATCCATAATTTCAGGGAAAATGCCGAAGCCGTTGAATGGCATCAGTTCAGTAGCCCTGATTATGCCTTTCATTGAAAATTGGGCAAATGACACCTCTAACTGAGAAACATAATCAGAATTCTTTTGAGTTTAAAAACATAAGACAAGTAACTGCTAATGTTTTTCTTTGTGTTACTTTTAGAAAAAAGTGTCTTCCTGCGTTTTGCTACTGCAAATGTAACCTGCTGGCCCCTTACAATCAGGATTCCACCCACAAAATCATGCAAATGTTACCCTCCTAGTGCTAGAAGATGTTCTATATATTACTGGAGGAGGAGCCCTCCGTTAGTTTTCTACATGGCCTCTCAGCTGCATTTGCTTCAAAGGAAAGTGATACACTGCTGAACCCTACAATGGAGGAGACTAGTCTGCCATGAGTATGTTCCTTTCCCTCTGGCAAATGCCAGTGTACAAAGAAAGAAGTAGAACATTTCAGTGACTTGGCTGGAATGACTGCACATCTATAATCAATAATAGGTATCAATGTGAGTTAATGAAGTATACAAAAGACAAAAAAAAAAAATCTCAGGGTGGTGTATCATGCTTAGCACCCAGTCACCATAGGTGCTTATCAAACAGACCCAACAGGGTATGTTCCTATCATATCAGAAAAAACAAGCAAACAAGCACACACTGGTCTGTCTCATTGAAAGTCCAACTTGTCTTGAGTCAATCAATAGCTTAGTGAAGAACCAAGTCCAATCCACTGTTGTTTATGCAAATCTTCTTTTACTCTTCAAAGAAAGTCACAGGTGTTAACATCACAAACACTGCAGCCGACACGTGTTTCGTCCCCCTGGACTTTTTCAAGGCTGCAAAGGCATATTACATTAGCATTAAGCATGTTGTATTGATGGTGAGAGGATACCCAAATGGGTATCTTTAAACAACCCTCACCATGTGTTAAGGCCAGCAGCATGCTAGTAATTTTTGTGAAGGGCACAAGAGTTCTCAGAGAACTCCCAGATATATCAAGTATGAGCTATAAAGAGTAAAAATCCAAAGAAAATCAAAAAATGTGCCTAAGCTATTGATTGACTCAAGACGAGTTGGACTTTCAATGAGACAGGCCAGTGTGTGCTTGTTTGCTTGTTTTTTCTGATACAAAGAAAGAATGTTTCAGATCTATACCCCTTCTATAAACATGTGGAGTGCCTAGAGGATTGACAGACTTTCCAGGAACTCCTCAAGATCTTGCACTCAAGTTGTACATTGTTATTCGTTTTTTTTAGTTTAAAGACGCTTTATTTAAATGAATTCAGCAAAAAGTACATCATAATAAACATGTCTAGTATTTAAATCGAAATGATTAACAAAATTTAGTGTGAGAATAAGTAATACAGCCTAAGAATTAATAAACAGAACGTAATGCACTGTAGAACTATTAGACCAATAAAAGGAGCTATACAAAAGAGTGCCTTAATAATACTGCAATTTATATTTTGTGTTTTGTGGGAAGGGGAAAGGGAAAGAAAAAAGAAGAGAGAAATTGGAAGAGTGAGAAAAAGATGAAAAAAGAAATAATAGAGTTATATAACCATACGGATATCAGTTATTATTGTGGTTGTCAAATAATTAGAACCAGTATGTTAGATTACAGAGCTGTAAACATTAAAAGAAAAGTTCATGGTGGCTGAAATACAGCATTACTGTCCTGGATCCGAGTGGAGTTACTAGATAAGTATGTCGTACAAGGTACCAAAAACGTATCCTTCTGAAGAAGCTGTTACATGGAAGTGGCAGATGCTCTATCGAGTCAATGATGATGACAGAGTAAATTCCACCATCCAGTAAAAGTAACCTTAGTAGCATCCTTCCAATTGGAGATAATTATTTGAAAAGCAATGGCAAAAAGTAAAACCACAAATTTGCCCAGTTTGCGTATACCAATCCATACATGAGAAGAGCTTCCCAAAAAAATAGATTTGATCTCAAAAGGAAAAGTAATGGAACATATTGATTAAATTGTTCTACATATCTTCATCCACAAAGATTTAATGGTTGGGCAGTAAAAAAACATATGCATATATCTGCCAGTGGTGTTTTTTACGCTTACAACATGTATTCTATATGCTTGGGTTGTATTTCCAGAGAGAGGTTGGTGCTAAAAACAACATATGGTTGTAATAATATACGTTTTGTGCAGTGCTAGCATTACAGGTATGGTGGTTTTTTGACCAAATTGAGTTCTAGATCTGTGAGGATAATGAATGTTGTAATTCTGATTCCCATGATAATTCTATTTTAGATTTGGGATGATGTGGAAGTGTATAGTGGAAATATGTGTATATATAATAGGCTTTGATAAGTGAGGGAAAGTTTATTTTATCCAGAGGCAAAGTGGGAATGAGAGAAGGCTCATGTGAAAGGGTGGATATGTGTTGTTTAAAAACATTTTTTAATGAGCTGTATTTGAAAGTGGAAGCAGAGGAGAAGCAAAATTTGCTTTGAACTTCGGAGGAGGAGAGGAGGTGCACACCCTGCAAAAGCTGTTTAACCTGAGTTATTATTTTAGCTACCCAGTCTCTCCAAAGAATTGTACAATTAGGCAGTTTGATATGTTTATCATGCCAAATTGAGGAGTCTAGGAACACCTGCAATAATGACAGAGAATGATTAAGGACCAGAAATATTATTGATATAGAATGTTTTATGGTGGGAGACACAAAGGATCTTGGAGGATGTGGAAAGTGAGCCAGAGAGTGAAAAGAGAAAGGTGAAATCAAAGAATCTTCCAATTTGCGCCAGACAGTTGAGGGTGTATCTGTGATGGTGTGCAAATGGGGTAAAACTTGTTTTATTACAAATGAGTAATGATATTGTTCAAAATTAGGGAATTTGACCACTCCCAGTTCCTTGAGTTTACATAAGGAAACCAATGATATGCGTGCCTTCCGACCATTCCATAAACATTTTCCCAGTGAACTATTAAGGGATTTGAAGAACTTCAAAGGAAGTTTCACTAGCAACGTAAATAAATACAAATTAATAACAAACAGCATCATCATTTTGACCGCCTCTAATCTACCCCCACCAAGATACGTACTTTGATGAGCATTGTCCAAATTATCTGGATTGTTTTTGTGATTGAGGAGGAATATTTGATCCCCAAACATTTAATGTAGTTAGAATTCGATTTAAAACTATTATCCCTGAACATTTCTTTTAAACAAAATGTATTTAATGGAAGGACCTCAGATTTAGTAAAGTTTAGTTTGTATCCAGACAAGTTGGAATAATTGGTTAAGAGATCTGTAAAGGTAGGTTTGGACGTTTGTGGATCTTAAACAAATAAGACCATATTATCTGCATAGGCAGTAAATGTGACTACAGTGTCTTTGTATGTAAAACAATGAAACGAAGGAGAATGGTGTAAAGTATGAAGAAAAGGTTCCAAAGACAAAATAAAAAGCAACAGTGATAGTGGGCATCCTTGTTGGGCACTCCATAAAGGGGGAAAGTAAGAGGATTGAATGCTGTTTACAAATATTGAGATTGTTGGGGCGGAGTAGAGCAAACTAATATATTTTAAAATAACAAGTCCAAACCATACCATTTGAGTGCATGCCTCATAAAATGCCAGGTTACCCAGTCAAATGCCTTTTCTGCATCTAGTGTAATAGAGTCAATAGAGGTAGGACTTTACAACGCAAGGTGCAGAATGTCCAGGAAAGCTCTAGAGCTGTCAGCCATATATCTACCCTTTACGACATTGTTATTTGTTAACTAAATCAGCCCAATACCAACTAAGTAAAAGACACACAATTGATGAACGGAATGCAGAACAAATCAAAACATTCATCCCCAGTCAAGAGATCCGGATTAAATCCATCATTCTTTTGCTCACCATGCCACCCCAGTTTAGACCTGGCCATATGCAAATCAGTCTTGACCCTGTGCCACATGGGAACAGTCCAGCCCGAACTGCCAAGCCAGGTCCTCCCTGGACCGGAAACAAGCATCCTAGGACCGGTTTCGGGGTTTTACCCCTCTTCAGCCAGGATAGCTTGATTCCAGTAGCACAGTGAGCCCAGGACCCACGTCTGGGCATACATGGCGCACTTAGGGTGAGAAAGTAAAAGACACACAATTGATGAACGGAATGCAGAACAAATCAAAACATTCACCCCCAGTCAAGAGATCCGGGTTAAATCCATCATTCTTTTGCTCACCATGCCACCCCAGTTTAGACCTGGCCATATGCAAATCAGTCTTGACCCTGTGCCACATGGGAACAGTCCAGCCCGAACTGCCAAGCCAGGTCCTCCTGGACCGGAAACAAGCATCCTAGGACTGGTTTCGGGTTTCACCCCTCTTCAGCCAGGATAGCTTGATTCCAGTAGCACAGTGAGCCCAGGACCCACGTCTGGGCATACCTGGCGCACTTAGGGCGAGAAAGTAAAAGACACACAATTGATGAACGGAATGCAGAACAAATCAAAACATTCACCCCCAGTCAAGAGATCCGGGTTAAATCCATCATTCTTTTGCTCACCATGCCACCCCAGTTTAGACCTGGCCATATGCAAATCAGTCTTGACCCTGTGCCACATGGGAACAGTCCAGCCCGAACTGCCAAGCCAGGTCCTCCCTGGACCGGAAACAAGCATCCTAGGACCGGTTTCGGGGTTTCACCCCTCTTCAGCCAGGATAGCTTGATTCCAGTATCACAGTGAGCCCAGGACCCACGTCTGGGCATACCTGGCGCACTTAGGGCGAGAAAGTAAAAGACACACAATTGATGAACGGAATGCAGAACAAATCAAAACATTCACCCCCAGTCAAGAGATCCGGGTTAAATCCATCATTCTTTTGCTCACCATGCCACCCCAGTTTGAATGATGATGGATTAAACCCAGATCAGTTGACTGGGGGTGGGTGTTTGATTTGCTCTAGCGCTCCATCCATCATCCCCTTTGGTATCGTTTTGTTCGCCCTAAGTTGGCAGGGTATGCCCAGACGTGGGTCCCTTGCTCACTTTGCCACTGGATTCAAGATAGCCTGGCTGATGAGGGTTTTGAACCCGAAACCGGTCCCAGGATGCTTGTTTCCGGTTCAGGGAAGACATGGCTTGGCAGTTCGGGCTGGACTGTTCCCATGAGGCACAGGGTCAGACTGATTTGCATATGGCCATGTCTGAACTGGGGTGGTGGAGTGAGCTAAAGAATGATGATGGATTAAACCCAGATCAGTTGACTGGGGGTGAGTGTTTGATTTGCTCTAGCGCTCCGTCCATCATCCCCTTTGGTATCGTTTTGTTCGCCCTAAGTTGGCAGGGTATGCCCAGACTTGGGTCCCTTGCTCACTTTGCCACTGGATTCAAGATAGCCTGGCTGATGAGGGTTTTGAACCCAAAACCGGTCCCAGGATGCTTGTTTCCGGTTCAGGGAAGACATGGCTTGGCAGTTCGGGCTGGACTGTTCCCATGAGGCACAGGGTCAGATTGATTTGCATATGGCCATGTCTGAATTGTGGTGGTGGAGTGAGCTAAAGAATGATGATGGATTAAACCCAGATCAGTTGACTGGGGGTGAGTGTTTGATTTGCTCTAGCGCTCCGTCCATCATCCCCTTTGGTATCGTTTTGTTCGCCCTAAGTTGGCAGGGTATGCCCAGACGTGGGTCCCTTGCTCACTTTGCCACTGGATTCAAGATAGCCTGGCTGATGAGGGTTTTGAACCCGAAACCGGTCCCAGGATGCTTGTTTCTGGTTCAGGGAAGACATGGCTTGGCAGTTCGGGCTGGACTGTTCCCATGAGGCACAGGGTCAGACTGATTTGCATATGGCCATGTCTGAACTGGGGTGGTGGAGTGAGCTAAAGAATGATGATGGATTAAACCCAGATCAGTTGACTGGGGGTGAGTGTTTGATTTGCTCTAGCGCTCCGTCCATCATCCCCTTTGGTATCGTTTTGTTCGCCCTAAGTTGGCAGGGTATGCCCAGACGTGGGTCCCTTGCTCACTTTGCCACTGGATTCAAGATAGCCTGGCTGATGAGGGTTTTGAACCCAAAACCGGTCCCAGGATGCTTGTTTCCGGTTCAGGGAAGACATGGCTTGGCAGTTCGGGCTGGACTGTTCCCATGAGGCACAGGGTCAGACTGATTTGCATATGGCCATGTCTGAACTGGGGTGGTGGAGTGAGCTAAAGAATGATGATGGATTAAACCCAGATCAGTTGACTGGGGGTGAGTGTTTGATTTGCTTTAGCGCTCCGTCCATCATTCCCTTTGGTATCGTTTTGTTCGCCCTAAGTTGGCAGGGTATGCCCAGACGTGGGTCCCTTGCTCACTTTGCCACTGGATTCAAGATAGCCTGGCTGATGAGGGTTTTGAACCCGAAACCGGTCCCAGGATGCTTGTTTCCGGTTCAGGGAAGACATGGCTTGGCAGTTCGGGCTGGACTGTTCCCATGAGGCACAGGGTCAGACTGATTTGCATATGGCCATGTCTGAACTGGGGTGGTGGAGTGAGCTAAAGAATGATGATGGATTAAACCCAGATTAGTTGACTGGGGGTGAGTGTTTGATTTGCTCTAGCGCTCCGTCCATCATCCCCTTTGGTATCGTTTTGTTCGCCCTAAGTTGGCAGGGTATGCCCAGACGTGGGTCCCTTGCTCACTTTGCCACTGGATTCAAGATAGCCTGGCTGATGAGGGTTTTGAACCCAAAACCGGTCCCAGGATGCTTGTTTCCGGTTCAGGGAAGACATGGCTTGGCAGTTCGGGCTGGACTGTTCCCCTGAGGCACAGGGTCAGACTAATTTGCATATGGCCATGTCTGAACTGGGGTGGTGGAGTGAGCTAAAGAATGATGATGGATTAAACCCAGATCAGTTGACTGGGGGTGAGTGTTTGATTTGCTCTAGCGCTCCGTCCATCATCCCCTTTGGTATCGTATTGTTCGCCCTAAGTTGGCAGGGTTTGCCCAGACGTGGGTCCCTTGCTCACTTTGCCACTGGATTCAAGATAGCCTGGCTGATGAGGGTTTTGAACCCGAAACCGGTCCCAGGATGCTTGTTTCCGGTTCAGGGAAGATATGGCTTGGCAGTTCGGGCTGGACTGTTCCCATGAGGCACAGGGTCAGACTGATTTGCATATGGCCATGTCTGAACTGGGGTGGTGGAGTGAGCTAAAGAATGATGATGGATTAAACCCAGATCAGTTGACTGGGGGTGAGTGTTTGATTTGCTCTAGCGCTCCGTCCATCATCCCCTTTGGTATCGTTTTGTTCACCCTAAGTTGGCAGGGTATGCCCAGACGTGGGTCCCTTGCTCACTTTGCCACTGGATTCAAGATAGCCTGGCTGATGAGGGTTTTGAACCCGAAACCGGTCCCAGGATGCTTGTTTCCGGTTCAGGGAAGACATGGCTTGGCAGTTCGGGCTGGACTGTTCCCATGAGGCACAGGGTCAGACTGATTTGCATATGGCCATGTCTGAACTGGGGTGGTGGAGTGAGCTAAAGAATGATGATGGATTAAACCCAGATCAGTTGACTGGGGGTGAGTGTTTGATTTGCTCTAGCGCTCCGTCCATCATCCCCTTTGGTATCGTTTTGTTCGCCCTAAGTTGGCAGGGTATGCCCAGACGTGGGTCCCTTGCTCACTTTGCCACTGGATTCAAGATAGCCTGGCTGATGAGGGTTTTGAACCCGAAACCGGTCCCAGGATGCTTGTTTCCGGTTCAGGGAAGACATGGCTTGGCAGTTCGGGCTGGACTGTTCCCATGAGGCACAGGGTCAGACTGATTTGCATATGGCCATGTCTGAACTGGGGTGGTGGAGTGAGCTAAAGAATGATGATGGATTAAACCCAGATCAGTTGACTGGGGGTGAGTGTTTGATTTGCTCTAGCGCTCCGTCCATCATCCCCTTTGGTATCGTTTTGTTCGCCCTAAGTTGGCAGGGTATGCCCAGACGTGGGTCCCTTGCTCACTTTGCCACTGGATTCAAGATAGCCTGGCTGATGAGGGTTTTGAACCCGAAACCGGTCCCAGGATGCTTGTTTCCGGTTCAGGGAAGACATGGCTTGGCAGTTCGGGCTGGACTGTTCCCATGAGGCACAGGGTCAGACTGATTTGCATATGGCCATGTCTGAACTGGGGTGGTGGAGTGAGCTAAAGAATGATGATGGATTAAACCCAGATCAGTTGACTGGGGGTGAGTGTTTGATTTGCTGTAGCGCTCCGTCCATCATCCCCTTTGGTTGCAATACCAACTAAGGGCTTGATTTAGAGTTCAGAGGATGGAATACTCTGTCATAAACATGGCAGATCTCCTGTTCACTATATTACAAGTGCATTTGGAATTAATGCACTTTTAATATGGCAAACGGGATGTCACATTTGTGACAAAGTATCCCGTTCTCTAAAATATGAATCAGGTCATATGTTTTCAGTTGTGAATAAAGGCATTGATTCCACTAGAAAGTTTTGATACAGCTGTGTAAGCCTTGGTCATTTTACAGATTAATAGTGGGAACGCCCAAAGTTTTATGCTGAAATATATTCTGTCACTTTTACTTTCAAAGTGTTTTGTAATCGGTGACCTTCTTTTTATATCACTTCCCTGCATTTTACTCTAAGCTAGGATCTGGCCTAGACAGCTTCAGCTGTTTTGCCTGCCTCATGTTTTCCAAAACATTGATATTAAAAATATAGTATTATGTGTCACATTCTCTGGCAGTATTATTTTCATCTGTTTGAGATAGTAACAATATTTTTGGTAAAATCTTCAAATTTTGCAAATCAAGTGGCAAACTGCAGTAAAGCCATAATTATGTGTTAAATGCTGCAACTACAGAATGTTCTAAATCCACTGACCCTCACTATTGCTAATTGTTTTATTAACAATTTATTAGCTGCACTTTGAAGAAACCAGAAGAAAATAGTATTTTCAACATAGTTACTCCAAACTAAACATGTAATATAAAAATACATATTGAGTACCAAATGTAATGTGGGCCTGTATTGTCATCTTGGGGTTTTGGTGTCATTTACAAACTACATGTTCATCAGCCTCGTGGTTTTTGATACTACCAGACCCCCTTGATGGCAAATTTGGACCCTCCTACACAACTCACCCCGGAAGGGTGGCCTGGCTTTGGAAGCAGGAACATCTGAGGCCAAGTCTGAGCAATGACTAGGTGAAGAGTCAAGTCTTGAGGTTTTTGTGAAATTCCAGAACTGAGGAGGTGGCGCTGATGTGCAGGGGCAGGTTGGTCCAGGCTTTGGGGGCTAGGTAGGAGAAGGCCCAAAAGCTGGATCTGGTTCTGTGCAAAGTGTCCTGTAGGTTTGTTAAAGTTGATGCGATTATTGAGGTAGGTGAGGCCAGTGTTGTGCAAGGCTTTGTATGTGGGTCTGAGGAGTTTAATGAATGCCATTAGTGGACAAGGAGCTACAATATTTATGCACACACACGCATATACATGCACACACGGGTGCTTTCAGTCAACCATCCTTATTCATAGGTCTGTTCAAGTGTCAGCTACATTTTGCCACCACACACCACTTCATATATCATGGTGCAATGGGTCAGCCCACTTCATCCCTTGGCTGTGAGTGATGACATTTTGTCAGATCACATATGCACAGCTGCCAGAAAGGAGTCACTTCAGTGCCAGGGCTGGTCTCCCTGAGTTACTTGGCCACTCCTTTATTTTTATGTTTTTTATGCTTGCCAATTTTTTTGCACATGTTTGCAAACAAAAGGCACTTATGCCAGAGCCAGACTTATTGGGCTTGCCAATGCTTACTTTGAAGGGTTGCCTTGAATATTGTATTGTATTGTATTGTAATTGCATTTATATAGCGCTTACTACCCCTGACGAGGCGTTGAAGCGCTTTTTCGGTGAGTTGCACGCTACTCCGGGACCCATAGAGGATTAGTGTTGAATTAGTATAGTGAAACATGCAAGTACATTTTAAGTGGTGGATAGGTTAGTCAGTTATTTGGATTTGGAATGATAGCAGAAGGATAGAGGAGGAAAAAAGGTTTGTATTTATATAGTGCTTGTTACCACTGATGGGGTGTTGAAGCACGCTACTCCGGAAGCCCATAAAGGATTGGTGGTGAATTAATATGGTGAAATATGAAAGTAATTTCAGTGGTGGATATTAGTCAGTTATTTGGAGTGAGAAGGATAGCGGAGGGATAAAAAGGGAAGAAAGGTTTGCATTCATATAGCACTTGTTACCCCTGATGGGTGTTGAAGCGCTTTTCTGGCGAGTAGCACGCCACTCCGGAACCCATTAGGATTAGTGTTGAAAATTAGTATAGTAAAATATGAAGTAATTTGAGTAGTGGATAGGTTATTCAGTTATTTGGGTAGAGAAGGGTAGGTGGCGGGATAGAAGAGGGAAAGAGGTTTGCATTTATATAGCGCTTGCTACCCCTGATGGGGTTTTGAAGCGCAAGTAGCACGCTACTTTGGAACCCATAAGTATTAGTGTAGTAGAGAGAGTAGAGTAGAGTAGTAGAGAGAAGTTTGAGATGAGTCAGAAGGTTGGGCTAGAAGATATAGTGAGAGAAATATAGGCTGAGAAATAGGGTAGTGCCTTGGAAATGCTAAATTAGAAGAAAGTGATAAATATATAGATCCATAAGTACATTGAAAGTATATAGATACATAAAGGAGGTAAGTATATGTAGATTAAAGATATTGATAGAGGCACAGGATGAGAAATAGGGTAGTGCATTGGATATGCTTTTTCAGGAGAAAAGTAACAGAGACACAGATCCAAGTACATGGAAGGTACATAGATGCACAATGGAAGTAAGTACATGTAGACCAAGGATGATTTTTATTTATTTATTTATTTATTTATTTTTTCCCCTCTCAACAACATAATTATTCTACATGTTTATACAAAGCAATACACAAAGATAGGTACATGTCTATAGTGAAAACAAATGCTTATATAACAGAGGGATATGCTGTAAATTTCTGTTTGCGTATGGTGCTTATGTGGGGAAGAGCCAATTCTTGAGTAGTTTTCTGAAGATAAGGTGGATCTTATGTTGGGGGGTAAAGAGTTCCATAGTTTGGCTGCTTGAACAGAGAAGGATGTGCCACCCAAGGTTTTTTTCCTTGTATCTTGGGATTTTGAGGCAAGATGCTCCTTTAGAGCGGAGGTTCCTCTGTTGAATGTGTTTGGTGATTTTATTCCTGATGAAGAGCGGTCCCATTCCATGTATTGCTTTGTGGGTGATACAAAGCAGCTTGAACGTGGATCTTCTGGCAACCGGTAACCAATGCAGGGCTTTCAAGGCAGGGGAGATGTGGTCTCGCGGTTTGATATGCAAGAGTAGTCTGGCAGCCGAGTTCTGAATCCATTGTAGTCTTTTCATGGTTGTTAAAGGTGATCCGTGGTAGAGGCTATTGGCGTAATCGAGTTTGGACAGAACAAGGGAGATGGTAGCTTGGACCTTGTGTGAAAATCCCAAATGAGGGAAAATTCGTCGCAGCGTTTTTATAGTGACAAAGCTTGATCTTGCTAGTTTGTCCACTTGGGCATTCATCGACAGCTTGGAGTCCATGGTCATTCCGAGGTTTCTTACTTCCTTCGATACTTTAGGTGGTGATCCCAGTTCATTAGGCCATGCGGCAAGCGGGTTGTAATGTTTCCAATTGCCACACGTGAGTATTTCCGTTTTTGAAGTATTCAATTTGAGATGGCTCCGAGTCATCCACTGATCCACGGCTCTGAGACAGCTGAAAATTGGTGATTTACCAATGTCTTTGGGGCATTCCAGTTGAAGGAGTATTTGCGTGTCATCTGCATAGTTATAGCACGTGAGGTGAAATTGATTGATCAGTACTGGTAATGACTTCATGTAAATGTTGAAAAGCATGGGCGAGATGATAGAACCTTGAGGGACCCCTGCTTTTGTGGAGTACGGTTTGGACGAGAAAGGTGGGGTATGGATGACATTAGTTCTGTTTCGAAGGTAGGACGCGATCCAGTCTAGAGCAGTTCCCTCTATGCCGTCTTCATATAGTCTTTGTTTCAGAGTGTCATGGTCAACCATGTCAAAGGCAGCCGAGAGGTCCAAGAGGAGTAGCGCAGCAACTCCGTTGCGGTCAACTGTATTTTTCAGGTCATCCCAGATGGCAAGGAGGGCAGATTCAGTGCCTCTTCCCGGACGGAATCCTGTTTGGAAGTCTGAGAGTACGTCATTCTCTTCAATGAATTGTGACATCTGGGCGAACGCTGCTCTTTCTATCAGTTTGCCCAGGAAAGGTCCATTTGTAATGGGTCTGTAGTTGTCAGGGTTCAGCGGGTCCGAGTTTGTTTTCTTCAGTAAAGGGCGTATGTGTAATTTTTTGAGTTCTTCTGGAAATATTCCGGTAGTTAAGGAATCGTTGAGGATTCTTCTTACTGGAGTGGCAGCAGAGGTTGTTAAAAGAATAGTCTTGAAAGTTTGTGGTGGACAGGGGTCAGAAGGGCTGCCGGCAGGCCTGCTTGCTTTGACCAGGTCCATAAATTCATCATGTGAGATGTGTTGGAAGGAACGGAGAGGCTTGGTTAGAGTATTCTTGGATTGTTGTTTTGTACAAGGGTTAGTGCTGGTGCTTTGTTTCTGTTTTAAGTACGAGTCCAACGTGTCTGCTTTGTCCGTGTAATGATTTGCCAGTTTTTCTGTGAAATCTTGAGTAACAGGATGAGTTCCTTCTAGGCAATTTGGTTTGCGAAATTCATTGAGTATTTTATAGAATTCTTTATTTGCACATTTAGCGTTTTGAATTCTGTCTGAATAGTACCTTTTCTTAGCTTTTTTGATAGCCGACTTGTATAATCTGTTAATTTTTTGTAGGTGAAGCTTGTCTTGTTTGGCGTTTGTTTTGAGCCAGGTACGTTGCAGCTTTCTAATTTGTTGTTTTATGTCTTTTATTTCTATGTTTCTCCAAGGTGCTTTTTTTCTTTTGTTCTGTTGTGTGGTTTTGAGTGGTATCAGGATGTCAAAAGCTTCTTGTAGCCACTCATAGTTTTTTAACAGAATTTATTGTTTCCAGATTTGTACTTGATGTTAGTTGTGGTTCTAAATGTTCCAAATTGAGTTTGTTCCACGGCCGATAGGTGGATGGATGTAAGGTAGTTTTAGGTGAGTCGCTTAGTGTTGTTTTATGTTGGAAAGCAAGCAAGTGGTGGTCTGACCATGTGACTGGAGTTATAGTTTGAAAGGTAACTAGTTCAGTATTAGCAAAAATGACATCTAGGATATGTCCAGCGGTGTGTGTCGGTTTGTGGACAATCTGATGGAGGTTCAGTGCGTCTAGGCCAGTGATTATTGTTTTTGGATGGGTCATATTGGGTTTGTCAAACCAAATGTTGAGGTCACCCAGAACGCATATTTATTTGATGAGTTTTATATAGCGCTGGCTAGACCCGGAGGTATCAGAGCGCTTTACATGACAGTTTACATATTGTTACATAGAATACATCTTTTACAAGTTAACATCAGTTACTAGATCGTTACATAGCATAGAAAAACGATAAAAAGGGAGCGTAGAGGGTGAAGAGGAAAAAGGGTAGCGAATACAGATCAGATAACAGCCGATAGTCAGTAAAGTAGAACAAGACGCTGATCAAATGAATGAGTCAGTCAGGGGAATGACGAGTAGGTTGGAGTGTATTGTTATCAGGTTTGAAATTGTGTCTAGAAGTGCGTCTGGGAATGTCGCCTTGTTAGGTGGAGGTCTGTAAAGGAGCAGGAAGTTACAGGAGGAAGACGGTGTAGGATTGCATCTTGTTAGAAGAGCCTCACAATTCTTTATGGAGATGTTGTCAATTTTAGTGATATGTATTGTTTGCCTGAATACAACAGCTAGACCACCTCCTTTTTTGGCTATACGATTTTGGGTGATTGTTTGATAGCCTAGAGGAATGGCTTCATGCAGCACTGGGGCCATATCCTCTCCCAACCATGATTCGGTTATGAATAGTATGTCTGGTTTTGCATCTGTGAGAAGGTCGTAGATGTGATGCTTGTTTTTAGAGAGGGATCGAGCATTTATTAGTAGACAGTTTAGAGAGTAGCTTTTGGTGATAGTGAGACTTTGTTTTGTAGAAGAGTGGTCAGTATTGTGTGGGTTTGTAGCAGGTGTGTTTTTAGAGCTGGTATTAGCTGTATTAGGATAGCAATCGTGTAGCTGTTCTGTATCATGTTCCTCATCCAGCATGCTAAGAAGGCATTTTGATGGGTCTGCGTGTGTATGTGGTGGAGATGGTGTTTGAGAGTGAGTTGGAGTGCTGTGTTGTTTTCGTGGTGTAACATTGTTGTGAAGTAGACATGGGGAAGCGAAGTTGTGAGGTATGGCATGTTGCTTATATTGTTTGCGTGTGTTTAATGCGGAAGGTGTATGAGTCAGGGGTGGTGTTGCAGCATGTGGGTCATGTAGTAAGGTTCTAAATTGTCCAATGGATGAGAGGCGGTTAGAAGAGAGTTGCTGTGTTGCTGTATCTGTGTTAGGTGTGGTGGAAGAGAGAAAGCTTGGCATTGGAGTTGGTTCCTTTGTGTTGTTTGAAAGGTGGGTGTATGTTTGTATTTTGTGATGGTAAGTATTATGGGGTGTTGTGCTTTGAAGATCTTGTGCTGGTGTGTGTGATATGTTTTGTTTTTGAGGAGTAGTGAAAAGGGGTGCTGATGTATATGTTTCATGCAATGGATTTGGTTGTATAGTATTGTTTGTGAGAGGTATGTCCTGATCTTGTGGGATATCCTGATAGTCATCCTGATCCTCTTCCCCATCCCTATAATCTTCGTCCTGTGGCACAGGTGAAGGTGGAAGTGAATTTGATGGTGTAATTAATAACTGAGGGATAAAGGGAGGAGGGGGAGGAGAGGGAGGTATGTAAGGGGGAGAAGGGTTAGTACCCATGTCCTTTTTCTTTAGAGGTATAGGGGAATCCTCTGAGAGATCCAGCTTCTGTTTTTTGGGAAGTGTGGCAAGGAGGCGTCCAGTTTCAGGGTGAATACTGAGTCTTTTCTGTTTTGGATCCAAAGACGTGTCTTCGGATCGAGGTTTCTTGGAAGGAGTCTTTTTGCTTAGGAGTGGATTTCGGCATCGAAGATCTGGGCTCAGTGTCTTTGGGTGCCGAATGTTTGGAGTCTGGGTGCTTCGGTTTAGCTGGTTTAGGGTCTGAAGCTTTTGGAGTGGAATGTTTCGGCTCCGAACCTTTTGATGCGGAGGGTGTCGGCTCCGAGCTTTTAGGTGTGAAGTGCTTCGAGTCCGAGGCTTTAGGCTTGGACGGTTTCGGTTCCGAAGCTTTCTGTTTCGAGGACTTCGGTTCCGAAGCTTTCTGTTTCGAGGACTTCGGCTCAGATGCCTTCGGTATCGAAGGAGTCTTTGGTGCCAAAGGTGTGGGAGCTGGCACATGTTTCTCCTTATGTTTCAGTGCCGAAGGTGTTGGTTCGGCACCGGAAGAGGGCTGGCTCAAGTCCGAGACGGAAGGCTTGTTTTTTATGTTTTATAGCCGGGCTGGATGGCGGGGCATCTGAAACTTTTTCTTGGCGTCTACCCGAGCCGGAGGGCGAGGGTGATACCGGAGCCTTAGGTTTTGGTCGAGTGGGCACATGGGGATCTGTACTCACGGTACGTTGACCCGGAGTGACGTTGAGGTCTTCTTTCATGTCTGAGTCAGCTTCGGACACAGAGACCAGTTCTTCTTCCTCGGCTTCTGCGGCTGGAATGTGGGATTCCAAATCTTCTCTGAAGATGTCTGGAACATAGCTGCTGCCACGTTGCATCTCGTGGCGCCGAGCCAGACGATCACGGATGGTCTTTTTCGATCGGAATGATCGACACGCTTCGCAGGATTTTTCTTCATGTTCCGGGGATAGGCACAGGTTGCAGACCTCGTGCAGGTCGGTGCATGGAAATTTAGCACAACACCGGGGACATAGCTTGAACGGAGTCCGTTCCATCGACTGCTGGCCTGGTTGGCACGGGTAGTCCCGAAGGCCCGCCTCGAAGTTCCCGATCGAAGGTTTTCAGGATTTGTAAGATGCGCGTCGAATGGGAAACCGCGATCGATAAACAATACCGTCGAGGGTAGAGGATTGCGCGTCGAAGGGGTTCAAAAACGATACCAAACCGCAGCAATACACATCCGAACCCGATGGCGGAAAAAAACAATCTGGGGATGGAGTCAATGCCCATGCGCACTATCACCGAAAGGAGGAGTCACCTACCTTGTGACTACAAAGACTTCTTCGAACAAAAACAAAGTGCAAACATCCGGACCCAACACCAGATGGCGATCTAAGCTAAAGCATACGATCTACAGCTCATATGCCTCGAACATGCTGTTCGCAGTGATTCAGTGCCAGGTGCTCGTTAGCACTGTGCAATCATCGCGAATGTCACCATGCACAGCGCAAGCGGGCATGGCTTCCTTTCGGTCGCTCGAGTAGCAGCTTTCTCAACGCGAGCGGTCTCGAGCATACGCGACCACTCGCAATGAGAAATATGGCCGCCTGCGTTGAGAAAGCTCACCGGGAGGTTGATTTTCCACGCTCTCCAACTTGATGTTGACGACTGCAAAAGAGGAAAAATATCAGCGGCAGGTGGATTTCCCTCGCTCACGCCCGCCAACTGGACGTTGACGAACGCGAGCGAGGGAAAAACCTCCGCTATGTGGAGTTTTTCGTAATGCGGAGTGCAGAAAACTCCGCGAGCGGAGTTCACCGCCCAGACTTACTCAATACTCAGTTTTGCAAGATTTTGAAATAGAATACCCTCCCTATTGCTGTTGAAAACCCAAACTCTGGCTCATTTCAATACCTTCACTCCCCGCCTCTCAGGCCCCCAATACCAGATAACTCAATACAGAACACATTACTTTTGGGTCCAGTGACCCATTAGTGACTGGGGAAGACCACCCCACCTACATGGCTCCTTCATTCTCTAGCCTGTCTACTGGTCCCTTTAACCGCCCCTGCAGTACATATCGGGGAGGTGGTGTTGGGCATAATGCAGAGGGCCCATGCACAAATAAAAAGAACATCTGTGCATGATGATGCAATGGGGCTTTGCCCCAGGGAGTTATGCACAGCAAATTTTGAAAAGTAAAGAGGCTGCCACAGCCTTCTATTAATAGTACACAGAGTTAAGTGGGCGATCTATAAACCCCAAACGGAAACAAGATCACACATTTTTAAGGCAACAGCATCTCAACAAGAAGTCATTAAAATATATGTGCGGTTTGGAGGTAAAGTGAATAAAAACACAAACAGCAAGTCAATACACAAGACAAACTAAATAAACAATCAAGTAGCTTCCTTTAGGTATGATCTCAATCTATTGACAATAGTATTTTTGTCAATATAATTTAACATCAGTGCAAAACCAATTGAACACGGTGCAAGAGTGACGAACAGTCTAAAATGTGTTTACACAAAACAAGCTGCGATGGAATGATAAACAGCTGCAGAGTATCAGGGGAAAAAAAGGTCCATAAAAAGCCCCAAAATTTTTTGTTTTTAACATCTTTTTAAAGGTGCACAAGTGTACAGCATTTGCACAAAGAACTACTGGAAGGTCATCAGGATGACAATTTTTTGGTGGGAGCACGATGTCTTCATTTAGATGAAATTCTTTACAAAAACATCTAAAAAATTAGAAAAAAAAAACCACAGGCTTTTCAGTGAAAAACATTTAATAAGAATTCATTTCATAGTATGCAATGCTTTTTCCTGCAAAATTGCGAGTAACGACTGATGGGAAAGTTTGGTTCTTTTCGCCTCCAGAGGACACGTGGGACTGGTTTGAAAGATGGCAAACCCATGGTCCCTAAAAGAATGACTCAGTGACGAGCACAGGGACAGGACAGTCGTCGAGATGCCCTCGAACACAGAGAAGGCCCTCGGTAAGACACGTGCCAACTTAAGTCAGTCGATGGTGAAGAGGGCTTGGATGGCTGCTGCTCCCTGAAGGTGTAACCAGGAGCTGTAAGACCACCTGGGATTCATCGAAGAAGCCGTACTTTGCCAAGTAAACTGATTGTGGGGGAGGGGGGTAAACTATGGATTGCTGGACTCGTGGGTTCTTTGTTGTTACTGTAATATTGTTTGCCATAGTCAACCACTGGAGACATGCCGGATATTACCGGCATTGATACAGGCGTAGCTACATGGGCGTTCAAGACTTGAGCTGGGGTACTAAAAGATCTTTGGCTTGGGTTGACAGGGCCACGTTCCCCTATGCAAGGTTTGATGGGGTTGGGCACACAGGCGCTCTGCACAGTTCGGGGGTGGGCAGTTTGGAGTCCACGTTGCAGGGAGTGTCCGGGTAGATCCCCGAGGGTTTGTTGTGATGTTGTTCATAGTTTAATATCGTGTGAAATAATGATAACTGACAGTGCAAGGGGAGTACATAACCCAACAGTAGAACGACCAACATTAGACCAAATTAGATATTCGACCGCATTGTTGATCTTTACACAAGCAACGAGGGACAAGGCGACCTCGCACATGCGTTCTGTCTGGGGCCGGAGCCTTCTAGTGTATTTCACAAATGACCAAGAACCAGAAAGCCTTCACGACTGAGCAGACTTAAACTGCTTTCCTGGAATGTCAATGGGCTAGGGGATAGAATAAAGAGGGGAATTGTCCTGCAGTACTTAAAGAGGCAGGCCCCCGACGTGGTGCTACTGCAGGAAACACACATACAAGGATCCTCATACTGTGCTTTGAATAGATGGGGGTATAAGCTGGTGGCACACGCGGGATACACCAAAGGTTCGAGAGGGGTGGGGATTCTTTTACGTAATTCCTCCCCCTTTCACGTCCAATCCGTGACAAGTGATCAGATGGGCAGATTTGTGACTGACTGGCACATGGGAGGGCAGAGTACTTATTACTTCACTGTACGTCCCACCCGACTCCACTCCCCTGGCTGAACTGGGAACACATCTGCTCAACTTGCCTTATGTATTTGGTAGAGCAGAACAGCTCTCCCTGTTCAGAGAGGTGGGACACCTCCCTAGAGGAATCTCAGATCATTCTCCAGTTGTAGTTACATATGGAGGTATTCCCTCAGTCACAAGACGTGAAATGACACTTAACCCCCGGTAATTACGACTACCTATGATACGGAAAGATCTTATTGAAACAACAGAAAATTATTTTAAAGAAAACACGGGCTCAGTGGATTCAGCCTCCACGTTGTGGGAGGCGTATAAAACAGTGGTCAGGGGGCAGGAAGTATCAATGGTGGCTGGGTATAAAAAAGAAAAGGAAAAACAGCTGCTTAACCTAGAAGAACTATACCAATTGGAAGAAGAACAAGTGAACTCAGTATCCCCCGAACTTAAACACAAACTGCTCCTAAAACAGAAGAAATATAGGGATATTGCTGAAAAGGCAGCGAAGGCTCACTACCGGGCCACACAAGGTAGGGTTTATGTGATAGGGGACAAAGCGAGCAAGCTCCTGGCATGGCTGGACCGGCATGAGTTTGCCTCTAGGTGGGTGTTTGAGATTGTGACGGAGGGTGGGGACCGACTTAAGGACAGAAATAGTATATCAGAGGCCTTTGCAGAACACTATAAATTAATATACGAGCCTTCACGTACATCTTCCAGAGACGAGGCAAGAGAGCTGATATCTACCCTTAGACTCCCTGTGTTGGATGACGCAGAGGTGGAGGAGCTTGAGCTCAACCTGACCAAAGAAGAAGTTACCAAGGCAATTGGTGCCTTGCAATTAGGAAAGGCAATGGGACAGAGTGGTCTTCCGGTTGAGCTATTTAAAACGAATGCGTCTACCATAGCCCCATACTTGATAGATATGTATGAAGAAAGTGACGTAAGGGTATCCTCCCTGAAACACAAAGACTAGCCAATGTGGTAGTGATCCACAAGAAGGGTAAACCTCCGGAGCGGATCATATCGGCCGATCTAGTTATTGAATCCAGAAGTGAAAATCTTAGCAAAAGTCTTGGCCACGCGATTGTCGCCCCTGCTCCATAACTAGATTCATCCCGATCGGTCCGGCTTTATGCCGGGCAGAAATACAGCGCTCAATCTGCGAAGGCTTAATGGGTCTTGGGCAGGGCTAGAACTATTCAAGAAGATGCAGTAATAATGTCCCTAGATGCCAAAATGGCTTTTGATTTGATAGAATGGCCCTACCTATTTGCAGAGTTAGAAAGGTATGGATTTGGCCCGAAATATCTGTCATGGGGGTGGCTCCTGTACTCTGAGCCCCTGGCAAGAGTGACGGTGAATGGGGGCCGATCTGCCACCTTCGCCTTAAATAAGGGGACACACCGGGATGCCCACTCTCCCCGCTGATATTTGCTTTGTCCTCGAACCGCTGGCAATCTGGATCAGGGGAGACCCCCTTATTAGAGGATTAAACTGGACAATGGACTAGGAGGACAGAATCTCCCTCTATGCCGACGATATTTTACTGTATTTGGCCAGACCGTATTTCTCCTTTCACAGAATACTTCACATATTCTCCCCGTTTCAGAAATATTCCGGTTATACAATAAATTGGGATAAATCTCTTAAATACATACTTTCCGGGAGGGATCTTCAGGCTGCCCCCACACTGCGGTGCTAGAATTGTCACAGAGGGCTTTCGCTACTTGGGGATCTATGTCACAACGGACCCAGTGGCCTTTTACGATAACATTTTGGCTCCTGCGCTGCGTCGCCTACAGACCAACGTACAGCACTGGAAATCTCTGCCACTCACATTTTACAGGGCAGCCTTATATAAAATGATGGCTCTGCCTCGATTCGTTTACGCCCTACAAAATACACCCTTCCCTGTCCCACAAAAATATTTTCAAGCTCTGGAGTCGGAAGTCAGGACCCTTCTCTGGAACAACGGGATTCCCTGTATCTCATTGACTAAGCTCACGAAGAGCTGGTACGATGGTGGAATTGCACTTCCGGCCCTCAAGAGTTACTACTGGGCCTCCCAATTAGCTGTCACCAACCACTGGGTACACTGGCCAGTAACTGAACCCGCTTACAGAATGGATAGGTACAATATGATAGCAGGGTCTTATCAATGGGCACTATATGGAGGAAGGAAAAACGCCCCGATATATACTCCGACCGCAACCACGGTTACAATATGGCATGCGGTGACCTCCGCCTTGGGTTGGAACAACAAGATTACCCTGGCCACCCCTCTTTGAGTCTGATCGATTGGGGCTCCTGGCACACAGTCCGGGATTTCATAAATGGGACCTCATTGGGCTTTCAACGGTGGGTGATATATGGGCGAGAGGCACAGTGGTCCCATTCAGTGACCTTCAACGAGACTATGATTTAAATCCGAGGGAAACTTTCCGATACCTCCAGGTCCGAAATGCATTGTATAAAGCTGTGCCCAGGGGTACGGATATCCCAGCTGCCTTGCCATTGGAGGACAGACTCCTCGATAATTATCTGAAAGAAAAAGTAACCTCCCTGACCTATAGGAAGATTTTAAATAATACGCCAGACGCCTCGGTGAAGATGCGATTTAAGTGGGTGGAAGATGTGGGAGACTTAGATGATGAGTAGTGGCAGAAAGCACTGGCCTCCCCTCGGGAAGTTGCAATTTGATCCAGATTTAAATTGATCCAGCTCAAGCTCCTCCATAGAGTTTACTACACTAGTGTCGCGCTGGCTAAGATGGGTATTTTAAGCTCCTCACTATGTCCCAGAGGTTGTGGGCACGTATTTATATCAGTGGTGGGAATGCCCAATTATACAGTTATATTGGAAGAAAATAACCTCAAAAATGTGGGAAATTTGCGGGAAAAGTATGGAAGTCACCCCCCCCCGCCTCGCCTCGGTCTTCTCAATGTATGGGATGCAACTGACTTGACGGCTAAAGAAAGGATCTGGGTCTCCCTTGGAAATGTAGTAGCGAAACGTAATATAGCCAGAGCTTGGAAAGGAGACACGGCACCAAGGCTCCGGGACTGGGAGGCCGATATGGATTGGTGTATGCAGACGGAAAGGGTGATCTATGAAGGGAGAGGATGCCCCAGAAAATGGACCAAGATTTGGGGGGAATGGAACAAAAACAGAGGAATGTTATGTGTACCATTTACCGATTCCTCTACACAGGAATGTATGACTCTGAGATGAACAGTCACAATGTAAAATTGACGGTATGCAACAATGGTAATGTTGGAATGTATTGACAAATTAATGGTGGTAAATGTACGAATGCACTGTGTCACTTTATTATACGCTGTCATGTTTTTGTTTCTTATTCAATAAAAAGAATTTATTTAAAAAAAGAATTAATTTCATATGAAAGGCGAGAGGAAGGTGAGAGATCAAAGCTAAATAGTGGCAGTGTAAGATTACAGTTTCTCTTACAATCCAAATTAGGATACTACAAAGCACCTAAAATAGGAATAGCTTAATTGAAATGCAAACCTCAGAAAGGCAATGGTAACACGTAAACTGGCGGAAAAAAGAATGAGGGAATTTATGTTATGAGGAGATTGAATCAAAGTTTATTTAAACTTGAAAAAACGCCAGAAATCCAAGAGGGGCAACACTAGACCGGAAGGAGGTACTGAGGGGAGATCAAGTCTAAACCTACCGATGGGCCAGATGCTAAGGCCATGGAAGAATCGTTTAAACAATGAAGATCTATCAGATTAGGGTCCAAGGACTGAATGATAAAGACTGAGGATTGAACAATCGGTATTATTTAAGAAAAGGTGGTGTCGAAACATGACAGTGTAATTTGCACTGCTGGTGTGCAACTGTGTTGACAAACTGCATGTGTTATTAAACTTGCATACTGAGTTGGATTGAGGCGGGGGTTGGTGCAGTTTATTTGACGCCTTGAGAAGTGTTGTCTGGTTAGGTGGTATATTACATAGAGGAGCAAGTAAGGTTTATGAATGGAAGAGTTCAGGACACTTGAACACCAAGGGGCAGATTTACAATTAACTAACGCAGCACGGCGCAGCAAGTCATTTTGCTGCGCCATGCTGCGTTAGTTTGGAAAGCACAGGGATGCGAAATATTTACAAGAATATGTCGCATCCTTGTGCTTCCTCCTGCGCTGGCGCACAAACTGCAGCCATGCGCCGGCGCAGGCACCCTTGCACCATGGTGCAAGGATGCCTGCGTCGTGGGAGATTGTTTTTGTGCAGGAAGGGCACCTTCCTGCACAAAAACAATCACTACAACCATTTTCCTCTTTCAATGTGTGCTGCAGAATGCAGCACGCATTGAAAGAGGAAAACGAGGAGAAATGAAAACATTTCTCCTCGGTGCGCTACGCTACGCCACCTCTAGGGTGGCGTAGCTTTCAGACGCATCTCCAGAGTTACGATTTCTCGTAATTCTGGAGATGTATCTTGTTCCATGAGTGTTGCGTGGGAACACCCACAGCAACACCCATGGAACGCCCCTTCACCGCAAAGTGCTGCGTGTGAATGGGCCGTATTTACAAGGAGAGGAAAAGTCACGCAGGGTGGCTTTTCCTCTCCTTGTAAATATGGAGCAGCCCCCTGCGCCACCAGTACGTCACGAAAAGTGACGTACTGGTGGCGCAGGGGGCTTGTAAATCTGCCCCCAAGTTTTTGGTGAAGTGGGACAATGGCTGCTGGTTAGTTGTAAAGAATTGGGATATTCTTTATGAGACAATTTGCAGATTGAGCGGCTGAATGGCTTCAGGTGTACTGCAGTGAGAAACTGATTACGGGTGTTGGCAAATTCAGAAAGCTTAGGTGAAGAGTTTATTGTAGCTAGGTGGTCGATTGATCAAATAAAACATGACGCCCCACACGAACCGAAAAGCACTCAATGGATATGGATGACAAAGGAAATGGGAGTTTTAGGGCAACTGCAAGCTGTGTGTGTGGCTGGAATGTGATCAAGTAGCAACGAGTGAACAGTTCAAAGGCTAGGTATCAAGTAGGTTAAAAGCAAGTTGCAATGAGGTCAGCAGAGTAAGCGGTCTGCCACAAGAATATGATACAATCTTCCCAGACACTTGATTTTTCCTCATCAAGCTGTGCCTCGCTCAGCAAAACAGAACACTTTGCAAGCTTTTATTAAAAAGCAGCGATTAGTAGGACTCCATCACCACATCACGCAATACCATCCCAAAATCTAAAAATAAAATAGCATTAGCCTGGTAGTGGCACCTAATTTGCCATGAGCAGCCTCCAAGTTACAGCCATTGCGCCTTCTATCACCTCTTCATCATCAGACAACAACCCCTTCAACAAGACTTCAGAAAACAGATGAAATGCCATCATTTGAAAGAGAAGACCGAGTGCTGCTCTGTTCGCTTCACACAGTTGAGTAAATGGCGAATGCCATCCATATGCCTAATAGTATTTATTCCTGAGATGTCTGTTTTTCCTATGGCACGGATGCAAATTGGCACACAATCTACTCTCAAATATACCCTAGGGATAAATGTCAACTACCCTACACACTCTAGTTTGTATCATGAATTGCTTGCTAATAGTAAAACGACTTGTGTGAAACGTTTATGGTCATCATCTAAAAAATATATATTAATTGTAAACTGGCCGAGTTTGCATTGATGATTATTAGCAAGAGGAGTAATAAATAGTGTTATCACATGGGTGTAGTTTGGAAGGCACATGAAATGTCGAGAGGAAAGGTCCAACACAGGGTACTATAACCGTTGGCTACAACACCTTTATTACTACCCATGGCCTACACAGCACAGGCTAATGAACGATCTAGCAGGAAAAACTTGGGGGCATATCTACAAGGGCCGGAGTTAAAATTATTGCCGCTTTAGCCTCCGTTTTCGGACGAAAAGCGGCGATAATTTTAACGCCCTATTAGCAAGGACACGCTAACGCGTGAAACCATGCTTCTTCGCCCTTTTCTATCGCTCCAGCTTTGCATCTCTAATGAGATGCAAACTGAGCGTTCCTCCCAGAATAACGGGAGAAATGTCGCTAGCGACATTTCTCCTATTATCAAGCCTCACGCTATGAAGCATAGCGACAAGCAAAGTAGCGATAACCTCTGTTATCGCTACTTTCCTTATGCCTGCTTCAAGACTGACTTAGCCATGATATCCTATGTAAGGTGGATATCATGGCTAAGTATGTCTTGCCTGTGAGAAGTTGGCCTGGCATATGCTGTCCACTAATTATAGTGGGCACCTTGCACCAGTCCAAACAACCCCTTATTGGAGATAGGTTAAAGACAACCTTATTGAAAGCTATCCTAGGGGTAGCTATGGAGAGCAGCCTTCAGGCTAAGTCTTGAAGGAATGTAAAGCAGCTTGTTTTACCAGTCTATAATCTCTTGAGTGATCAAATGAAAGAGCACCACACCAGGTATATATTCAAAATATATGTATTTATTGCTAAACACACCCCTCTAGTCTCTTTATGAGGCTAGAGTTCGAAGTACACAAGTTATAAGTTATTTAAACACAGTAATAGCACAAATACACGTTTGGGCCCTAGGGGCGTACCAAACCATATACCAATAAAGTGGTATAAGAACCACGACTGAGCTAGACACTAGGCCTAGAGCCTCTAGAAGTGCTTGGACCACAAGGAACCACCCAAGGTAGTGACACAGGGGACCCACGGGGGACGCGTGCAGTGTAAATACACAGCCGCGAGACGCCGTTAACTTCTATGGAGAAAGTCGCGATTAGGAAATTAAAGAAAAGGGACACTTAAAGGAGGACTTGGAGCAAACCCTTTGAGAACTAGGTCGTTCTAGAGTCTCTACCCACGGGAGCACCGGAGTACTCTTGTTACCTCACCCAGGGAAGCCGGGTGCATAGGTGCCTTTCGGGGTCGGGTTTCGTCGTCGATTTGAATGGCGATCTGCTGCAAAGTGCTGCTGGCGACCAAGTGGAAAGTGTCCGGGTGGATCCAAGAGTGGATCGGAGATCTGAAGAACCTGAAAGCAGAGGGGACAGAGTCTGGGTCACTAGCCAGTGACCAGGAAGGCGATGAGCGGATGCCCACCGATGTCGAGTGCTTCAGGTAGGTTGACGGTCATCTTGACTCTTCAGCCACGAGGTCCAGGAGGCGTTGTCGGTGACCAGGAGCAGGATTCGGGCTGGTACACGATGTCTGTCGAGTGCTGAGGTGTCGGCGACCGGATTGGACCCAACAAGCCTTGGCAACGGCAAGTCTCAATGTAGATGAAGAATGACGATGATGCAGACCAGCAAGGTCTGAGGAACTCACCCAGCAAGGGTAAGTGAGGGCAAGCCTGGAGCAACCAGGGAGCCCAAGAAGAAAAGGATTGGCCTTCGTGAAGGGCTACTAGCCAACGGGCTAGCGACCGTGAAGGAGCCTTGAGACGGTGCACGTGGAGCTGGCTCACAGGGCACTCGTGGAGTGGAGGCCAGTGATCTTCGGTGCAGTTAGTGCTGGAGGCTAGGGCTACTGGGAGCCCAAAGCACGACTTCGGTGGAGACCCAGAAGAGGATGCACTATCAAATGCGTGCAGTGTCCAGGGGTCATGGTTCCACGTTACCCACGATAGCTACGGGCCTCAGCTTTGCTGGGGACTCAGGGTAGCCTCGGCGAAGTCTGGAAGTCCACCTCTGGTGATGCAAAGACTTCGGCGTCCGACGGGAGCTTAGGCGATGCAGACCGGACAATTGCTTCTTTGGTGCCTGCCAAGCAGGGGAGTCACTCCTTGACCCCAAGGGAGATTCTTCTGTCCTCTAGTCTTGAGTAGAGCGTCGAAGGTCCAGGATTCAGTGTCAGAGTTTCGTCCAGGGATAATCTAAAGTCCTAAGGACTGGGTTCCTATACTTATACTAAGTTTAGGGGTTGGACTACTCTGTGGCCCCACCTATGGGTGGGTCAGGGCAGAGGGGTGGCTACACCCTTTCCCTTTGTCCAGTTCACGCCAAAGCAGGGGCTGCAAGCCCCATGATCCGGTTTGAACTGGGGTATGCACAGGGACACCAAGTGTGCCCCCAGTGCAGGACTTCAAAGCACCCGAAAGTGCTCCCGCCCAGCCCCAATACACACTATCCTGTCTGGGGAGGTGGTCACACCTCCCTGGGACAGGAAACCTGTTGTCCAGGCCTCCCCTGCCGGAGTTTCGTCCAGCAGCAGGAGGCCAGACTTGTGTCTGTGGCAGCAGCATCCATTTTGTGATGCCAGGGCTTTAGAAAGAAGTTACCGGCCAGGCCAGGGTTAACATGTCTCTCCCTCTAGAAGGGTGGAATGCTACCCCCGCCGCCAGAATTGGCGGGGGGTAGTATTCCAAGATGTTTGACACCAAACACGACATGTTTCGGTGCAGCCATTCCAAAGTTAGCATTTAACGCGAGGTTATAATGCGCTTAAGAGTATATGGTCAGGCTGCACTACAAACAGCATCAGAGAAGGGTCTCCGAACGCTGCAGAGGGGCCCTGCTCATGCAGGGGCACCCTCTCACATAGGAACCACGCACTCTGCCTTCAGGATTGATAAGGCCTGCCATAGGAGTGACTTATAGGTTTATATGTGTGTATGTATATAGTGATATAGGTAACCTATATCACAGTAAGGAGTGCATGCACCACCTTACCCAGGCTGCAGTAGCAGACCTGTGGTGTCAGTTTGGATGGCCTTCCAGGGGTGGCATAATACATGCTGCAGCCCCTGGTAGGCCTCTGAGGTACCTATGCCCTTGGTACATAGTATACCATATACTAGGGACTTATAAGGGCACTCCAGATTCCAATCAGAGATGTGCCTAAGGCACATGGAAACCATTTTACAGAGAAAGCAGATAGACTGGGGCCCTGAATAGCAGGATCCCAGTCCAACTAAGTCATAAACCAGCAAAACACCATAAAAAAAGTGGGGGCAACCATATAGTCAGATTCCACCTTCCTACATAACCCCCCCAAACGAAAGGAGATAAGGCTAACCTTGGCCAGTTGAGCCTTCATTGACTAAGTGGCCATATAAGGAAGCACCTGCACTAGCATGGTTGCCCCCTGTCTTATGGTCCACTAAGCAATCCCTCACCCTAAGGGTATGAGAGGGTCTCCACCATGGGGAATCACTACCTGTGGTGTGCTTAGGTAAAGTACAAGGCTGGTGAGGTGTCTGAGTAGGGAAGTGAGGCCCTAGGAATGTTGGTCTCAGCTTCCTCAGATCACTGGTCACCATGTATGCCTGTCTTTCCATGACTGAGTTGCACTTTGCTCTAAGGGTCAACCTTTGGCTGCCTACAGCTGGGGGTTGGGTCCCTTTGGATGGACTACTGGAGGGACATGGCAGGTTTGGAACCTTCTGGTCCCAGGTTTGCCCTTGCCTACCAGAGTCCTTCTGGGGGAGGTCCCTACATAAAGGTATGGGGGATCCCTCAGTGTGTAGAGGAATTTTCACCTGGCTAGGGCTACTAGACTGGGTGCCCCTAATCTGCTGATGGGGGGTTCCTCTGGACAGGGGGCCCTGGGGGTCCACTGACCTCCCTGACCTCTGCAGCCCTGGGCTGGCTGAGGCAGGGTAGAGAGGGGCAGGTTACCTGCTCCAGACTGGGTACCACCTTGGAAGGGTCCTCTGCCATCAGGGGTGTGGCCAGGCCAGGCCTGACTACCTCTGGGGCAGTTCCTTCACTAGGGGTAGGGTCAGTTCCCTGAGGAGGCTGACCCTTACCTACTGTCTGGAGGGAAGAAGACTTTTCTTCAACCCTTGTGCTCTCTTTTGGGGGAGAGTGGGCCATTCTTCCAGGCTCCATCTCTCCAAAATCTTGGGCTGGGGCTGTGGCCATCACAGCCCCACTAACCTTTACAGGGACGCCCAGCATCCTGAGATGGGTTTGGTGTTCAACTTCAGCCCAGGCTGAAATTTCCAGATCATTGCCCATCAGGCAATCTACAGGTAGGGTTGGGGACACTGCCACTCTTTTTGGGCCTGTGACCCCCTCCCAGCTGAGATTGACTATGGCCATGGGGTGATCTGTTCTGACACCATCAATGTTGGTCACCTGGTATTTAAACTCAGGTAAAAGCTGGTGAGGGGGGACTAGTTTCCCTGCCACCATGGTGACACTAGCCCCTGTGTCCCTAAATGCCACAGCTTTCTGACCATTAATTATTGGCTCCAATCTGTACCTGCCCAATGCTGTGGGACCCATGGTAAAGGTGGCAAATCCTATACCACCATCAGAGTCAGAGGAGTCTGTTGAGGGGTCCCTGTCTAAACTAGGGCCCACCTCTGTTCCTCTTGCAAAAGCACCTAACTTTTTGGGTGCACTACTCCCAACTGGAGGATTACTACTGGTAGTACCAGGAGGGGTGGTAGTAGTTGTGGGAGGAACATTTTCTTTATTGCCAATCCTGGGGCAACTGGGATCAGTTTTCCAGTGCCCAGGCTTTTTACAGACATGGCAATATGGTTTCTTTTCAGGAGAAGAAGGAGTTTGGGACCCACCCCCAGAAGAGGAATTTTGGGGCCCTGTAGGGGACTTATCCTTAGATTTATCCCCACCTTTCTCTTGGGACTTAGTAGAATCTTTCTTCTGGTCACCACCCTGATTTTTAGTTTTTACTCTGGTTCTGACCCATTTGTCTGCCTTCTTTCCCAATTCTTGGGGAGAGGTCAGATCAGAGTCCACCAGATACTGGTGCAAAAGCTGGTTTTGACAATTATTAAGGATCTGCTCCCTCATAATCAAATTGTACAATCCTAAAAAGTCCTGCACTTTGTTGCCATGTATCCAACCTTCCAGAGCCTTAGTAGCACAATCTACAAAATCAACCCAGTCTTGAGTCTGAGCTTTTTGGGTGTCTCTGAACTTCAACCTATACTGTTCAGTGGTTAGGCCAAACCCATCTATCAGAGCACTCTTCAAGACTGTGTAATTGTCAGCATCCTCTTCTCTTACAGTGAGGAGCTTGTCTCTACCTTTGTCTGCAAAGGAGAGCCACAAGATTGCTGCCCACTGCTTCTGGGGGACCCTCTGAACTTTACAGGCCCTCTCCAGTGCAGTTATCCATTTGTGGATGTCATCCCCACTCTGGTAGGGAGGGACAATCTTGTTTAGGTTTCTATGGTCATAAGACCTTTCCCTATCTTTAGGGATATTGCTGCCACCATGGGACTCTAGTCCCAACTTTTCTCTCTTTGTAGAGATCTAGGGACTCCCTGTCTATAGCCAGTTGCTGTTTTCTGAGTTCAAGCTGAGCTTCCTCATATTGAATCAGCCTCTTTCTCCTCTCATGAGAGGATTCCCTCCTATGAGAGGAGACAGAGGTCCCTATTGAGGTGCCAGAGTGGTTAGACTCCTGAGAAGGAGATCTAGACCTTCTGGGCACACTCACAATCCTTCCTGGGGGGACAAAGTGGAGGTCATTCTGAGCCTCCTCCTCATCCACAGGAGGAATTGGGTTATCCAGGTCAGGGTCATTGTCACCCTCCTGGTCAGTTCCAGAGGGGGGCTGGGGGTATTGCTACCCCTGGCCCCATCCTCATCTTCTGCCCCACCCTCTGCTCCTACCCCTTCAGTCCCTAAGGGCCTGCTGAGATCATAAGCCTCTAACATCTCTCTCAGATGTTGGGTGGTGGGGCTTTGGCCTGTCTTCAGTTTCCTCAAATTGCATAATGCTCTCAATTCCAAGAATGGGAGTGTATCATACTTGGAGGGAAGAAGCCCATGGGCTTCTGGCAAGGACTCACTGGGTCCTGGCTTTGAAGACATCACTAGTGAGGTGTGGTGTATGCACTACCTACTCTAGTGTGGCCTACTAAACTCTCTTGAGTTGTAGAAAGGGTGTGCTATCCCTTAACACACAACTCTAAGTTCAGTAGAACTTACTGTATTCTAAGCTTAATTTATATGTACCTTAGGTACCTTTAGTGGTTTTCAGTTGATCAATTCAATTGAGATTATCTGGTAAAACAATAGCAAGCTGGAATCCCACACGCTGCACACCAATGTGAGAAGTTGGCCTGGCATATGCTGTCCACTAATTATAGTGGGCACCTTGCACCAGTCCAAACAACCCCTTATTGGAGATAGGTTAAAGACAACCTTATTGAAAGCTATCCTAGTGGTAGCTATGGAGAGCAGCCTTCAGGCTAAGTCTTGAAGGAATGTAAAGCAGCTTGTTTTACCAGTCTATAATCTCTTGAGTGATCAAATGAAAGAGCACCACACCAGGTATATATTCAAAATATATGTATTTATTGCTAAACACACCCCTCTAGTCTCTTTATGAGGCTAGAGTTCGAAATACACAAGTTATAAGTTATTTAAACACAGTAATAGCACAAATACACGTTTGGGCCCTAGGGGCGTACCAAACCATATACCAATAAAGTGGTATAAGAACCACGACTGAGCTAGACACTAGGCCTAGAGCCTCTAGAAGTGCTTGGACCACAAGGAACCACCCAAGGTAGTGACACAGGGGACCCACGGGGGACGCGTGCAGTGTAAATACACAGCCGCGAGACGCCGTTAACTTCTATGGAGAAAGTCGCGATCAGGAAATTAAAGAAAAGGGACACTTAAAGGAGGACTTGGAGCAAACCCTTTGAGAACTAGGTCGTTCTAGAGTCTCTACCCACGGGAGCACCGGAGTACTCTTGTTACCTCACCCAGGGAAGCCGGGTGCATAGGTGCCTTTCGGGGTCGGGTTTCGTCGTCGATTTGAATGGCGATCTGCTGCAAAGTGCTGCTGGCGACCAAGTGGAAAGTGTCCGGGTGGATCCAAGAGTGGATCGGAGATCTGAAGAACCTGAAAGCAGAGGGGACAGAGTCTGGGTCACTAGCCAGTGACCAGGAAGGCGATGAGCGGATGCCCACCGATGTCGAGTGCTTCAGGTAGGTTGACGGTCGTCTTGACTCTTCAGCCACGAGGTCCAGGAGGCGTTGTCGGCAACCAGGAGCAGGATTCGGGCTGGTACACGATGTCTGTCGAGTGCTGAGGTGTCGGCGACCGGATTGGACCCAACAAGCCTTGGCAACGGCAAGTCTCGATGAAGATGAAGAATGACGATGATGCAGACCAGCAAGGTCTGAGGAACTCACCCAGCAAGGGTAAGTGAGGGCAAGCCTGGAGCAACCAGGGAGCCCAAGAAGAAAAGGATTGGCCTTCGTGAAGGGCTACTAGCCAACGGGCTAGCGACCGCAAAGGAGCCTCGAGACGGTCGCACGTGGAGCTGGCTCACAGGACACTCGTGGAGTGGAGGCCAGTGATCTTCGGTGCAGTTGGTGCTGGAGGCTAGGGCTACTCGGAGCCCAAAGCACGACTTCGTGGGAGACCCAGAAGAGGATGCACTAGCAAATGCGTGCGGTGTCCAGGGGTCACGGTTCCACGTTACCCACGACAGCTACGGGCCTCAGCTTTGCTGGGGACTCAGGGCAGCCTCGGGGAAGTCTGGAAATCCACCTCTGGTGATGCAAAGACTTCGGCGTCCGACGGGAGCTTAGGCGATGCAGACCGGACAATTGCTTCTTTGGTGCCTGCCAAGCAGGGGAGTCACTCCTTGACCCCAAGGGAGATTCTTCTGTCCTCTAGTCTTGAGTAGAGCGTCGAAGGTCCAGGATTCAGTGTCAGAGTTTCGTCCAGGGATAATCTAAAGTCCTAAGGACTGGGTTCCTATACTTATACTAAGTTTAGGGGTTGGACTACTCTGTGGCCCCACCTATGGGTGGGTCAGGGCAGAGGGGTGGCTACACCCCTTTCCCTTTGTCCAGTTCGCGCCAAAGCAGGGGCTGCAAGCCCCTGATCCGGTTTGAACTGGGGTATGCACAGGGACACCAAGTGTGCCCCCAGTGCAGGACTTCAAAGCACCCGAAAGTGCTCCCGCCCAGCCCCAATACACACTATCCTGTCTGGGGAGGTGGTCACACCTCCCTGGGACAGGAAACCTATTGTCCAGGCCTCCCCTGCCGGAGTTTCGTCCAGCAGCAGGAGGCCAGACTTGTGTCTGTGGCAGCAGCATCCATTTTGTGATGCCAGGGCTTTAGAAAGAAGTTACCGGCCAGGCCAGGGTTAACATGTCTCTCCCTCTAGAAGGGTGGAATGCTACCCCCGCCGCCAGAATTGGCGGGGGGTAGTATTCCAAGATGTTTGACACCAAACACGACATGTTTCGGTGCAGCCATTCCAAAGTTAGCATTTAACGCGAGGTTATAATGCGCTTAAGAGTATATGGTCAGGCTGCACTACAAACAGCATCAGAGAAGGGTCTCCGAACGCTGCAGAGGGGCCCTGCTCATGCAGGGGCACCCTCTCACATAGGAACCACGCACTCTGCCTTCAGGATTGATAAGGCCTGCCATAGGAGTGACTTATAGGTTTATATGTGTGTATGTATATAGTGATATAGGTAACCTATATCACAGTAAGGGGTGCATGCACCACCTTACCCAGGCTGCAGTAGCAGACCTGTGGTGTCAGTTTGGATGGCCTTCCAGGGGTGGCATAATACATGCTGCAGCCCCTGGTAGGCCTCTGAGGTACCTATGCCCTTGGTACATAGTATACCATATACTAGGGACTTATAAGGGCACTCCAGATTCCAATCAGAGATGTGCCTAAGGCACATGGAAACCATTTTACAGAGAAAGCAGATAGACTGGGGCCCTGAATAGCAGGATCCCAGTCCAACTAAGTCATAAACCAGCAAAACACCATAAAAAAAGTGGGGGCAACCATATAGTCAGATTCCACCTTCCTACATAACCCCCCCAAACGAAAGGAGATAAGGCTAACCTTGGCCAGTTGAGCCTTCATTGACTAAGTGGCCATATAAGGAAGCACCTGCACTAGCATGGTTGCCCCCTGTCTTATGGTCCACTAAGCAATCCCTCACCCTAAGGGTATGAGAGGGTCTCCACCATGGGGAATCACTACCTGTGGTGTGCTTAGGTAAAGTACAAGGCTGGTGAGGTGTCTGAGTAGGGAAGTGAGGCCCTAGGAATGTTGGTCTCAGCTTCCTCAGATCACTGGTCACCATGTATGCCTGTCTTTCCATGACTGAGTTGCACTTTGCTCTAAGGGTCAACCTTTGGCTGCCTACAGCTGGGGGTTGGGTCCCTTTGGATGGACTACTGGAGGGACATGGCAGGTTTGGAACCTTCTGGTCCCAGGTTTGCCCTTGCCTACCAGAGTCCTTCTGAGGGAGGTCCCTACATAAAGGTATGGGGGATCCCTCAGTGTGTAGAGGAATTTTCACCTGGCTAGGGCTACTAGACTGGGTGCCCCTAATCTGCTGATGGGGGGTTCCTCTGGACAGGGGGCCCTGGGGGGTCCACTGACCTCCCTGACCTCTGCAGCCCTGGGCTGGCTGAGGCAGGGTAGAGAGGGGCAGGTTACCTGCTCCAGACTGGGTACCACCTTGGAAGGGTCCTCTGCCATCAGGGGTGTGGCCAGGCCAGGCCTGACTACCTCTGGGGCAGTTCCTTCACTAGGGGTAGGGTCAGTTCCCTGAGGAGGCTGACCCTTACCTACTGTCTGGAGGGAAGAAGACTTTTCTTCAACCCTTGTGCTCTCTTTTGGGGGAGAGTGGGCCATTCTTCCAGGCTCCATCTCTCCAAAATCTTGGGCTGGGGCTGTGGCCATCACAGCCCCACTAACCTTTACAGGGACGCCCAGCATCCTGAGATGGGTTTGGTGTTCAACTTCAGCCCAGGCTGAAATTTCCAGATCATTGCCCATCAGGCAATCTACAGGTAGGGTTGGGGACACTGCCACTCTTTTTGGGCCTGTGACCCCCTCCCAGCTGAGATTGACTATGGCCATGGGGTGATCTGTTCTGACACCATCAATGTTGGTCACCTGGTATTTAAACTCAGGTAAAAGCTGGTGAGGGGGGACTAGTTTCCCTGCCACCATGGTGACACTAGCCCCTGTGTCCCTAAATGCCACAGCTTTCTGACCATTAATTATTGGCTCCAATCTGTACCTGCCCAATGCTGTGGGACCCATGGTAAAGGTGGCAAATCCTATACCACCATCAGAGTCAGAGGAGTCTGTTGAGGGGTCCCTGTCTAAACTAGGGCCCACCTCTGTTCCTCTTGCAAAAGCACCTAACTTTTTGGGTGCACTACTCCCAACTGGAGGATTACTACTGGTAGTACCAGGAGGGGTGGTAGTAGTTGTGGGAGGAACATTTTCTTTATTGCCAATCCTGGGGCAACTGGGATCAGTTTTCCAGTGCCCAGGCTTTTTACAGACATGGCAATATGGTTTCTTTTCAGGAGAAGAAGGAGTTTGGGACCCACCCCCAGAAGAGGAATTTTGGGGCCCTGTAGGGGACTTATCCTTAGATTTATCCCCACCTTTCTCTTGGGACTTAGTAGAATCTTTCTTCTGGTCACCACCCTGATTTTTAGTTTTTACTCTGGTTCTGACCCATTTGTCTGCCTTCTTTCCCAATTCTTGGGGAGAGGTCAGATCAGAGTCCACCAGATACTGGTGCAAAAGCTGGTTTTGACAATTATTAAGGATCTGCTCCCTCATAATCAAATTGTACAATCCTAAAAAGTCCTGCACTTTGTTGCCATGTATCCAACCTTCCAGAGCCTTAGTAGCACAATCTACAAAATCAACCCAGTCTTGAGTCTGAGCTTTTTGGGTGTCTCTGAACTTCAACCTATACTGTTCAGTGGTTAGGCCAAACCCATCTATCAGAGCACTCTTCAAGACTGTGTAATTGTCAGCATCCTCTTCTCTTACAGTGAGGAGCTTGTCTCTACCTTTGTCTGCAAAGGAGAGCCACAAGATTGCTGCCCACTGCTTCTGGGGGACCCTCTGAACTTTACAGGCCCTCTCCAGTGCAGTTATCCATTTGTGGATGTCATCCCCACTCTGGTAGGGAGGGACAATCTTGTTTAGGTTTCTATGGTCATAAGACCTTTCCCTATCTTTAGGGATATTGCTGCCACCATGGGACTCTAGTCCCAACTTTTTCTCTCTTTGTAGAGATCTAGGGACTCCCTGTCTATAGCCAGTTGCTGTTTTCTGAGTTCAAGCTGAGCTTCCTCATATTGAATCAGCCTCTTTCTCCTCTCATGAGAGGATTCCCTCCTATGAGAGGAGACAGAGGTCCCTATTGAGGTGCCAGAGTGGTTAGACTCCTGAGAAGGAGATCTAGACCTTCTGGGCACACTCACAATCCTTCCTGGGGGGACAAAGTGGAGGTCATTCTGAGCCTCCTCCTCATCCACAGGAGGAATTGGGTTATCCAGGTCAGGGTCATTGTCACCCTCCTGGTCAGTTCCAGAGGGGGGCTGGGGGTGTTGCTACCCCTGGCCCCATCCTCATCTTCTGCCCCACCCTCTGCTCCTACCCCTTCAGTCCCTAAGGGCCTGCTGAGATCATAAGCCTCTAACATCTCTCTCAGATGTTGGGTGGTGGGGCTTTGGCCTGTCTTCAGTTTCCTCAAATTGCATAATGCTCTCAATTCCAAGAATGGGAGTGTATCATACTTGGAGGGAAGAAGCCCATGGGCTTCTGGCAAGGACTCACTGGGTCCTGGCTTTGAAGACATCACTAGTGAGGTGTGGTGTATGCACTACCTACTCTAGTGTGGCCTACTAAACTCTCTTGAGTTGTAGAAAGGGTGTGCTATCCCTTAACACACAACTCTAAGTTCAGTAGAACTTACTGTATTCTAAGCTTAATTTATATGTACCTTAGGTACCTTTAGTGGTTTTCAGTTGATCAATTCAATTGAGATTATCTGGTAAAACAATAGCAAGCTGGAATCCCACACGCTGCACACCAATGTGAGAAGTTGGCCTGGCATATGCTGTCCACTAATTATAGTGGGCACCTTGCACCAGTCCAAACAACCCCTTATTGGAGATAGGTTAAAGACAACCTTATTGAAAGCTATCCTAGTGGTAGCTATGGAGAGCAGCCTTCAGGCTAAGTCTTGAAGGAATGTAAAGCAGCTTGTTTTACCAGTCTATAATCTCTTGAGTGATCAAATGAAAGAGCACCACACCAGGTATATATTCAAAATATATGTATTTATTGCTAAACACACCCCTCTAGTCTCTTTATGAGGCTAGAGTTCGAAGTACACAAGTTATAAGTTATTTAAACACAGTAATAGCACAAATACACGTTTGGGCCCTAGGGGCGTACCAAACCATATACCAATAAAGTGGTATAAGAACCACGACTGAGCTAGACACTAGGCCTAGAGCCTCTAGAAGTGCTTGGACCACAAGGAACCACCCAAGGTAGTGACACAGGGGACCCACGGGGGACGCGTGCAGTGTAAATACACAGCCGCGAGACGCCGTTAACTTCTATGGAGAAAGTCGCGATTAGGAAATTAAAGAAAAGGGACACTTAAAGGAGGACTTGGAGCAAACCCTTTGAGAACTAGGTCGTTCTAGAGTCTCTACCCACGGGAGCACCGGAGTACTCTTGTTACCTCACCCAGGGAAGCCGGGTGCATAGGTGCCTTTCGGGGTCGGGTTTCGTCGTCGATTTGAATGGCGATCTGCTGCAAAGTGCTGCTGGCGACCAAGTGGAAAGTGTCCGGGTGGATCCAAGAGTGGATCGGAGATCTGAAGAACCTGAAAGCAGAGGGGACAGAGTCTGGGTCACTAGCCAGTGACCAGGAAGGCGATGAGCGGATGCCCACCGATGTCGAGTGCTTCAGGTAGGTTGACGGTCATCTTGACTCTTCAGCCACGAGGTCCAGGAGGTGTTGTCGGCAACCAGGAGCAGGATTCGGGCTGGTACACAATGTCTGTCGAGTGCTGAGGTGTCGGCGACCGGATTGGACCCAACAAGCCTTGGCAACGGCAAGTCTCAATGTAGATGAAGAATGACGATGATGCAGACCAGCAAGGTCTGAGGAACTCACCCAGCAAGGGTAAGTGAGGGCAAGCCTGGAGCAACCAGGGAGCCCAAGAAGAAAAGGATTGGCCTTCGTGAAGGGCTACTAGCCAACGGGCTAGCGACCGCGAAGGAGCCTCGATACGGTGCACGTGGAGCTGGCTCACAGGACACTCATAGAGTGGAGGCCAGTGATCTTCGTTGCAGTTGGTGCTGGAGGCTAGGGCTACTCGGAGCCCAAAGCACGACTTCGTGGGAGACCCAGAAGAGGATGCACTAGCAAATGCGTGCGGTATCCAGGTGTCACAGTTTCACGTTACCCATGACAGCTACGGGCCTCAGCTTTGCTGGGGACTCAGGGCAGCCTCGGGGAAGTCTGGAAATCCACCTCTGGTGATGCAAAGACTTCGGCGTCCGACGGGAGCTTAGGCGATGCAGACCGGACAATTGCTTCTTTGGTGCCTGCCAAGCAGGGGAGTCACTCCTTGACCCCAAGGGAGATTCTTCTGTCCTCTAGTCTTGAGTAGAGCGTCGAAGGTCCAGGATTCAGTGTCAGAGTTTCGTCCAGGGATAATCTAAAGTCCTAAGGACTGGGTTCCTATACTTATACTAAGTTTAGGGGTTGGACTACTCTGTGGCCCCACCTATGGGTGGGTCAGGGCAGAGGGGTGGCTACACCCCTTTCCCTTTGTCCAGTTCGCGCCAAAGCAGGGGCTGCAAGCCCCTGATCCGGTTTGAACTGGGGTATGCACAGGGACACCAAGTGTGCCCCCAGTGCAGGACTTCAAAGCACCCGAAAGTGCTCCCGCCCAGCCCCAATACACACTATCCTGTCTGGGGAGGTGGTCACACCTCCCTGGGACAGGAAACCTATTGTCCAGGCCTCCCCTGCCGGAGTTTCGTCCAGCAGCAGGAGGCCAGACTTGTGTCTGTGGCAGCAGCATCCATTTTGTGATGCCAGGGCTTTAGAAAGAAGTTACCGGCCAGGCCAGGGTTAACATGTCTCTCCCTCTAGAAGGGTGGAATGCTACCCCGCCGCCAGAATTGGCGGGGGGTAGTATTCCAAGATGTTTGACACCAAACACGACATGTTTCGGTGCAGCCATTCCAAAGTTAGCATTTAACGCGAGGTTATAATGCGCTTAAGAGTATATGGTCAGGCTGCACTACAAACAGCATCAGAGAAGGGTCTCCGAACGCTGCAGAGGGGCCCTGCTCATGCAGGGGCACCCTCTCACATAGGAACCACGCACTCTGCCTTCAGGATTGATAAGGCCTGCCATAGGAGTGACTTATAGGTTTATATGTGTGTATGTATATAGTGATATAGGTAACCTATATCACAGTAAGGGGTGCATGCACCACCTTACCCAGGCTGCAGTAGCAGACCTGTGGTGTCAGTTTGGATGGCCTTCCAGGGGTGGCATAATACATGCTGCAGCCCCTGGTAGGCCTCTGAGGTACCTATGCCCTGGGTACATAGTATACCATATACTAGGGACTTATAAGGGCACTCCAGATTCCAATCAGAGATGTGCCTAAGGCACATGGAAACCATTTTACAGAGAAAGCAGATAGACTGGGGCCCTGAATAGCAGGATCCCAGTCCAACTAAGTCATAAACCAGCAAAACACCATAAAAAAAGTGGGGGCAACCATATAGTCAGATTCCACCTTCCTACATAGCCCTATCAGCAAGCTATCGCCAAACCTTGTGCGATTATCGTTGTATTTCCAGCGATAATCGCACAATTGTCAGCTTACGCTCTGAATTTTATCGCTTTGGAGATAAGCGTTGCTGATAGCACGCTATCTCCGCGATAAAATTCAGTTTCGGCCGGCGATAATTATCCTCGCGCTAAGAGCGCTGAGCGATAATTATCGCATGGCCTTGTAGATATGCCCCTTAGGGGCATATTAGCAAGAACCTCGTTAAAATTATCGCCGTTTTAGCGGCAGGAAACTTTTGCTAAAACGGCGATAATGGGCTTGCTAATATGCGTTATGGAATTCCAATAGAAGCCCAGGTTAGATGTGCAGGACATCTAACCTGGGCTTCTATTGGAATTCTATAACGCATATTAGCAAGTCCATTATCGCCGTTTTAGCGGCAGTTTCCTGCCGCTAAAACGGCGATAATTTTAACGAGGTTCTTGCTAATATGCCCCTTAAGCAGGGCTTTAAGTGGGCCGGGTCTGTCCGGGTCTGAGCACCGGCAGTTATTTTCAGGGGCCTCGAAACGGGTCTCTATCGGGCTCTATTTTCGGGCCTCGCAAAGGTAGTCCGTTTTCTTTTTTAGGTCTCGGCTTTAAGAAGCAAAGCGCATACCTAGCTCATGCCTCTTCCAGTTTTCAGCCCTGCCCAAGCGACCGCCCGACTATTATTGAATTTACGCAGAGGTAATTGAATACATGGTTTTGGGACTACTTTTTAAAAATCTCGAGCCCGCAGCGACCTCTACCACTGACCCCCACCGCGGCTAAGCCAGCTGCATTCTTAACATCCTCCCAAAATCGGAGCGTCCCTTCAGAAATACTGCACATTCCGAACACAAAACATCTCCCTACGTCAGAGACGCGGGAGCTACGCAATGGGAGTCGGAAATGTGGTAGGAGAGGTGGGCGATCCTGAGAAATAATTTGAAGAGCGGAGCCTGGCTTGGCTCTAAGAGCCAAAGCACGAGCCGAGGCAGCAGAAATCCTCACGTTAATCTCTCGGCGAGCTCTCATTCCGCCGTATGTCCCATCTGCCTGGTCTTTCTTGCTTTTTTCTTCTCTTGCTGTCTTTGTCTTCCTGTGTTTCTCTCTCTCTCTCTCTCTCTCACTCACTCCTCTCCGTCTCCAATATTCCTATTTGCTCATAACTAGATGCGCAAGGTGACCGGTCTGAGCCAGAGAAATAACTGAGCAGGCTGAGCGCCTGCTGCTGTGCCCGTCTGAAGGTGCATGGCCCGAATCTCTGCACGCCGAGCCTTTCAATCATGTGACGCTTCGTAACAAGTAATGGAGCCATGGGGTCTCTCCTGATCCTTACACCAACGATACCCAACTGCAGAATGGAGTGTTGGGGAGCAGGGCAGTTAGACCAGCTCGCTGGAAGTCTCATGGTGCGTCATTTCCCGTGTGCTCAAGATCAGATTAATAACACTGCCTTCCGAAAGTAACGACCCTCTTTCCTGATCCAATATTTTAATCGTAATATAATGTCTTGACAGCCTCGTGTAGGAGGCTCAGCCGCTATTTCAAGCCATGCTTGTTGTTTGCATACATACATAGCACCTTCGCTGCCCTTATTCTGCCTCGCAGCGCTCGGCAGACACATGAGAGAGTGGAGAGAAGGCCATCAGAGTAACAGAGGAAAAAAAGGGATAGAAGGTACAGTGACGAGGGAGGAAGGTTAATTGTGATATATATATATATGTTTGTTTGTATAGTGCCTAGGGCCACTTCAAAGTGCTATGGGGAAATAGATGGGAAATTAGAATAAACGCATGGGCACTGAGAGCAGGAGTGGCAATGGAGGATAGAACCAGGAGTAAACATGAAGGTATGGAGTACTTTCGCAAGGATAAAATTAACAAAGATAATTGCACTGAGCAATATTTTTTATGAAAAAGGAGGCCCAAGCAACTGCCCTAACTACTATTGAACTTACACAGTGGTAATTGTGTTGATGGTTTCGGGACTACTTTTTAAAAATCTCGAGGCCGAATGCAAAAGGCACATGGCGCGATCCTCCTTCCACCCGGCTCCCATCCTCATGGGGCATCGGCTACACATACTTTTTGTCCCCCTTCTATCCAGCTCCCATCCTCATGGGGCATCGGCTACACATACTTTTTGTCCCCCCTTCTATCCAGCTCCCATGATGGGGCATCGGCTACACATACTTTTTGTCCCCCTTCTATCCAGCTCCCATCCTCATGGGGCATCGGCTACACATACTTTTTGTCCCCCCTTCTATCCAGCTCCCATCCTCATGGGGCATCGGCTACACATACTTTTTGTCCCCCCTTCTATCCAGCTCCCATGATGGGGCATCGGCTACACATACTTTTTGTCCCCCTTCTATCCAGCTCCCATCCTCATGGGGCATCGGCTACACATACTTTTTGTCCCCCCTTCTATCCAGCTCCCATCCTAATGGGGCATCGTTTTTTTCGCGTGGACTTCTGGGTGAGGTTGCCTTTTTTTCAGAAAAAAATCACTCTTTCTTTATACATTGTGCACAGCTTCAGGACCCTGCTGACTGCACAACATGACCCCGCCTTTGCTACCTCGTGTTCCGAGGGGGAGTTTAGGCTTCTTGTCCTATGTCTCTCCTCCACCTTGCCCCCGACATTTTATCAGCTCTAGTTATTACATGCTGCGATGGCCCTCACAGACACATCTGCAGGCGCATTAAGTGCTCACTGGGGGGAGATTCGTGCCAAGCCTGCAGGTGATAGGTTCCAAGGGGCGCAGGGCCAACTCAGCTGTTCATTCACTCAATTTGAAAACAAATGCTGAGCAATACTCAGGGCTCAGATACCCCGTTAGGTGCACCAGGATGTAACATGCACAAGTGGCCTCAGATACGCCTGTTAGTTGCACATGAATGTAATATACAGAAGTGGTTGAGGATTACTCAGGTACATTATTACTGTGCTATAATGGTAAACTTGAAAGAGGCACATTTCCTGTTGACAAACTGGTGTGCTTTCTCCCCACCCAGTGGGGCCTATCGCAGAGCATGCGTACAATACATAAATATTAGGAGGGTAGATAAGGTGGAGAAGTCTGTAGGTCACTATGTAGGAAAATCAGTTACTATAATTGTGGAGGTTGGAAGGCGATTCAGGACATATTTCTAAATGCAACTGTGCTGTTTAAAAAGCAAACAATGCCTGAAGGTGTCACTCAGTCCTTTCTCAAATGTATCTTATTAAATGGCCATAACTAAATTGCTCCACTCATGGTAAAGTATTCTCAGTGCCACTTGTAAGACATTTCAATGCCACCTTTCTTGGCAGTGATAACACTTGAGTTAAAAACACCACAGACTTCCACATCACACCACATAATTCCACTCCACTACATGCCACTCCACAACACACAATATCACTCCACATAATTCTACTACACTCAATACCACATAATTACTAGCCACATAATTCCAATGCACACCATTTCACATATTTCCACTGCACATAACTCCACTCAGCACCACACAATTCCAGCAACAAGTGAAGCGCAGAGCGAGGAACTAGTCTGCGTGATCCTGCCCCAGCCCTAACAGCACCAGGAAGTTCAAAGTTGAAATCGATCTCCTGTTACTACATTAAAGTAATACAAGCATACACTTGATTCCCAAAATTAATGAATTTGTGCCTTTATAAAACAAGCATTGGTAAATACAAAACAAAACAAAAAAAGTTGAAATCGACCTACTTTTGGGAAACCCTGCAATACATTTCTAAGTAATGTAAATAATTTTTACATGTTTTTTAGTGTTTGGTATTGTTATGGCTTATACTTAATAAATATACCTATTTGCCTATTTTATTTTCCTTTGCTGGATGCGACTTTATGATTTTCTTAAGCACACAATGCTAGTTATCTTGATGTAGACCACGCCCCCTACTTGGATAGGCCACACCCCTTTAAGAGGTTTGCCCCGCCCCTTTTAGAGCACCCCCAGTTTTTTTTTCCCACTTAAAGCCCTGCCCTTAAGCTCATAGCGCAACCTATGAAAGCAGTTACACTGGCTTGTTCTTTCTTCCAGATATATTGCAATGTCAACCTCAAGAAGGCAGTGTCTAAATGCTCTCAATACCAAACATCCAGCCACAGCTGGCAAATACAACGGCAGGTTAAAGTTCTACAGAAGTGCGCTAGGAAAGATGACATGAGAATAAGCGCTTTTCCACATCAATGTGCACAATACTATAATCACAACAATAAGACAAAGCTGAGACGCAATACAGCAAACTAAAAAAATGCTGCTTAATGTACACAATATTAAGTGCACCAACGTGCAATTTACAAGGTTTTTAGCTAGTATTAGAGCGCTTTACAAAGAGCATACACAAACATTTAGACAAAGCCACTACCTATGTCTGAAAGGAAAGGCCAACATATTACATATAATGTAGTAGTTGCAAACTTTCGATAAAAAGGTTATCTAGGACAGCACAAAAATTAAAAAGAGTCGAAAGAATGAGACTCCGGAACGATAGAGAAGATATTTTCCACCTTTACTCCAGAAAATGTAGACAACCACATTCCAGGTATAACTTGCAAAGGTGGGTCTTCAGACATTTCCGGAATCATAACAACCAGAGATGTTAGTTGTACCGAAGCGTATTCCGATGTTTTCTGAGGCTCCTTAAAAGGACTGTCTGAGCTCGCATTGTTCAGAATTTCAGTTCTAGTTTGTGTTTTATCTCCTAGATTGATAGACTCTCCAGAGTCAATATTTCGCCAATGTAGCTTAATTTCCCTAAGTGTCCTGCTGTAAATGCGAGGCAACTGGCTTATTCGGGCTTCTAACAGCAGCCACTGTAGCTCGCTCATAATAGGAAATGTGGTCAAACTCATTTTTCAAAATCCACTGGGCTGTCATATTGAGAACCACTTTGATTGGCATTTGCAAGATTCCCAGCCTTTGAGGCACTGCCAAATATCAGTCCTGGAAATAATTAGCACATGGGCGACTGTCTTCAGCTGTTCTTTAGAACCGAGGTTCTTAACTTTTTGACTTACATGGACCCCCACTTAGGCATATTTCTATGTTGTGAACCTCAAAACACACAATTACGAAACAAGTGTACATCAAATACACAAATTCTGAAATATTAATTCACAAACAAAAAAGTATGAAAAAGCTGACATTTTAAATCAGAAGGTTCGATTTTTAAATTGTAATTTTATTTCTAAATGACAGTGATATGCTGGATGGAGTCCAGCAAATTTTTTATTTGATTTATTTTGCTCCAAATGATTTCTCTTTCTGCCAGCATTTACTAGTGCTTCTACTGGGGCCACCTGGTGTCCATGCTAGATTTCTTTGGCTGTACTTGATCTAATCCCACAAATGAAGACAAGGACCCCAACTTTAATTTTTATCCTTGAACTTCAGATTCCTTGACACGAGTATTAACATTTTTAATTCAGTAAAGTGCTGTGGACCCCCAGGGGTCCGTGGGCCACAGGTTACAAATCACTGCTTTAGAGCATTATGTATACCTACATTGAAAATAACAGGCATGCTGAATAGCCTTTCCTCCCAATAGATACAGAACCCAAAGTTAACTAGTGGTTCCAAGCCACCATACCAGTCACTGTTCTTTTAACAATGCACAATTATGGCAAATAAACAATACTAAAGCACCATTTCCTTCTCACATGGCACCCAGGTCTATCTACACAGATTTTCAGAAGGTGGAAACTCCGTTCAATAGGTTTATTTCATTTTGGAATTTGAAAAAGCGCTAACAATCACCCCCAAAGGGATATCGTAGCACTAAGAGCTACTGATTACTGCATAAGCAGGAGAGAGCTAGGGAAAGATGCTCAGAGCGTTAGTCCGAAAAAAGCCACCTAAAAAAAAAAATTCCTGAACACCAGATAGTCCTCGGTTGGACAGATATAAAGAGGGAGAGAATTCCAGTGAGTGTCAGCTTTAAAAAAAATAAAAAAAAATTTAAAAGGAGCGGCTGGCCTTTTTAATCCTTTACTTTGGCTAGGGCCAAGTTGGAGGACCACAGATTTGAGGGTAGATAAAATTTGACCCTCAGCCTAAGAAGCAGAGGGCCAGCTTTATGCAGCGCCCTATGTGCATGACAAAGAATCTTGAACTGAGCCCTCTTTATGTGTCGGTAACCAATGCAATGTTTTTAAGCATGCGGACACTGAGCCAAATCTATTTATACTGTAGATCAGTTTTGCAGCAGTATTTTTAATCGTCTGGGGGCATGCAAACAAATAGTCCGTCATACCCATATACAGGAAGTTTCCATAATCCAAGTAGCTGACAATTAGTGCATGGACAACCATCCGGCAACAATCACTACAAATCCACCTAAACAGTTTTCTGAGAAGTTTTACCACACCAATGCATTTGTCACAAGTTGACAACACCTGGTCTTGCATCGAAAAATTGGTCAGTTTTTATCAATGAAAACTGTTTTATGTTTTTGCTGCTTTTTTAGGTACCGGAGCGGTGCCAAGCCACCAAGAATTGTCCCAAATAGGTTCAGCGCCGCCAAACAAAAGGATCTCGATTTATTCTGCATTAAATTTTAAACAATGCACCATCATGCAGCGGGCCACTACCGAAAGACACCACCCGCCAGGTTATTCTTTGTATCTGTCAGATTGTCACCCAGAGATGATCAGCTGGGTGTTATCAGCACAGGAGCATATATCGAAGCCCCACTTTTTAACTAGTGTGGCGAGGAGTGCAACAAATACATTAACAAGCATTGGCATAGCCAATAGGTCTCGCCTTTGGGGCCTTATAAGTGTTTAACCATGCAACAGTTAATGTTGATGCACCAAGGATATTGTGCTGCATAACTAAATACTTATAAGGTCCCAAAAGCGAGACCTATTGGCTATGCCAATGCTTGTTTAGATTGCATATGCTTTTACAACGTATGCTTTTTCCACGCATTGTATATATATATATATATATATATATACACACACACAATGTATTTGTGGGGGAGACCCCTCCACACCCCTGAACTTACCTAAAATGTGTGGTAAAGGCATACGTTATAAAAGCATATGCGTTCTAAAAACATGCGTGGTAATAAATGTGTGGTAAAGGAACAGCGAGGTAAAAACCTCGTTGTAAAGGCTGTTTCCGTTGGGAAACATAGGCAAATGAAAGATATGAAAAGGGGGAAAGAACCTGAGCAGCAACATATCCGAGTAATCTCAAAGCAAATATAGATTTTCAGATTCAATTCGCGTTGTGGCCTGGTTGTGCAGGCATATCCTGAAAATTGGGCCACATTTCTTTCCTTTTTATATGGCAAAATAGAAAAAGGACAACATGTATTTATTTGAAAGCTCAGGCATTGTATATTTCATACAAGAGCTAATTAATGCAGCTAATAAACACATGCAGCACAGCAACTCTTCTGGCGAAATATGGTCTGTTATGGCATCCAGAATGTCAACTTTTAATGTTTTTGCATCCGATTACTTCAATGGCATGAAAGAATAGAGTAGCTTTCCCTTCCCGACTCGGTATACGAAGAAAAAAAAAATCTCGTAGTTGAACATAACCACTGTAAAAACATACAGCCGACTTCTCTAAGGCAAGTAGAACATACATGCTTTCCATGTGACCTGCACGTACTCCCAGCATAGCCTTTACAGATCACAGCCTCCTTTGACCTCCTGTACAGCAGTAGGTATCACTGGCTCTTGGTTTGCAGAGTACATGGGGCTTTTGGTATTCATCCCGTAAAGTTGATACTTTCATTCCCATCTTTATTTATTAGGGTCATCTTTAAGTATTTTTAAGAGTGCTCGTCTGTTTGCACTTGAAACAGGCAGCACAACCTAGCAGCTTTGCGACCTTATGGAGAAGTTCCTTATTTCTTGAATAATGTCGTAAAACGATGTTGGTACAAACTGTGTGTAAAACGAGTAGAAGCCATGTTGAAATCCAAGCACAATGATCTAGCTCAAATCATGTGCGTATTAAGACATAAACATTCTTTATAACTTGCAGGAGAAACAGTTTCTCAGCGCCCACCAATCTATCATTTGGAGTCTGCTGAAATACTCTAAATTGAATGTATGGTTATGCATAGGTGTTTACATAAAGTTTATACGAATATCTTGCTTAGACAGCAAATCATTACAAATGTACTTTAATATTAAGGGTTAAGATCACTGCATAAATGTGTGGAAGATTTGGTATTTAAGGGTGGGTTGGCAACACTGATTGCAACTGAATGAAAGTACTGCAGAAGGACTCATTAAACAGATCAGTAAGGCTTCCTGGGTGGATTTGCTTTGAAATCATAAATATTGTCAAAAGCAATGGTGTGCAACAATCGCATAATAGTGGGACCGGCAAAATACTTTCACTTGTAGCCTTGACGAGCAACCAACATGTCCTGGGAGAACTAGTAGAATGCAAGAAAATAACTTCCTTTACACTTCACGTGGAAGCATGTACGAGAAGGAAGCGCTTTCCAAGAAGAGACAAGGGGAGCATGCTCCTTTTTGCAAACCAGAGAGATGCAGTAAGAGCAGGGCAGCCAGTCCTGACCGGGTCAGGCAGGTCTTGAAAGATTAGCCATGGAGAGGTGATGTAACTGTGGCATTATTGCTTATGCTTTCTTAAAAGAGGGTGTTTGAAAAGGTTACATTCTATTCTAGACAAGCATTACCAAAGCCTATAGGGCCGGATTTAACATGACAAGGCGTGCAAATACAGGCAGGCAGATAAGTTTCCAAGCAATAGGACATTAAAGCAAGTAATACTGCCTTGGCTAATGCTTGGCAGTGATGCTGGAGGTTAAGTATTTGTGTTGGTATTGGGAATGGAGGAACTGGTGGTGGTGGGTGTATTGTGGTTGTGCTATTGGCGTGATGGTGGCGGTGTCTGGTGGGGGTGATATTAGTGATGCTAATGTTCACGGTGGGGTGTTATTGGTTGGGGTTTTCAATATGTTCAACATCTCCTTATTACAAGTGTGTGTCCCCAATTGTTTTTTAAGGTGGAGCAGTCACTCCCTTATTAAAACAAGACGACATTATATACAACTGAACAACCTGATTAAAAAAAGATTTTAACATAAAAAATGTCTTCTAGTTTTTTGTACTTGCACTGCTGGCAACTTCTTCCTGCCTGTTATCATGCTTGTTTGTTATAATTTTTTTGTTATGGGGGAGCGGGACATAAATAACGGGGGAGTGGAGGTTGGAAAACAGTAATTTAATTAGAACACGAGCAGCGGACGGACACTAGGGGAGAATCAACAGATGCCAGATTCCGAGGGCAGACTGACGTGATGCTTAGGTGATGTTTAGGTGATGCTTAGGTGGTGCGCTGATGCAAAATGGTGGTGGTGAGTGATGTTTGGTGCTTAGGTGGTGCCACTATATGGTGTGGATTGGAGGTACGTTGTGTATTGTGGAGTTGTGGAGTTGAAATATGTTTGGTGTGTAATTATGTGGTGTGTATTGGAAATGTGTGGAGTTGAATTGTGTGGCCTGGCACTGTGGTGTTGAGTGAAATTATGCTTAGGTAAATTGTGTCATGGTGTGGAGTGCATTTATGTTGATTGGTGGTATGTGGCATCGAGTGCATTTATGTGGCGTGTATTTATGTTGCATTGAGTAGAGTGCAATTATGTGGCATGTAATTATGTGGCACTGAGTGGTATTATATGGAGTGTATTTATGTTGCATTGAGTAGAGTGTAATTATGTGGCGTGTAATTATGTGGCAATGGTATGTGGAGTATATCTATGTTGCATTGAGTAGGGTGTAATTACGTAGTGTGTAATTATGTGGTACTGAGTGGTATTATGTGGAGTGTATTTATATTGCATTGAGTAGAGTGTAATTATGTGGCGTGTTATTACGTGGCACTGAGTGGTATTATGTGGAGTGTATTTATGTTGCATTGAATAGAGTAATTGTGACGTGTGATTATGTGGTACTGAGTGGTATTATGTGGAGTGTATTTATGTTGCATTGAGTAGAGTGTAATTACGTAGTGTGTAATTATGTGGTACTGAGTGGCATTATGTGGAGTGTATTTATATTGCATTGAGTAGAGTGTAATTATGTGGCGTGTTATTACGTGGCACTGAGTGGTATTATGTGGAGTGTATTTATGTTGCATTGAGTAGAGTGATTATGTGGCGTGTAATTATGTGGCACTGAGTGGTATTATGTGGAGTGTATGTTGCATTCAGTAGAGTGTAATTATGTGGCGTGTAATTATGTGGCACTGAGTGGTATTTGCAGTGTATATTGCATTGAGTGCAGTGTAATTATGTAGCATATAATTATGTGGCACTGAGTGGTATTATGTGGAGTGTATTTATGTTGCATTGAGTAGAGTGTAATTATGTGGCGTGTAATTATGTGGCACTGAGTGGTATTATGTGGAGTGTATTTATGTTACATTGAGTAGAGTGTAATTATGTGGCTTGTAATTATGTGGTACTGAGTGGTATGTGGGGTGTATTTATGTTGCATTGAGTAGAGTGTATTTATGTGGTGTGTAATTATGTGGCACAGTGGTATTATGTGGAGTGTATTTATGTTGCATTGAATAGAGTGTAATTATGTGACGTGTACTTATGTGGTACTGAGTGGTATTATGTTGAGTGTATTTATGTTGCATTGAGTAGAGTGTAAATATGTGGTGTGTAATTATGTGGCACTGAGTATTATATGGAGTGTATTTATGTTGCATTGAGTAGAGTGTAATTATGTGGCGTGTAATTGTGTGGTATTATGTGCAGTGTATTTATGTTGCATTGAGTAGAGTGTAATTATGTGGCTTGTAATTATGTGGTACCGAGTGGTATGCGGGTGTATTTATGTTGCATTGAGTAGAGAAGGGGAGAAGTGGGAGCAAACTGGATGGGAAGAGGTATGGAATGAATGAGGCAGAAAGTGAGAAGAGGAGAAGAACTGAGGCAAACTGAGTTTGGTAGAGGAGTAGGGAGAACTGCAGTGAAAGAAGATAGAAAGGGAAGGATGCAATAGAGAGGGGGGAGTGATAGGGAAGAGTGAGGGGTGGAAGGACGCAAGAGGAGGGGTGAAGGGGAGATATAAACGCGAGGGAGGATGAGGTGCGAGTGAATAGCGAGAATGAGGAAAATAGATGCAAGAGAGAGAGAGGGGGAGGTGGAGTGAGAGCCCCCAATGATGATTCACAGTGATAGTCAGTTCATGGGAAGGGGGTATGTATCTTGGACTGAAAGCAGAGGTGATAAGGGATTCTAACAGCTGCTCTTTCAAATGTCAGACCTGTAAATCAAGAAACAGAGACACGTGTCTATTTCTACAGGTAAAGGTCCCAGCTCCCCGCCACTTCACATGTGATCTTATGTGTGTGCTAAAGTGAAAGCGTGTCATTTCGTCGCTTTCCCAAAAGGAAGGTGTCAGGAAAGTGCCAAGTGGCAGGTCTAGGCCTTCTTTGAGAAAAGTTCTTACTATGGCAGATATTCCCGAAATCCGAGAAAGCTGCAGCCTGGAATGGCCCGTTTTGTGCTGAAGGTAAAAACACACTTTGTTACAAACCGCTAGTAATGCGCCAGATCTCTTCTGCTACGTCCCCTGGAAGCGGCAAGGCAGGGTGCACACACGTCTACGGCGGACAGAGGCGCCCAACCTACTGAGCTGCTTTACAGTTTTGTCCCTGAGCAACAAAAGCCCTTCTAAGTCTGTAAACACGCTGCGAGTGGGCACTCATGCCCTCTTGGGTCAGGGGAGACATGCCCTGGCGCCACGCCCCCTGCTGGGCCCCTCATTAACAGCACATTTTTAGGGAGATGGCTGAGGGAAGCTCAGCTCCCATTTCAAGGGTGGGGAGCCATGAAAAGACGCACACCCTGCCCCCCTCCCACCATGGCCTCTAGTCGGGGGGGGGGAGTGGATTGGGCCAGGTTTAGCGCTTTAGCTGCTCCTTAAATGTTTGTCTGGGAATGAGGGGGGCAGAGTGATGGTAATTTGTCTCTTCGGGGTGCAAATGCACTGCTGGCCCAGTCGTGGGGGTGTCCTGCTCGCTTCCTGCCCCGAGGATATCAGAAAGCAGGGGGCTACAGTAATCAGCCAGTGACCTCACAGGACCTGGACATATTATCATGCAATGCACGTGTGACCTTGGGCTCCTGGAAGCACACGGAGGGCGACACATATTCAGGATTATTCAGAGACCCGACTCTGGGAATATTCTTGCAAACTGCAACAGGAATACTTTAGCTTTTTTATTCCAAGATCATCTGTTGAAGAAATTATGTGTAAACGCTACAAATAATAAACGACGAAAGAGGTCTCTCAGCCAGGTGCGAGAGTGTAAATGAAGCATTCCGCTCAGCACAGATAATTAACAGTTAATTACAGCAGCAGGAGAGGCAGGGACACCGCTGTAAGACATGCCAGGCTTCAGCCTGCTGACCCATTGGGAGGGAGAGCAGAGCAAATGCACAAGAATGAAAGGGAAACCAGCGTGCTCGTGGAACTGCTCGGGAGTCATCAGCCTCGAAAAAGTGAGGCTGATGAGTGACAAGAGGGCAGAAAGAGTCAGATAAGTGAAAGGAAGACAAGAAAAGATGGGAGGGTGGGGTGAGAGTAGAATGCGAAGAGAGAATTCTGGCAGTAGCACATGGGAAGGGGCAGGGAAAGGTTACGAGACAATGAGAAAGAAGAAAATATAGCGGTGAGGAATGATGAAGTCAGACTCGAGTTGAATCTGTATGGCTGTCTGTGAGAACAAGGATTGTTATGGCAATGCTGCCACATGTTGGGATAAAGGGCAGTGACGATTTGGACCCAAAAAAATCTTGCAACGGAGCTGCTGGGGGTTCCCTCTTCGCCGACTGTGACTAATGTTATGTGTCATCATCATGCTAGAAAGGGGCGAGTCATTGGGTGTCAGATGAGTGGGAAATGAGCAAGGCACAATGGTGCGGGCGTGGGGTGCAGGAAGAGAGGAGCGACATGTAGAAGAACGAGGAAAGAGACAGAGCTGGATGTAAGGTGTGCTGGAAGCGGATGGGCGCAGTGGAGAGAAGGTGATGTGGAGGAGGAATGGGGGCACGGGAAGTGAGGTAATCACGGGGAGTGGTTCCGTTAGGTAACAGCTCAAGGGCATCCTTAATATTTTTAAACAATTAATGTCTGTGAGACTGTGACAGTCGTGTGTTTCGAACTGCAGGAACGATATTCGGCAGTCCCATGCCAGGCACGCGGACCATCACGTTTTCCTGCCATGGATTTTGAACTATCTCACAGCGACCAGTGATTATTTGTATCGGGGCTGCGACTCGCAGTACATTCTCTGGAACGGAATTGCTAAGTTTGAAACATATTGGCTACAAAACCAAACTGAAACAGCCTCAAGAATGGGGCTTTTGTTCGGCCATGCATTCCTAGCTCCACTCCCCTACAGATTGTAACTCTCTCTCTTCCAGGCGAGCCTTTCAGTAATGTGCGCCATGCCCAGGCAGACAGCAAAGCACGATTCTGACACCAAGCATTGGGAGCGATGCCAGAGGAAAACCAGCATTTCCTGAGAGCCCTCCAAAGACTCTGCGAAGACTGAAGGAAACAAGAAAGGAGCGGGGACATGAGGAGCGGGGGCGAGCGCGGCAGCCTGCTGAGCTGACCACATGCTCATGCATCGTGCCTGAAACGTGCGGGTAACCGCACGGAAAAGGCCATTGTGCACGAGCGTGTGGTCAGCTTTCAAATGCCCACTACATAAAGTCTTCGCCAGAAGCAGCGCTTGCGCGCTACTCTAGGCTCGACCTAAAAAGCATTGGGCTCAAGGCAGAGAGGAACACCGCATTCTGAACTGTGAGGAAGTGAACTAAATGTGTCTAGCTGGACGGATTGGGATCTTTTAGATAGAAACAATCCGAGCCATTGTAGGGCAGCAGAGTGAAATCCTATCTCATGCAGTCTCTTTAACAGAAGAATGTAAGAGACCATACCGAATGTCAGAGGTCCAGCAGGATCAGGGCCACTGCCTTGCCCTGATCTACCTTCAGTCTTATCTAGAACAGCAAGCAGAGCGCTCTCTGTACTGTTAATCACTCAGAAGCCAGTCAGAGAGGGATCCAGTAGATGGTTATCCTTTAGGAAGGTTGTCACTTGCAGGTTGACTAATTTCTCAAGAACCTTAGCCATGAATGGCAATAGGGAAATAGGGTGATAGTCCGATAACATGGATGCGTCAAGGCCAGCTTTTTTAGCTAATGGGAGAAATAAGGCACGCTTCCAGATATCCGGGTACTTTGCTGTCTTTAGGGAAGCATTAAAAATCTGGGTAAAGAATACACTCACTATAGGTGTTAGTCACGAGAAAATAAAACTGGGCAGGGGGCCAGTGGCAAACCAGATTTAATTTCGGTCATAGTTTTCTCCACTTTCTCTATAGAGACACAGGTAAAATTGCTCAATACACTAATCACTCACTTTTGTGCAAATATACTATAGCGCAATTCTTAAGTATTGAGAGGTACATGGCAATGGAGAGCAATCCAGGTCCACGTGTTCAGGCAGCCTGTCCGAGTGCAATATGGGTACATAGACACTAATGCTGACAAAAGTTTCAATAACTGAGAAAAACAAAAAGGAAGCCACAAGAACGCGAAGCAAGGAAAATGAGGTGGCGCTGGAACCTTGACAGAAATCTCAGCTCTATACTAATAGAACTTGGTTTGAATCAATCATTCGTTATGATGCTTAGAATGATCAAGAACCTATCCACTAGAAAGAGTTTCAAAATGAAAAGGTTAATGGGCCAGGAATCAACCCACGAGAATACTGAAAAAACATCAAACAGCGGTTCAAAAGAACCTGCTCAAATGCAAGATACACAAAGTTAAAGACTTACAGCTTGTTGACCACTTCTTTCAGGTCATTTGTTTGCACCTCACGGGTCATAATTTCCATCATTTTCTTGCGAATCTGACGGACCTGCTGATGCTGGGCATAAGATGTCTTGCGGATCTGATTATTATGCTTCTTGGTGAAACCAACACAGAAGAGCCGGAGAAGGTAGCCATCAGTGGTCTTCACATCAATATGAGCCTCAATCATAGTCTGCCATATCACCCGGCTGCTGCAGATGAAGATGCACTTCAGGTATGGACAGGAATGTCTGTTGTTTGCACGACGGACCCAGCACTCCACTCTTCATAAAACAATAGTGGGTGACAGTGCTTTAAGTGGGATGATGAAGGTGGGGGTTCGGTAAAAGGGGAGTGGCCAATGAGGCATAATTGGGAATCCTTTCCAAATGTGGCATTGCCTATATAATTAAGTGTGTGGTTTAAAACTAAAATCCTGTGCTTCATGCAGCATGGCACTTGAACAGTACTGATACCTCTGGATAAATGTTCTGTTATTGTAATCAGTCACACAACAAAGGGCATAGCTTCAAAACAAGACAGCTATATTGGCTTTGCCAATGCTTGTTAGCAGTATCAAATAAATAAGTAACAAAGATGATTTTTCTGTGAATGATTAGAATAGAACATTTTTCAATTCTGAAAATATAAGTGTGAATTAAACAAGTAGTAAGATCTGTGGACAGGGTTGTGGTCTTCATAGTTTTGCATTCATTCCTGGGTTCTCCCTCGCACCACTCTCCTCTGCAGTCTCTCACTCTGTAACACACTTATGCCCTTTGTCTTCCCATATATCTCTGGACTCCTCCATCTGCATGTCTTACATACCATCTTTTTCCTCTTCAGCATATCTTTCACTTTCTCCTTCCACAAGTACACTTTATTTCATCTCCTCCATTACACCATTCTTCGCTGACCACGGAGCCGCGGATGGGACTTTGGTAGCAGGTAGTACCTCTACGCATAGTGCTAGTTAGCACAAGGTCCCCTCGGTCCTCGCAGGCTCATGATGCCACTGGCTTCATTTTAGCAAATTGATATTAAAGACATTACCTTGTTCCAGGCCATTTACCATAATAGGCACATTTGGCTAATTTCTACACATAATATTATGTATGTTGAGACGGTATTAGACTGTCGCATGTGAGTAGGGTAGGGATTTGTGCACCCGTCCTGAAGAAGAAGCTTTCGGCTTCGAAACATGTTGACGCACGCAGGAGGTTATGTACATTAAATACACAATAACCTCCACCACACGATTTTAACAATACCAGCACAAAGGTATATTAAAATTCTTTTTAGCCCTCACATGCCAGGTATTTTTTAACACTCATGCATCCATTCACTCCTGACCCTACCACTCACTACCCTCGCACACCACACATAGTGACTACATCAGTGCTCCCACGTATCCATTGGTTAGTAGCACGCCGCGTTCCGTAGAGGGACACGAAGACCCCTATGATGAAGCATGACACCAAGGGCCCTTTTGGTGTGTGAGGGGTATTTAAAGAACACCATGTGCTTCCCACCATTGTAGGAAACACATTCAATTCCAGACCTTGTTCCCCCCCCCTTTTTTTCGCCTATTTTATAAGGGTGGATTCTATTTGTTCATTAACTATAGCTGGGGAGACTGAATCCGCCCCGAGTGTCCATGTGGACACGCTCTCTCTCCGCTTCCTCTTCTGATTTGTATAATGATTAGAATAGAAAATTTTTCAATTCTGAAAATATAAGTGTGAATTAAACAAGTAGTAAGATCTGTGGACAGGGTTGTGGTCTTCATAGTGTTACATTCACTCCTGGGTTCTCCCTCGCACCACTCTCCTCTGCAGTCTCTCACTCTGTAGCACACTTATGCCCTTTGTCTTCCCATATATCTCTGGACTCCTCCATCTGCATGTCTTACATACCATCTTTTTCCTCTTCAGCATATCTTTCACTTTCTCCTTCCACAAGTACACTTTATTTCATCTCCTCCATTACACCATTCTTCGCTGTATTTTTTTTTCTTCATTTGTTGCTGTCTATATTTCAACAGGCGTCCACCTTCTTTGCATACTATCCCACAATTAAAATTGGTAATGTTATCAGTGCTCAGTTTGCTCTACGAAAAGGCCAAGGATTGGATTTGCACATAGCCTGGCCCACTGACAAGCACTGTGAGAAACATGCACTGCCATCACCCTCAAATCTACAGCTTTCAATTGTGTACCTGCATAAACTCCCACAGCTACATCCTGAAGTCACCCAAACACCTAAAGTGACTGTGTATGCACTACACAAGCCTTGCGGAAACTCCAAAAAATGGACAGTCACTCTGACTGCCAAAAGGGACAGGGTAGTTTACAACTCAAACACAAACAAAATTTCCTTTTGTGCACTCTCAACCAGTGGGACCCCACCTATGCTTATATGGACCAAATGTAAATGCACTATATGATAGTAAATTCAATGTACAAATTCAATTATGTATATATATTTTATCTGGTACACTATATTTCTTCAAAATGTATTTTCATTTATTTTCATAAAACACATTCTTAATAATATACATGTATAAAATCACATCCTTGAGTTAAAAAGGACTTAAAATGGTCCATCATTCTCTAATACATTTAAAATTCCTAAAGTTCATACCCACACAAATTTACAAATAAATTGAAAGTAAACATAAAAATAAAAAGATAATCTATCGAAGCAGCATTTCGGTGGAAATCGAGATGGTTCACACCACCTTCTTCAGGACTAAATTTAAATATCACAGTAATATTCTAGAAGACAGAGAGCTAAAAATTACTATACGCCATTTAAAACAAAAAATACAATTTAGTGCATCCAAACATCAGCTTAATCTATAACTTAGTACAATCCATTTGCCCTTACAGCAAAGTCCCACCTTTTTTTCTTTGTATAAAAACCCCTCCATTATACATACTACTCAATTAGTCCAAATATTTCTATTATGTATCTATATTTCCATAAGGCAAACCACCTCAAACTATTCCCATACTGGTTGTGCCTTCTAGAGTTAAACAACTCCATCTATTTGGATATATCTACCTTTTTAGGTCTTCAGCACCTCCCATTGTTACTCCATAAGTACAGGGCTTAAGAATTTCCTGGATGTGTTCTCAGGAAAATCTTTCTTTTGTGAATATTTTTCTAATGTTAAGAAGGATTAGCAATAATATAAAAATATCTTCTCTCTTCCTCTTGCCCTTTTACCATTTTTCCATCACTAGAACTTACTTATAGCGGTCCGAAGGTACTAAAATCACTCCGTTCCTAAATCACCGGTTTGAGGGTGCACGAAAGGGAATTTTGTTTGTGTTTGAGTTATTCACTTGCTTAAAAAAAACCTACAAGACACATCTGCAAAAAAACAAATAATTTTCGGAAATTCACAATGAAGTAAAACATAGGAATTATAAACAGGGACTGCATTGCTAACATGGTTTACCTCAACAGTGTCTACAGTCATTCTTAAGAAATTGTTCAATGTTTTTGACTGTAGACGTTAGGACACGAATATAGGGCCCAATAGGGACCTATTTCAAAGTCTTTTATAATTACTGCTCGGTCTGAGCTACAGCAGGACCTGGCCCACTTAAAGTCCTGGATGATGGCCAATTTGTTGACATTTATTTGGTGTATGCATGTTTGCATGTTTGTGTGTGCGTGCACACTCATATGTGATTGTTAGGCCATGTCAGCCTTCAACATTATTAGGAGAGATATTGGGTGTCATTGGAGCCATGAATATTTTTGATAATTTTGGGTAGAGGATATTTATGAATTTGGTGACTTGATGAAGGGGCAGTTGAGGTCTGGTAATTTAACATAAACATAAAATATTTATGTTTGTTTTTGAAGTGGGGTTTCTCTTCGTGGTGAAATGATGCAGGGAGCGGTGGCTATTCCGAGTATGGAGTTACGTGCGTGCAGACGGGCAGGAACATTATGCTCAATGATCTTTGTTTGTGATAAGTCAATATACAATTCTCTTTTGTAAATTCTTTTTGAAGACTATTATCCGATTGCCTATGAACATGTGTCGGAGTTTCCAGTTCATAAGCGAACACAGCTTAAAATAAGTTTATTTGGAGAACAACGAACCAAAAGTGTTTTTTTTTTACCTGTGCATACTATTGAACAACCCCACATCTGTCCATATGAAGCTTACTGCGTGGCTCATTGAATGTACAAGATACCTTTTTCAAAACAATCAATTTCTGCTGGAGAAAAATATGATGTTGCAAAAAACTCATATATTTTTTTACCTCAACAATGCAAAAATTCACCAGCATAAAATATGGGTTGAAGAGACTGGGAGCAGCAGGCAGCAACTTGGTTGACAGGGCCTGGAAAGAACACATCTCCATGAATGTGAAATCACCTTTTGCAATGCAATTGGGAAAAGAAGCCTAGAGACGTCACCTGGTACTATCCCCTTCATCTCCCATACTTGATTTACTACAAAAAAGAAAAAAAAATCCGGTGTTAATAAATTTTTTACTGATGGAACAGAAACTCAGAGACCTTGGAAAGCTTCACCCCAGGAACCACGTTGGAATGTATGACTTTTCACGGAGCGCCAAACATTATCTCATCCTGTTATCAAATCACAGAGCGAGGACACTCTTCGCCTAGCAAGAGGGGGATGTTTGTTGCTAAACGACACCTTGACCAGAAGAAGCCCTACGGTCTCGGATAAATGAAACATTTTATGAAGGATTGCAGTTTGTAAAACTCTGTCAGAGCAAATTCAATCATTAGGATCATGCGCATAGAACACCTCGAACATTCAAATGCAAATTTATTTTTCTTAAGTGACCTCTAAGGCCGAACGACAAAACAAACCGGACTGCACCTTCGCACATGCTAGGATCTCGGCATGAAAGTTATGCGAAATTAAAAACGAGAAACAAAACATTGCGAGACAAAAGCCTAAACTCAATGTAAGTACTGTATCCTGTATCTTGGATCGTGTCTCAAAAAGCTTCATAGGACAAGAAGAAACCTAATCCTGCTAAACTGCTACGAACCAGGTTGCCAATTGCCAGTTAAGGGTAACTGAATTAATGAGAAATATGTTCCAAGCAGCAATAGCTGTCTTATTTCTTTTAACTGTTTATGTATTAGGTTTTTTGTGCAATGCAGCCATACTTTGCATTGTTGGCCGAAAACACATGAATTTCACTTGTGCAAGTGAATTTAGATAGTCAAACATACATACGATTTAAATTCTAAATAGGAACCTACTAAAGCAAATATCTGGGCTGATTTATTAAAGAATTTTCAAGATTACACTCTGTCCACTGCAAACAAATCTCTCTACTATAACGGTCGTAATTTTGATCCTGGAAGATGAAGTAGATAAATAGATGGGATGATAAGGTTATGGATGGATAGATGGATGGATGCTGGACCATCGTATGCATGTATAATTGGTATTGAGGAGGTGGAGGCTCCATCAGTAGATGTTCTGCGGAGGAAATAGCATACAGGATGAAATAAGGGTGTGTGTGAACTGTTGTAATTGTAATTGCATTTATATATCGCTTACTACCCCTGATGAGGTGTTAAAGAAGTGGTTGCCGGCACGGATCGGGGGTGGTGGGGCGGGGATACAGGGGGGGGGAGGGAGGGAGTTAATAAAAAATTTGATTAAACTTACCTCATCACTGCATCCTCCTTGCCGCGTCCTCATCGTCGAGTCTCTGCTCCTCGCCCGGACACACAGAACAGGAAGAACCCAGGCTCCCCTGAGCCAATCACAACGCTGCAATGCAGCATTGTGATTGGTCTGAGCGCCATTGTTAGGCACTCAGACAGGGGCTTGAGCATGTTCTCCACCCAGGCTGTATAACAGCCTGGGTGGAGAACATGCTAAGTGCACATGAAAGTTTGGCCGGCTCGAGACGGCCTGCAAAACATTCATGCACACTTAGGGAGTGAAAACCACTCCTCCCCTGCCAACAGAGCAGCCCTGCCCCACCTCGCCAAGCTGCCATACCCGCAACAGGAAAAAATAAAATGATAATAACATTGAGTTGGGGAGTCCTTCACTGTGGACATTGGGGGCAGACCATCGTTCGTGCCCGGAGGCGCTTGCTGAAATTCACCCGTGGGCTCCCACAGTGCGGGAGTCCTACACTGCGGACATTGGGGGTAGACCACAAGCCACAGGGAGCAACACAGCAGGGAGCCGCAGAGAGCCGCCACGTCATTGTTCGCACCCGGAGGTGCTTGCTAAAATTCACCCGTGGGCTCCCGCGGCGCAGGATGCACACGGGACGAGTGCAGGCACGGCCTGGGCCAAGACCGGGCCCGTCTTCGCCTGTCATCGACCGGAGGAGGCAATGCTGGGCCCACTCGCTTTTATGTCAAGACTACGCAACTGCCACAGGTAAGCTTCGATTTTAAATTGTTTTGGGGACCCATTGGCTATCCCATTGTTGTTTTAAATTTTTATCTTTTCAAGCATGGGCAAACGCAAGGCAGGTGATCCTGCGAATAGTGAAACTTATGCTAAAGAACCATGGAGGCCAGGAAAAGCCAGATCTGAGCCCCCTCTATCAGGCTCGAATACATTGGCTGATATTGACATTCTAATAGAAGAAGTGGAGTTGCTTTTGACCACAGTTGAGAACAAAGGGAAGGGTAAAGCATCAAAAGTCCCAGCCATGTTTAAAAGGTCCAAAGCTCCATATCTCCTTGACGTATGTGTTGAGACCCCTGCAACAAGTGCAGTATTGTCTGCCCACGTGGAACCTATAGAGCAAGTTCCATCTAGCTCCAGTGAATCATGTTGCCCTGTAATGACCGGCACGGCCCATGTCCTTTATATCCTAAAATAAATATTGTCCCCAATGTGCCTTGTTATAATCGCTTCACTCCATTACATTCAATTGGTCCAAATGAAGAAAGTCTTGCACATAAAGTTCCTGTACCCGAAAGTAATTCAGTTCAGCCCACCAAAACGGTGCTAAAAGCCAATGGGGGAACAGTCAGTATTGAATCACTGGACTGTAAATTGGACCATCTTAAAAGTTTAATCTTATCCTTGTCCGTTCAGGTTACCAGCTTGTTAGCTAAAACCTGTTACTGTTGCCAGAACCCTACATGCAACAAAGGTACTTATGAGCCTCCTTTAAAAGACCTACAAGGTACCATCCCAAATTTGGCAATCAGTGGGGATTCAATCTTGGCTACGAGCCCAGTGAAACCAAAAATTTTAAATAAAGCACATTTAGACAAAGTGGATGATTCTAAAAGACAGTTAATCATAAAATGTAATTTTCATTTTTCTGCGGGCTCTCATAGTTTCTGCACACAGCACATGCAAAACCATTTGAAATATCTAGCCATCAAGACAGCGCCTGCAGATATATAGTTGGTCCGGAGGATTCGCTACAGTGATAGGCGCCTATACTCAGTAGATAACACTGAAACACTTGATTCTTTTCCACCAAGAAGGCACTCTACAAAAAGGCTACTTCAACTCTTCACAAGAGTCTTCGGTTACTTTGACAGGACAATCAACTTATATGAACCAATTTCCAAAACTGAAATCAGAATCCTTCGCGGACACAGAAGCCTTAATCAATAAAGTGATCCATTGGATTAGGGTATAGCAAAACTGTCTCTCGGTGATTAGATCAGACATAGTGCATGCACAAAGGTGTTCATACAATCTATCCCCATATGATTACATACAAGTTGTCTTGTGCTCAAACTATATGACTGAAAATCTTACAAACTTTGAATTGTGTACTTGCCATCTTACTGGGGTCAAACCATTGGGAATAAGGTTGAAAGCATCTCACCGTCTAGGGTGATAACAAGAGGGCCTGTTAAGAATGTGTCTGATCCCCTTCCTTGTAATACCACAACCTCCTTGCCTGTTGTTACATCTAATCTGGAGGAGATTGACTGACTAACGAACAAATCTCAATTGAATCCTTGCTTGTTCAACAAGAACATATTCTGTGAAGTACCTAATGTAAATCCTAAGGTGATAAAAAGTGGTAATTGTTTTCTATCTGCGAACAAGGACGGGTTTATTCCAGCTAATGTCAATATGAATAACCCTTTGATAAATTGTTGCACTATAAAAAATGCATCTGTCCAATCACCTATGGTTATCATAGATAATATCCAAGGATTGGACAGACGCAAGACCACTTTGTGCAATAAGACAAATAGGAATGAGAATGCACATTTAGGTTTGACAACGGGTTCATATCATCAAATTGGACTTATACCCAGCCGGATTAACTGTCCACTTTCAAGTATCAGGCTATTACCATGGAATGTAGCTGGACTAGGGTCAAAGTTAATTGATCCAAATTTGGTGTCGCTTATTGAAGAACACGACATTTGCATGTTCCAAAAAACCTGGGCCACAGAAAAAGTGTTTATTGACGGGTTTACCACCTATAGTGTAGATGCAAAGCCTGCAGAGCGATTTGGGAGAGCAATTGGGGGTCTTATGATCCTAATTAGAAATGGATGTATCAGTTCACTTACATTAATGGACATAGAGTGCCCTGACATAATGGGGGTTATTGCGATTTTTGCAACAGGTGTCCATCTGGCTCTTATAAACATCTATGTTAGAGTGATAAAGGCAACTGACAAATCACCTACTCTATGTCATCTGGAAGAGGCCTTAGACACCATTCAGACAAACACAAAAAACATAGTGACTGGGGACTTTAATACTTCCTATGAACTCTATATTTATTTAAATGAGATTACTGCAGAGGAAGATGACATTTGGGACATCTTCTAAAGCCTTGCTCTCAAATTAGCCTCTTTAACAGCTAGTAGGGGACTCAGGGCATGTAATGGACGTACCATCTCCAACTCTGATAGAGCAACAACTATTAAGTGAGGAACGTGTACTAGTGTTATAGATTACGTCCTTATCAATGTGAGACTGTGGTCACACTTGGTTGACATGAAAGTGGTAACGCAATCTGATAGTGACCACAATTTTCTGAAAGTAACACTCATGGGAGAATCCCTGAAGCCAGATGTTAGGATTTGTAATAGTATAGTTCCTGCCCCCTCTGTAACCAATAACCTCCACTATGTCACATGGCCCAATGTTATGTCAAATCTAAAACTATACACACAGATTTACGGCCTATATGTTGTACATCCAGTGAAATTTGTGGGACTAAATTAAATCGAAATTCCTATTTTATATGTACATAACCAGCTGTTTGGAGATTTGCAAAAGGCTTTTTATAAGGATGTACTTCATGTAAAACCTAACTCTGCCAAGGAGCCAAAGTGGTTTGATCAAGCTTGTAAATCTCCCAAGAGTTCACTAAGATTGACTATCTTAGATGGCAATCGCACTAAAATTAGTAAAGCCAGATGTACTGATAAGACAGTATTAATTGCGGAAAAAAGGAACTGGGATGAAAAACTCTGGCAAGATCTGTTAGCTACTAGCAAAACAAATGATATTAGGTCTTTTGGCACTTAGTAACTAAAACTGATAGAGGGAAAACTTATCACTATAACATCTCACCAGATAAATGGGTGGCACATTTGACTTCTCTCTACACCATAGAAGATCGCAATGACCCAAGGACTAATAGCAGCATGGATGTCCTTAAAAAGTCGGACATCACAATTTCCATAGAAAGTACTACCCCTGTTGCCTTGAGCCTTGAAGATACAAATAGAGCCATTGACTTCTTAAAGTCTGCTAAGGCACAGGGCCCAGATAAAATCCCTGTAGATTTATATAAAACAGAGCCCCAAATATGGACAATCTATCTAAACCTACTATCCAATGCAATAGTGGCAGGGGGCAAATTGCCAGATTCTTGGTGTGGTGCTGAAATCATAACAATATTCAAAAAGGGCGATGCAAGCAATCACTCAAATTACAGGCCGATCAGCCTAATTGATAATGCTCAAAAAGATTTTCCAAAACAAATCTTAGAGAAACTCCAAGATTGAGTGGACTCAAATAAAATTATGTCCTCTTTCCAGGCAGGTTTTAGGCCAAAGGTTAATACAATTGATCATATTTTTAGGTTCACAATTTTATATTGGAAATATGTTTTATTACAAAATCAAAAGCTCTACGTGGCATTTGTTGATTTAAGAGCCACATTCGATCTTATCCCACGCTCAAACTTATGGTGAGTTTTGATAAATATGGGGGCCCCAAGTAACCTTATCAGACTTATAAGTAAATTACATGAGGAAAATGACGCTCAAGTTCAATGGGGCCCCAAGGGAGAACTGAATGATCGCATTCCATTGAGCGTGGCATGCAACAGGGTTGTGTTCTTGCGTCAAAGCTGTTTTCCTTATATATGAATGATGTTGTGGATGCTTTGGAACACTGCAGAAATGATTCCCCGGCCATGAACAACAGAAAGGGATCAATTATTTTATTTCCTGACGACTCCCTTCTCATTTCCAAGGCACCTATGGGGCTCCAAATTTTAATCGATACATTTTTATGATTTTGTAAATCTAGGGGTCTGGGGATAAATGTGAATAAAACCAAATACATGATGATTGGTGAGGGCTTGAGGAAAAGTTCTAATGTCCATGTCAGTATTGAGCTTTTAGAATGAGTACATAACTTTGAGTATTTAGGGGTTAGACTCATGGAGAACTACAAGTGGACTACTCAATTGAATAAGAGTACTCTAGTAATTGAGCATAGAACTAATGCTAGCATTACATTTTATAAGCAAATGACTTCGCGTGCAGTTTCACCAGCCTTGGAAATCTACCTTGCCAAGGCTCAAGGTGCGGCGCTCTATGGCGCTGAGATGTGGGGCTGTGCTGACCTTCATTTGTTAACTATAGCGGAAAATAATTTCATTAGGAAGCTGCTTTCTGTTCCATCTAGCTTACCCCTTATTCCATTATATTTTGACGTGGGACTGAAAAGAATTGCTGACATGGCTGCTTTAAAAATCTTAGTCTATTGGGTCTGTCTTTGGAACACACCCGAGTTAGGAGATTATAAGGATTGCTCATATATTTATTAAAAGTTCCAGGAGCCAGGACTCTCCCTTGGATTCAAATTTGTTTGCATTTGGTTGGGGAAACTGGGTTTACAAAACTATTGGGACGAACCAACTATAATTTATAAAGCAGACCTCAGCATCCTGAAGGCACGCTATTGGGCTTACATTAATGATGGCTATATAACAAATAGCTTAGATGGCCGTTTGACCAATTTGTTTTTAGATTCTAAACCTTTTCCAGTTTTTAAACAATTTTTAGATTTAATTCCTTCTCCTCTAGTAAAGAGTTTGTACATGCGATTTCGCCATGGAACCCACCCTTTTAGATTGTTTACTCAAAAATAATGCTTGGATGGGGAAACTATTTCTTGCCCAGCATGTGGCCTGAGTGACAAGAATGAGATACATATAATGTTTTTCTGCCTGGAGTACCATACTTCACGTTGCAAATGGATTCGTCCAATTTGCCAAGACATGGGAATATTTAGACATCTGGTAGCCTTTAGAATTTTAAAAGTCGTATTTGCAGTAAGCAGGTTCTTACAGTCAATTTGGTATAAGAGGAATACAATTTTAAAGGTAGCCATATAACACCTGTGTCCATGTCCAAGTGGCTTTCTCCTCTATAAATCATCTCCAATTTTTAAAATTATATAGGATATTTATTAATATTAATATTTTTTAAACTGTGACATCTTACTGGGCAACCTGTGACTGCACACAATCGCTGATTGCAATTTGTATTGTATCCCATGTGGAGTTATTTGCACTGATGTATCCCATACTGTTCTGGTCAGAATGTTGTTTTAAGAACTCCTATGTTGCTGCTATGGATGTAATATTATGCTAAGAAATTGAAGATGTGCTTTGTATTGATTTTATAATTTTTACTTACATTTTCCTCCTGAGTTTTGATGACGTATGTATGAATCGTTATGTATATTTGTTGCTTTCATGTCTCACTTTTACTGTGTTTTACTGTGTAAAGTGTAACTTTTACTCACTTTTATGTGTGTTTACTTTGATGGTTATTGATAACCGAATAAAGCACTATTATAAGTTTACTTTATTTTTACTTTATTGCGCCATTTTGTCATAAAAGTTCCTCTACAAACATACACATTACAAAGTGTATCTCTTAAATACAATAAAACATGAATTTAACTCAGCTCTAATAAAACCATTAAAACTGGCCAACGATGTTTATACGAAATTGGCCATAAGTAAAATGAACAGTGGAACGATAAAATACTTGCAGCATAATACATTAAATTTGTCCATATAGACCACCATTCCTCAAATGTTAGGGGTCACATAACCTATTAAAACCATTATTTAAAGTCAACTGTCATTCACCCTCTGTGCCGTGCTCCTAATACCCCACATTTTGCCCAAAAACCTGGCCTCTACGCAGGCAAACAGGGGCCTGGCTTCAGACTTCAAAATTCTCAGCTCATCCCTATGCTTATTAGTTCTCAACTGTTTACAAATTGGGCACAGCCAGTTTTTTCTAGGCGTTGCATACAGTGGGAAGGCAAACATAACATGGGCTAAAGTTTCTTGGTGAGTTTTACATCCAGGGCAGCTTTGTGTGGGTGCTGAGCCGCTATTCCATTTTCCAGTGAAGTCACATAGGGGGAGGGTGCCAAACTTAAACTGGATATATAATTTCCTGTCCCTTGGGAGTTCTATAAGATCTAAGTAGCCCTCCAGGGATCGATTCAGTTTGTGGGCCATAATATCTAAAGTAAGCTTCCACCATGCCCCACTGTGCAATTCGGCCTGGATTGCCCACTTCCAGTAACGTTCCTTTACTTCGCTTTTCTGGGGAGCAGGGAGGGGTCGTTGACTTCCCAGATATCATCCAACTCGATGGCCGTACGCAAATTCTTAACACCTCTTAGCCAGCTAATGTTGTTGGAGGTATCCCTGCAACTTACATCCTCTAGAGCGCGGGCGTACAACAATAGTTCGGGGGTTGACTTAACCCTTAACTGAACAACAGAGGACGCAACTTTGCTTTGGTGGCGATGGTATGCCTGCCCATGTCCAGCATAAGGGGATGCAGGGGGGTACTGTGGGGTAGCATTCCTAGGGCTCCTAAGGAGTTTATGTTTTGAGCTAATAAGCTCTTCCAACTGCTCCAGGGCCCATAGTTCTGACCCATACATCACAGAGCTCACCACTTTGGCATCATACACATGCAAGGCTGGCACAACCGGCTTAGTGAAAGATGAGCGATGCTCCTTACCCAAAACCCCAATTAACTGCATGTGTTTCAAAATTATCTATGATATATGGGGTTTCCACAACAGGCTTTGCGTCAGCTTTAGGCCTAGGTATTCAAAATCGCTGACTCTCTCAAGCTGCATTCCCCCAAGAGAGGGCCGTCCCTTATAGGATTTATGGGGGTTCAGGACCATAAACTTGGTTTTGCTTATATTTATTGCTAAACCTTTGGCATCACAACATTCTTCAAAGCAGTTAAGAAGCCACTGTAGCCCTCCTGGTGTTTTAAACATCAACAATGTGTCAACCGCAAAGAAGAGTGTTACTACTATTTCCCCCCCTAGCATAGGAGCATCAGTCGGGTACATTGTTAAGAATTGCACAACGTTAATATTAAATAAAGTGAAAAGCGTTGGTGCCAGTATGCAACCTTGGCGCACACCCCAGTTAACAGGGATTGGGTCGGAAAGTTGCCCTTGTGAGCCCCAGCGTACCCTAGCAGAATTTTCTTCGAGCAGATGGGTCATCAGCGTCACAATTTCTTGTGGCATGCCTATGTGGTTAAGAGTTTGCCACAGTTTCTGCCTGTGAACTAGGTCAAATGCAGTCTTGAGGTCTATAAGGGTGACATACAAACTGCTCTTACCAATGGTCACTGTTTTCCAGCAAAGTAAAAGAAAGCGGAACACCTGGTCGACAGTCCCTATTTTCTCTCTGTAGCCGGCTTGATATGGGGTTAGGATTTCATTTTTTTAACCCATGACTGTATTTTATACAAGGGTGCTCTGCTAAAAAACGTCTGAATAGAGTCAATTAAACTGATTGGCCTGTAATTACAAGGCTGGGCCTTATCGACTTTCATAAACAGTGGCACAACTTCTGCTCCCTTCCATGATCCTGGGATTTGAGCGCAATCAGCTATGGCAATAGCCCACACATATATTGTGACCAACCAGGGATGTCCCAAAGAAAGAAGTCACCAGGTATACCTTCTGGTCCCGGGGCTTTTGACTGGACTATTGTACTAATTGAAGTCATTATGTCATTACCATTGGTTTGAAAGTGCCTCCCAGGTTGTTCTACCAAGGCATTTGGAACTTCTTGGTCAGTATACAGGGCAGAAAAGTGTGCGTGCCAATCAGAAGCAGAGATATGATTATCCAGTTCAGGGGCTCCTGTCTGGTTGCCCCACACCACCAGAGACCAGAACTTTTTACTAACCCTAGCTTGGCATGCACCCTTAAGGGACTGGCACCTAGCTTCGTCCCACTCCCTCTTTGCTTTCCGAAGTTCTGACCTCTATACTTTCCTAGCATTTCTAGTCCCCTCATGGTCCCTTGATTTAACTGCTTTAATTAGTTGGGAGCTGGAGTGTCTACAAGCCTTGTTATACCATGTTAGTAAGCCTTGAGCTCTTCAAGTGTATTGCCATAGTGAAATGGAGACCTAAGGGCTCGAAAAAGTAGCTGTGGGCATTTGTTACTTCATCCTCCCTTCCTGGGTTGCCGTTAATGCTGCAACTTCTGCTGTGCTGACAAACAAATCCCTGTGGATGTTCTGTAGCTTATCTTGATCTGAGCTATTTTATGATACTTAAGGCGGCGCATATCATTAGTTGTCCGTGCTTCTTTGGTTGCCAGCACCTGGGTCTTCACCAAAGTTGTTGCTTCACCCCACACTGGTATCATATTGAGGCAGAGTACTGTTATATATAACATTGAGATATTATTATTTCATTTTTCCTTACACTGCTGAAAAGCAGTGGGGCGATGCTCCTCCGCCTTAGCGTCAAAGCGCTTTTTCGGCGACTAGCAAGCTAAACTAGAACGCAAAAAGGATTAGCGGTGAATTAGTATAGTAAAATATTAAATTAATTTGAGTGGTGGACTTGTTAGTCTGTTATTTGGATTGAAAAGGACAGTGGAGGGATAGAAGAGGGAAGGGTTTGCAATTATATAGTGCTTGCTACCCCAGATGAGGTGTTGAAGCACATTTCAGCGAGTAGCACGCTACTCTGGAACCCAAAAAGGATTAGTGGGGAATTAGTATAGAGGAATATGAAACTAATTTGAGTGGTGGACATGTGAGTTTGTTATTAGTATTGAAAAGGATAGTGGAGGGATAGAAGAGTAAAGGGTTTGCATTAATATAGTGCTTGCTACCCCTGATGAGGTGTTGAAGCAGTTTTTGGTGGGTAGCATGCTATTCCAGAACCCAAACAGAATTAGTGAGGAGTTAGTATAGGGAAATATGAAATTAATTTGAGCGGTGCACATTTTAGTCTAGTATTTGGTTTGAAAAGGACTAGTGGAGAGATAAAAGAGGGAAGGGTCTAGAAAGCTGTAGCCAAGCTGTTGGTGCATCCTTACACATAGACCGACAGATAATTTGGCCTTTAGCTATTTAGACAAGTGGCCATACAAGTACTTGCTCATTTGGACCACAAAACATACTGACTCCTGGGTATACAATGTTATGTTATGTGATGTGATGTGATGTTATGTTTCGGTCCGGGTGCAATTTTAATTATGCTGGTGTAATCAGAGTAATTTTGGTAATTCCACTTTACTCTTTGATGCAGAATTATTGATTATAACGCAATTATGCCTACTTGCGTAATTAGTGAGTAATTTGAGAGAAAACAATCCTTCTATAAGAGCACATTAAGTGATTGTGAGTGGCCGTTTGCGCTCACTATTTGTGTTCTGCTGCATTTAGTGCTAATTCTTAATGCAAAATGCCTTCTAACGCCCATTTTGGAAGTGAGAGGGGAATTTTGGGGTAAGAAAATAGCACTGTCAGCTGTGTGAAGATATTTCACTTTAAACAATGTGCACTCAGATAATAGCTTACACCAGCGTGAAATACCTTAAATTCATACATTTGACCTCTGATCATATCCTACCCTGCTCCCTATCCCCTTGTTAACTCTAATTGAACTAGTAATACTTCTAGATAAATACCTTTCTTTTAGCAGATATGCAGTAGTCTAGTCCTGTCTGTATCACCTCAAAGTTCTCAGCAGAGTTCCTCCTCTGTTACTGAACCAACAAAGTGGCTCTATGACAGCAGCCATGAGCATCTTGCATTTGTGCGACTACAGTGTGGTATAAACAAGCCTTCCAAAGTACCACATCTCAAAACTGTAGCACATACAAAACAATATATTTTGCATTTTCATTAAAACCCAGGCCAAGGTGAGAAAGCACCTTGACTCCAACTTTTGAATCTTCCACTGCCTCCTAGTAGAGGAACAGATTCATTTCAGAATCCTTACTTGACCTTCCATATTCTACAAAACATGCTGATATGCAGATTAATCCTTTTACTGTATTGTAGATACTTTAAGAAATGTTCTTCTTTCAGTTTGTGAAAACGAAATGACTTTCTAGCTTTTAGGAATTGGTAAAAACTTTTCTATCCCAAGACCCCCACATTATATTTTGCTCTATACCTGTTCTCTGAGTCATCAAGGAGTTTCAAAGTTGTCAGTATATCATCCCCAAGCGACCACTTGTGATGATAGTATACTATATATTCATTTTATTTTTATATTTATTTAGATTACTTTTTTTCCATAACTCAGCTCTACAAAATCAGGTGCCGGCATGCTTTACAATCAAAACAACAGTAGAGTCAAATATTTCAATTTACCACGAGATGGCAGCACAAACCAACCTGCTAAATAGGGCAACCCTGCATTAGCAACAAAAATTGAGAGTGAAGTTAAGAACATCACTGGTTTAGAAAAAGACTTGGGGGGGATATTCACAAGGACTTATCTCCGATTTATCTCCACCTTAACTCATCAAAAGTGGAGATAGATTTAACACCCCATTCACAAGCGGGTGCAAACTGCAGACATCGCCAGTATTCCCAACGACAACTGCCCCAAAATTTAACACCACTGTCGACACCACCAACTAACCCTAATGAGATGCAGAGTAGGCGTTCCCGTGCAAAAACACACGAAAAAACCACAACACCACTTTCACAACGAACTGCCAGATCTGCGATGCGAGTCAAAACCACGCGATAAGCCGCGGTAGCAGCAGGTATTTAACACCTGCCTTCTGCTGGTGTAAACCCGGACGACTACCCACAGTAGGCAACGGAGCCCCGCACACAGCCAAACCCGAAGAACAAACGACGCCATGGAGCTACTCATCATGCAGCTCGGAGCCCCAATAGGGCCACAACACCCACCCCCAGGACCGCCACCACCCCCAGGACCCGGACCCGCACACCCCCCCGGACCACCACAGAGGCAGCGCAAAGGCAGCGCAGAGTAAGAAAGCGGACCTACCGAAAATGCACCAGTCTCACAGACCTAACGCCCGAGGAAGTCATCGCCCACTACAGGCTCAAAAGGAGAACCATCATCCGCATCATGACCCACATCACCCACAGGTTGACGGTCCCAACCCAGCGGAGGACCAACATCCCACCGCAGACAAAGCTGCTGGCTGTGCTGCACCTGTTGGCCTCTGGTACCTTCCAACCAACAACTGCCAGAGTCGGAGGAGTCTCACAGCCAGCCCTATCAAAGTTCATCACACCTGTCCTGGATGCCATCATCAGCTTCATACCACAGTACCTTCACTTCCCCCACACTGCGCAGGAACAGCTGGAGACAAAGCAACGCTTCTACGCCTTTGCTAGCTTCCCACACGTGTTGGGGGCCATTGACTGCACACATGTCCCACTTGTGCCCCCTGCGGATACTGCACACCATTACCGCAACAGAAAGCACACGCATTCCATCAATGTGCAGGCAATAGTCGACCACCGGGGAATGTTCACCAATGTCGTCGCAAACTACCCAGGCAGTGTGCACGATTCCTACATCTTCCGACAGTTCATCATCAACCAGCGCTTCCAGGATGGCATCTATGGAACTTGACTGCTCGTTGGTAAGTGCCAAATCAACACACCTCACACCTCAAAGCCACCATCACACAACACACAACTGTGGGAATGCACACGTGACCAAACCACATACAACATGTCAATCAACATGCCCACCTACCAGACACGACAACACAACTCCATGGTGATCCTGGGCTTCCCCTGCACACAATACAGCTATATCATGGCACCACAGCCACACAACAGCTGAACGTGTGGAGATGCGGAATGCAGCCATGTGCGAAGGATGCAAGTGACCCGTGAATGGGAATGTACACAACGACAAGTGAGGCGTGGATGTGCTGGACAGACATGGCTATGCAAACCACAGATATGTCCATGCAGACATCAACTGCTGGTGACTGGAGAGTAGTGAACATTGGACGCAACCATGTCACCCCAGGCCGTGGGTCAGATCGTGGAAATGTCGCTCGCTGCATCCCCCCCTGTGTGCGTGAGCGTAGTGGGTTGGCCGGGAGTACGCCAGGCCTGCGCAGGGGTGTGGACAAAAACCCTATGGCGCAGAGCGTGGTTCACTCCCGGAAAGGCCAATGTCACTGCCAGGGCGGCGCCTTACAGTCCGTGAGCAGCGGGGCCTGCGAGCCTGTGCGCCTGCTGCACCCCAGGACGCTGATACCCAGACCAGGCCTGCCCGCACCAGCGCTCCAAGGCCGCACTGCTCACCTGCCGACACCTTCGTGTGTCAAAGAGGGCCCACCACGTGCCGGTGCTAGCTCCAAGACCCATGCCCTTGACCATGGCGGCCTCCTCAGGCCATCGCTGTCCTCCGTGACACAGGCCCCCAGGCGTCCCCATTTGTTGACACACCCCACCGCTGCAGCCCGGCTACGCTGCAGTCCAGCATGTCCCACATCTTGAACTGAATCATCATCAATCAATGGCAGGGTCCATGCCAGTGTACGGAGGGGGAGGACTGAGAGGGAGATGCGTCACAGTCCGGTGGTAACACAGATCACGGTTACGGAGGAGGTCAACCAGTAGCATGGACTGACCTGGTGCCACTAACCCTGTGCGCCGTGGGTGACCGTCGGCCTCCGGCAGGACATTGTTGGTGTCTGAGCCTGTGGCCTGGGGGGTTGTCATCAGCAACGGGCAGGTATAGACTTGGTGTCTGGCATGAGTCTGTGGCATTCATATCCGCCATGTTGCCGGTCACAGCTGGCATGTGCCCTCTACATCATGCCCTGGGGGTACACCTCCCATTCTCCCCCGAGACACTCCGCGGAAGGCACCTCTGAGACATACGAGACCCTGCTCTGCCCTCATGACCCTACTCCAGTCTCCCGCAGGTCATCGTCCCGTGGCGGTGGGCCCGTGTCGGCCGCTGTGCATCCGGGGCCACTAACCCTGTGCGACTCAAGTCATGCTCCCTTGTTGATCTGACATTGCATTTCTGTGTGCCTGATGACTGTTGGAGTTGTTGCCAGCACCAGCTACTCCCTGAGGGCTGGCTTACACTCACCCCACACACAGCCAGCACAAGCGTCACTGGATCAGTGGGCCTGCCATCACATCATGCCGAACCAAGTATTGACTCTTTTCTTTCTGCACTGTCCCAGGTGATCAAGGATATACACTCTGCCCTTGGATGATGACACCCCTCCGAGACCCGAACACACCCGCCCAGAGGCAGTACAATGCGGCCCACATACGCACCAGGGGCATCGTTGAACACACATTTGGCATGTTGAAGTCACGTTTCAGGTGCCTGGATGTCACAGGTGGAAGGCTCCTGTACAGCCCAGACATCGTTTGCAAGATGATCATTGTGTGTTGCACAACATCTGTGTACGCACCAATGCCCCATGGATCCCAGTTCCAGAAGTACCGGACGATGATGGGGACGATGGGGCAGGTGGCCCACATCCCACTGCAGCTGCGGCAGGAATGGCCCGTAGGAACACCATCATTAACAATTTCTTCTCATGAGAACGTCACATTGTGGCCGTCTCTGGCAATCATGGGACAGTACAAAATGACCACAAGCACAGTATGTGTGAATAAAACATATTTGCAGGTTACAGGTTGTACTTGTACATTGTCATGTCACAGTTTCCTGCTGTGCCAGATGTGATTTGCCATGTTGTGCACAATTGCAGCACCAGTTGTGTCCTTTGTTCTGTTGTGGAGGTGTTGCTGTTTGTACCGGGATGTTGTCAATGTCGAGGTGCACTTATGCTTATGTGCGTATGCTGCACGGTGGGTGATTAGCTCCTGCGGCTCTGATTTGTCTGCCACTGATCCCTTTCAGGTGGTGTGCCTGTCAGTTCTGTGCTTCCAGGGTGCTGAGATATTGCAGACTTGGGTAACTTGTGCTCTTTGTCGAGTTGTGACTCTTGGCCATGGTTTGTCCGCAGATGTGTCGTTGAAGTCAGGGGTTGTTTGTGCAGGTGGTTGTGTCCGAGTGTGACCTGCTCCTTTTCGGGTGTTGTCTGCACTCAGCCACCTCAGTGTCGTGTACATTGCCATGATGAAAGGACTGCAGCCAAGCTACTGGTCATGTGGTGTCTCTTGCATTGTCAGTGTGGCTGATGTATGTGCATGTTCGCATGTTGGCATGTGTTGGTTGTGTGACTGTTGATGTGTTGGGTGGGTACCCCTTTGGGCACAGGCTGTTCGTGGGACTACTTGGTGTTTGTGTGTGTGCTGGTGTGTTCCCGTGGGATCAGGGACATGTACCAGAGTCATTGAGGGTGTGCAGTGTGCCCTGCTGGATTGTGCATGTGTGCCATTGTGTCCATCTCCACCCGTCCCCCCACTCCCAGGTCGCTACGCACCATGTTGATGTGATGATGGGTCATGTTGGGCAGTGTCCAGATCACCAACTCATGTCACCGTCTCCAGACTGGTGAATGTGGCCACCATCTTCTCCATGTAATTCGGCTCCTGGTGTCCTGCTGGCCCCCCTCCTCCGGGGTGCGTTGCTGCTTTCGTGTTGGCAGCGAGTTTCTGCTTGGTTTTCCCATTCACATCAGTCCAGCGCCTCTTGTGCTCTTCCATTGTCCTCCTCTGCCATGCCGCGGCATTCACATGGTCCGAGGTGGTGTGCCATCTTTGCCTCTTTGTTGCCAATGACACGTTGGAGGTGACGTACGGTTGGTGGTGGTGTTCTGTCTCATCCGTGGTGATCATGTGGTTTTCCTGTAGACTGTACCCCGTCTTCCTCTTCCTCTTCTCATTGCCCTTCCACGTGCCCTGTATTCCTGGGTGTTCCTCCGTGGGGATTGTGGGGTTCATGTTGTCCTCTGCAGTCGGTCAGGGTGCGTCCGTGGTACTCCGCAGTTGATTTCGTTTGTGGTGGCATTTTCAGTATGCTGTTCTTGTGCTTTTTCACGCATTACGCGTGGGTTTTGCTGGCCTCTCGCTGCTTGTCGCTGATTTCCTCATCGCGCTTTGGCCCATCGCATGTTTTTTCGCGTTGAGGTTTGTGTTTTCATCACGGTCGCGGTGATTGTATCGCGGACATTGGCCGCGTTTTCGGGGGACTATCGCATGGTACCGCCGTGTTGTGAATTCCTGGTTGACAAGGGGTTATTTTCCTGCAATAGGCTGCAATGTGTAAAGTTGCGTTAACATTTTCTGGAGATGTTTAGCACACGTTCTTGTGAATATACCCCTAGGTCTGGTGCCAACATCTCTGAAGTAAGAATGGAATGAAATCTGGGCAAAAACAGGACACTGGCCAAGTAACAAGGATAAAGGCAACAGACTAATAATCTACCAGGTTTTCCATAGTATAGATAATGACAGAATGAAGACTCAGAGGGGAGTGCTGTGAGGAAGACGAAATTAAAAGGTTAGTAGGACTTGAGTAAGTTAATTTCCTAACGGGTCATAGAACTGAGAATATGCGATGAAATGAACGGGAGTGTTGCACGTCCAAACAAACTCTGTAGAAGTATGTTTTAGTGTTTGTTGAAATTAAAGACGGGCACTGGTCAATCCCAAATCACAGTCATTTTACTTTGTTGGCATTAGATAGTTTGAAGACATCTATATCTAATTCTTGATGAATATGGCGTTATATGATGAGGAATAAGAATACGTTCTGGAAATTATTTCGTGTTAGGCGACTGACTTTCCAGGCCACCCTGTTGGCAAAGGCCCTCCTCCCTACAGAGAAAACTGCTTGCCCTATCTAGAAATCCCCACCTGCCCATAAGGATCTTTGTATTCACCTGCAGTGCAGTGGATGCACTTGGATCCCTATTAGATGCTGGCCTGGCTGCCATTGTTTCTACTGCCTACTGGTATTGTCTTTGGTTTTTCTGCAACAATCTCTCAAATCACCGGTTTGTTGATGAAACACAAAAAATATCCCTTGTTGACAGGGAGTTTTCTCAAAAGATTCATGCATACATTAAACAGCATAGATTTAAGAAATTGCTCATTGTGGGATTTAGTAGTTTTTTGTGATTACATCTTAAGAGGTGTGATCCATCTTGACCAATTGGTTGCGATTTGAAAGGAATGAGACAGACCAAATCAGATCTTCTCAATTACATGAATGAGCAGATGATGTTAAATTGTATAAAAAGCCATAGATTAGTCCAGACGGATGAGGAGGCAAGTGTTATGCATTATGCTGTTGGAATTATCCAACATTTTTATTGATGCTGTTTTGGTGCAGCAGCCGTTTCATAAACCTGACTGACAAGAGGCGAAATGATGACCATAGGCATATGTCTGTGCCCAGTCATACGATGTTTGTAAGTGGTGTGTAATTCCAGAGCTGATCGTGTTTTGCCTATGTTTTTTTTAGTAGTGATGTGATTTGTCGTGTGTTTAGTCATTCTGGGAAGATACATTGCTGGAAGGATGCATGTGTAAGTTGACACTCTACTTGTTTAAGAGGTGGTAAAAGATTTACGAGAGACACTATGAGAATAATGTCTTCGCGATACACGAAAATGAATCACTTAAGAAGGATCATGTAATCAACAGTACTAGAAGCTGTCAAAGGTTCTAGCAGCAGCAGAGCACTGGCGTCAATAATATCTGCTGCTAGGCGAAGATGAACTACCACAGCCAGGAAGATGGACTCAGCGGAGATTGGGGAAATCCTGTTTGGAAAGGTTGCAGAATTGTGTGGTTTTTAAAAAGCGTTACTGCAGAACAGCACCTTTTTAAAAAAAACTTGCGAAAAAGGCACATTTAAAATGGATTGATAGATGCTTAGCTGTGAGTGATTAAGTGAAAGTTTTTTTTTCAGTGAAGGTGAGATGATGCTGAATACCAACGCGCTGAGATATATATCTGGGCAGGAGTTGTTTGTTGCTTTCTTATTTTGCTTTTCCACGAGTTAATTACGGTATAGTGTGCAGTGGTGACACTAACTAAATAGGCAGCGCAGACTCCGACTGAGCAAAGAGGCTTGCTGTAACACATGACTCGTATCTTGACAAGCATATAGTCACACAAAAGATGCATAGAATACACACTTTATATAAATGGTGGAGCAGCAGTCAGTCAGTCAATACACCTTTATTCGGCACAGAGCCATAAAAGATAAAATTATACCATACAAATAAAGATACATTAAAACTAAAATGATAAAACCACACAAGTTACATAAAAAACACCGTAATAACTTTAGAAGTATAAAACATTTGAAGTTATATAATTTTACAGCTGAGAACGATTTTCAAAACGGGATATCCGAGCTTCAGACGTTAAAGGACATTAAAATCAGTGCAGAAGTTCATACATATACTAAAACTGACAAGCCTTTTTATCTCATAAATTTTCTAATTTTGAGAACTCGACAGACAACACTTATGATAGTAGAGCCACACAGCGGACTCTAAAAGTAAGAGGTGATGCAAGCAAATGGTGTGGGAGCTAGAACCGAATGAACGCAGTGCCGGTCGTAAAAAAATAAGAGTACCACAAAAAAATAAAAAATGTTCAAGTGCTTGTTTGGCAATACCATCGAAAGGAAAAGGTGGAAGGCTGTTAAACCATGGACCCTGCTGAGGGTGGGCTATAAAAAAGTGTACGAGGAATATTCTGAAACGTGTTGGATAAAATTGTGTTCAGAATTGGTAACCCTGAGAAGATAGCGTTCGACTCCTTCCTCTTGCTTGAGATCTAAATAACGAGCTACTGTAGATAAAGAACGAGCTACTGTAGATAAAGAACGAGCTACTGTAGATAAATAACGAGCTACTGTAGATAAATAACGAGCTACTGTAGATAAGTAACGAGCTACTGTAGATAAATAACGAGCTACTGTAGATAAATAACGAGCTACTGTAGATAAGTAACGAGCTACTGTAGATAAAGAACGAGCTACTGTAGATAAAGAACGAGCTACTGTAGATAAATAACGAGCTACTGTAGATAAATAACGAGCTACTGTAGATAAAGAACGAGCTACTGTAGATAAATAACGAGCTACTGTAGATAAAAAACGAGCTACTGTAGATAAAGAACGAGCTACTGTAGATAAAGAATGACATTTAGAAAATCTCTCTTGAGTTCTGTGCTGGAAAAACAAAGGGCCTCATTTACTATATTTCGACGCATTGCAGCGCAGCTCAGCAAGCCTTCCTGCTGCGCTACCATGTGTCCAAATAAAAGGTCTGGAATACGCTTTATCTACAAGTTACAGCGCATTCCTGTCCTCCCCTTCGCCGGCGCACAACCAACAGCCATGCGCCAATGCATTCACCCTTGTGTCATGTTGCAAGGCTGCCTGCGTTGCGGGGATGATTGTTTTGGTGCAGGAAGAGACACCTTCCTGCACAAAAACAATAATTGATTGCATTATCCTCAGAAAGAGGAAAAAACGAGGAGAAATAAAAGTATTTCTCCACATTGCATCACTCCTATGCCTTCCCTGGGCAGGCGTAGGATTGTGACGCCTTCCCACCTTTACAAAATGTTGTAATGTGTCAGGTTCCATGGGTGTTGCGTGGGAACACACACAGCAACACCCATGGAAGCCCATTTACACGCAGAGTAATGCATGAAAGGGGCCCATATCTACAAAGCAATGAAAAGTCACGCAGGGTGACTTGACGTGGCCTTGTAAATATGGGCAAGCCCATTGCGCTTCCGGTGCATCAAACAAAGTGACGCACCAGCGGCGCAATTGGCTTGTAAATGAGGCCCAAAGATTTTACCTCGCTTTTTGCAATGCCAGTAATTTCATTGGGAGAGAGAAAGAGATGGGACAGTCCAAGATCTATAATGGACTTTTTAACGTAAATAATCAAGCAATAGAGGCAGCGTGGTCTACCTTTGTACACTCCACAATTATCTTTTTAGAAAAGGAGGTAAACAGGGAGCTCCAGATTTTAAGCCACAAAAGCAGAAGGGTGACTAAGACTATGGACCTTATTACGAGTACAGCGGTCCTCAGTACCGTCGTACTCGTGGTGGCAGTTCGATCACCGCCACACTGCGGGTCTGCCCACAGTATTCTGAGCATGGCGGTCAGACCACCATGAGACCGCCGGCTCTGCCGGGGTCAAGGATCCCGCTGGGCCTGCGGTCTGACACAATCCTGAATATGCTGGCAGTGCCGCTGCCCGCACTGTCGCTCACATTACAGGTGCCTTTTCACTGCCTTTTCGTGTCAGTGAGCCCTCCATGAAAAGAGTGGTGGAGCGGCAACTAAGGGGGCCCTAACAGGGCCCTCTGCTGGTTCTAGGCCTAGGGGTGCATGCGGGGGGGGGCACATGTTGTGCCCCCTGTATTCCACTCCCATTCTTGCACGGTGTGGCATGCATGCCACACCATGCAGGAACGTGCTGAGATGCCTGTCACAGCAGCAGGCTGCATGTTAGGCTCTCCTATGAGTCTAGTAGCCCACCACCATGAGACCGCCACAGCACTGCCCACCCACCATGGATTACATTCGTAATCTGGTGGGCTGGTGCACTGCAGGCTTGATGGCATCCTGTCGGCACGGCGGTGGCAGACCAACAGGAGGACTGACAAACCCATAAAAAGGCCCTACTTCTTCAAGGTAAGGGAGGCCAGAATCCAGATGGGTAATGAAACTGGCAGTAGGTTTTGCAAGGAACTTACACAAATATGTGTTTTCTATTACTTGAAGTGTACCTGGCAATGTGTATCACCAAACACCTGCCCCGTAGGCACCCTGGGAAAGGCATTTGGATCTATACAAAGTAATTAGCTCTTTAATGGGTTTATGACCCAAATTGTTTGAAAACTGGAAAATTGCCTCCATTGTCCCATCAAGCTTGCCAGCTCTTTGAAATAAAAGTTTATTCCAGTTTAGGTGACATGACCACAGTACCCCAAGAAAACTAAAGTTCTGGATTTTAATAATGGGAATCCCTGCAATATTGTGGGGACAGGAGAGAGTCTTTTGGGACCGCAGATCATGGTATACGACTTTGTGTGATTCATTTTCAAGTTGAGCTCCCCCATGAAGTCATTAAAAATTTCTAATAACAACTGAATGGTGTTCGCAGTTCGGGCGATTAGAACTGTGTCATCTGTGTAAAGAAGCACAGGGATGACGTATTCCCAATTCATGATAGATCTTTACCTCTGGACACCAATTTGCCTTCTAGAGCGTTAATATAAAAAATAAATAAAAAGGGGCTAAAATGCAGCCCTGTATAATGACATTGTTTGAAAAAAAGGGGTCAAATCTCCATTTGTGTCAAATCAAACCTGAACCTTCGTCCCCTGGTGCAGTCTTTTCAAAAGTTCAATCAGGGCTGGGTTAATCCCAGCTTCCCCATCACTAGCCAGAGATGTTCTCTCATCTACCAGGTCGAAAGTGCTCAGAATGTCCATAAGTGCCTTATGGAGCGCCCCACCCTTGACTTGCACATATTTACCAGAAATCATAAGTAGGTTCAATGCTTGTTCCACAGTACCAACTCCTGGATGAAACCCAAATTGTCCTCCATAAAAAAACCTGTTGGCACTGGCACCATTCCTCAAGTAGGTGAAGGATTACCCTCGCTAGGATCTTCACAGAGGAATACAAAAAGGGAAATCAGTCTGTAAAAGGAAGGCAGGTTCCTGTTTTCAAAAATTGGAATTATGATTCATCCTTCCAAGAATTGGATATCTGACCTTTCACTACATTACAAAAAACATTGGTTAAGAGAGGGGCCCAAAAAAAAGGGTTTTGTCTAAAAACATCAATGTGTACCCCATCTGGCCCTGGTGCCTATCCCAGGGAAGAGTTAACGTCTATAGTGTAACTTAGGGCTGAAACTTTGTCTTTAGAGAGAGAAAGGGCCTCCTGCATAACTAGAGGCAGACAATCACTGCTGAATATTTTGGAGAAGTGGATGACCCACTCGTCAGCTGAAATATGTCATGCAATCTAGAGTAATTTGTTATCATTAAAGTAAGGCCTGTTAATAACTTCCCAGGAAGCCCTTGTGGCTCTAAATGCTGATGCAGATTGTAAGTCGTCCTAAGCCTGATTCCTGACCTCCTGTTTCCTAGATTCCACAACTGTTTTATACGAGGATCTAATTAGTCTGACTTGAGCCATATTACGTGGAGACGCTTTAAGAGCCCCTTTTGAGTTGTTTTAGGGAAGCAGTACATTTGGGGCAAAACCACTTGAAAGGGTGGGGTACCTTTGGTTTTAACTGGACAATAAACTGTCCAGGGGCATGTTCACAGATGCCCTGAAAGCTCTTCATCACGTCATCAGTGTTGGCGCCTTCCATCAGACAGATCACAATGTCCGAATAGCTCAGGGAAATTAGGTTTTCCAAAAATTAGCTGTGGTCAATCTTGTCCCATTTAAGATTGATACTCTTATTTTTAGAAAACGTTAAGTCATAGGGCAATTTCTCACTTGGAATTTCAAAAGGGGACATGAGAGAACCATAAAGATGGGGTTATGATCACTTAAGATCAAAGGAACGGTGTTAGAATTAAGTATATGGGGAGAAAGAAAAACTAATTTAATAATAGAAACTTTACTGTTGCCAGTAAATGTGGGACAAGGGGGACCAATTTGCTTTGAAAAATCAGAACTACAGAATAAATTAACCATCATGATACTTTGGTTCAAGGTATCCCCAAACAAAGTGTTTAAGAAGTGGGTCAAATTCTCATTCAACCCATCAGTTACCCCACACACCCGCTTTCTCCCTATAGAAACAAGCATTTGCAATGCAAAATGTCTCGCATTTGTGGGATTTCAAGGTATTGGCGTTGTAAATGGCAATGCATTTTATTTATGTGTTTTGAAAACCTGCAAGCGGTGCATACCTCAAACTCTCGCAAATGCAAGACCTTTGTGACACTCGTGCTTTAGCTGTAAACATCGTAAGCTGAAGTGCGGGTACCACGATTGATTCAAAGGTAAAGTAATAGACAAACATTTTTTCAATTTCTTTACTTTTTAAGCAGTCGCGTCACCCGTGCTTTAGCTTACGATGTTTACAGCTAAAGCGTGAGTGCGGTGATTGTAACAAAAGTAAGCAAACATAAAAAAATGGCGGCTGCACGCTTTTTTTTCTTCTATTTGTTTACTTTTGTTACAATGGCGGCACCCGTGCTTAGGCTTTGAACATCTTAAGCTAAAGCGCGGGTGCCGCGATTGCTTCAAAAGAAAAGAAATAGAAAAAATAAATGTTCTATTTCTTTGCTTTTGAAGTAATCGCAGCACCCGCGTTTTATGTTAAGCTGTTTAAAGCTAAGGCGCGGGTTAATGCATTGTAAAAAAAAGTTATTTTAAAAAAAGACATGCGCCCCAGGTGAATGCATTGTAAAAAGGCATGCGGCCACCATTATTAGTGCTGGCGGCGTTAGTTAAATAAAAATAAAAAAAACATTGCAGGAGAGTGACTGTTAACAAAAGAGTGCTCAAGGATGTAATTGAAAGCTACAGAGTAAGAACACATGTAACAGGGGGTGACCTGATGGAAAGTAACAAAAGAAGACAGGGAGATACTAAGGAGGGACTAATAAGCCTATTACCAAACCAAAAGCCAACCTTTACAAAGGACAGTGACAGGAGCCAATTAAAAAGATGGTTGGAGAGTGGATGGAGCTTACAGTCCATACCTGAATACAGCATGTCTCGCAGAGATAGCAAAAGCGCTACCTAGGCGAGACCTAAAAATGATGAATGTGTCTTTCTGTAACGCAACTGGTGCTCATGTAAAGAGATCTGATACCTGATACCTTCGGGCCGAGTTCGCTCTATATAAACCTCCAGAAAAAAATAAAATAATAAATAAATATATATATATATATATATATATATATATATATATTCCAGAAAAAGAGTGTCCTCTTTGAAGGAAGCCACTTACAGCAGGGTTGATTTCACGCTTTAATGGAGAGCTGCAGCCGAGGAGACAGGACAATTCCCCAAATTCACACAGCCCGACGCGTTTCGTGCATCACGCACTTATTCATGGGCAAAGTACATAACATTGTTTCACTCGCAGCACCTGATTATAAATCCTGGAACACGCCCCAGTGGGCGTCGACAATCGTGATGTCTGCTGGTTCCTGTAGTGCTGTTGATCATCCTCCTGTGAGTAGTGAACGCTGCCACTTTCTGACATTAAAATCCCCAGTGGGTTGGCGATTGTCTCATCCACCCTGGCAACACCATACGACTCTCACTGCGCCCCTTCTGTCCTTCAAAATGCTGCACGCCAGCCGGCGGCAGCACAGGTCCGCAACTCTGCAGCGGGGCTTCCTTTTACGACCGGACTAGCCGCTATTAATCCCAGAAAAAGAGTGTCCTCTTTGAAGGAAGCCACATACAGCAGGGTTGATTTCACGCTTTAATGGAGAGCTGCAGCCGAGGAGACAGGACAATTCCCCAAATTCACACAGCCCGACGCGTTTCATGCATCACGCACTTATTCATGGGCAAAGTACATAACATTGTTTCACTCGCAGCACCTGATTATAAATCCTGGAACACGCCCCAGTGGGCGTCGACAATCGTGATGTCTGCTGGTTCCTGTAGTGCTGTTGATCATCCTCCTGTGAGTAGTGAACGCTGCCACTTTCTGACATTAAAATCCCCAGTGGGTTGGCGATTGTCTCATCCACCATGGCAACACCATACGACTCTCACTGCGCCCCTTCTGTCCTTCAAAATGCTGCACGCCAGCCGGCGGCAGCACAGGTCCGCAACTCTGCGGCGGGGCTTCCTTTTATGACCGGACTAGCTGCTATGTCATTTGAGATGTCATCAGTGATGTCATGAGTGATGTCACTGACCATGTCATGAGTGATGTAATATGTGACGTCATCAGCAGTGCATTGCGGGCGCTCGAGTTATAGTTAGCTGAACTAACTATAACGGGGAATTTCTATGGTTTTCTACGAGTGAAATGTCCAACTAACTATAACGCCCCTGAAACCTATGGTTTTTTCAATGAATTTCTAAGGTTTTTAAATGCTAATTTCTAACTATAACGTGCCTGAAACCTATGGTTTTTTCAGTGAATTTCTAAGGTTTTTTAAATGCTAATTTCTAACTATAACGTGCCTGAAACCTATGGTTTTTCAGTGAATATATATATATTTATTATACTATGTATACATGTGAAAATGTCTCGGTCCCCTGTTTGCCTCGGTGGCACGGAAAAAATGGGTGGAACTGACGTCAGCACGCCGACGAGGTTCTCGTATGGCTCCGATGACGTCATACGGTGTCGCGAGTGGAGCCGTGCTATTATGACGTCCTCGTTGACGTGGGAGAGCTAGGAAAGAATTTCCGTGGAATGCTGGTGCAGGGGATATTCACCTAAGTGTTCAGGCTAGTCCTTGGGAGCAACTGTTTATGTTGCCACTCCAGAAACCGAAACCAGTGATCCGAGGGCAGAGGCCCTGCAGATGGCACACGAGGTGGGGTGCCCAGTCGTGTGCACCGGCGGGGCAGCGAAGTGACAAGCACCACAACCCACAAAAAAGGTAACGAGGGCACTGAATAACACAGGATCTTCTCTTTGTATCTGGCAGGAACAACGAAGTTAAAATGCCCTAGTACCAAAATGTAGAATTAGTGCTACAACGGTCTTCAAGAGGACCTGCGATGCCGCTTCTGCCTCCCGTACCCTGGAGGTGGCACATGGGTCACGCGGTACAGTCATACTGCGGTGGGACGCACACTCGTTGACCTCTCATGGCACTGCTCCACACTTCAGGGAGGACGCTTTCCATTAGCTATGTTTTCTGATGACATGTCGCGCCGGCCCCGTCCAACAATAGAACTCCTTTAGATCCAAACAGACTCTTCCACTCTCTCACCGGAAGTGAAACCAGGCCACGCGGACACTTTCACAATACAACAGCCGGGAATGCACTTTTCGGTTAAAAAAAACACATTCCTTCCTCCTAATTAATCAAATAAACGTCTCACTGAAGAACAGGGGCCAGCTTCGATCGGTAAACAGCCGTTACAATGACTTTTTTACTTTGCGATACCATTACAACGCATGCATTGTACATCACGAAGTCATTACTACGCATTTTTTTAGAACGCATGGTCATTTACCACGCATGCCTTTACAACGAATTTTGTTGTAAAGGTATGTATGGTAAATGACCATGCGTTCTAAAAAACATGTAGACAATCCATGTCGTTGTAAGGAAACAGAGGCTGTTCCGTTTCCTCACAACGACGTGCACCGCCCCTCAGAGACGACGTGAAGCAGGAACCACGAGGAGAGAGGAACCACGAGGAGTGAGAGGTAAGGGGGATTGGGCATGGGGTGGGGGTTTCTTTTCTAGGGTTTAGAGTAGTGCAGTGGTGTTTGGGTGGTGTAGGGGGTCGTGCTGGGGGTAGTGTTTTAGGGTTTAGGGTAGTGCAGTGGTGTTTGGGTAGTGTAGGGGGTCGTGCTGGGGGTAGTGTTTTAGGGTTTAGGGTAGTGCAGTAGTGTAGGGGGTAGTGCTGGGGGTAGTGTTTTAGGCTTTAGGGTAGTGCAGTGGTGTATGGGTAGTGTAGGGGGTCGTGCTGGGTTAGTGTTTTAGGGTTTAGGGTAATGCAGTGGTGTTTGAGTAGTGTAGGGGTCATGCTGGTGGTAGTGTTTTAGGGTTTAGGGTAGTGCAGTGGTGTTTGTGTAGTGTAGGGGGTCATGCTGGGGATAGTGTTTTATGGTTTAGGGTAGTGCAGTGGTGTTTGGGTAGTGTAGAGGGTCGTGCTGGGGGTAGATTTAGGGTAGTGCAGTGGTGTTTGGGTAGTGTAGGGAGTCGTGCTGGGGGTAGTGTTTTAGGGTTTAGGGTAGTGCAGTGGTGTTTGTGTAGTGTAGGGGGTTGTGCTGGGGGTAGTGTTTTAGGGTTTATGTTAGTGCAGTGGTGTTTGGGTAGTGTAGGGGTAGTGCTGGGGTAGTGTTTTAGGGTTTAGGGTAGTGCAGTGGTGTTTGTGTAGTGTAGGGGGTAGTGCTGGGGGTAGTGTTTTAAGGTTTAGGGTAGTGCAGTGGTGTTTGGGTAGTGTAGGGGTTCATGCTGGGGGTAGTGGTTTAGGGTATAGGGTATGGCAGTGGTGTTTGGGTAGTGTAGGGGTCGTGCTGGGGGTCGATTTAGGGTTTAGGGTAGTGCAGTGGTGTTTGTGTTGTGAGGGGGTTGTGCTGGGGGTAGTGTTTTAGGGTTTAGAGTAATGCAGTGGTGTTTGTATAGTGTAGGGGGTTTAGGGTAGTGCAGTGGTGTTTGTGTAGTGTAGGGGGTCATGCTGGGGGTTGTGTTTTAGGATTTAGGGTAGGGCAGTTGTGTTTGTGTAGTGTAGGGGTAGTGTTTTAGGGTTTAGGGTAGTGCAGTGGTGTTTGTGTAGTGTAGGGGGTCATGCTGTGAGTAGTGTTTTAGGGTTTAGGGTAGTGCAGTTGTGTTTGTGTAGTGTACGGGGTCGTGTTTTAGGGTATTGGGTAGTGCAGTGGTGTTTGGGTAGTGTAGGGGGTCATGCTGGGGTTAGTGTTTTAGGGTTTAGGGTAGTGCAGTGGTGTTTGGGTAGTGTAGGGGGTCATGCTGGGGGTAGTGTTTTAGGGTTTAGGGTAGTGCAGTGGTGTTTGTGTAGTGTGGGAGGTCATGCTGGGGGTAGATTTAGGGTTTAGTGTAGTGCAGTGGTGTTTAGGTAGTGTAGGGAGTCGTGCTGGGGGTAGTGTTTTAGGGTTTAGGGTAGTCCAGTGGTGTTTGTGTAGTGTAGGGAGTCGTGCTGGGGGTAGTGTTTTAGGGTTTAGGGTAGTGCAGTGGTGTTTGGGTAGGGTAGGGGGTCGTGCTGGGGTAGTGTTTTAGGGTTTAGGGTAGTGCAGTGGTGTTTGTGTAGTGTAGGGGGTCATGCTGGGGGTAGTGTTTTAGGGTTTAGGGTAGTGCAATGGTGTTTGTGTAGTGTAGGGGTAGTGTTTTAGGGTTTAGGGTAGTGCAGTGGTGTTTGTGTACTGTAGGGGCTCGTGCTGGGTTCTAGTGTTTTAGGGTTTAGGGTAGTGCAGTGGTATTTGTGTAGTGTAGGGGGTAGATTTAGGGTTTAGGGTAGTGCAGTGGTGTTTGGGTAGTGTAGGGGGTCGTGCTGGGGGTAGTGTTTTTGAGTTTAGGGTAGTGCAGTTGTGTTTGGGTAGTGAAGGGGGTCATGCTGGGGGTAGTGTTTTAGGGTTTAGGGTAGTGCAGTGGTGTTTGGGTAGTGTAGGGGTCAGCCAACATGAATTTGTCCTTGTGTGATGTAACCAATGCTCATGTAAAGCACTCCAATACCTGACCAGTCTGCACTATATAAAACTGCAAAAAAACAAAAAATAAAAGTGTTTTGCACACTTCTGTCATTGGGCTGTACGTGGGCTACCTCTGGGTGATATTTGTGCTACATTTGGGCTCTTTTTTCTCTGGTGGCCATCTTGAGAGACTTATTTGTTATGAAATTTCCTAATTTCCTCATTTACTACAGTCTCCTCAGTAGGAAATGCTTTCAGTTTTTACTTTGATTCCATCAAGAAGGCATTCAGATGTGTCACACACTTGCCATAAATTCAGAATGTTAGCACTCTAGTTGTTCATTAGATCACTGTAGTAAAGCTACTGCTCACCAAGGAGTTAACTGGAAGTCTACTGCTGGTATTGAAAGTGATTGTTTCAGTCTGCATGTCAGAATTTTCTAATGAAATAGAAGAGGATTTGAGATCTCACTTAAAACATGCCCTAAATTTTCTTTTTGCAGCACTAACCATAATTTCTATGGCAAAATGAACCCCCTCATTTTGTTCCTTTTTAAATTAAATGTTTTAAGTGTTACCAGTTTATTCCAATCAAGATGGCTTCAGGTGTGCCATACTTTTGTCATAAGTAAGGCTGTTAGCACTCTAGTTGTTCTTTAGAACACTCTGGGAAGCTGCAGTAGAACACAAAGGCATCAACTGACAGGCTGCTCCTGTTGAAATATAACAGGAAGATATTTGAGATCTCACTTAAAACATGTCCTAATTTTTCTTTCTACAGCACTAACCATAATTTCTATGGCAAAATGAACCCCCTCATTTTGTTCCTTTTTAAATTAAATGTTTTAAGTGTTACCAGTTTATTCCAATCAAGATGGCTTCAGGTGTGCCATACTTTTGTCATAAGTAAGACTGTTAGCGCTCTAGTTGTTCTTTAGAACACTCTGGGAAGCTGCAGTAGAACACAAAGGAATCAACTGACAGTCTCTGCCATTGTTGGATGTACATGTTTTACTGAGAATGTCAGACTTCATTCTCACATGACTGAGAAAGATAATGTGAATTTACAGAAAATATGCTCTCATTTTAGCTTCTGGAGCACCTTCCAAAACTGTATGGGACAAGCATGTGAAAATAGTTTTCTCTCAAACATGATTCATGATATCCCAGCAGAAGGTTTTTCACAGGGTAAAATCACCTTAGACCACACCACAATTCCTGAAATTAGTATGGTACCATCAACAAATGAATTCTAATGTAACTAAAGTCTGTTATCACCCTTTATAGTTCTCCTTTTGGTAACCCTCAAAATCTTCGATTCACTACAATGCATTTCAATGGGGTACTATCATTTATATTGGTCCCAAGATGGCTGCCAGCAATTCCAGGATGAAGTGCTGACAGCCAATCAGATCTCACGATGACATGTGTGGTTAGGCTCCGCCCAGATATATATGTGTTTTTACTTTTGATTTTCTCAGCAACTACTGAACGGATTTACACCATTTAACAAAAGGGTTCTTTCTGAACCAAGAACTACCTCTTTGCCAAATTTGGTGTAATTCCGTTCAGCAGTTCGGGCTGTAGCCTTGCATAAATTTTCCTATGGGAAATTGATTTTTGACTCTTATTTTTTTAATTTCTCCGCAACTACTGAACGGATTTACACCATTTAACAAAAAGGGTTCTTTCTGAACCAAGAACTACCTCTTTGCCAAATTTTGTGTAATTCCGTTCAGCAGTTCGGGCTGTAGCTGTGGCTAAAGTTTCTTATGGGAAAATGAATGGGGCAGCACAGGTCCGCAACTCTGCGGCGGGGCTTCCTTTTACGACCAGACTAGCCGCTATTAATCCCAGAAAAAGAGTGTCCTCTTTGAAGGAAGCCACATACAGCAGGGTTGATGTCACGCTTTAATGGAGAGCTGCAGCCGAGGAGACAGGACAATTCCCCAAATTCACACAGCCCGACGCGTTTCGTGCATCACGCACTTATTCATGGGCAAAGTACATAACATTGTTTCACTCGCAGCACCTGATTATTAATCCTGGAACACGCCCCAGTGGGCGTCGACAATCGTGATGTCTGCTGGTTCCTGTAGTGCTGTTGATCATCCTCCTGTGAGTAGTGAACGCTGCCACTTTCTGACATTAAAATCCCCAGTGGGTTGGCGATTGTCTCATCCACCCTGGCAACACCATACGACTCTCACTGCGCCCCTTCTGTCCTTCAAAATGCTGCACGCCAGCCAGCGGCAGCACAGGTCCGCAACTCTGCGGCGGGGCTTCCTTTTACGACCGGACTAGCCGCTATGTCATTTGAGATGTCATCAGTGATGTCATGAGTGATGTCACTGACCATGTCATGAGTGATGTAATATGTGACGTCATCAGCAGTGCATTGCGGGCGCGCGAGTTATAGTTAGCTGAACTAACTATAACGGGGGAATTTCTATGGTTTTGTACGAGTGAAATGTCCAACTAACTATAACGCCCCTGAAACCTATGGTTTTTTCAATGAATTTCTAAGGTTTTTAAATGCTAATTTCTAACTATAACGTGCCTGAAACCTATGGTTTTTTCAGTGAATTTCTAAGGTTTTTTAAATGCTAATTTCTAACTATAACGTGCCTGAAACCTATGGTTTTTTCAGTGAATATATATATATTTATTATACTATGTATACATGTGAAAATGTCTCGGTCCCCTGTTTGCCTCGGTGGCACGGAAAAAATGGGTGGAACTGACGTCAGCACGCCGACGAGGTTCTCTTATGGCTCCGATGACGTCATACGGTGTCGCGAGCGGAGCCGTGCTATTATGACGTCCTCGTTGACGTGGGAGAGCTAGGAAAGAATTTCCGTGGAATGCTGGTGCAGGGGATATTCACCTAAGTGTTCAGGCTAGTCCTTGGGAGCAACTGTTTATGTTGCCACTCCAGAAACCGAAACCAGTGATCCGAGGGCAGAGGCCCTGCAGATGGCACACAAGGTGGGGTGCCCAGTCGTGTGCACCGGCGGGGCAGCGAAGTGACAAGCACCACAACCCACAAAAAAGGTAACGAGGGCACTGAATAACACAGGATCTTCTCTTTGTATCTGGCAGGAACAACAAAGTTAAAATGCCCTAGTACCAAAATGTAGAATTAGTGCTACAACGGTCTTCAAGAGGACCTGCGATGCCGCTTCTGCCTCCCGTACCCTGGAGGTGGCACATGGGTCACGCGGTACAGTCATACTGCGGTGGGACGCACACTCGTTGACCTCTCATGGCACTGCTCCACACTTCAGGTAGGACGCTTTCCATTAGCTATGTTTTCTGATGACATGTCGCGCCGGCCCCGTCCAACAACAGAACTCCTTTAGATCCAAACAGACTCTTCCACTCTCTCACCGGAAGTGAAACCAGGCCACGCGGACACTTTCACAATACAACAGCCGGGAATGCACTTTTGGTAAAAAACCACATTCCTTCCTCCTAATTAATCAAATAAACGTCTCACTGAAGAACAGGGGCCAGCTTCGATCGGTAAACAGCCGTTACAACGACTTTTTACTTTGCGATACCATTACAACGAATGCATTACCACGCATGCGTTGTACATCACGAAAGTCATTACTACGCATTTTTTAGAACGCATGGTCATTTACCACGCATGCCTTTACAACGAATTTTGTTGTAAAGGTATGTATGGTAAATGACCATGCGTTCTAAAAACATGTAAACGATCCATGTCGTTGTAAGGAAACAGAGGCTGTTCCGTTTCCTCACAACGACGTGCACCGCCCCTCAGAGACGACGTGAAGCAGGAACCACGAGGAGAGAGGAACCACGAGGAGTGAGAGGTAAGGGGATTGGGCATGTGGTGGGGTTTCTTCTCTAGGGTTTAGGGTAGTGCAGTGGTGTTTGGGTGGTGTAGGGGTTGTGCTGGGGGTAGTGTTTTAGGGTTTAGGGTAGTGCAGTGGTGTTTGGGTAGTGTAGGGGGTCGTGCTGGGGGTAGTGTTTTAGGGTTTAGGGTAGTGCAGTAGTGTAGGGGGTAGTGCTGGGGGTAGTGTTTTAGGCTTTAGGGTAGTGCAGTGGTGTATGGGTAGTGTAGGGGTCGTGCTGGGTTAGTGTTTTAGGGTTTAGGGTAGTGCAGTGGTGTTTGAGTAGTGTAGGGGTCATGCTGGTGGTAGTGTTTTAGGGTTTAGGGTAGTGCAGTGGTGTTTGTGTAGTGTAGGGGGTCATGCTGGGGGTAGTGTTTTATGGTTTAGGGTAGTGCAGTGGTGTTTGGGTAGTGTAGGGGTCGTGCTGGGGGTAGATTTAGGGTAGTGCAGTGGTGTTTGGGTAGTGTAGGGAGTCGTGCTGGGGGTAGTGTTTTAGGGTTTAGGGTAGTGCAGTGGTGTTTGTGTAGTGTAGGGGGTTGTGCTGGGGGTAGTGTTTTAGGGTTTATGTTAGTGCAGTGGTGTTTGGGTAGTGTAGGGGGTAGTGCTGGGGTAGTGTTTTAGGGTTTAGGGCAGTGCAGTGGTGTTTGTGTAGTGTAGGGGGTAGTGCTGGGGGTAGTGTTTTAAGGTTTAGGGTAGTGCAGTGGTGTTTGGGTAGTGTAGGGGTTCATGCTGGGGGTAGTGGTTTAGGGTATAGGGTATGGCAGTGGTGTTTGGGTAGTGTAGGGGGTCGTGCTGGGGGTCGATTTAGGGTTTTGGGTAGTGCAGTGGTGTTTGTGTTGTGAGGGGGTTGTGCTGGGGGTAGTGTTTTAGGGTTTAGAGTAATGCAGTGGTGTTTCTATAGTGTAGGGGGTTTAGGGTAGTGCAGTGGTGTTTGTGTAGTGTAGGGGGTCATGCTGGGGGTTGTGTTTTAGGGTTTAGGGTAGTGCAGTGGTGTTTGTGTAGTGTAGGGGTCATGCTGTGGGTAGTGTTTTAGGGTTTAGGGTAGTGCAGTTGTGTTTGTGTAGTGTACGGGGTCGTGTTTTAGGGTATTGGGTAGTGCAGTGGTGTTTGGGTAGTGTAGGGGGTCATGCTGGGGTTAGTGTTTTAGGGTTTAGGGTAGTGCAGTGGTGTTTGGGTAGTGTAGGGGTCATGCTGGGGGTAGTGTTTTAGGGTTTAGGGTAGTGCAGTGGTGTTTGTGTAGTGTGGGAGGTCATGCTGGGGGTAGATTTAGGGTTTAGTGTAGTGCAGTGGTGTTTAGGTAGTGTAGGGAGTCGTGCTGGGGGTAGTGTTTTAGGGTTTAGGGTAGTCCAGTGGTGTTTGTGTAGTGTAGGGAGTCGTGCTGGGGGTAGTGTTTTAGGGTTTAGGGTAGTGCAGTGGTGTTTGGGTAGGGTAGGGGGTCGTGCTGGGGTAGTGTTTTAGGGTTTAGGGTAGTGCAGTGGTGTTTGTGTAGTGTAGGGGGTCATGCTGGGGGTAGTGTTTTAGGGTTTAGGGTAGTGCAATGGTGTTTGTGTAGTGTAGGGGTAGTGTTTTAGGGTTTAGGGTAGTGCAGTGGTGTTTGTGTACTGTAGGGGCTCGTGCTGGGTTCTAGTGTTTTAGGGTTTAGGGTAGTGCAGTGGTATTTGTGTAGTGTAGGGGTAGATTTAGGGTTTAGGGTAGTGCAGTGGTGTTTGGGTAGTGTAGGGGGTCGTGCTGGGGGTAGTGTTTTTGAGTTTAGGGTAGTGCAGTTGTGTTTGGGTAGTGAAGGGGTCATGCTGGGGGTAGTGTTTTAGGGTTTAGGGTAATGCAGTGGTGTTTGGGTAGTGTAGGGGTCAGCCAACATGAATTTGTCCTTGTGTGATGTAACCAATGCTCATGTAAAGCACTCCAATACCTGACCAGTCTGCACTATATAAAACTGCAAAAAAACAAAAAATAAAAAGTGTTTTGCACACTTCTGTCATTGGGCTATACGTGGGCTACCTCTGGGTGATATTTGTGCTACATTTGGGCTCTTTTTTCTCTGGTGGCCATCTTGGGAAACTTATTTGTTATGAAATTTCCTAATTTCCTCATTTACTACAGTCTCCTCAGTAGGAAATGCTTTCAGTTTTTACTTTGATTCCATCAAGAAGGCATTCAGATGTGTCACACATTTGCCATAAATTCAGAATGTTAGCACTCTAGTTGTTCATTAGATCACTGTAGTAAAGCTACTGCTCACCAAGGAGTTAACTGGAAGTCTACTGCTGGTATTGAAAGTGATTGTTTCAGTCTGCATGTCAGAATTTTCTAATGAAATAGAAGAGGATTTGAGATCTCACTTAAAACATGCCCTAAATTTTCTTTTGCAGCACTAACCATAATTTCTATGGCAAAATGAACCCCCTCATTTTGTTCCTTTTTAAATTAAATGTTTTAAGTGTTACCAGTTTATTCCAATCAAGATGGCTTCAGGTGTGCCATACTTTTGTCATAAGTAAGGCTGTTAGCACTCTAGTTGTTCTTTAGAACACTCTGGGAAGCTGCAGTAGAACACAAAGGCATCAACTGACAGGCTGCTCCTGTTGAAATATAACAGGAAGATATTTGAGATCTCACTTAAAACATGTCCTAATTTTTCTTTCTACAGCACTAACCATAATTTCTATGGCAAAATGAACCCCCTCATTTTGTTCCTTTTTAAATTAAATGTTTTAAGTGTTACCAGTTTATTCCAATCAAGATGGCTTCAGGTGTGCCATACTTTTGTCATAAGTAAGACAGTTAGCGCTCTAGTTGTTCTTTAGAACACTCTGGGAAGCTGCAGTAGAACACAAAGGCATCAACTGACAGGCTGCTCCTGTTGAAATATAACAGGAAGATATTTGAGATCACACTTGAAACATGTCCTAATTTTTCTTTCTACAGCACTAACCATAATTTCTATGACAAAATGAACCCCATCATTTTGTTCCTTATTAAATGTTTTAAGTGTTACCAGTTTATTCCAATCAAGATGGCTTCAGGTGTGCCATACTTTTGTCATAAGTAAGGCTGTTAGCACTCTAGTTGTTCTTTAGAACACTCTGGGAAGCTGCAGTAGAACACATAGGAATCAACTGACAGTCTCTGCCATTGTTGGATGTACATGTTTTACTGAGAATGTCAGACTTCATTCTCACATGACTGAGAAAGATAATGTGAATTTACAGAAAATATGCTCTCATTTTAGCTTCTGGAGCACCTTCCAAAACTGTATGGGACAAGCATGTGAAAATTGTTTTCTCTCAAACATGATTCATGATATCCCAGCAGAAGGTTTTTCACAGGGTAAAATCACCTTAGACCACACCACAATTCCTGAAATTAGTATGGTACCATCAACAAATGAATTCTAATGTAACTAAAGTCTGTTATCACCCTTTATAGTTCTCCTTTTGGTAACCCTCAAAATCTTCGATTCACTACAATGCATTTCAATGGGGTACTATCATTTATATTGGTCCCAAGATGGCTGCCAGCAATTCCAGGATGAAGTGCTGACAGCCAATCAGATCTCACGATGACATGTGTGGTTAGGCTCCGCCCAGATATATATGTGTTTTTACTTTTGATTTTCTCAGCAACTACTGAACGGATTTACACCATTTAACAAAAGGGTTCTTTCTGAACCAAGAACTACCTCTTTGCCAAATTTGGTGTAATTCTGTTCAGCAGTTCGGGCTGTAGCCTTGCATAAATTTTCCTATGGGAAATTGATTTTTTGACTCTTATTTTTAATTTCTCCGCAACTACTGAACGGATTTACACCATTTAACAAAAAGGGTTCTTTCTGAACCAAGAGCTACCTCTTTGCCAAATTTTGTGTAATTCCGTTCAGCAGTTCGGGCTGTAGCCGTGGCTAAAGTTTCCTATGGGAAAATGAATGGGGAAAACACGTTTTGGGACCCCCCTTTTTTCTCGGCCCCCGCTTGACGAATCACCCCGAAACTTTCAGGGTAGGAGCGGACCGGAGTGGGCCATAAAATTTGAAAACTTCGCGAAGATTCGTCAACCGATGCAAGAGTTATTTCAAATAGAATGTTGCGGATTTCCTATGGAAAATAGGTCCTAACTATAACTATCTACTGGAGACCGCCAGTAGATAATATATATATATATATATATATATATATATATATATATTTATTTATTTATTTATTATTATTTTATTTTATCATTCATATATATATATATATATATATATATATATATATTCACTGAAAAAACCATAGGTTTTAGGGACAGTTATAGTTAGTTGGACATTGCACTCGTACAAAACCCGTGAAATTCCCCCGTTATAGTTAGTTCAGCTAACTATAACTCGCGCCCGCAATGCACTGCTGATGACGTCACATATTACATCACTCATGACATGGTCAGTGACATCACTGATGACATCACTGATGACATCTCAAATGACATCACTGATGACATCATCCAGTGACTGTGTGTTTCTGTAAAGTTTAAATATTTTTAATATATATAGGAAAAGACGTATTGAAGAATGAGTGGGTGTGTAAGTGTCTGTATGGATGATTTAGTAGGTGCGTGACTGACTCTATAAGTGAGTGATTTAACGTATCTTACTGAATGCATGGGTTAGTGACTAAACTGGGTGAATGTCTGTATCCGTCTGTCTGTTGCTGTGTAAGTGGCTGCATGGGTTTGTGAATAGCTACATGAGTGTCTATAAGAGTTATTGATTTGTTGTCTGAGTATCTGTATGGGTGCCTGAGTGTTTGTGTGGATGGGGTGTGTGCGACTGTGCATAGATGTGTGAGGGGTGATTCACTGGGTGGATGGTTTCAAGAGTGCATCTGTGATAGACTGTATGGGTGGGTAAGTGTGTGTAAGAGTGTGTTAGTGAGTGAATGTATGTCCCAGTGGTACATGTGTGAGTAACTACATATGTGAAAGGCAGTATATATGTGTGTTGGAGTATATAAATAGCTATAAGCGAGAGTGAGTGATTGTGATAGTGGCTGTATGGATGAGTGTGTGCTTGTATCAGTGATTGTATAAGAGCGTAACAATGTGCTAGTATTTGTATGATTAAGTGAGCTGGTGTGTGTATAACTGTATAGGTGAGTAAATGGCAGTGTGTTTAATTATTTGCATGACTGACTAGGTGTGTGAGTACCTCTATGGATGAGTGGCGGTGTTTGAGTGTCTATATAGGAGTAAGAGTGCATATGATTGTCCTGTACTGAGTGACCATAAGTATGAGTGACTGTACGGGTGAGTGAGTGGATGTGTGTGTGTAGACCTAAGAATCAGTGAGTGGGTATGTAGTTATTGGTGTTGGAGTGTCTATGGTTTTGCGAATGGCAGTCTGTAATTTAGATTGGGTGTATCAAAGGTTATATTAGGGTGTGAGGAGGTGCATCAGATTATCACGTGGATAATGTCATCAGTGATGTCATTTGAGATGTCATCAGTGATGTCATCAGTGATGTCACTGACCATGTCATGAGTGATGTAATATGTGACGTCATCAGCAGTGCATTGCGGGCGCGAGTTATAGTTAGCTGAACTAACTATAACGGGGAATTTCACGGGTTTTGTACGAGTGCAATGTCCAACTAACTATAACTGTCCCTAAAACCTATGGTTTTTTCAGTGAATTTCAAAAGTTTTTTAAATGCTAATTTCTAACTATAACTTATCTGAAACCTATGGTTTTTTCAGTGAATTTCAAAGGTTTTTTAAATGCTAATTCCTAACTATAACATGTCTGAAACCTACGGTTTTTTCAGTGAATTTCAAAGGCTTTGTAAATGACAATTTTTAAATGTATTAATTGTTATATTAATTTTTTTCATACTGATTTACTACATTTTTAGAAACAATTTTTTTTACATATTTTATTTTTTAAATTACATTGTAAATACATTATACATTACATTACAAAAAATACTTTCTCAGAATGAATTACTTTAGTTTAAATACTTTGCACATAGGCAATAGACTTTTAAGTACAGTAGTTACAGTTGTTGCAATGGGCACCACATTTTCAAACACAATGCAACATTCAGCTCAATGTGAATTTCTAGTTAAATGCAATTAGTTACTTTATGGATTACTTTTCTAACCACAGGACTGGATCCTAGATTCAGTCCTGGTACATCTCCTGTAAACAGTTGAGTAAAAGCGTTTTGGTTACAGTCGTGATTTTTAAGGAATATTATTGTATTTTAAAAGTTGACACTTAGAAACTTTTTCTCATAGAATCACCAATGTTATCCTATGGAAGGAAATTCACTTAGCAGGTAAAAACTGTTATCGTTACTTTTTCTTACTCAGTGTTGGATCCTGGATCCAGCACTGGTGCATCTCCTGTAAACAGTTGAAAGAATGCGTTTAAGTCATACAGGCGATTTTTAAGGAATATTTGTAGTTTGTGAAAATCGACACTTTGAAACTTTTCTGCTGAAAACCAGACAATGGATTCCTATGGAAGAAAATATAAGTTACTGGTAAGTACGGTTAAAATTACTTTTCAGGGTCAGTGCTGGGCTGAAAGATGCAGCACTGAGGTCTCTCCTGATAACAGGTGAGTAAATCGAAATTCGTATTTCGGCTGATTTTAGAGGAATATTTGTATGTTTCAAAAATCAACACTTAGAAACTTTTTCAGCAAAAAGCAGGCAATGATATCCTATGGAAGGAAATTCAAGTTACTGGTAAGTACGGTTAAAATTACTTTTGAGGATCAGTACTGGGCTGAAAGATGCAGCACTGAGGTCTCTCCTGATAACAGGTGAGTAAATCGGAATTCGTATTTCGGCTGATTTTAGAGGAATATTTTAAAGTTCCAAAACTCCACACTTAGAAGAATTTCCAAGTGAAACCAGTCAATGTTAGCCTCTGGAAGGAAATTCAAGTTACTGGTAAGTACGGTTAAAATTACTTTTCAGGACCAGTACTGGGCTGAAAGATACAGCACTGAGGTCTCTCCTTATAACAGGTGAGTAAATCAAAATTCGTATTTCGGCTGATTTTAGAGGAATATTTGTATGTTTCAAAAATCAACACTTAGAAACTTTTTCAGCAAAAAGCAGGCAATTATATCCTATGGAAGGAAATTCAAGTTACTGGTAAGTACGGTTAAAATTACTTTTGAGGATCAGTACTGGGCTGAAAGATGCAGAACTGAGGTCTCTCCTGATAACAGGTGAGTAAATCGGAATTCGTATTTCGGCTGATTTTAGAGGAATATTTTAAAGTTCCAAAACTCCACACTTAGAAGAATTTCCAAGTGAAACCAGTCAATGTTAGCCTATGGAAGGAAATTCAAGTTACTGGTAAGTACGGTTAAAATTACTTTTCAGGACCAGTACTGGGCTGAAAGATACAGCACTGAGGTCTCTCCTGATAACAGGTGAGTAAATCGGAATTCGTATTTCAGCTGATTTTAGAGGAATATTTTAAAGTTCCAAAACTCCACACTTAGAAGAATTTCCAAGTGAAACCAGTCAATGTTAGCCTATGGAAGGAAATTCAAGTTACTGGTAAGTACGGTTAAAATTACTTTTCAGGATTAGTACTGGGCTGAAAGATGCAGCACTGAGGTCTCTCCAGATAACAGGTGAGTAAATCAGAATTCGTATTTCGGCTGATTTTAGAGGAATATTTGCACAATGGTGAAGGGAGGGGGCGGGGCCTGAGGTGACATCTGTGCAAACGCGCCCGTGGCGTGTTTTAAGTTGGGGGATTAAGTCCCCTTGAATCATGAGGGTCCCTACGGGCCAACTAGCCCACCAGGAACCTCCAGTATGCGCCAGGGGCTGCGTTGCAGAGACATGTACAGAGGCCACACCCTTTTACACCTCTCTGCAACGCAGCTCTGTGGCGTTTTCTGGACGTACCTGTTGGGCTAGTTGGCCCCAGGGACCCTCAGGATTGAAGGGGATTTAATTCCCCATCTTAAAACGCGCCACGGGGCCTGTTTGCACACATGTCACCTGAAGCCCCGCCCCTCCCTTCACCACTGTGCAAACGCGCCCGTGGCGCGTTTTAAGTCGGGGATTAACTCCCTTGAATCCTGAGGGTCCCTGGGGTGCAACTAGCCCACCATATACCTCCAAAAGCGCCACAGAGCTGCGTTGCAGAGAGGTGTAAAAGGGCGTGGCCTCTGTACACCTCTCTGCAAGGCAGCCCCTGGCGCATACTGGAGGTTCCTGGTGGGCTAGTTGGCCCCCAGGGACCCCCAGTATTCAAGGGGAATTCGTTCCCCTCTGCAAACGCGCCAGGGGCGCGTTTGCAGAGTGGTGAAGGAAGGGGTGGGGCCTGCGGGCCCGATCGTTTTTTTTTCTCCCTGAAGGGGGGCTGTGTGGCCCCCTTCCTTTTTCCTATTTTTAGGCCCTGGGGACCCCATCCCCCAGGGCCTTACCCCTTTTTAAAATTAAAATTTAAAAAAAACGGGAAGGGGCCGCGTGGCCCCCTTCCCTGGGCCTGTATTGGCCCCGGGACCCCATCCCCCGGGCATGGCCTCTTTTTTTTTATTTGGAGGGGGCTGCGTGGCCCCCTCCTCAGGCCATTTAAGGCCCCGGGGACCCCATCCCTCGGGGCCGGCCTTGCACTTTTTTATTTTTTTACCTTTGGGGAGGGGGCTGCGTGGCCCCCTCCGTGGCCACTTATGGCCCCGGGGACCCCATCCCCGGGGCCTGGCCTCTCGTTGGGGACTGTGGGGGTCCCCAAACCCCCACAGTCCCGCCGGCTCCCCGTGTCCTACGGGAGCCGGCATAGCTGACACATGGGGAGCAGCTAACATGCTGCTCCCCATGTGGAAAGCAATCAGCTTTGGATATTGGAAGAGAGAGCAGGTTTCCTGCTCTCTCTCTTCCAATATCCAAAGCAGTTTGCAATGACAGGACGGGAGCCGCGAGGCTCCCGTCCTGTCATTGCAAACAGCAGTGTCCCGGGGTAGGCACCCGGGACACTGCAGGAGCCGGCCCTGGGGGTGGCGGTCCCCAGGGCCACCACAGGCTCCAGGAGGGGGCCGCGCGGCCCCCTCCTTACATTTTGAAAGCCCCGGGAGGTGGTGGTCCTCGGGCTTGGGGGTCCAAAACGGACCCCCATTGTAATTTTCTTAGTGCCCCGGGAGGTGGTGGTCCCGGGCGTGTGGGGCTGGAGCCCCCACACAGGTTTTTCAAAATAAAAGAAGCCCCGGGAGGTGGCGGTCCCGGGGCTGCGGGAGGGCTCAGAGCCCTCCCGCACCATTATACATAAAGCCCCGGGGGTGGTGGTCCTCGGGGCTTGGAGGCCCTTAGAGGCCCCCACACATAAAATTAACCCCCCAGCATGCCCCCGGGACTTGGCCCACCCAGGGGCCAATTAACATCAAAGCGCGGGAGACCAGCGCTTCGATTTTTTTTCGGCAGGATTCGCGCACCCTGAGCGCATCCTGCCGATTTAAAAAAAAAAAAATGTTTTGCCCAGGGGGTCCTTGTGGGACCCCTGAACAGACCTAGGGGTCAGGGTGTTTCTACCCTGCCCCCTTTGTGCGCTTTGCGCACTTGTTTCTGTCCCTCGGTTCTACCGAGGGACAAAATGGCTGCCAACACTTCCTGATTTGGAGTGTTGACAGCCAATTAGCATGCAGCTCGTGATCGGGAGGGTGCGCGAATCCGACGCGGCCATAGATATATCTATCTTTTTACTTTTGATTTTCTCAGCAACTACTGAACGGATTTACACCATTTAACAAAAAGGGTTCTTTCTGAACCAAGAACTACCTCTTTGCCAAATTTGGTGTAATTCCGTTCAGCAGTTCGGGCTGTAGCCGTGTCTAAAGTTTCCTATGAAAAATTGCATGGGGAAAACGCGTTTTGGGACCCCCTTTTTCTCGGCCCCGCTTGACAAATCCCCCGAGACTTTCAGGGTAGGAGCGGACCGGAGCGCCCCACAAAGTTTGAAAATTTTGCGAAGATACGTCAACCGGCAAGAGAGTTATTTCAAATAGAATGTCGCGGATTTCCTATGGATAATAGGTTGTAACTATAACTATCTACTGGCGACCGCCAGTAGATAATATATATATATATATATATATATATATATATATATATATATATACAATTCACGAGCCCGGTAGGAGAAGGAGACTGTCAAAGCCGGCGGTCCAAGTACGGGTTACCGGCAACCCGATAAATATGCCAAAGTCAATCTGCTGTCACAGAGAGTAACTCGGACACTCCTGGAAGTTGCAAAATAGTATTTAATGGATGGCTCAAAAACAACGCGTTTCAGCTTTCGCCTTGATCACGTTTCAAGAGGACATAGTCACAGCAACCATTATAAATAAAGTGTGAACATAAAAGAGGGGTACATGTGAACATAAAACCAGTGCAAAACGGCGGCTATCTTGGCAAAGTGTAATATAATACAAAAACCTATTGCACTTGATGCTATAAAGGTAACAAAACCAATCAAAGGTACAATAAAGCTCCGTGGTCTTATAAATTATAAAAGTACCTTGCAGACAAGTGTCAATAAAGCAAAACCGTGCAACAACCAAGAATGACAATGTCAATAACAAAACCCAAATAAGGTATGGCATATAACATGATTCAATATTGCTCAACCCTCGCCAATTTTCTAAAGTAACATATACTGTTCCATTATTACACACATGTAAATGAAAGCCACTCAATTCATAAGGTAGCTGAAGCATGTAAAGCATATACAGAACTTCACACAGAAAGCTGTCACCTGTAACACAATGTATTGTGTATATGCCCTGATTTGTCCGTGCGAAAAAGCCTATATAGGCAGCACGATTCATTGTGCCAAAAAAAGAGTTCTCGAGCATTTGCGTGCAATTCGTCATAACAACAGACAGTATCCGGTTGCACGCCACTTTTTTGACCACCATTTCCAGAATGAGAGATTGCTTAGAATGGTGGTACTAGACACTGTGTATAAGAATGTGAGAGGGTAACCGTGAACTCTCACTGCGGCAACTGGAGTCAAGGTATATTATTGAATTGGAGACCATGATACCGAAAGGCTTAAACTCCAGTGAAGAATTGGCTATTCATTTACAGACATAGGGGCCGATTCCGATCTCGGTCGGAGGCGCACCCAATACCATTCGGTCGGGAAAAAAGCCATGCGAAAGCCAGTTTCCCGACCGATCCGTACAGCACACCGAACGAGCAAGTACGATGCGCACAACAGCAAAAATTCCGGCCGAGCCGTACTCACCCAAACCAGGTCCTGTTCTCCGACCGAGGCGAATCCGGAAACGCCGAATCGAGTCGCACGGAAGGGAAAATGCAGCCCCGTCCGGCCGGACAAGTACGATGCGCTTCCGTACGCGCCGAACCCGTCGCTACGCACGGCACGTCAAAGCATCCGGGAGAGGCGCACATAAGCTCCGAATCGCGCCACAACACGATCCACGGCTACGAGACGAACACAGCACAGACGAGGACGACGCGAGCGACGAGGACGAAGCGAAGCGACGAGGACGAAGCCAAGCGACGAGGACGACGCGAAGCAACGAGAAGGACGAACGACACGAACCAACCATGAATCCCTTCGTCCCGATCATACCAATATTCTACATCTACTACCGGAACAGGCACGGACGCGTACGGCGCAGAAGGTAAGTCAGACACCAACCACAAAACACATACAACACGTACACGACACATCACACACATACACGGGGAATCTGAATATACTTGCAACAGCAGCACCATAGGGGCGGGATGCCCATCACCAATGCCACATATGCACACAGGGGCCTGAATGCGCGCCACCACCCCAACCCAGGGGGCTGGATGCCAACCACCCTCAACCAGGGGGCAGGATGCCTACCACTACTACCACCCTCACCCAGGGGGCAGGATGCCTACCACTACTACCACCCTTAGCCAGGGTGGCAGGATGCCTACCACTACTACCACCCTTAGCCAGGGGGCAGGATGCCTACCACTACTACCACCCTTAGCCAGGGGGGCAGGATGCCTACCACTACTACCACCCTCACCCAGGGGGCTGGATGCCTACCACTACTACCACCCTTAGCCAGGGGGCAGGATGCCCACCACTACTACCACCCTCACCCACGGGGGCAGGATGCCTACCACTACTACCACCCTTAGCCAGGGTGGCAGGATGCCTACCACTACTACCACCCTTAGCCAGGGGGCAGGATGCCTACCACTACTACCACCCCAACCCAGGGGCGGCTGGATGCCTACCACTACTACCACCCTTAGCCAGGGGGCAGGATGCCCACCACTACTACCACCCTCACCCAGGGGGCTGGATGCCTACCACTACTACCACCCTCACCCAGGGGTGGCAGGATGCCTACCACTACTACCACCCTTAGCCAGGGTGGCAGGATGCCTACCACTACTACCACCCTTAGCCAGGGGGCAGGATGCCTACCACTACTACCACCCTTAGCCAGGGGGCAGGATGCCCACCACTACTACCACCCTTAGCCAGGGGGCAGGATGCCCACCACTACTACCACCCTTAGCCAGGGGGGCTGGATGCCTACCACTACTACCACCCTTAGCCAGGGGGCAGGATGCCCACAACTACTACCACCCTCACCCAGGGGGGCAGGATGCCTACCACTACTACCACCCTTAGCCAGGGTGGCAGGATGCCTACCACTACTACCACCCTTAGCCAGGGGGCAGGATGCCTACCACTACTACCACCCCAACCCAGGGGCGGCTGGATGCCTACCACTACTACCACCCTTAGCCAGGGGGCTGGATGCCTACCACTACTACCACCCTTAGCCAGGGGGCAGGATGCCCACCACTACTACCACCCTCACCCAGGGGGCTGGATGCCTACCACTACTACCACCCTCACCCAGGGGGGCAGGATGCCTACCACTACTACCACCCTCACCCAGGGGGCAGGATGCCTACCACTACTACCACCCTTAGCCAGGGGGCTGGATGCCTACCACTACTACCACCCTCACCCAGGGGGGCAGGATGCCTACCACTACTACCACCCTTAGCCAGGGGGGCTGGATGCCTACCACTACTACCACCCTTAGCCAGGGGGCAGGATGCCCACCACTACTACCACCCTCACCCAGGGGGCTGGATGCCTACCACTACTACCACCTCACCCAGGGGTGGCAGGATGCCTACCACTACTACCACCCTTAGCCAGGGTGGCAGGATGCCTACCACTACTACCACCCTTAGCCAGGGGGCAGGATGCCTACCACTACTACCACCCTTAGCCAGGGTGGCAGGATGCCTACCACTACTACCACCCTTAGCCAGGGGGCAGGATGCCTACCACTACTACCACCCTTAGCCAGGGGGCAGGATGCCTACCACTACTACCACCCTTAGCCAGGGTGGCAGGATGCCTACCACTACTACCACCCTTAGCCAGGGGGCAGGATGCCTACCACTACTACCACCCTTAGCCAGGGGGCAGGATGCCTACCACTACTACCACCCTCACCCAGGGGGCTGGATGCCTACCACTACTACCACCCTTAGCCAGGGGGCAGGATGCCCACCACTACTACCACCCTCACCCACGGGGGCAGGATGCCTACCACTACTACCACCCTTAGCCAGGGGGCTGGATGCCTACCACTACTACCACCCTTAGCCAGGGGGCTGGATGCCTACCACTACTACCACCCTTAGCCAGGGGGCAGGATGCCCACCACTACTACCACCCTCACCCAGGGGGCTGGATGCCTACCACTACTACCACCCTTAGCCAGGGTGGCAGGATGCCTACCACTACTACCACCCTTAGCCAGGGGGCAGGATGCCCACAACTACTACCACCCTCACCCAGGGGGCAGGATGCCTACCACTACTACCACCCTTAGCCAGGGTGGCAGGATGCCTACCACTACTACCACCCTTAGCCAGGGGGCAGGATGCCTACCACTACTACCACCCCAACCCAGGGGCGGCTGGATGCCTACCACTACTACCACCCTTAGCCAGGGGGCTGGATGCCTACCACTACTACCACCCTTAGCCAGGGGGCAGGATGCCCACCACTACTACCACCCTCACCCAGGGGGCTGGATGCCTACCACTACTACCACCCTCACCCAGGGGGCAGGATGCCTACCACTACTACCACCCTCACCCAGGGGGCAGGATGCCTACCACTACTACCACCCTTAGCCAGGGGGCTGGATGCCCACCACTACTACCACCCTCACCCAGGGGGCAGGATGCCTACCACTACTACCACCCTTAGCCAGGGGGCTGGATGCCTACCACTACTACCACCCTTAGCCAGGGGGCAGGATGCCCACCACTACTACCACCCTTAGCCAGGGGGCTGGATGCCTACCACTACTACCACCCTTAGCCAGGGGGCAGGATGCCCACCACTACTACCACCCTCACCCAGGGGGGCTGGATGCCTACCACTACTACCACCCTCACCCAGGGGTGGCAGGATGCCTACCACTACTACCACCCTTAGCCAGGGTGGCAGGATGCCTACCACTACTACCACCCTTAGCCAGGGGGCAGGATGCCTACCACTACTACCACCCTTAGCCAGGGGGCAGGATGCCCACCACTACTACCACCCTTAGCCAGGGGGGCTGGATGCCTACCACTACTACCACCCTTAGCCAGGGGGGCTGGATGCCTACCACTACTACCACCCCCACTCATAGGATGGACAATGCATGACACAACAAGCACACCACAACCTAGGGAATGCAAGATTAAGACATCCCCCACCACCATGACAAGCGTGTGTAGGCTGTGTCAAATGCCTACAACACCGAACATGACTTTCAACATACAATGTGACCCCCTAGCACATGTGCCACACATATATGTGTGTGGCACCCACAATGCAAGCAGCCCATGACCATTGTGGCAATGGGGCCTAAACCCCCATCATCACAGTGACCAAAAGGTAAGTGTGGGGTCCATAGCTGAAGCACATTTTGACCATTGTGGCAATGGGGTCCAAACCCCCATCATCACAGTGACCAAAAGGCAAGTGTGGGGTCCATAGCTGAAGCACATTTTGACCATTGTGGCAATGGGGTCCAAACCCCCATCATCACAGTGACCAAAAGGCAAGTGTGGGGTCCATAGCTGAAGCACATTTTGACCATTGTGGCAATGGGGTCTACACCCTCATCATCACAGTGACCAAAAGGTAATTGTTGACAAAGAAAGAGCTGCAACTGCCAAACTGCATGGATCATTCCTGCTCACAGAACCAAAAACTCATCTGTGGCAAAGTAGTGTATGTGTCCCATTGCAACATAAATTGGGGGAGCCAAATACTGCAGTGCAAATGAAACATTCCTTTGGCCATGTGCAGACAAACAACACCCATGGGGGCTGAGACCGTCAACAGTCATCAATGACACAATGACAGAAGTGACCATCAGAATGCAGAACCACATATTTGCACCAATGGGCACACAAATGCAGATACCCTGTGGAGACAGCAGATGTGAGGTGAACAGATACCATACCATGGCAGCAATGGGACACACAAACCATGATCACTGTGCTGACCGATGACCTAGGAGTCCCAGGGACAGCAGGGGAAACACACCAAACAACATACAGCCAATGGCACACCCAAGATATGCCAATGCAGTGGTGCAGATGCACAAACACAAACAGGCAGACCAACACTGTCATCATACACAGCAGGTGAGGGGTGGGGGTGCCAGTGTCCCCAGGCAACCACACAACACATGAGGAGAGCTGAATACCAATCATACAGATGTGCATACACTGCCACACTAAGGTAACTCATGGATCCAAATCCCCTATGTGGGCAAGCAGGCATTGTCAGGTGAGAGGGAGCACAAAACACACATGTCACACAGGCACGTAGGAACAACAACTGACACAGCAAGTCACAGACACACCACAGCACCACCCCCAGGGCCCCCACAATGTGGTGACCCTGGGCTGAATAAAAATACCACTGTGATGACAAAGCTAAATGTCGTTCACACTATGAACCACAGTCAGGTGTCCTGAGCAACAAACTACCATCACACCTACACAAGCACAAATCAATCAGCATGGCCAGTAAGCCAAGGCCAACATGGAGGCAGGGGCCTAGCCGGGCAACAACTCTCATCTGCACACACTCAACACCACACCCTCGACCTCCAACAATGTGCAGCAGTGAAGTACACATGCACTGGTGACATTGCACATGCACCCATGACTATTCCAGGGTGGTGGGTGGGAACCAAGGTGTAGAAACACATCACACATGGACACTCAACAAGACTCCTGAATGTCTGACACACTGCACACTACGCTGTACATGGACATGACGGCAATACCACACCGACCAATGGGATCCCAGCCACAGTCACACACCAATGAAGAAGCCAAGGTCACCCACAACGAACACACATAGACAACTTCCAACATTGCAGCTCTGACCCTGAGGAGTGGCAGCAGTCACACACACAACATGTCACAATCACTGAAAGATAACACAAACTGGAAATCACATGACAGGGGCAAACAACAAGTGCCAAGGGGAAACCTGACTGTGACCCATCTGCGTCTGCACACAAACTCAGCCCTGACAGCAAACACACCTATGGGTGACACCCTGATGACCAGTAATGTGCCATGCACCCACATCACAGAGAACACAGGGAGAAGACTTTGGGGGAACATAGCTCAAGTCAGCAAGCATCACAAACAGGTACAACACTAGGGATCACAGCATGCGCAGATGAATGGAAGTGAACACACAGACATGCACATACAACACACACCTTGGGTGCAGGCAATGTCACACGTGTACACACTGCCATGAGGGGACTCCACTCCTGTGTGAGGAAAGCTGTGCCATATGTTGCCTCAGTAGGGCCCCATCATGTCAGCTGAGCACTTGGTCACACAATCAACAATTAGCACCAAATGAGGGCTCCCATCACATCAGCCTGGTCATGGATGTGCCAACGGAATCATCAGCACAGATCCAACACACTTGTATAGCAATGTTGCACTGACTACACGGATGAGTCCCTCCCCATTGATGCCCAAACCTGCATGTCCACTGGAGATGGCAACACGGTCAGGGAAGTAGACAAATGCAACGATGGCAGGCACAACAGATGTGCAGGGGTGGAAGCCACAGATATGAAATTGCCAATGTAAGTAGGAAACCCATTGCCAAATACTGAACACATGACACCCTCAGATGCTGCTATTGATGACATGGATACACCACATGATAGGACACATTCCCCTGGACCACATGGGTTCCTGCACAGTAACACTTCATAATCATGAGACCAGATATCACCATCACTGCAGCAAGGGCATGGTTAGCTGCACCAACAACATGTACATCTGAAGCATGAGCACTAGAGAAAAGAAAGTTGCTTTATTCAGCATATGTGTTGAGGCCAAACGAAGTCCTGAAAAAGAGCAAAGGCCAATGGCCAGTCCATTGTCAAAGTTCAAACAGGGTGACACTGGCAGATGTCACCCTACGCATGCCTGCACAATACCAGGGACAATCCACTAGGAGGGGCAACCGGGGGCAGGCCAGGCACCGCAGGGACAGGATCAGGGCTCACCAGGGGGAGTCAGGGAAGGGGTGGTGGGTGCAGGAGAGCCACTGACAACTGCAGTGGAGGTGTCTGACATGGTGTGTGCCGGCACAACTGGGGGCATGACACAGATGTCGTGGGTGCCGGCACAACTGCAGTGGACCCTGCAGATGGGGTGGACAGGTCCGCCACTGCAGTGCCCAAGTCAGACAGGGCGGTAGTGGACTCCACTGCAGTGCCTACCTCCAGGGGAGGAGAATGGGGAACAGGCAAGGTGGGTTGGACAGAGGGGGGACACCCTCACCACATCAGTGGCACAGACAAGCGCAGCGGGGGTGTGGTGCTGGGAGAGCAAGTGGCAGGGGGAGAAGGCCGGAGCATCTTGGGGATGGTATATCTGTGGGTGGGGGAACCTGGGGCAGGGTGTGGTGGGGGCACCTGTGCAGTGGGGGCCTGAGGGATGGAGGACGGAGACCTTGTGCCTGAGCTGCAGGGTGGTGGCGGGGTCTTGCTCTTAGCACTCCGGGGGACTTGCGGGTGGGGGCCTCAGTCCGTCTGCGCCTGGGGGAGGGTGTCCGGGGGCGAGGGGCACTCTGCTCCGTGTGGGTGGGCTTCCTCTTCCCCGGGATGCTGGAGCAGCTTCATCGGTGGGGAAGAGGCCGAGGTCACAGAGGAAGAGCTGCTGTGACTTTGGGGTTGCAGGTGAGGCAAGGGAGGGTGCTTTGGAGGGAGAGGGAACTGAGGACTGCGCAGTGCATGTGGATGCGTGTGTGTGTTCCAGGGCCCCATCCCCTGTGAGTCTGGCTTCAGTCCCCTGAATGTGCGTGCGTGTGCGTTTTGTCATTGGCGTGTGTGTCAGTGTGCTGGATGTGTGTGTGCTGGTGTGTGCCTGTGCCAGTGTGTGTGTGCCTGGGATGGGTAAGGTGCTGGGGAGTGTGGATGGAGCAGAGGCAGGAGGGGTGAGGGACCGTTTGAGGAGGGACACTGCTGCCGTCAGGGAGGAGTCCATGGACCTATTGCCCCTCTGTAGGTCAGACATGCCCGATGAGATGCCCTCCATGAACGACACCAGCTGAGTCAACAGCGCGGTGTGCGCATGGAGGACACTCAGCATGGCTGTCTGCCCTACATGGAGCTGGCGAAGGAGGTACACAGACTCCTCACTCAGGGCAGCAGGGGACACAGGGGCAGGGGGTGCGGTGCCTGGCCCAAAGGAGACACGCTCCCGGACATGGGAGCCTCCACGGACCTGGGGAATGGGAGCCGATGGGAGGGCGGTGGTGGTGCTGGTGGTGGCGGGGACAGCAACACTAGCTGGGGTGTGGTGGCTGCTGACACCCGCCTCCACAAGGGAGTCATCCTCCGAGTTGCTCTGGTCCTCAGCTGAGGTGGATGCTGCTGAGGACTCCTCGGTGTGGCTCCCCTCGCCCTCCGTGCCACTGGGTCCCTCCGACCACTCCTCGGCTGCTGACCCAGTCTGGCTCTCCGGCTCCTCCTGGTCCGTGGAGCTGTCCCCTTCCGTGGCCGTGGATGTATCTGCAAACAATGGGGAAACAGACAGACATCAGTCACCTGCACCAAACGCACACACCACTGTGAGCACAGCACATTACAGAGCAAGCCCTGGCATCATTAGTTGTACATTGCTAAAAGTGCCCTAATTGAACAGGAGAAGTCAATTGTCAGTCTGATGCCAAGCATGGCACTCACATCCCACATGGCCTTGCACCCATCTGTCTGGTGTCTGTTGGATTGCAACACCCCAGTGTTGACACATGCACCAAGTACACAGTAGTTGGACAGTGCAGAGGACACGGTGTGGACACATCACAGCTCTTGCCACTGAGTCAGTACAGGTTTACGGATGTAAGGGATGCCCAGAGTCAAATAGGAAATGCATGTGATGCATTCCAGCGACAGACACCATGATGCACCCATGTCCTGATAGCCAGCGCCACTATGGTGTGCATGTAGCACATGTCACTCCCCTGCAGGATCACCAATCAGTAGACACATGCCATGGCGGAGGCATGACTGCAAAGTCATACATCACTGTCTCAGTGATGTATGACTTTGCAGCCAGACAACAACACTCTGCACTGTGTCACAATAGTAGGTCATGGGGAATGCAAGTCCTGGAGCTGCACAAGTGCACATGTACATCCCCCACAACACATCCTCTTAACCCTCATCTGTCCAGGTCATACCTATTGGACATATGGGAGACCTGTGACACTACCCTCTGAACCTGAGCCCCTCACACTCTGCTGTGCATGGGGAACAGCTGCCTGAACTTCACATTTACATGCCCCAGTCTGCATGGGCAGCTGATCAGACACCTATGTGTCACACAAGTATCGTCTCCTATGGTCACATCTCCAGTGGCATGCTGAGCCCCTACCAAGAAACTCCACAGCAGTCCTGGCGACTAATCCACAGCACACTGACACAGAGGCAGACACCTGAGGGGTCAAAACACTGTGCACAATGTGTCCTCTGATACACGGGAGTGGGAGTACAGAGTGTATTGTATGGCCTGGAGTAGGCATGACTGTCCAGCCCCACATGAATGAGGGATGAGCCCTGGACTGTAGGCAGCTGGCTAAGTATGTGTGACACACGTCATATACATACTCCTGGGGCCCAAACATTGTTCCCACCCGCAGCATGGGTGTGTGCCAGGTACCCCAGCCACATGTGGTGGATCAGCTCAGCAATTGGACCACAGATCAAAGTAACACGCTGAATACATGTCAGAATACAGGCATTGTGTAAGCAATGGACCCACCCATGATGCCCACCACAGAGTCAGGGAAACAGATGCTGTCTCCCACCTTGAGTCAAGCAAACTGCAAGGACACAGTCCTAAGTGACAGAATTCCCTGCATGTAAGGGCCACACCTGGGTATCAGATGAGGAGTGGGCAGTGCACAATAGAGGGACATGGCTCCTGGACAACATGACTGCTGTACTGTGGCAGTTCAACCTGGCCCGAGGAGGGCACATAACATGTTAGACAGAGTACACAGTGCAGTCTTTGACTCACCCCCTCCTTGCTGCTCTCTGGCCTTCAGCTGCCCATCCAGGTCTGGAAAGACCACCGCCAGGATCCTGAGCATGTGGGGGTCAGGGTCCGTGTTCCGCCCCTCCTGCGAGGAGGCGACAGCTTCAGCTGGACCCGTGCAATCCTCCGGGTCCAGCCCCGAAGGTCCTGCCACCTCTTTTGGCAGTTGCGGATCCGGCGCTTGTAGACCCCCACGGACCGGACAGCCCGGACGATGTCCTTCCATATCTCATGCTTCCGATGGGCAGAAGCCTGTCAGGATGACAAAGTGATAAGGCCATTACTACACATGCAACATATCCGTGCATGACACAGTTGCATATACATGTCGCAATCACAGGGGCACATGGTGTACCCAGGCAGTGCACGGCTGCCCATGGACAGTTTTCCAGAAGTCACTACATGGTATCATAGCATGGGGAGTAAAACCCTGTTCAGAAGCACTGTCACTGCACCATACCTGTCCAGTGCAAGTCACTACACACTATGGGGGTGACAACTACTCAGTGAGCCTGCTAGCCAGTGGTGTGCTGACTCTCAGCCTTGCTAGTCAGACAAAATGCACATTCAGAAAGGCAGTGCACAGAACACTCACCTGCTCCCCTGGTGTCCCATACAGCTTGCTGTACTGTGGAAGTAGGCTGTCCAGCAGGGCCTGGTTCTCTTCAAGGCTGAAGGCTGGGGCTCTCTCCACAGTACGTGCCATTGCAGGGTCCAGAGGGGCAGAGACAGCAGCAGTGCAGTGGCAGATGTCGTCCTGGAGCATGTAGTGCAGGCAAGTGGGCTCTCAGGGGAACATGCAGCAATATATATGTGCTGGAGAGGCAGATACTGTCCCTTGTGTCCAAAGTGATAGGTCCAAGTCGTTTGCATCTTCTGAATCTGGCCAATCCATGGAATAGCAGCACCAAAACACGCCCACAGCATCCTTCAAAATTTCAACTTCATGACATACATGATTTTGCAACATTGTTGTGGGTGACCAACTGATTTTCCAGCAACCGACTCGTTCGAATATTCGAAAACGCGTCCGTTGCCAGGCAAGCCCATTGTCAATGGGTGCGCACCGATCGGTCCATTGAGGTACAACGCGCACAGGGGTACAACGCGTACCCGCACACATTGAATGCAATGGGCCGGCCGGAGGCACCGATCGGTCCATTGCAGTACAACGCGCACAGGGGTACAACGCGTACCCGCACACATTGAAAGCAATGGGCCGGCCGGAGGCACCGATCGGTCCATTGCAGTACAACGCGCACAGGGGTACAACGCGTACCCGCACACATTGAATGCAATGGGCCGGCCGGAGGCACCGATCGGTCCATTGCAGTACAACGCGCACAGGGGTACAACGCGCACCCGCACACATTGAATGCAATGGGCCGGCCGGAGGCACCGATCGGTCCATTGCAGTACAACGCGCACAGGGGTACAACGCGTACCCGCACACATTGAATGCAATGGGCCGGCCGGAGGCACCGATCGGTCCATTGCAGTACAACGCGCACAGGGGTACAACGCGTACCCGCACACATTGAAAGCAATGGGCCGGCCGGAGGCACCGATCGGTCCATTGCAGTACAACGCGCACAGGGGTACAACGCGTACCCGCACACATTGAATGCAATGGGCCGGCCGGAGGCACCGATCGGTCCATTGCAGTACAACGCGCACAGGGGTACAACGCGTACCCGCACACATTGAATGCAATGGGCCGGCCGGAGGCACCGATCGGTCCATTGCAGTACAACGCGCACAGGGGTACAACGCGCACCCGCACACATTGAATGCAATGGGCCGGCCGGAGGCACCGATCGGTCCATTGCAGTACAACGCGCACAGGGGTACAACGCGTACCCGACACATTGAAAGCAATGGGCCGGCCGGAGGCACCGATCGGTCCATTGCTGTTCAACGCATCACTGTACATGTGACTGGCATATGTCAGCATGCCTGTCTCAGATGGACATATGCCAGCCACAGATAGCTCCCAGGGAGTGAGGGGCACACCTACATCACGACAGCCTGTCCAAACCTTATCATAAGGCATGTAAGGCTGCATTTCCTATTGTGTGTATGTTGGTGTACATGTTGTCCTGTGGGTGTCACCTGTGGGCAGCCACCCCCAGGCTGTGCACGTGTTAATGGGGACAGGATCCTGGGTGTTACGTGTACGTGACCACTGTGATGTGCAACTGTTCATATCTGTGCATGTGCCATGGTCACATTTCACAGTGGTGTTTGTGTATGTCATGTCACATACCCCGTGAGTCCCATGTGGGACGGTATGTTTGAGCCAGGGTGTCCCAGTGGCACAATAGTGATGGCCCTCCACAGTCTTTGTGCATGTAGTGTTTACAATGTCTCTGATTTCATGTGCACAATGGGAGACAGTCTCCACATCCACGTTGTGTGTGCATGGACTCTGATGTTGTGCGTGTGTGTCACAGACGTCCATGGCTCTCCTGCCATGGCAAGTGTGGCCACTACCTGTGGGGGTCATGTTTGTTTTGTTGTGGTGTACACATGATACTCCAGGTGATGCCAGTGTCCATGTGGCATTACAGGGTCCCTGGGAATGTGCCTGTCGTTGAGCTGTGGTGCCTGGGGCACATCTGTCCTCACATGTCACTGGGGGTGACTGTGACACAGCATCATGATATCCAATGGGCCAACCTGGGACAAATTGATGCCACCTGTAGGACCGTGTTGACAGATGTTGGCCATGTATGTACCATACATGTCGTTCCGGTACTGCACACTTCATGTAGTTGTGCCTCATGATGATGTATGTTGGGATCTTGAGTGTGTTCAATGCCGCATATGTGGGGTGACTGACGATCTTGCTTACTTCTCCTCTGCACTGCAGGGCTCCTGCTGTCCATCGGCCATTCCCAGACCTGGCAACGATGGTGGAACGGGACAGCATCCGACGGTACCGCTTCACCAGGCAGCTGATTGAGGATTTGGCAGTGCAGTTGTCCCCACATTTGCAGCCTGGCCGGCCGTATCCTACAGCGCTGACCCCCAAGGTGAAGGTGATGGCAGCCCTACACTTCTTTGCCACCGGTACCTTCCAACATACTGTGGCGTCTGCTGGTGGGATGTCACAGACCATGTTCAGCCGTGTGCTCCGCGATTTCTTGGCGGCAATGTTGCTCTTCCTGAACCGGTACATCTATTTCCCTAGACTGCGACGACTCACTGACGTGAAGAGTGACTTTTATGCCCTGGGGAGGATGCCGCATGTCATTGGCTCCATTGATGGGACACATGTGGCTTTGGTACCACCACAGGCCCAGGAGCAGGCCTACAGGAACCGCAAGCACTACCACTCGGTCAATGCACTGGTGGTGTGTCTTGCAGACATGACCATCACACACGTGTGTGCCCGTTTCCCTGGTTCAGCACACGATGCCTTTGTGATGAGGAGTAGTCGCATCCCCAGGTTGATGGCACAGATGCAGAACCAGCGTGCCTGGCTTGTCGGTGTGTACTGACTTTGTGCCATTGTGTGTGATCTGATCTGTAGTATTCCGCCCACTTTTCCAAGTCAGCTGATGTGCACTTGTCTGTCCGTAGGTGACTCGGGATACCCCAACATGCCGTGGTTGCTGACACCCCTCAGGAACCCTGTGACACCTGCCCAGATGCGCTACAATGAGGCACATGGTCGGACCAGGAGAGTGATTGAGCGGACCTTTGGTCTCCTGAAGAGCCGCTTCCGCTGCCTGGACAAGACCGGAGGGTCCCTCCCATATGCCCCTGCGAAAGTGTGCAAGATTATCATCGTCTGCTGCATGCTCCACAACCTGGCAGTGCGGAAGGAGTTGCCTCTCATCCAGGATGACGATGACCAACATCCGCCACCTGTGGAGGATCCTGGCCTGGACCACGATGCCAGTGACGATGATGATGATGATGGTGATGGTGATGTCCGCACACAGCTCATCACCAACTTCTTTAGCTGAATGTGAGTATCCTGAGGTGTCATGTGAATGATGTGAGTTGGCATGATGTGTGGGTGGTGCTCTGGTGCTGTTGGAGTGTGTCCATGGGCTACTTGACTGGATGTGTGTTGCGATGTGTGGTGACAGGTGGGCTGTACTCCCCAACAGTGTTGACATGCTAACTTGGTTCTGGGTGGGTATCTTGTAACATGTATTGTGCATGAGTTTTGCTGTTCTGTCCTGTACTCCATTGCTTTTGACTGTGTGTCATTTCTGTCCTTCACAGGGTACTTTCAGATTCGTTTGGTCAACTGTGTCCACCGACAACGTGATTGCACATCCAGGCTGGTAGCTGTTGTGTCCCTACAGGTGATGTGCGCCACACCCATGGACTTCCTTCTGTCTACAGTTGTTGACTGTGTGCCCGCTACCAGGTGGGGTTACCTTGCATCTGTAGTGGTTACGGCATGTTGCTACTGTGTAATAAACCTGTGCTTCACTTAGTGATGTGCGTTGTCTGTGGTCACACATTTGACTGCCATTTGCTTACTGCACCTGTGGGCTACTTGACTACAACTGGGAATGGGTGTGGTGTCTGTGCATTGCACCGTCTTCCCTGGCAACATCAGTGTAGGCAATGAGTCAGATGGCCTAGGTGTGTATGTGTTGTGTAGCCCTGGTGGTGTGTCTCCCTCATATGTGTCACGTTGCCTGTACTCACATGCCTGTGTTGTCCTTGCTGTTGCAGTTCGCATACACAGTGTAATTTTGTTGTTCATCATCCCCATAACAGTACCCACGTTGGAATCACGACAGAGGCAAGTATGGTGTATTATTGTGTTTATTGTGATACATCTGTGATAATAGTGCATAGGATGGATTGTGCTGTACATGAATCTTGCAATCCCAAGTTCCTAGATGAATAGAAAGTCCAGGTAGACAGGATCCCCAGTATCGGGGCCACAGTTGTCTGACACATTGTTCCAACTTGTACTCCCCATGCAATGTGTGGGAGTAGTGTTGCCATCAACAGGGTGAACAGTCTGTGCACAAAGGCGAAAATCCAGAACAGGTTCAGGCTTCCTGGGAGTTGCGCTTGGCCATCAGCCTCTCACTTTCCCCTCCTCGGACGACCCCTCTTCTTGGGGGGCCCTCAAGTGCAGGCTGCTGCGGTGCAGGGGACTCTCCGCCAGAGTCCTCCTCCTCCCTGTGGCAGTTGCAGTTTGTTCGGTACCAGATGTTGTTGGCACACAGGGAGGTGTGGACTGGTTGCTGTTCATCTGGCGGAGGCATTGTAAAATGTCCCTGTGCACCGCCGTCATCTCATGTAGTACATCCCACTTGGACTCCACGCGGTCATGTGGAGTCCACACGTGACATGTGGAGTCCACACGTGACATGTGGGAGTCCACACGTGACATGTGTGACTCCACATGGGACATGTGGGAGTCCAAGCGGGCATGATGGGCAGCCTGCTGCTGTTTGATGTCTCTGAGGAGCCCCACTACCTGGCTGAGCTCTCCGGTGCTGGACTGGTACGCATCAGCTATGCGTACCAGTTGTGGGTCTTCATGCACACCAGCAACGTCTGCAAGCAGCGACCTCTGTCTCCCACCCCTCCCACCACCCCTGCTGACATGTGCAGTGTGTGCAGTTGCACGCACAGATAACCCTGGTCCACCTTGGGGGTTGGTGGTGGTGGTGGTGTCCATGGCCCCAGGTTGGTCCAGGGTCACTGCGCTGGTGTTGTTCCTTATTCTGTCCATGTCGGCAGGGATGGTATTCGTGGTGACAGTCGTTGGAGGGGTGGGTGCAGGGGGTGCAGCTGGTGGACCTGCTGGTGCTGCAGCTGGTGGTCCTGCTGGTGCAGCATGTTGACTTGCACCGGATGTGCCAGGTTGTTCTTCATCGTCCGAGGAGGACAGAGGCTGTACGACGCCAGTGAGCTCGGCATCCTCTTGAGCCTGGGACTGGGACTCCTCAGCGTCTGCTGCTGTGTCCCTATCATCACCTGTTTTTGGGAGACACAAACAATGTATGTCATGTTTCTGCAGGCATCAGTGGTTGACACACCTGACAGTTGTGACTGTGCCTCGGGGTGCGGGCCTGTACATTGTATTGTCCTAAGTCGTCACAGTCAGGGGTTGATATTGGTGTGGCACATTGTCCTGCATTATTTGGGCATTTCTATGTATTCTCTGGGGTGTGAACATGGTCTGCATTGATTGTGTTTGGTTGACAGCCAGACCTCCTTCCCACCCACCCACCCACCCAGTCAGTTATCCCACCATGGAACGTGCTTGCATTGCAGGGAGTGTAAGTTGTCTCTCAGGATGTCAGTCAGTGGTGTCCTGCTGTTTGTTGGTGCACAGTTGGCAGCAGGGCCTTGTGCTCCCACAGCAGTAGCCAGTGTCAGCCATCTTGTGAGTCCTTCTCCACTCCCTGTGATGTGAGCATGGTTCAGGGTGGTGTTGATGGGCCAGTTGTGAGGCTGAGCAATGTCTGTGACTACGACTCCCATCATGCTATTGCCTCCACCCCCCTTCCCAGCATGCCCATGCTTCCTTCCTTTGACTCTGCTTCCTGTGGGGTGGGCTGGCTGTGCTGACAGGATGGCTGGGAGTGTTGTCCTGGCAGTTGTTTGGCTAAGAGTCCCAAGAGTGTCCCTGTGCTTCACACAACATAACCCAGGGTGGTGGTGCTTTGTGGGATCTTGTGTTAGGATGGAGGGCATTGCATTCTACCAGGTGGGTACTGTGGAGTTTGTGTTGGGGGGGTGAGGGGAGGTGCTGGTGACTATGGTCAGTGCTGCAAGTCCCCCTTCCCACCCAGCCAGCCGGATATCCCACCATGGAACGTGCTTGCATTGCAGGGAGTGTAAGTTGTCTCTCAGGATGTCAGTCAGTGGTGTCCTGCTGTTTGTTGGTGCACAGTTGGCAGCAGGGCCTTGTGCTCCCCACAGCAGTAGCCAGTGTCAGCCATCTTGTGAGTCCTTCTCCACTCCCTGTGATGTGAGCATGGTTCAGGGTGGTGTTGATGGGCCAGTTGTGAGGCTGAGCAATGTCTGTGACTACGACTCCCATCATGCTATTGCCTCCACCCCCTTCCCAGCATGCCCATGCTTCCTTCCTTTTGACTCTGCTTCCCTGTGGGGTGGGCTGGCTGTGCTGACAGGATGGCTGGGAGTGTTGTCCTGGCAGTTGTTTGGCTAAGAGTCCCAAGAGTGTCCCTGTGCTTCACACAACATAACCCAGGGTGGTGGTGCTTTGTGGGATCTTGTGTTAGGATGGAGGGCATTGCATTCTACCAGGTGGGTACTGTGGAGTTTGTGTTGGGGGGTGTGAGGGGAGGTGCTGGTGACTATGGTCAGTGCTGCAAGTCCCCCTTCCCACCCAGCCAGCCGGATATCCCACCATGGAACGTGCTTGCATTGCAGGGAGTGTAAGTTGTCTCTCAGGATGTCAGTCAGTGGTGTCCTGCTGTTTGTTGGTGCACAGTTGGCAGCAGGGCCTTGTGCTCCCCGCAGCAGTAGCCAGTGTCAGCCATCTTGTGAGTCCTTCTCCACTCCCTGTGATGTGAGCATGGTTCAGGGTGGTGTTGATGGGCCAGTTGTGAGGCTGAGCAATGTCTGTGACTACGACTCCCATCATGCTATTGCCTCCACCCCTTCCCAGCATGCCCATGCTTCCTTCCTTTTGACTCTGCTTCCCTGTGGGGTGGGCTGGCTGTGCTGACAGGATGGCTGGGAGTGTTGTCCTGGCAGTTGTTTGGCTAAGAGTCCCAAGAGTGTCCCTGTGCTTCACACAACATAACCCAGGGTGGTGGTGCTTTGTGGGATCTTGTGTTAGGATGGAGGGCATTGCATTCTACCAGGTGGGTACTGTGGAGTTTGTGTTGGGGGGTGAGGGGAGGTGCTGGTGACTATGGTCAGTGCTGCAAGTCCCCCTTCCCACCCAGCCAGCCGGATATCCCACCATGGAACGTGCTTGCATTGCAGGGAGTGTAAGTTGTCTCTCAGGATGTCAGTCAGTGGTGTCCTGCTGTTTGTTGGTGCACAGTTGGCAGCAGGGCCTTGTGCTCCCCACAGCAGTAGCCAGTGTCAGCCATCTTGTGAGTCCTTCTCCACTCCCTGTGATGTGAGCATGGTTCAGGGTGGTGTTGATGGGCCAGTTGTGAGGCTGAGCAATGTCTGTGACTACGACTCCCATCATGCTATTGCCTCCACCCCCTTCCCAGCATGCCCATGCTTCCTTCCTTTTGACTCTGCTTCCCTGTGGGGTGGGCTGGCTGTGCTGACAGGATGGCTGGGAGTGTTGTCCTGGCAGTTGTTTGGCTAAGAGTCCCAAGAGTGTCCCTGTGCTTCACACAACATAACCCAGGGTGGTGGTGCTTTGTGGGATCTTGTGTTAGGATGGAGGGCATTGCATTCTACCAGGTGGGTACTGTGGAGTTTGTGTTGGGGGGTGTGAGGGGAGGTGCTGGTGACTATGGTCAGTGCTGCAAGTCCCCCTTCCCACCCAGCCAGCCAGCCAGATATCCCACCATGGAACGTGCTTGCATTGCAGGGAGTGTAAGTTGTCTCTCAGGATGTCAGTCAGTGGTGTCCTGCTGTTTGTTGGTGCACAGTTGGCAGCAGAGCCTTGTGCTCCCCACAGCAGTAGCCAGTGTCAGCCATCTTGTGAGTCCTTCTCCACTCCCTGTGATGTGAGCATGGTTCAGGGTGGTGTTGATGGGACAGTTGTGGGGGGCAATATGTGTGAGTGCGACTCCCATGATGCTATTGGCTACACTGACTTGGCCAGCATACACAGAATTCCTTCCTTTGAGTGGTCTTCACTGTGTGTTGGTGTTGTTGTGGTGGCTACATGTGTGGATGTGTGTGTTAGTTCTATTTGTGCCACTGCCTAGCTGTAGTTGTGGTTGTGTTTGTACATGTGTTGGCACAGTTGGATGTGACTTTTTGATGGCATGTGTTGTGTTTATCTGACTGACATACACATTTTGGGATGATTCTGTTCTAGTTGCTGTGTAATTGCTATGAGTGCATGGTTTGACTCTCCCTTGACAGTGATGTGTGTGTTTTGTGGCAGTTTATTGTGTACATTTGTTGTGTACTCACCAGGCTCTGGGATGTCCTCTAGTCCATATACGCTCACTGGCGGAAGGATGGCCCGCACCTTCTCCTCCCAGGGCCTGAGGTATACTGGCTTGGCAGGAGGGCCACTGCCGGTGTATTGGCTCAGGTGGTAGTCTTTCTTGAGCAGCTCCCGGACCCTCCTGCGCACGTCATACCACCTGTTCTGGATGTCGGTCTTTGTGCGCCGACATGGTGATTGGGCGTTCACCCTGTTGATGATCCTCTCCCACATCTTGGTTTTCTGCGACATGGGGGTCTGTTGGACCAGAGTGCCAAACAGCTGTGGCTCCACCCTGAGGATCTCGTCTCACCATGACTTCCAATTCACTATCTAGGAACTTGGGATTCTTCTTGGGGGCATGGTGATGGGTGGTGATAGTGGGTGCTGTGTGTGTTGGTGTGCAGGTGAGGGTGTGTGGGTGTGTGTTGTGCTGGGTGTATGTGAGGTAGGTATTTGTTGGTGTGCTGCTGGTGTGTGGCTTGTGTGAGGGATGAGCTGTGGGTGTGTGGTTGCTTTCTCTTGGGTGCTGGCAGTGGAATGGCATTTGCAAAGGCTCATGGTAGTGATTTGTGTCCTTTATATAGGTGGAGTTGTTGGTGTGTCTTTGTTCTCTGTCCCCACCCCCCAGTATTTATTGGCTTGGTAATTGCTTGTTTGGCCTTTTTTGGTTGATTTTTCCTTTGTGCTGTTTGTGTATGTTGGAAACGTTCTTGTGACCGAGTCGGACCGTGCATTGGTCTCGTACGGTGTTTTCCGTTTCGTTCACGCTGTGTTTGTGCAGTTTTGTATGCTGCGTACGCGTCGGTCGCGGTGTATTGTGTTGCTTCGGCTCGGTTTTGTATGCGTGTCGGTCGTACGGCTTGTCCTCCGTCCGACTCGGTCGTGTTTTTCGCGCCTTGCATCGTACTTTGCAGGTTGGAGTTGGCGGGTACGATTCGGTCGGATTTGTTCCGGGTGCGTGTCGGTCGGTTGGATTCGCGTGTTTTTCCGGCCGGATTGCTATTTTCCGAGCGGGTCGGTCGGTCGGCTTGGTTTCCTGACGTGTCGGTCGGATTTATCGCGGCTTGCATCGTACTTGGCGTGTCGGGCGCCACTGGTACGTGTCGGTCGGTATTTTTTCCGGATCCGAGTCGGTCGGTGCTTTTCCGGCCCGAATCGGAATCGACCCCATAATCTGTTATTGGCTGTGCTTGTTTTGTTTCCTTGCTCTTTTTACTTTATTTATATTTCTTTCACATTTTTATTTGTAGGTTTGGGGCAATGTGTACTGAAACCAGACATTCGAATGAATAAATGCTGTTGCAGATCTTCATGTTAGAACTGTTAGCCCACTGGGGCATGATGGTGATATGGTAAACTTTTTCCTGTATATACATTATGTATTTTTTGGTATACTTATGGATTGGCAAGTATATTTTTTGCCTGTTTGAATTTCTGTGTGAAGTTCTGTACATGCTTTACATGCTTCAGCTACCTTATGAATTGAGTGGCTTTCATTTACATGTGTGTAATAATGGAACAGTATATGTTACTTTAGAAAATTGGCGAGGGTTGAGCAATATTGAATCATGTTATATGCCATACCTTATTTGGGTTTTGTTATTGACATTGTCATTCTTGGTTGTTGCACGGTTTTGCTTTATTGACACTTGTCTGCAAGGTACTTTTATAATTTATAAGACCACGGAGCTTTATTGTACCTTTGATTGGTTTTGTTACCTTTATAGCATCAAGTGCAATAGGTTTTTGTATTATATTACACTTTGCCAAGATGGCCGCCGTTTTTGCACTGGTTTTATGTTCACATGTACCCCTCTTTTATGTTCACACTTTATTTATAATGGTTGCTGTGACTATGTCCTCTTGAAACGTGATCAAGGCGAAAGCTGAAACGTGTTGTTTTTGAGCCATCCATTAAATACTATTTTGCAACTTCCAGGAGTGTCCGAGTTACTCTCTGTGACAGCAGATTGACTTTGGCATATATATATATATATATATATATATATATATATATATATATATATATATATATATATATATATATATATATATATATATATATATATATATATATATATATATATATATATATATATATATATATATATATTAATGGGGGTTGTCTAATAGCATTGACTCGTCCAGGGGCTCTAGACAGAGGTGTCCACTTACACCTCTGTTGTTTGCCCTCGTCATTGACCTCTTGCCAAACTTTCTCTAGGAAAACCATATGCACTGGGCATATTTTTCTCCCCATATAGGGTGATGGTAAACCTATATGCAGATGACATTATCCTTTATGTGAGACGTACAGTTGAAAATCTTATGCCAATAACGATGGAGATTTGTGAATTTTGCGAATATTTTGGGCTCTCAATAAATTGATCAAAAGCAGAGCTACTTCCTCTAACTGACGTCACTCGGGAAGCAGGTACTGAGATGGGATTTCACTGGTGACCAGAGTTAATTTGTGACCTGGAGTTTGAAGGGACCTATCACTCCTTCATTCACTTAACTGTGAGATGGCTCTATAGCATCTAGAGGAGAAGGTGCAGCAGGGGTTCAGACTGTCCCTCAGTATGTTTGGTAGAAGATCCCTGATAAAGATGATCTTCTTGCACAGATTCATCCTGCACAACAACTTTTCAATTGGCTATGTTCTATGTTGTTTGTCATTGATTTGGTCTTGGAAACAGGCTAGGTTCAGCTGCCTGACTCGTAGCGAAATTACTTGGCAGCTCAACACACTGTGTATCATTCTGGTACATGTCCCATCAGACCACCATATGCAGCCAAGAGGAAGGACTAGCACGTTCACTGTCACTAGAGCCATGTATCTCTAGTAAGCTCATGTCAGGAGATGCCGACATAAACATGGAGGCTGACCGGGATGGCACGGCATAGCACAGAATGGCTAAAATTTCAGAACTTGAAAGACATTCTTTCTGCTCTTAAAATTTCAAGCGTACTCTGATTAAAAATAACATATGAGATTAAACTACATAAACAGCAGAAAAATTAACCTGCATACATTTCAGGTGTGTCTTCCTAATGGGAGACTTATTAGCCTTGGATTATTTAAGGAGTGGACGCCGTACAGTGCCCTAGAAGAGCATGTTACAGGGTGATGCACTGGGTGATGACATATCCATCTCCCCCAGACGGCCCTACAATATGTGATTAAGGCTCAAGGGGAAGTGGAAATAGTGGCTAACATTATATGCTACATAACCTGCTCAGGACGAGGTAGGCACTGTAAGGACAAAACAAAGATGGGAGGGTGCACTTAATGTACAGATTTCAAACAAATAAAGGTGGTGTATCTGTTCACATACGAAAAAATTAGCTATGTGTTACCGATTCAAACTGTTACATTTTACATTTATCCATCAATTTTACTACACATCTTCTGCGTTGAATCAACTCTGCAATCTCTGCGGTGCGTTCTAGGTGTGGGGAGAGCCCAGCTAATTCCTTCACTTTTACATGGGCGTGCCCTCTAGTTCAGAGGTTCTGGGGAGATGTATTTAGGGCAATTTCTGCTATTACCACACTGATGCTGGATCTGTTAATGACCCTCTTCAATTATCTGAGAAGAATGGTTGGCTCCTCAGTGATATGAGCAGAATCATCGGCTGATGTAAAAAGTTGGTTATTTTACCAGTGATACTGGTCAAGAGGTGAGTGGCAATCACCTGGTCTAAAGGACCTCTGCTCTTTCTAAAGACCAATAGCTGAAAGATATTGCATTTTGTAACACAGTGGAGTGACAATATTGTAAATTTGTGGCAGTCACCTCTAGACCTTGCTTGGGGAGAAAATGAGCGTATGTGCTTGGAGACAAGACGTGATAGGTGGGCTGTTGATGGGTGCCATAGGGGGTGGTGAAGAGAGGGAGTTAGATGGATTTTATTGGGCAAAACCTTACATTCTTGGAAAGAGGTGAGAGGGTCACTGGAGTTCAAGCGTGAAAATAGGCCACTTAGAAATCATCCTGCGTTTTAGGGGTAGGCACCCCACAAGCTCTGGAATCCTTCTCTGCTCCGTTCCCACCATTGAAGATAAGCCAATGAAAATGTGCTCACATATCTGTGATCTGTTGTACTTTTATGCATAAGATATGTATGACAATATTATAGTGTTGAAATAACTTTTTTAAAGAAAACAATCTCTGCCATAAATGCACAACGCCAAACACTCTATCCATCCATCATCTAGGAGGTAATGCATAAGTGGACAGTAGCTCTTTGAACCCTCTTCAGATATATGAAGTGCTGGATAATTACAATAGAACAGACCATTTTGTATTGTTTTTAATTACGGCTGAAACAAGCTGCTTACTGGCTTGTCTGGGAAAGGAATCTGTGATTTTATGTTAATCTCTTAAAGGTGCAGTGAAGTATTTGAATGGAAGACTGAGTTGCTTTATTGGTTGCGTGGCACAAGGAAAAGATGTGCTTACTACATGTGACAGCGGTTGTGCCAATGGTGGTACCCTCATTTCATGCTGTGAAAATATCGTCTGCTTTTGATGATCTGTAGTATGCTAATTGTTCACTTTAGTGAGCAGGACCGTGAAGTGGAAACTTGGGGAGAGAAGTCTGTTAAACTAATGTTACTGTAAACTGTTTTTATACAACAAACCCTATAAAACTGCTCTTTTCTTAACTGTGTGTATGCTGCAGGAACTGTCTTTATCTAAGGGGCTCAGATACCCATTTGGGTCTTGTTTGAACTTTGTAAAATTGCAAAAATTCGACATGGGGCCGGGCATTACCATACATTTCACTGACATGGGAGGAGTCAGTGAGTGCCCAATGGCTGTGGATAGACATGGACAGACAGCTAGTGAGGTCATGTGTGAGTCTCTGAGACTCACAGTTGTAGGCGGGTAGGTCCTGCTGCAGCCGCCCACCGCAGCAGTTGAATTAGAAGTTTATAAGTTTAGCTGCTCAGCTGGCAGCAATCATGTAGGCTAGCACAACCGCTAGGAATCATGATGCCGCCAGCGATACCAACGAGCCCGAAACCACCGGTGCTGACAACCACGAACTGGTAGGCAGAGTGGTTTTCAGCTGCCCAAAAAGCCTTCTTGGTTCTGGAGCTTTGTAGCTTAGCCAGCCGCGACCCTCAATCGTAACCGGCAGCTGGCGTTGCAGAGGGCGAGGTCCGAGTTAGGTTGCAGAGGCCAGCCAACACCAGTCTAGCTGCTGCCGGCCCTCGACGCAGGAAGTGCCCAGCATATCCCCCCGAGATACCTAGCTTTCACAGTTTTACAGCCCTAATGTACTTGCACATATAGCCCGTGTGGTATGTACATTCCTCTTTAATTATGGTCATGTTTCACAGCAGATCATTATACACTTCGTGCCCCTGCTTGTTTACTGGGAATGCAGTTAATTATGGGCGCAGATTGCCATTGCACTGCTGTGTTTTGCTGGTGTGTGTTTTTTTAAAATTATTTTTTTACGTGACGCTTTGCAGCAGGCTTAAGAGGCTTAAGTGGGAAGAGGCAGCCGGCGCTGCAGTGTCTCACAGGCAGGGCCCGTACCACAGAGCGGTGAAGAGAGGGAGCCCGGCTGTAGGCCGGAAGTATGCAGCCCACAGTTTGCAGACTCCAGGACTCACTCCGCATCTGAAGGCTCCAAAAAAGAAGGGGCAGTGCGGAGGGCGATTAGGGCCAAGCAGAGGCTTGCGGCAAATCGCCAGCCCAGCTGGGATACATCTGTCCTGCATTGCCGGCTATTGGCCTTCTCAGGGCAGCCTTGGGGCAGTCTGGGCTGCAAACAGCGCACGCCTCCCATGTCTGCTGCCCAGGCAATAAAAAAACACAACTCACGAAGAGCATATATTAAAATTAACTCGGCAAGCGCATGAGCTGCCTATGTGCACTTAAATTACCAATCACTTGCATAGAGCTGTTTTTATCTGGAGCCGTGTAAGGCGACACTGCCAGTAATTATAGCTAGGGAGGGAGGGAGGCTGGTGTGCGATGGTAGATGGACCAACCTTCCAGAAGTCATTGTGAGTTTTCTGATGAGAACAGCGTGCTGCTCTCATCACGCACCCAGTAAAGGGAGAGGAGGAGGAACGAGGGAGGGGGCGGGAGAAAAAGCAAAAACAGACAACTGATAGCGCTCGTGCTTGGAGTAGATTATAGATATGCAAAAAGGGAATAAGAGGGGCAGCTGGCAGGCGAGAAACGGCGCAGGACCAATAAAAGGCAAAGAAAAAAGAGTGCCCGGAACAAAGGATACATAAACCCGACAGTAAGGGCACTTATAACAGGGGCAGTCGACACGAACGTGAAAACACGCCCTAAGGTGGGACAAAGAACAGCTTTCCACCAATAAAAATAAACCCATTTTAAAAGGCACACAAAGCAACAAATGGAAAGTGGTGAGCGTGGTTTTAACTCACATAGCAATTACACCATGCCTCGCAGAGCAGCGCATGCGCGCTGCCTCTAGGCTGGACCTAAAAATGGTGGAGTTAAAGTCACCCATCCAAAGAATCCCCTCCCTGTTCGGATAGAACATAAGATAATCTGACACAAATGCATCGAAATCCTTAGCCAAATTGATAGGGTGATTAACATTAACAAAATAATGAAAATAAAAATGTATCAAAAGAACATCCAAAAAACCTGGCATTACAAGATACAAAATTTAAGAACAGGGTGAACAGCATTACTTTTTCACTTTCAAATGACCATTTCTTAAGGAGACCAGGACCCCAAAACCCCCCATAGCTCTATATAAAAGTACTCCTTGGACCAGGTCTCCTGGCAAAACACTATGGGGCCGATTCCGATCTCGGCCGGTAGGGCACCGAATCGGATTCGGCTTAACCGGATCCGATTCGGAGCCCTCTTTCCCGACCGATTGGAACGTGCATCCGGGTGAGCGAGTACGATGCGAGCGCACGTGAAATCGCCGACCGACTCGTTCGCGGGTCCGAACCGCTCCGACCGACTCGCACGGCGACTTGCACGCGCAATGGAGACGTTCCCCGGCCGGGCAAGTATGATGCGCGCCTCGAGCAGTCCGACCGACTCGCGCCATCCGGCTCCAAAAGGCAGTCGGAGCCGGACTTTGGGGGTCCGTGTCGGACCCCCCTGTACGCGTAGCCACGCGAGTCGCACACAGGGGGGACCCATGGGTCCCCCTACCTAGTGCGTGTACGGCGCGAGTCGCTTCGACGCGTACCCGCTGTAGGGGCGCCCTTGACCGCCTCGCACCCATTGAGTCAATGGGAGCCCGCGTACGCGTTGTACGACCGGCTCCCATTGACTTCAATGGGAGTCCGACCGACTCGAGTCCGATGGCATACGTGCGCATCGTACTCGTTCGGTCGGGCTGCCAGAGTCCGATTCGGTCGGAAATCTCTCCGAGTCCGGCTCGGTCGGAGAGATTTCCGGCCCGAATCGGAATCGGCCCCAAGGTCTGTCATTTTTGTGGAGCCATAATGGTTTCACAGTACTTGCAATGTATTTCTGATGTTAGCTCCTTTTACACTTCAAATCAACAATAAAAGTTCCATAAGGCCATTAGGGAGTTTTGTTTGATGATTTTACCAAGAGATTAAGACTTAAGGAACCCCTCTCTATCAAAGGTGTTGAACACGTGTGTGGATAGACAGACAGAGGAATGGATGGAAATAATACACATATAAAACATCCAACCTAAAGACCAACTGACAGACATGCATGCATCCAAGAACACAGAAAGATATACAGATATACAATAACTTGTATAAACAGACAAGCAACCATACACGCATAGTCCAATAGACACAGAGGCAGTCATGCACACAAGTCAAACAACATATAGGTGCCAATACCCCCAGACATAAAGACATACAAGAACCCAAGCACAGAGTGACAAAAATATTTTTTACATTTATTTCTATTTTTCAATATTTAATAAGTGCACATGCAGGCAAGGGCCTAGTGGCACTGAGATCCGTGTCAGTGAGGTAACAGTAGCTAAAACAAAAAGGGAGGTAAACATAGAAGTGTCATGGGGGTTAGAAAAATAGGGAGGTTTTCAGTGAATTCCTGAAAGGAAGGCAATCTTAGATGCAGCAAAGCGAAAGAGGCAGGTTGTTGCATAACGACGGAGCCAGAAATTGAAAGGCTCTGCTGTCACTGAGAGATTTCTTTTTTTTTTTATCCTGGGTGTGATGAGTAGCAATCCAGATACAAAGTGTAACGTACTATCTAGTTGATAAGGCAGAAGTAAACTGGCCTGTTCCGTTTTTTCATGGCCATCGCTAGCCTTGTGTCAATAAAAGGCATGTGAATGGGCATCTTCCCTCCACTTTGAGGCAATGAAGAGATTGGAGGGCCTGAATAACCTGACTGAACATACCAAGGTTGCATGCCAGTCTATCCGCAAAGTTTTGAAATCGCTACAAAGACTGAAGAGGATATGCTGGCTGACCAAGAAGGAGGCTGTTACCATAGTTCAGTTTAGAATGTATGCAGCTGGTGACAAGAATACCATGAGAAGGTTGAGACACAAAGGATAAGATCTTCCTTAACAGTCAGAGAAGACTGAAACAGGAGCTCACCACTAAGTTAGCCTGTTTTCAAGTTGTTGACCTAAGACATCCAGCGAATGGGGATTTGACCTTGGAAACATGCTGAGAGGCCAAACAAATGAAGAGAGGCCAAAGGAAATGGCCCCAATGGTCTGAATTGTTCCCAATCAGGAAAAGTTCATTTTTATTGTAATATAGCTGAAGAAATCGCGGTCCTATCCAAGAACGGATACATCTCAGGCAATTGCAGAAGTGAAATACAGAGTCAGGGGGCCTTGAATCAAGCCTAATGATTAGTTAGGTGCCAGCATAAGTTATGACTCGAGATTTATGATGTCTGATAAAATGAAAGAATGGCTCACTGCAGATATTGAACAACAGGTCGACAGGGAGGACCTATGAGGAACTCAATAAGTGAGGTTTATGAGGATCTCAAAAAATGAACACAAATCATTATTCATACACAGGAACGCATAATCATACATGCACATACAAAGGCATGCAGGCACACATCGGTGATGAGGTAAACAAACTGAAAAAGGAATCGATGTTTAAGCAGATGCAGCATAGTTTCTGTGGGAGTGAAGCAGAACTCGCGCCCATTTAATCTACCGCGCTTTGAGCAGATGAAACCAAACCAGAGGTGAAAAAATCAATGGAGTTAAAAGGCATATTGAATCCTTACTATTTCCTTGAAAAAGGTTACTTCTACTGGTGATGGACTACTTCAATCTCCTTACCTATCGAACAGACATAGGCAGCTCACCATAAAGAGATGATCTGCCTTCATGTAAGAAACTGGGTTATTGGTTGAGGAGTGTAGAAGTTCGACTCAGGCAACAACCACAATTGTGTCAGGCTGAACAACAAAAGTCACAAAATTAACCTGTGCTTAATGCTCTAGTAGCTTGTCATGAAGCAGTTAGGCTTTACTTATAGGAAATGTGTAAAAACTATTTGCAGCACAGACACAATAATAAAGTGAAAAAACAACACAAGAAAAATCCCAAACTAATTTAGGAAACTTAGGGTACATTTTAATAAATAACATGATACCAGAATTGCAAAAATCGAATCAGTAGAACTGGAGATATTGAATTTTTAAGTTTTTTGTGAATATGGCAACAAGAAGAACAGAGTGACAAATGTGGTTACATGGTCGCGCCTGACCTGGACAAAGTCCTAAGTTTAGAATGACCGTGATGGAGCGCAGGTCAGATACTGGGACCAGGTTAGTCCTGCTGAGAGTTGTACCTTATGTCCCTGATGTGAGGCTTTGTGTTACTCTGCGTCAGTTCCAATCAGGAGCTGCACGATACTGTGATGCAAAATCCTGCGTCGAGTTGTGTTGTGCTGCATTGGTTCCAATCAGGAGCTGCAAGGGCTGTCATGCAAGGCCCTGTGTCAACTTGCATCACAAGGCACCAGTTCCGATCAGGGACTGTGATGGCTGCAATATGAGCTTCTGCGTCAAGTTGCATCATGCTACGTTGGTCCAATGAAGCTGTCAATTAGCAGCTTTTTGGTGCTGCAATGAAAGGCCCTGCATTGGGTTACGTTGTGCTGCGTTGATTTGCTGTAACCCACAGTAAGGCTGGGTGGGTACACTGATGCCAGCAAAGGATCAGGACCTGGAGAGGTGCCTCTTGGGGATCCGTATATACTCCAGCAGATGCCAGCAGCACGGCTCAGGCAGGTCCAGTTGCAGACCCAGCAAGGTCCAGTGCAGCAGATCAGGTGGACAGCTGCAGGGAGGTCTCTGAAGCTTGTTGTGTCCCTGAGGCACACACAGGGGGTCATCCAACTGACCCTTGGATTTTTTCTGGTTAGCTTAGTATGAAGGCAAGCAGGTCCAGTCTTCCTTCTCAGAAAGCAAGACAGTCCTTCAAGGAGAAGTGCAGTCCCCTGGCAGCAGGGGAGTAACTCTTCTGTAACTTACAGGATTTTCTGAAGAGTAGTTCTGAGGGAACAATATTTATACTTGGTGCCAGCCTTTCTGTGTGGGAGGCACCCTGCCCTGCCCTACCACACCAAACAAGCACTTTGGCAATGATTAGCAGTGGTAATGTGCACAGAGTCCTAAGGCCAACAAAAACAAATTCTGCAAAGCAAAAGGGGTGAAGCCAAAAAGTTTTGGGGAATACCACGCCAAGGATGTCAGGTCTTACACTTGTTTTCATACAGACAATCGGTTATGTCCTCCCTCTGGCCATGTCATTCCTTCCCACAAGTAGCTTTTATCAGTCACTCCAATTGCACCACCCTTAGCCCTCTCTCTCTTTGAATAACCACTCAGGAGGTGTCTGGTCCTGCTCCCTTGTCATGCCGATGTCAGAGGAAGAGGATTCAGACTAAGAGCAAGACAGGCAGAAACTTCTCACCAAACCCAGGAAAGCCAGCATTGCACAGGCTCTGGGTCTGTGGAGTGACATTTCATTTTCATATAACATTGTTTAATTTGGATTTCTGTTGGATGCATGGATTTGTATTGGACGTTACTTGAGAGACTTTTAGGTTGATTTAATTCATTTATATTTTCATTTGTTTTTTTACCCTCTCCAGGTTGCACGCCTTCCTATACTCAAGCAGTAATTTTATTCACTTGACTGTTACTGGCGGCGGCTAGCTGTGAGGCCTGCGTGCGGAGGAGGGAGACCGCAGCTGGAGCTGTGGGAGAGTGAAGACTCGCCGGCGGCTGTTCCTCTGCACACCCAGTGCTGCGTACATGACCTTCTGCTCCTGTGAGATGTCCGCGGGCCCCAGGGAGACTGAGCGGCGATCAGTGGTGGCCTATGGCGCAATCTGGGTGGAGTGGCCCAGCCGAGGCCTACGGCCGAAGAGAAGAGCTGGCCCACCTGCAGGGGACCCACGGCTTGACAAGATCATCGCTGCAGCAGCTGCGGCACTGCAGAGGTGAGAGGGGGTGCAAAGATGCAGAGCTAGGAGGCTGAGACTTGGTACGCCCAGGGAGATCTGAAGACCCGGGAGCTGAGGCCACGAGGCCTGCAGAAAGACAAGAACTTCTAATGGTGGGGAGTTGGACTGTGCTACAGGGCACGTGCCCCGTGAAGGAGTGCCCTTCCTCCTCGCCCCCTCTTCTAGTTACATTGCACCCATGCTCCAGGAGGGAGGGGACGGATCTCAGCGATGCTGCTGGCCGGGTTGAGGCCGAACTTTCTGAGCTGAAACTGTAGTGGGTGCAGTGGCCCCCTCAGAACACACTGTGGCTGTTGGGCTGCCATCTCTGAACATCTGATTGTGGGCTCTTCTGATCCTGTGTACCGGCAGCACTGGTGTTGATCCATTCGTGCCCCCCTTAGGATTGTCAATGTCGTGGGCTACCTGCCTGGCCACCGCCACACTGACCGCATTCCTAACTGAGGTGCACCCGAAGTGGATGCAGCAGTTGTTGTCCCCCCATGCCTGCGGTGCTAGGTCATAAGCCCAGTTCGTGGCCTTCTCAATCTGAAATTGCCACCTGCCTAACTACTGCCTTCACACATAGCCTGAATGGGGGGAGAGCATTGGGGGTATTTAGGAGACATACGCATGGGACGATGCATGTTGGGATGACATCTCTGCTTTGAATTGCAAACATCCGTGAGTAACTACCTGTGCTAACCTGGATGCATTGCGTCATGAACTACCTGACAAGATGGACAAACTAGACGCCAAATAGTCTAAAATCTCTTTTGAGGGACAGACTACGCAAACAGAGGAGACCGGACTACGAGATGATGATATCCGGGCGCTCCTCCTGGATGTAAAAACAATCGACTCGAAACTGGACCTTCTTACTGCCCGCCTGGACCAGGTAAAACAGACAGCCGAGGACAGACAGCGCCTGCTAAAAATGAACAAGGTGTTGGAGGTCATAAGAGCCAAGAATGAAGACCTGGAATCCCGTTCCAGATGGAACTATATCCGTATTGTTGGGGTCTCAGAATCAATTGCTATTTCCAGGATGGAAGTCTACGTGGAATCCCTAATACGTGAGCTCTTTGGGCCTGATCTATCTGCAGTTTTCATAGTAGAAAGGGCTCACCGTTCGCTTGGTCCGAGGCCTCCACCAGGCGCTCCAGCCCGCCCCATAATAGCCCGCCTCCTGAACTATTGAGACCGGGTCATGATTCTGAGATGGGTGAGAGAGCGGGGGAGATCAGGCACCAGGGAAATGTCCTTTGCTTCTACCCAGAGTTTGCCCTCACAGTGCAGGCCATGAGATGGGAGTTTTTGCCGGCCAACTGCACATGGCAGCAGCACGAAGTGCCTTATGCCCTTCTCTATCCGGCCTAGCTGCAAATTTCACATGACGGGAAGATGTACTTCTTCGCTGATCCAAAGGCAGCACTGAAATTTGCTAAACAGCTCAGCAAAACCAGGCGATCCCCGTCCATATCTCCTCGACCATTGGAAGATGGCTGAACCAGTGACAATGACTAACTGTATCAGTGGCTCACTGCCACAGAACTACCTTTTCCTAATAGATTCCAGGTTTGAATATGCAGTTGGCTCAGGTTTCTCCCCAATTGTGCTGGACGCCCAGGAGTTGCCAGACACTCGCCACATTCTTAGATCCCCCTGTACAACTGCTGAGCCACCTTGACCACATGACAGGGCTGTCCGCCTGGCGAATCCATGTCCCCTTGGGATAATTCCCGAAAGTTCTATTTGTTGGTTCTGAACGGTGTGGGAGGCTATGTTATGTCAACCTGTTTGGGGTGTTGGAGTTTGTGGGTGGGATCATGTTGAAGGTTCTTTTTTAGATCCACAGGGGCTACCTGGGGTATTGAGGGGCAGGGTTTCGGATTGTCTTCAGGGTGGGGTAATGTGGGACTATTTTTCAGTTCAAGACTTTGCACAGGTGTGTCCCTTTTGGTTTTCCACTCATTAGGTACAAGGGCGCCCTTACACACACTAATGCACATTGCACACACTATGGCACATCATGACAGCAGCACTTGCTCCCTGACGCTATGGCCAAAGTCACGTACTTAACATGGATCGTACAGGGTCTAAACAGCCACCGTAAATTCCGCTTGGTGCATGCCTATCTTGCCCAACACAGGGTCGATGTATGCTTTGTATAATAGACACACTTGATCGCCAAAACTACGTCTAGACTCCGTGCTCAGTGGGGTGACGAGACTTACTCCTCAGTGAACTCACACTATGGCAGAGGTGTCTCGATACTACTTAGAATGGGGCTACCATGGCACACTATTCACTCTCTAACTGACAAGGATGCAAGATATGTTATCCTGGTGGGTATGCTATACAAACTGCCCTTGATCATGGTGGCCATCTATGGCCCCAACACTGACGATCCGGACTTTATTCTGAGAGTCTTGAGTCAGGTGGCAGACTATGACCCACAGGCGTTGATATTGGGGTGGGGATTTCAATGTGGCGTTGGAGGAGACCTTGGATCGCTCCGGCGCTAGGCAACATCACCTGCAGGCAGCTGACACAATCAATGTGCTAAACCTACTCCTAGACATCTAGCGCCAAACCCATTGTGACACACATGAAGGCACATGCTTCTCCTCTTATCACAATTCCTGGTCACCCTAGAATTCTGGCTCATGTCTAAAGATATCCTCACTTGAACTACGTCAGTTATGCATCTCCTGCGCACCCTCTCTGACCACACGCCGGTGCAGCTGGTCGTCCAGATCCTGCTGACTCTTCCTCATGCATTGTCGTGGTGCTTGCCTCCCCACGCATTGCGCAATGCTGTTTTCAAAGAAGAGATCCGTCTAGCAATTATTAATTATTTTGCGCTCAATGCTGGGTTGGTTTGATTGCCCTCCATTCTGTGGGAGGCGTTCAAGGTGGTAATACAGGGGACTTGTATTGTGAAGCAGTATGTGGTACTGAAGGCAATTCGCAGGTCCCTGGGAAAGCTAGAATCAGAGACTCAGGCTTTGGAGCGAGAATACGCCCAAGACCCCAACCCTGCTGTGTTGGCAGATATCAGGGACCGACTAACGGCGTATCGTGAGGAGGCAGACAGGGAAGTGAACTACTTGGGAAGCGAAGCGCATGCGCGGAGGTACATGAAGGAGACCGCCCTGGAAGAACGCTGGTGGGGTTCCTACGCAGACCCCACGCTTCTACCTATGTCACTGAAATAACGGATAGTGAATCACGGCTGGTCACTTCCCCATTGGACATGCCTGAAGTGGATCACTGACAAAATATCGAAGGTCAAAAAATCGACCCCCAAAAATATCGGAGCAAGAATATCGATGTCAACAATATCGATATCCTATCTACAACATGGTAAGTACAAAAATATCGAAAAAAAATATCGATGTCAAAAATATCGTTATTAAAAATATCGGGGTTTTTGTTAAAAAAATATGTAAAATAAACTAAATAATACTTATAAATAAAATAAACATAGTTAAAAATATTTTATAATGTTTAAAATTAATAAGTAATATATATAATTTACTAAAACATTAATTAAACATATACATATACTACATAATATATATACTTACTTAATAATCAGTTTTAATAATTATTTTAATAAATTATAAATTATTAAAAAATATTATAAATTACAAATACATCTATACACATAAAACAATAACATAAATAAAAATTACATAATTATGTATAACAAATTAAAAAAATTAAATTTACTTTTAATATTTTTAAAATTAATTATATAGTACATTAACTAAAATAATACAAAAAATATTAATTAAATAGCGGAGGGAATAAAACTACTATTGCAACTTCCCAAAAAACAACAGTAAGAAAAATGTTGGATAGCGTAGAGCTTAAAATTACTATTCCCACTCCAGAGAGTGCAACAGTAGAGAAAGTATTGGATAGCGTAGGGGTAAAATTACTATTCCCACTCCAGGGAGTGCAACAGTAGGGAAAGCGTTGGATAGCGGGAGGGTAAAATTAATATTCCCACTCCAGTGAGTGCAACCGTAGGGAAAGCGTTGGATAGCGTAAGGGAAAAAATTACTATTGCCACTCCAGTGAGTGCAACAGTAGGGAAAGTGTTGGATAGCGTAGGGGTGAAAATTACTATTCCCACTCCAGAGAGTGTAACAGTAGGGAAAGCGTTGGATAGCGGGAGGGTAAAAATGAATATTCCCACTCCAGTGAGTACAACAGTAGGGAAAGTGTTGGATAGCGTAGGGGTAAAAATTACTATTCCAACTCCAGAGAGTGCAACAGTAGGGAAAGTGTTGGATAGCGTAGAAGTTAAAAATAACATACTTATAAATAAAATAATTTAAAAAAATAATTAATGAATTATTAAATAACTCTAAACTATTTACAAATACCAATAAATAATTATTAAAAACATAATTACCAATGGAAAATTTATTAACAATAAATTAATAATAAATACCAATAAATAATAATTAATAAATATTAATTACCAAATAATAAATATTGAACAATATCATATTTTTAATAACAAAAAACATATTAATTATTAAAACTTAATTACCAATTAACTAATATTGAACAATTAAATCCTTTTATACCAATAATAATAATTATTAAACATTAATTATCAATTAATAATTACTTATTAATATATTAATTGAATGTATCAATAAATAATATTTAATATTATTTAATTACCAATTAATGATAAAACAACAATAAATAAATTTTTAGAACCAAAAAATTCTAATTAAAAAAATTACCAATTAATAATGAATGTCCAATAAATTAATTATCAATACCCAACAATAATTTTAATAATTACTTAATTAGATTTCAATTACTTCCAACACTATTCCCCTATAAACGCACAACACACTCCAATAATAAAATAATACACTTAACATAATGATCAATTAATCAATTAATAAAAATTAATAACCAATTAATAAAAATTAATTACCAATTATTAATTAATTAACAATAATATAACTATCAATACTAATTAATTAAAATAAATTATAACTTAATTACAATTAAATTACTTCCCACCCTATTCCCCTATAAACCCACAACCCGCTACAGAACTTAAACGCAAAAAATAATTAAAATTAATTTATAATTCCTAAAAATTAATTTAGTATAATTAAATTACTTCCCACCCTATTCCCCTATAAACCCACAACCCGCTACGGTACTAAAAAAAAAAATAACTTAAAAGAAACATTATTAACATATAAAAATTGTATACATATATTTTTAGACAAGTAGAACACTTAACAAAAACACATATAACACATACATATTAAACACATAACAAAATACATAACAATAATACAAATATCGATATTAGTAACATCGATATTAGTAACATCGATATATTTGATTTCGATATTACTAACTTCGATATTACTTACATCGATATAAATAAAATCGATATTACTTACCTTAGGGTCGATATTCTGTCCATCGATATTCTTAACATCGATATTCTGTCCCTTCGATATTGTCACCTCGATATTAGTGTATATCGATATTTAATTTTCGATATTTTGACTGCTCACCGCCTGAAGTCATGTCCTCCTTTTATGCTCAACTTTTCTCTGCCAGATTGGTGAGTGACCCAGAGACATTACAGAGTAATTTTGACTCCATCCAGTTATTGTGGCTGGACCCTGGACATTGAGAATACCTTGATGCTCCCATCATGCCAGAGGAGATCCCCCAGGTCATTGCGAGCCTACTAGGCGACAGGGCCGTGGTGTGTTTACTTGGGTATGTCAAGGATGCTCCAGACGGATACCGACGCCTCTTGAATGAATGAATGAATGAATGAAAGGCATTTATATAGCGCACAGCTACTCAGAAGAGTGTCCCGGCGCATCAAAAAGGCCTAGCCTGCAACCATATGCACTACCCCAAGTACAAAAGAGAAAGGAAATTAAAAAGCAACTACAGGATACTCAATTATTGATTAAAAAGCCATGTTTTGAGGAGCTTCCTGAAAGTAGCTAAGTCCATCACAACTCTCAATGAAGCAGGAAGCGCGTTCCAGGCTTGAGCACCGAGGAACCTAAAAGAAGTGCCGCCGGAGCGGGCATGCACTATTCTGGGGACAGCTGCCAGATTCAAAGAGGAGGATCTCAAAGTTCTAGATGGAACATAATGGGTAATCCTTCCGCAAAGGTACCTTGCACCCCTCCCGTGAAAGGCCTTAAAGAATAACACCAGGGCCTTGACTCTGATCCTCTTTTTTACTGGGAGCCAGTGGAGAGCTCTGAGATGCGTGGACATATGAGTCCTAGAATTCAACATGAGAATGGCTCTGGCCGCAGCATTTTGAGCCACCTGCAGGCGCTTAAGTAGGAATTCCGGGAGGCCGAGGTAAAGCACATTCACATAATCCAATCTGGATGTAATTGATGCCTGGACCACAGATTTCCTGCAGTCCAGAGACAGGAGTGGTAGGAACTTCCTCAGCATCCTAAGGAGGCCAAAGCACGTTCCCACCACAGATTGGACTTGGGCTTTCATAGATAGGCAGTTGTCTATCATGACGCTCAAGTTCCTTACCGTTTATTGAACGGCGAGAGAAGGTGACATATCTTCAGGCCACCAAAGTCTCCACTCATCCGACGGAGGGGCGCCAAAGAAGATCATTTCTAACTTTTCAGGGTTGCATTTAACCTGGGTAATTCTTAACCACGTAAACACTTTTGAAAGGCAGGTTTTAATCTTGCCTCCCTCAAAGCTCTTACCTTTGTCACAAGTAAATAAGAGCTGAGTATCGTCTGCATAAGAAATAATTTTCACTCCATATGTCTCAGCCAAAGCAGCCAGGGGGGACATATAAAGATTAAACAACGTGGGGCTTAACATGGAACCTTGAGGAACCCCCATGTCTATACCAGGGATACCAGCCACAAAGGGAGGCGTCCAGACCTCCTGGTCCCTGTCTTCCAAAAAGGAAGTCAGCCATTTTAAAACGGAGCCGCCAATACTGAAAGTCTGGATCCTGTCCAGTAGCCTATCATGCGGAACGGTATTGAATGCCGCTGAAAGGTTTAACAGGATCAAGATGGCTTTCCCTCCCCCATCAAGGCTTTCCTTGATGTTTTCCGAGACCTCTAATAGAGCAGACTCGGTTCTATGATTGGCTCTGAAGCCAGACTGACTAATGTGGATGAGATTGTTGGTTTCCACATAATCATTAACCACCGTATTGACATATTTCTCCAGAGTCTTGGAGAAAGCTGGAAGCAGGGAGATAGGCCTATAATTTGCTGGTATTTTAGGATCAGCGGAGGGCTTTTTAAGCAAAGGCCGAATTTTGGACTGCTTCCATCTAGAAGGCATATGTCCAGTAGCTAATGCGGTGTTAAAGATTTTATTAACCACCGGAATAATTGCCCATGCAACGGGTAGCTAGCACTTTTGCTGGACAAGGGTCGGTAGGGGAGCCTGACTTCAGGCTCTTAATAGTAGCAAGGGAACCTTCCAGTGACAGCAGGGGGAACTGCCTCAACGAGGGGGCAAGTCCCGACATGGGTTCCGAGGGAGGAACTGTTAACGATTCGCAATCAGAGGAAGAGCGCTCCCTGAGAGTCTCTTGAATTGTCACAACTTCTTCGTGGAAAAAAGTTGCTAATTCTAGAGGCCATTCGGCAGAAGCCGGAAAGGCCTTCGTCTCCGCGGTCAGATCAGTGAAGGCTTTAACAATCTTAAACAGCTCTTTACTTTTATACTTGGACAACTCTATTTTGTCAGAGAAGTAATTCTTTTTTGCCTCATACACTTTGTTATAAAAACCTTTAAGTGCTTGTTTGTATTCACTTTTAGCAACCAAATCATAGTTTTTTCGCCATTTCCTTTCCAACCGCTTGCAGATGTATTTACTGGCTTTAAGCAGCTGATTGAACCAGGGAGCTGAGGGTTTGGTTTTCTTAGGTAAATACGACTGCACGGGGGCTAGTTGATGGACACTATGGAGCACCCAAGATTCAAGCAGCAAAGCGTCACTCTCAGGGTTTCCGAGAAGAAGGGGCGTTGAGGATTCAAGCGCTTCACCAAGTATCGAAGGAATGATTCGGTGGAAGGCTCTGAATTTAGTTTCCTTCTTCATAGCGGTCACAAGATGACCCGCTCCCGTCTTGGGTATCCTAAAATGAATAAGATAGTGGTCAGACCATAACACGGGAAGGGGTACATCTACCTCCATTGTTATATTGGTAAAGATCTGATCGAGGGTGTGGCCTCTATTATGTGTGGGGTGCAGGATTGCAGGGGCCAGTTCGAGGACTGATAATGATTCAGTAAGGGTAATGACTTCCGGGTTGGTGGGTATATCCATATGTAAATTAAAATCTCCCAGAATCATGTAGTGGGTATAGCGGAGGGCAAGAGGTGCCATCATCTCACTGACAGAGTTCAGAAATGATTTAGCAGGACCAGGGGGCCTGTAAATCAAAGCGCCAGCTAAAGATTGTTGAGCTGACAAGGTGCATTGGAAACCAAGACATTCAGCACCCTCCAGTTCACCGAGTGGGATGTAGTTGCAAACAAATTTTTCTTTATAAACAATCGCTATTCCCCCTCCTTTACCGGCCTGGTGATCTAATCTCAAGATCTTGTAACCGGGAGCGATTGCCGTTGCTAGGGTAGGGTTGGTAGATTGCAAAAGCCAGGTCTCCGTGAGGAACAATAAGTCGGGAGAAGATTCATGCAACAGATCAAAGATCTGAAGTTCGTGTTTCTGAAGGGATTGTGTATTCAGCAGTATGGCTTTAAATCCTATCCCCGGGCCAACCTTGGCACCGCCCCCGCACAGCAATCAGTCTTCATATTAGCTGGAGTGCCGTGCATAGGCCGCCGATTACAGAGCGCGCCGGAGGGCGGGATTTCCCCCCCAGATCTATGTTGTTACCTCTACATTTCTGTGTCTCGTCCCAATGGAGCAGTGACCGCCTATCATACTCATAATGCTGCGCTTGATCCCCAGTTGTATCGGCAGCATGCCCGGCGCCAGACGCTGACGGGCGCAGACAGGCTTGCCTTAGGCGAGCCTTCAGCGCGCCAGCGCCCCAGCTTATATCCATAAAAGATAAAATAAACTAGAGCGCGTCAAAAGGAAAGTGACGTCGCTCAACGTGTAAAGAATGCATTGCAATGCTACTCTGCTGGCTAAACGCAGAGTGGCGATACACTGAGGAAAGAAGCTAATTCCCACAAGTCGGGCCTGGCTGACTGACGTCTCCTACCGCCAGGAGCAGTTTGCAGCATACTGGGACCTCATGCCACTCCATCCCGCCCCAAAGACATCTGGGTGCACTTTGTCACTTACCTTCGATGCAACGACACTGACAGGACAGAGGCTGTGACTCCGACTCCTCTTAGTGTACACACTGCTTCACCGTGAAAGCCCCATGCTGGATTGGGATACCTTGCCATTTACATGTACCACTTTGCATAGCTCCAATAGAGAAGATTATTTAAAAATGCAGAGATTCTGAAAAATAAATTGATCAATTGAGGTAACCCCCAAAAATTGGCCAAGGTGGCACTGAAACGGGCATGTACACACCGAGGGAGGAGTTTCACACTCCCAAAAATCGACCGGAATCCAATCCCTTGACCTGTGTACTTATATATAACCCTAAATCCAAAAATATAATTGGAAAAGGTTTAACTATTTAGAGGTACCCAAATCTATATTTTCCTTTAGTAAAGGAAGCAACCTACATCAACAATTGGTTAAGATCGCACGACCGACTGAAAAAGCAAAAGATTTAAGGGGAATGCTGGGACTCCCTCCAGTCATAGGACATTTCAAATGCAACAATTGTGCAGCCTGCCAACTTACGAAAGACATCAAATCAATCATGATTGGAGGTAAAACACACTACCAAAATAGATTTTCTCATTGTAACACAAAAACATGTAACTTACAGCATTAAATGACCATGTGATCTGTTCTATATTGGACAAACTACACAACCAGTGAAAACAAGAATCCTGCAACATAGATCTAGATTGAAGTGCGTTGTACAAGGTGCTCCCTTAGTACAACATTATCAACAGCAGAAACACACAGAGAATGATATTCAATGGTCTGTGTTGATCGTAATTCAGAGGAACAACCAAAAGAAAACCTTGGAGATGGTACTCAATAGAACAGAGGTGAAAATGATTGAGAAATATTGGACAGCAACGCGAGGATTGAATGAATTTGATGAAATGTGGGCATTTATATAATTTGAGGAATCCGGTTAATGGAATGCCCACAAGATACAAGAGGCCCTTATATCAACCCCTCCTGGCTTGTGCTTGTTTAGATATACATCTGTATATATGATATGCTTTTAATGCCCGCTCTGTAAACTTGTTAGACAACCTTGGAATTGCTTTTTGCAGGTCCTGTATGAGTCACACTAAAACTATATTAAAGGGCTATATTTTTGTCTACTTGATACTGTTACAAATAGAATCAATATACAGCGTGTACATAAACATGTATATATGTGTTTTTATATATTTTTCTTATACCAATTGGACTGATGTTGGTTCATACTAATGACATTTTTCACCACTGACAGTGAGATAACGAATATATTAGATTTAGGAATTGGTCCATTCTTTTTCTTATTTTTTGGTGTGGGAAGAATTCAGTCACATTGACTATGTACCCTCGTGGGTGCTGGCTGTTGGTTGATGTGTAGGATATAGTTCGATCTCTCCGAGCAAGGACCGCCCCAACCGCCCCGGAGGAGGCATCGCCATCACTCACAAGTCCAACGTCTGCCTGAGCACCTACACCGACGGGCCCACAAACCTGATGGAACACCTCCACTTCAAGATACAGACCAACCCATCCACCACCCTCCGAGGCACCCTCATCTACAGACCTGCCAGACCCCGCGCACCTTTCTGTGACTCCATCACCAGCATCATCACCCCACAAGCCATCACCTCCACCGACTACACCTTGCTGGGAGACCTCAATTTCCACCTCGACAACCTCCAAGACCCCAACTCCACCTCCCTCCTGGACAACCTTCACGACATCGAACTCAAACAGATCGTACCAGAACCCACGCACTCAGCAGGACACACCCTCGACCCCATCTTCTCAGTAGGAAACTCCATCACCTTCAGCCACACCTCCGAACTCCCATGGAGGGACCATCACTGCATCCATTTCACCTTCAAAACAAACATCACTCGTTAACGTCCACACCAACTCCGGCGCAGGAATTGGAACAAGATCTCCAACGACCAGCTCACCACCTCCCTCAGCAGCTCCGCTCCCACCACCACAGACGACGACCCAACCACCGCCGCCCGTACCAGACACAACTGGATCACTGACTGCTCCAACAACGTCTCCCCCCTCAAGAAAACTTCCAACCCACACGCCAAGAAAGCCAGCTGGTTCTCCACTGAACTCCAAGAATTTAGATGAACCTGCAGACGCCTCGAAAAGCTATGTAGGAACTCCAACACCACAGCAGACCTCGACAACTTCAAAGCAGCCACCAACGCTCCCACAAACTCATCAGATACTCAAGGAAGAAAGCACTCCTGGACAGAATCTCCACCGACGCACACAACAGCAAGGAACTCTTTGGCCTCATCAAAGAGTTTGCCCAACCCAACAGTGAGACTACCGACATCCCATCCTCCCAGGACCTCTGCGACAAACTTAGCGCCTTCTTCCATCACAAAATCAAAACCATCTATGACAACTTCGGTGACAACAACCTACACGCGGAACACACACCCACCGTTCACTATACCATGCAGCCGACACTTGACAGCTGGACCGCCCTCAGCATCAAAGACACCCTGAAGACTATGAAGTCAACCCACTCCAGGGCCCCCACGGAGCCCTGCCCCTACCACATCTACCACAGAGCTGCAGACATCATCGCCCCCGAGCTTCGACGAATCATCAACCGCACTTTCGAGACCGCCTCCTTCCCTACGACTAGAAACACACCGAGATCAATCCTCTCCTGATAAAACCCTCAGCGGACCCCATCGACCTCAAGAACTTCAGACCAATCTCCTTACTCCTGTATTTGGCAAAAGTCATTGAAAAAGCCATCAACAGTCAACTCGCCTCCTTGATAGAAGAAAACAACATCCTCAGCTCCTCCCAATCAGGCTTCAGGAAGAATCACAGCACCGAAACCACCCTTCTCGCCACGACAGACGACATCCTCTCCCTCCTCGACAGAGGAGAGACTGTGGCCCTCATCCTCCTGGACCTCTCCGTTGCCTTCAACACAGTCTTACACCGCACCCTAGTCCGCAGACTCTACAATGCAGGAATCCGGAACAAGGCCCTCGACTAGATCCGCTCACTCCTTTACGGCAGAACGCAGCAGGTCAGACTCCCTCCCTTCCTCTCGGAACCCACACCGACCACCTGCGGAGTCCCCCAAGTATCCTCCATCAGCCCCACCCTGTTCAATGTCTACATGGCCCCACTCAGATCACACGGACTCAACATCATATCGTATACACACAACACCCATCTCATCCTCTCCCTATCCAATGAACCTAACATCTCCAAATGCAAATTTTAAGAAGGAATGGAAGCAGTCACCAGGTGGATGAAGAACAGCTGCCTACAACTCAACACGGACAAAACCGAAGTACTCATCATGGGCCCAAACCCCGACGCCTGGAACGACACTTGGTGGCCCACCGCCCTCGGGAACCCTCCCTCCTCCACGGACCATGCACGCAACCTCGGAATCATCCTGGACTCCGAACTCAAAATGGACCGCCAGATCAACGCAGTCACCTCTTCCTGGTACCACACCCTCCACCTCCTCTGAAAGACCTTCAACTGGATTCCCCTCAAACACAGAAAAACCATCACCCACACCATTATCAGCAGCAGACTGGACTACGGCAACGCGCTCTACGCTGGGATCAACAGGAAACTCATCCGCAGACTCCAGAAAGTCCAGAACGCCATCACCAGACTAGTCCTCAACCTACCCCGCCACTGCCACATCAGCCAACACCTACAGACACTACACTGGCTCCCCGTTGAGAAGAGAATCACCTTCAAGATTCTCACCCAAGCTCCACAAAGCACTCCACAACACTGGACCCACCTACATGAACCACCGCCTCTCGTTCCACGCACCCCAAAGATCCCTCAGCTCAGCCCAGCTCTCTCTTGTGACAGTACCACGCATCAAGAAGACCAGAACAGGAGGACGCTTCTTCTCCCTCCTCACGACCAAGTCATGGAACACCCTCCCTCGCCACCTCCGACAGACACCAACACTCTCCAACTTCTTGAAGGACCTCAAGACCAGGCTCTTCGACGAATCACCGTACACATCCAGGAGCTGCGCCCCCACCTCAGCACCTTGAGACCCTTTCGGGTGAGTATCTGCGCTCTACAAACTAATTGATTGATTGATAGGAGATAGTCCGATCCCTCCTGGCCCTTACGCGTTGTCACTTCCGTTTAGTTTAATTTTTGTCATTAAAGAGATGTTTATGCTCCATATGCTCCATGACCTGCCCAGATTAATTTCCAGCGGCAAGTACTGGCTCCCTTGAGCCGAGCCACGAGGAGAGCAGTGGGAGCAGTGGAAGGCACTTTCAAGGTACGAGACTTGTAGTATCCACGAGTTCATCATCATCATCAAAATTACTTTATTCGATTAATACAAAATTAATCATAAAAGTGCAAATATACATCACAGATAAAAACTTTAAGAAGGAACAATTCATTCATATCAGCAAATAAGCGATTTCCTGGTTTTCAAACACATACATAAAAAGGAAGCAACACTGTAACAGGTTAGAGGGTCAGGCAGCATACGTAATAAATAAAGGGCCAGGCGACATTGCCTAAAATGATGCTTACGTAAAAGTGGAATTAAAAACCTTTTCCGATGATTACAATAAAATCTACAAAAAAAGAAAATGTGCAAATCAGTTTGACATGAGAAATCATCACATGGGCAACAAGGGAGATCATTAGAGGAGTAGATACCAGCAGGGTGGGCCAACATGCATAAAATGTAATTAAGGCGAAACCTTAACAGAATAAATCTGTGCCGTAGGGTTGTTACAAACTCCAAGTACGAGGGTATCCCCTCAACCTGCAATGGGCCTTCAATGTATTCCCTGAGAGTCGGTTTATTACGGTGTGCATTTATTCTCCCCTCATTAGCAATGGTTATAAAACGGGTCTTTAAAGCTTTTTTCGAGACAGAGACACATTTTTCTGGGAATTCAAATAAACTCCCTAAATCTAGGGTATGTAGGGTGTTTTTCACATACTTTAACCATTGGATATTCTCTTTATGTTCAAGGGATAAGCAATCCAGTATTATTTGTTGAGTAAGAGACACAGGGGCATATTAGCAAGGGCTGGCGATATAATTATCGCCGCTTTAGCGTCCGTTTTCGGGCGATAAGCGGCGATAATTATATCGCAATATCATCAAGGACACGCTGGCGCATGTTTCCTAGATGTAGAGCCCGTTTTTTCACAGCCTCGCCTCGCATCGCTAATGAGATGCAAAGAAGGCGTGGCTGTGAAAACAGCACATGAAAATATCGCTAAGGCAGCTTCGCGATATTAACAAGGAGGTGCAGCGATAAAAAAAATCGCGGTACCTCGGCCTTAACGCTGGAATTTAACGTCTGTTAAATTCCAGACTAAGGCATACTAATAATGGTAGGTGGATTATGCAGATACGACCACAGGGTCGTATCAGCAATGTTATCGCTGTTTTCCATGGAACATCGCTGGAAAACCAGCGATGTTCCATGGCAAACACCGCTATCGCTGAAATATTATCGCCATAGCGCTATGCATTGTAAATATAGCGTTATCATGGCGATAATTTTCAGCGATAGCCGGCGATAATATTTCTATCGCTATGTGGGGCCAGCGATAATTATCGCTGGCCCTTGTTAATATGCCCCACAGTATCTCTGCACCATATTGAGTGCCATAGGAGAATGGGTGCTACGCTTATCAGGTCAGTTATATAGGGGATGCTTAACTCTTCATGTAATTTAAAATTGGAACAGCTAGTAGGGAGGCTCATCATCGATTTCCAGAAGGAATCCTCTGTTGTTGTATCCCCTTTGAATTAACATGGCCCCACACTCCTGCACCATACGTAGCTACTCCACTAGATTTTGCCCCATAAACCTTTCTTAAAATATCTGGGTTTCTTGTGCCCAGCTTTTTTGAAAATTAACAAATGGCGTGTATACTCTTTTCAAGCATGGTACCACAGTTCTCTACCATACTCCTCCATGATGCCCTATAGTCAAAAGTTACCCGTAGATATGGAAATGACTCTGTCTGCACCACTTTACAACTTGAGATAAAAAAGGACGGAGCTTTTGACCTGCAATTAAAACAAATGACTTAGATTCATTTGTGTGAAGATCCAAGCCTTTCATAAAATCTTCATAGGTATTTAACAGTTTCTGGAGGGACCTTCCTGTTCGCGCAATTAAAACTGCATCGTCTGCATATAATAAAATTGGGATGCGCAACTTGTTTATTCTGGGAACATCTATGGCTGATTCTAGCAATTTAGACTCCACCCCATTTATATATAACGAGAACAAAAAAGGGGCGAGAACGCACCCTTGACAAACTCCTCTAGTAACTGGAAACCATCTGGTGCACTCGCCCTGTAACCCATACCTTACACATGCTTCGACTCTCGAGTACAGTTATCTTATAAAGGTAATCACTGCCTGGACTACCCCCATTTCCCTCATGATCCTCCATAACTGGGGATGAGATACACAGTCAAAGGCCGCGCTAAGGTCCATGAAGGCCAGATATAAATTACCTTGCTTAGCGTGGGTGTACTTTGCTATAAGCAGGCTCAAGTTCAGGCATTGATCTTGAGTAACCCTAGGCGGTAAAATCCGCTCCGCTCGCAGAGTTTGCAGATTTTTGGCAACTCCGCGTTCCGCGTAGAACGCGGAGTTACTCAAAGCTCCGTGCTCTGCAACGCAGCAGAGGGTTTTTTTTGTTTGCGCGTTCAAAATGCGTTTTTGCGCGCTCAGGAGCAACTTACCGGGATGCCTGCGTTCGCCGACGAGATTTCCTATCCGTTCGCATGCGCCACAAGATTTTGTTAGGCGGCCGCAAACATTTTTTTGCCCTGTGGATTTTCGTTTTTGCATTGTTGCATTAAAGCTGTGTTGTTTAGCATGCCTCCTTTGTCTGGCCATATAGGCCTGCTTAAGTTCATTGTTTTACAGGCCTCCTGCTTGTTGTTGTGTGAGTGACCATGTGGATGGTGGCCATTTTGTAAACTTTTTGTGGTGGTAGTTAGTGTGCTGCTTTTGCCATAGGCCTGCATGTCTTTCCTTTGTTCCTCTTGGCTAACTGCTTCCATCCCTATTGCCAGCTGCAGCTTCCTGAATGATGCTGCATCCCACGTGGTGCACAATCACATTCACAAATCACAATGTCAAACAGGTTCCATTACATTTGTATTTTTGTTTTTGTTCTTCCTCTTTCCTATCCTTCCTGAGTGTACACAGTGCACCATGATGAAACAAAGCCCTTGTTGTCAAAGTCTCACAAATGGCTACACTGTTGTTATGTTTTTTCAATAACTAAACTGAGTTAATACAATTTATTAATATTAAATAACACTAACAAGTGTGACCACACACTAAGTTATATATTATATTTGTTTGTTTGTACAGTAGTAAATTGAACCACAACAATAAATGCCACGTTTCACTGATGTTCTTCTTGCTTCTTTGCATTTAGGTGCACAAAGAGGAGGAGGCGTCATCACCCAATGTACTGCCAGACAGAAGTCCTGCTGCGCATGACGTCACGTGACGTGTGACCACAGATATCTCTTCAACTTGTGCCACTGCGTGCTACTGACATCTGAAGAAGATGGCCCCAAAGAAAGGTACCAGGTCCTTCAGTACCAAGAAAGTTGCCAGTGAGAAGAAGGAAGTGCCACTTACCACTTCTGGTGTGCCGACCAAGATCTTTTTTGGGAAACCAGAAATTGCGCCTGCAGCAGCGGTGTCTGTGGATCAAGCTGGGAGCAGCACCCCCGCATCAGTGGGCCCACCTCACCAACCTAGGCCCAAGCCCATGTCTGTCGCAGAGGCAGCCAGGGTCATCACGACAACGCCAACGAGCAGCGATGTTGAAATTGACTTATCGTTATTGCAAAGTAGTACCCAATCAATGCAGGAAACTCAGATAAGTGGACAACAACAGCCGCAACCACGGCCCACAATAGTAGTTGTTCCTCCCGAAGTAGGGGCAGTTCAGGAAATCGAGCTTCCTGCAGAGGAAGAAGAGCAAGCCACTCTTTCAGAAGATCCATTGTCTTCCAGATCCCCAGCAAGGAAAAGGGGGGTTAGTCCATCGAGTTCTTCTGCAAGCCCCCCTTCTGATGATCTAGATGCCACTTGGAAGCCACCACCTCAGTCTGAGAGTGAGAGACACCACGAGACAAGGCTAGGGAAAAGGAAGGTTCCAGAAAGCCTTAGGGGCCTATTAGGATGGCGGGCGGACTTTTGTCCGCCCGCCACCCTAGCGGCCAGTGGTGCGGTCCCGCACCGGCGATTAGGATGCCACCGCCACCATGGTGGTGGCATCCTCCATTCCCAGCTGTGAGCACCGCCCGCCACAATGCTGGGAATGCACTGTGTGCATTGTCATGCACAAGGTGACAGCCAGTCCATGACAATGTAGGGGGGTACCATAGGTAGCCCCCATGTGCACCCCCCACCCCCCCAATACCCTGGGGGCCCACAACGGGCCCCCAACAGCAAACTCTGCATGCCTTTCCGTGGCGGCATCGCCGCCACGGAAAGGCTGCTTTCCGCACCCATGCTAATATGGATGGCGGTGTGTAGCAGACACCGCCACCATATATAGCCCCTTTTCCGCCCGGTCGACTGGTCGACCGGCGGAAAACCGGCAGACGGTCTTTCCGTCCGCCGAAGTCCCGCCCGCCATACTAATATGGCGGGGGGAAATGGGTGGGTGGCGGGCGGAGGGAAATGTAGGGCGGATCGCCACCGCCATGCCGGCAGTGGCGATCCGCCCTACATCGTAATGACCCCCTTAAAGTTATGGAGGTAGATGTAGAAGAGGAGGATGATGACGAGCCAGTCATCTTGAACATCACTCCCGCCCCAGTGGAGATGGAGACCGACATTACCCCATCCCAAATTGCTGTGAGGGATGTGGCACGGATACCACCAATGCAGGTAACACCAACACCACCTTCAGCTTCCATATTTGCATTTTCAAAGGCCCGGCAGCGACCTACATCCAGCATGAATCGCTGACAGAATAGCGACTACAAGAATATCAACGTCAAAAATATCGGAGGCGAAATATCGAGATCCAGATTATCGACATCCTATCTACATTATGGTAAGTACAAAAATATCGGAAAAAAAATATCGATGTCAAAAATATCGTTGTTAAAAATATCGTTTATTATTTAAGTTTAAAAAATAATGTAAAATAAAGTAAATAATACATATAATTAAAATAAACATAGTTAAAATAAAATTAAAATTAATAAAAGTTATAAATGATATATAGATATAATGTAAAAAAGAAATTAAACATATACATATAATATATAATATATACTTACTAATAATTTTAAAAAATATTTTAATAACAATTTTTTTTAAATATCATATATATTATAAAAACATCTCTACACAATAAACAATAATATAAATACAAATTAAATAAATATATATAACAAATAAAAAAATAAAAAGAATTACTCTTTTTAATATTAATTATATACTACATTAACAAAAATAATATAAAAACTATTAGATAGCAGAGGTAATAAAATTACTATTCCAACTAAAATCAGTGCAACACTAAGGAAAATGTTGGATAGCGTATAGATAAAAATTTCTATTCTCACCCCAGTGAGTGCAACATTAGGGAAAGTGTTGGATAGCGTAGGGGTTAAAATTACTATTCCCACTCCACAGAGTGCAACAGTAGGGAAAGTGTTGGATAGCGTAGGGGTAAAATTTACTATTCCCACTCCAGAGAGTGCAACAGTAGGGAAAGTGTTGGATAGCGTAGGAGTAAAAATTACTATTCCCACTCCAGTGAGTGCAACAGTAGGGAAAGTGTTGGATAGCGTAGGGGTTAAAATTACTATTCCCACTCCAAAGAGTGCAACAGTAGGGAAAGTGTTCGATAGCGTAGGGGTAAAATTTACTATTCCCACTCCAGAGAGTGCAACAGTAGGGAAAGTGTTGGATAGTGTAGGGGTAAAAATTACTATTCCCACTTCAGTGAGTGCAACAGTAGGAAAAGTGTTGGATAGCGTAGGGGTTAAAATTACTATTCCCACTCCAGCGAGTGCAACAGTAGGAAAAGTGTTGAATAGCGGGTGGGTAAAAATTACTATTCCCACTCCAGGGAGTGCAACAGTAGTGAAAGTGTTGGATAGCGTAGGGGTTAAAATTACTATTCCCACTCCAGAGAGTGCAACAGTAGGGAAAGTGTTGAATAGCGGGTGGGTAAAAATTACTATTCCCACTCCAGGGAGTGCAACAGTAGTGAAAGTGTTGGATAGCGTAGGGGTTAAAATTACTATTTCCACTCCAGAGAGTGCAACAGTAGGAAAAGTGTTGGATAGCGGGTGGGTAAAAATTACTATTCCCACTCCAGGGATTGCAACAGTAGGGAAAGTGTTGGATAGCGTAGGGGTTAAAATTACTATACCCACTCCAGAGAGTGCAACAGTAGAGAAAATGTTGGATAGCGGAGGGGTAAAAATTACTATTCCCACTCCAGGGAATTTCAACAGTAGGGAAAGTGTTGGATAGCGGGTTGGTAAAAATTACTATTCCCACTCCAGGGAGTGCAACAGTAGGGAAAGTGTTGGATAGCGTAGGGGTTAAAATTACTATTCCCACTCCAGAGAGTGCAACAGTAGAGAAAGTGTTGGATAGCGGAGGGGTAAGAATTACTATTCCCACTCCAGGGAGTGCAACAGTAGGAAAAGTGTTGGATAGCGGGTGGGTAAAAATTACTATTCCCACTCCAGGGAATGCAACAGTAGGGAAAGTGTTGGATAGCGTAGGGGTTAAAATTACTATTCCCACTACAGAAAGTGCAACAGTAGGGAAAGTGTTGGATAGCGTAGGGGTTAAAATTACTATTCCCACTCCAAAGAGTGCAACAGTAGGGAAAGTGTTCGATAGCGTAGGGGTAAAATTTACTATTCCCACTCCAGAGAGTGCAACAGTAGGGAAAGTGTTGGATAGTGTAGGGGTAAAAATTACTATTCCCACTTCAGTGAGTGCAACAGTAGGGAAAGTGTTGGATAGCGTAGGGGTTAAAATTACTATTCCCACTCCAGAGAGTGCAACAGTAGGAAAAGTGTTGGATAGCGGGTGGGTAAAAATTACTATTCCCACTCCAGGGAGTGCAACAGTAGGGAAAGTGTTGGAGAGCGTAGGGGTTAAAATTACTATTCCCACTCCAGAGAGTGCAACAGTAGAGAAAGTGTTGGATAGCGGAGGGGTAAAAATTACTATTCCCACTCCAGGGAGTGCAACAGTAGGGAAAGTGTTGAATAGCGGGTGGGTAAAAATTACTATTCCCACTCCAGGGAGTGCAACAGTAGTGAAAGTGTTGGATAGCGTAGGGGTTAAAATTACTATTCCCACTCCAGAGAGTGCAACAGTAGGAAAAGTGTTGGATAGCGGGTGGGTAAAAATTACTATTCCCACTCCAGGGAGTGCAACAGTAGGGAAAGTGTTGGATATCGTAGGGGTTAAAATTACTATTCCCACTCCAGAGAGTGCAACAGTAGAGAAAGTGTTGGATAGCGGAGGGGTAAAAATTACTATTCCCACTCCAGGGAGTGCAACAGTAGGGAAAGTGTTGGATAGCGGGTTGGTAAAAATTACTATTCCCACTCCAGGGAGTGCAACAGTAGGGAAAGTGTTGGATAGCGTAGGGGTTAAAATTACTATTCCCACTCCAGAGAGTGCAACAGTAGAGAAAGTGTTGGATAGCGGAGGGGTAAAAATTACTATTCCCACTCCAGGGAGTGCAACAGTAGGGAAAGTGTTGGATAGAGGGTGGGTAAAAATTACTATTCCCACTCCAGGGAGTGCAACAGTAGTGAAAGTGTTGGATATCGTTGGGGTTAAAATTACTATTCCCACTCCAGAGAGTGCAACAGTAGGAAAAGTGTTGGATAGCGGGTGGGTAAAAATTACTATTCCCACTCCAGGGAATGCAACAGTAGGGAAAGTGTTGGATAGCGTAGGGGTTAAAATTACTATTCCCACTACAGAAAGTGCAACAGTAGAGAACGTGTTGGATAGCGGAGGGGTAAAAATTACTATTCCCACTCCAGGGAGTGCAACAGTAGGGAAAGTGTTGGATAGCGGGTGGGTAAAAATTACTATTCCCACTCCAGGGAGTGCAACAGTAGGGAAAGTGTTGGATAGCGTAGGGGTTAAATTAACATACTTATTAATTAAATACTTTTTGTAGAATAAATCACACATTAAAATTAATTAACTAATAAATTAATAATGAATACCAATAAAATTAAATTAATAATTACTTAAATAAAATTTAAATACTTCCCACCCTATTCCCCTATAAACACACAACCCACTACACATAAAAAAACACAATTAATTTAATTTGCCATTAATCTATTAATAAGAATTAATTAACAATTAATAATAAATTAATTAACAATTAAAACAAATAGAAAAAAAAATGTATTTATAATTAATATAATTATAAATTATTCAATTAATAAAAATTAACTAACAATTAATTAATTAACAATACATTATTTATCAATAACAATACATTATAAAATATTAATTAATTTATAATTATTAAATTACCTCCTACCCTATTCCCCTATAAACCCACATCCTGCTACACATAAAAATTAACATAATTAATTTAATTATCAATTAATAAAAATTAATTAGCAATGATTAATTAATTAACAATAAATTAAATAACAATAACAATAAATTAATTAAATAATACATTATTTATAATTAATATAATGATACATTAATCAATTAATAAAAATCAATGACCAATTAATAATTAATTAACAATAAATTAATAATCAATAACAATAAATAAAAAAATATTGATTCATTAATTATAATTAAATTACTTCCCACCCTATTCCCCTATAAACCCACATCCCGCTCTGATACTAAAATGCAAAAAATATTAATTAATTAATTATCATTAAATTACTTCCCACCCTATTCCCCTATAAACCCACAACCCGCTCTGATACTAAAACGCAAAATGTACTTTAAAAAAATTACTAATTTCTAAACATTTACTACATACATTTAGAAATAATTAAAATACATTACAAAAAATGTTAGACATACATATAAAATACATACTAAAATACATAACACTAATATAAATATCGATATTATTAACAACAAAATTTTTGCTTACGATATTACTTACTTCGATATTACTAACTTCAATATAAAAAAAACGATATTACTTACCTTAAGGTCGATATTCTGGTCAAGGATATTCTTAACATCGATATTCTGTCCCTACGATATTGTTAACTCGATATAATTGTAGGTCGATATTACAACTTCGATATTTTGACTGCTTACCATCCAGCACAACCACCACCTCAGTAGAAGTAGGTAGTAGTGGTGCACAGCCACAGAGTCAAATTCCACGCCCACCCTCCAGTTCATCCGGCATTGCAAGTGGCACCTCCAGCAGTGCCAGAAAGTTCACCTCCCCAGTTTGGGACTTCTTTTTGGTTAGCAGTAAGGAGGAGAACGTTGCCATATGCTCAATTTGTGGACAAGGTGTTAGTCGGAGTAGGCTTGGTACAAACTATGGTACCGGACGCCAAACAACCCATCTGAGAAAACACCACTTGATTCAGTGGGAGGCGCACCTAAGCGGCCAGAAAATTGTACCAATTGCTGTTGGTGGAGATGAAGAAGTAGAAGAAGATACGATTGCGGTGGAAGGTGAACAAGAGGGAGACATTTTCTCTGGTACACAAAGTAGCCCTGTCCCCAGCAGTGCAGTGGTACCGCCCACATCCTCATCAGCCTCAGCAACATCTCAGTGGCACAAGAGTAAGAGTCAGGCTGAGACACCAAGGCAACAGAGTACCGCAATGAAAAAAAGTGCGGGGTTGAGCCTAACAACATCTGGGTTCAAGAAGTCACCAGCATCAGCACCAGCATGTTTAGGTCGGAGGGGCAGTACGAACGCAACCACCCAACGGCACGCTTGTACAATGCAAAGCTGGCTAAAATGTTAGCCCTGGACCTTCTCCCTTTTTCTTTTGTGGAAGGGGTGGGTTTTCTGGAATTTGTGACAGTCATCTGCCCAAAATGGAAGGTTCCCAGCCGGTCCTATTTTGCCAAAGTTGCTGTTCCAGCACTACATCACGACGTGCTGGAATTGCTTGGACAAGCTTTGCGGCAGAGTGCTGTTCACAGTATCCACATGACAACAGACATGTGGACCAGTTGCCAAGCCACTGATTACATGTGCATCACTGCACACTGGATCTCTTTTGTGGGGGTTAGAGAAAAGATATCTGCAGGTGTTGACACTGCTGAGATTTTTAATTCCACTCAGAAACATGCAACTATAGCCATGTTCGCCATGGAGAAATCTCATACTGCTGCAAACATTTTGGAAGAGTTTAACAACAATGGCAGTAATATAGTTAAGGCCATGGGCACTGGTGGCTATTTCAGGGTCCTGTGTTTGGCGCACTGCATTAACATCATTGTTCAAGACTTTCTGAAAAAAGAAGACTGAGTCAGCAACTTACTGACCACCTGCAGAAGAATATGCACACATTTCAGCCATTCTTTTAAAGCCCGGAAGCAGCTGAGGATCATTCAACGTGAGCATAGAGTGCCAGTCAAAGCACTCATCCAGGAGGTGCCAACACGTTGGAACTCAATTTATTACATGCTTGATCGTCTGTTTCAGCAGTACAGACCAATCAATGAATATGTCATGCAAAGACTAGGGGATGCTACTGTGAAAGGCATGACCGTTGAGATGGACCAATGGGGCCTAGTTAAATGCCTGACAGAGATGCTACTTCCTTTCGAGCTCTTCACACATGAAGTCAGCAAGGAGGACTGTACTATGGGCCAAGCTATCCCATTGTTGCACATGCTAGAGCAACAGCTGAAGGGGGTGTCTGCAATGTACGCAGGTGTGGAGGAAAAAAAAGAAGCATATGAGTTGGTGGAGATCTTAGCCCTTCGCTTAGCTGAAAATACAAGGGTGCAAACTAAGATTGTGTCGGCCAAACATTTCATTTCTGCCACAATTCTGGATCCACAGTACAAAGCAGTACTGAACACTAAGGGGTCGATTCCGATGTCGGCCGGAAGCGCACCTAACAGTATTCGTCCGGAAAAAATACCAGCCGAACGCGTGTTTTCCGACCGACTCGAACACTCTACCGAACGAACAAGTACGATGCGCATAACAGCCCAGATTCCGAGCGAGCCGTACTTACCCATTCCTGCTCCTGTTCCCCGCCCGAGCCGGATCCGTAAACGCCGAATCGAGTCGCACGGAACCAAATACACAGCACCTTCCGGCCGGACTAGTACGATGCGTCTTCCGTACGCGCAGAACTCGTCGCTACGTCCGGCACGTTTGAGCATCCGGGAGAGCTGTACATAAGCTCCGATTCGCGCCACAAGACGATCCACGGCTATGAGACGAACAAGCCAGCGACGAGTACGAGTCGAAGCCACGAGAAACCCGAACGAGACGACCCAACCATGAATCCCATCGCGCAGGTCCTACCAATACTCTACATCTATTACCGGGACCAGTACGGACGCGTACGGCGCAGACGGTAAGTCAAACACCCACAACACAAACAAACGACACGTACCCGAAATATGTCACACACACATAGGGATGCACAAATGACGTACACTAGCAACAGCAGAACCATAGGGGCGGGATGGCCATCACCAATGCCATACACACCCGTAGGGGGATGGATGCCTGCCACTACTACCATCCCCACCCATAAGGGGATGGATGCCTACCACTACTACCATCCCCACTCATGGGGGGCTGGATGCCTGTCACTACTGCCATCCCCACTCATGGGGGGCTGGATGCCTACCACTACTACCATCCCCACTGATGGGGGGATGGATGCCTACCACTACTACCATCCCCACTCATGGGGGGCTGGATGCCTGCCACTACTGCCATCCCAACCCATAGGGGGATGGATGCCTACCACTAACACCACCCCTACTCAGGGGGGCTGGATGCCTGCCACTATTGCCATCCCCACCCATAGGGGGCTGGATGGCTGTCACTACTACCATCCCCACTCATGGGGGTCTGGATGCCTGTCACTACTGCCATCCCCACCCATAGGGGGCTGGATGCCTGCCACTACTACCATCCCCACTCATGGGGGTCTGGATGCCTGTCACTACTGCCATCCCCACTCATAGGGGGCTGGATGCCTGTCACTACTACCATCCCCACTCATGGGGGTCTGGATGCCTGCCACTACTACCATCCCCACTCATGGGGGTCTGGATGCCTGTCACTACTGCCATCCCCACCCATAGGGGGCTGGATGCCTGCCACTACTACCATCCCCACTCATGGGGGTCTGGATGCCTGTCACTACAGCCATCCCCACCCATAGGGGGCTGGATCCCTGCCACTACTACCATCCCCACTCATGGGGGTCTGGATGCCTGTCACTACTGCCATCCCCACCCATAGGGGGCTGGATGGCTGTCACTACTACCATCCCCACTCAGGGTGGGCTGGATGCCTACCACTACTACCATCCCCACTCATGGGGGGATGGATGCCTGCCACTACTACCATCCCCACTCATGGGGGGCTGGATGCCTACCACTACTACCATCCCCACTCATGGGGGCTGGATGCCTGTCACTACTGCCATCCCCACCCATAGGGGGCTGGATGCCTACCACTAACACCACCCCTACTCAGGGTGGGCTGGATGCCTGTCACTACTGCCATCCCCACCCATAGGGGGCTGGATGCCTACCACTAACAACTCCCCTACTCAGGGTGGGCTGGATGCCTGTCACTACTGCCATCCCCACCCATAGGGGTCTGGATGGCTGTCACTACAACCACCCCTACTCATAGGACGGGTAATGCATGACACAACTAGCATACTCCCACATAAGGACTGTCTGAAAATTACATCCCATTCCCAACACCATGACAAGCGTGTGTGGTCTGTGTCAAATGCATACAACACTGAACATGACATTGAACATACAATGTGACCCCCTAACACATGTGTCACACAGAATTGTGTGTGTGGCCTACACAATGCAAGCAGACCATGACCACTGTGGCAATGTGGCCCAAAGCCCCATCACCACAGTGCCCAAAGGTAAGTGTGTGCTCCATAGCTGAAGCACATTTTGAACAGTGTGGCAATGGGGCCCAAAGCCCCATCACCACAGTGACCAAAGGTAAGTGTGTGCTCCATAGCTGAAGCACATTTTGAACAGTGTGGCAATGTGGCCCAAAGCCCCATCACCACAGTGCCCAAAAGGTAAGTGTGTGCTCCATAGCTGAAGCACATTTTGAACAGTGTGGCAATGTGGCCCAAAGCCCCATCACCACAGTGCCCAAAAGGTAAGTGTAGTCCTGGTGGTAAAAGCTGCAATAACAAAACTGCAGGGATTATTCCTGGCCACACAACACCAAACACTACAGTGGCATTGTAGTGCTTGTGTCCCATAGCAACATAGATTGTGTGAGGCAAGCAGTGCAGTGCCAATGACACATCGTTCTGGCCATGTGCACACAAACATCAGCCATGGGGGCCCACATTGTCAACATTCACAAATAACACAATGACAGAAGTGAGCATCATAATGCAGACCCAAATATCTGCCCCAATGGACACACAAATGTAGATATCCTGTGGAGACTGTAGATGTCAGGTGAACAAATACCATACCATGGCAGCAATGGGACATACTAACCATGATCAATGTGCTGACTGATGACCTAGCAGTCCCAGGGCAAGCAGGGGAAAGCCAACAAACAACATACAGCCAATGGCAAACTAAAGATATGCCAATGCAGTGGTGCAAATGCACAAACACAAACAGGCAGACTCACACTGCATATCAAACACAACAGGTGAGGGGGTTGTGTGCCAGTGTCCCCAGGCAAACACACAACACATGAGGAGGCCAGATTCACTAATACACAGATGTCAACACAGTCACATACAAAAGTAACTCATGGATTGGATTCCCCTATGTGCGCAAACAGGCATTGTGAGATGAGAGGGAGCCCAAATTACACATGTCACACAAGCTTGTAGGAACAGCAACAAACACAGCAAGAGACAGAACCACCACAGCACTCCCCAGGGACCCCACATTGTGGTGACACTAGCCTGCATGACAATCACACTGTGATGACAAAGGTAGATGTCATCCACACTGTGAACCACAGCCATGTGTCCTGAGCAACAAACTACCATCACACCTATACAAGCACAAAGCACTCAGCATGGCCTGCCAGCCAAGGACAATATGGAGGTAGTGCCCCAGCCGTGCAACAACTCACATTTGCACACACTCAACCCCACACACCTTGATCTCCACCAATGTGCAGCAGTGAAGCTCACATGGACTGCTGACATTGCACATGCACCCATGACAATCCCTGGGGTGGTGGGGGGAAATAAGGTGCAGAAACCCATCACACATGGCCAGTCAACAAGACTTGTGAATGTCTGACACACTGCACAGTATGCCATACATGGGCATGACGTGAAATCCACCTCAAACAATGGGATCCTGGCCATAGTCACACATCAATGAAGAAGCCAAGCTGACCCACAAAGGACACACATAGACAACTTCCAACATTGCAGCTCTGACCCTGAGGAGTGGCAGCAGTCACACACACAACGTGTCACAATCACTGAAAGCATACACAAACAGAAAATCACATTACTTGTGTAACCAACAAGTGCCAAGAGGAATCCTGACTGTGTCCCATCTGTGTTTGCCCACATCCCCAGCCCTGACAACAAAGACAACTAGGGATGACAACCTCATGAACATTAGTTTGCCATGCACCCACATCCCGGAGAAACCAGGTCCAAGATGCTGGATGAACACAGAACAACTCAGCAAGCATCACAAACAGGATCATCCGTAGGGACACAGCCTGTGTAGGAAAAGGAGAAGGGAACACGCACAGACATGCCTACACAACACACAACATGGGCACAGCCTATATCACGGAATCACGCACTGCCATGAGGGCACTCCACTCCTGTGGAAGGTCAGCTGTGCCAAACCTTGTCTGTGCACGACTCAAACATGTCAGCAGAACACTCGGTCAGTGAGTCAACAACTACAACACACTGAAGGCTCTGCTCATATCAGCCTGGGCACGGGAGTGTCACGTCAGTCATCTGCATACACCCAAGACACGTGTCAAGCAACTTGCACTGTGTACACAGATGAGTCCTCCAAATTTGATGTGCTAAACTGCATATCCATTGGAGACGGGCACACAGTCAGGGTACTAGGAACATTGGACAGTGGTAAGCCCACCAGATGTGCATCAGTGTAGGACAAAGATGGTAATCTACAAATGCTAAACATACATCCCTGTGTCAAATGCTGAACATTACACCCTCAGACTGCAGCAAAGGATGCTATAGATCCAGACTAGATTAGGACACATATCCCATGGACCACATGGAGCCCATCACAGCAAAACTTCATTTACCTGATCTGAACACTATTACAACAGCAAATGCATGATTCTACACATCTACATCATGTACCTCCAAAGATTAACCACAAGTAAACAAAAAGAGGCTTTATTCAGCAAGTGTGCAACTCAAATCAAAAGTCCAAAATAAACTAAGGCCAATGGCCAGTCCAAATATACAGTCCCAACAGGGTGATGTGTGACAACTTGTCAACAATTGCTTGCCTGCACAGGTACGGACAGGGGACATCCCCCTTGGAGGGGCATACGAGGGGCAGGCCAGGCACCGCAGGGACAGGATCAGGGGATGCCAGAAGGAGGCAGTAAAGGTGAGGTGGGTGCAGGAGTGTCACCGGCAACTGCAGTGGAGGTGTCTGACTCAGGGGGGGCTGGCACCACCGCAGGGCTCAAGTCAGATGGTGTTGGTGCTGCAACCACTGCAGTGGGCTGGTCAGATGGAGTGGACTGGGTCCCCAATGCAGTGCCCGAGTCAGACGGGGTGGTTGTGGACTCCACCGCAGTGCATGACTCCAAGGTAGTGGAAGGGGGGGCAGAAGAGCTGGGCAGGACAGAGGGGAGGACACGGTCTCCACACCATTGGCACAAACAGGCAGAGCGTCTGGTTTGGGGGTGGAAGAGCACGTGGCGGGGGGGAGGGCCTAAGCAGTTTGGGGATGCGGTATCGGTGTGTGGGGTAACCTGGGGCAGGGTGTGGCGGTGGAACCTGTGGAGTGGTGGCCTGGGGGATGGAGGTGAGAGACTGGGTGGTTGACTTGTAGGGCGGTGGCGGGGTCTTGCTCTTCCGGGACCGGGGGGACTTGCGGGTGGGGGGCTCACTCTGCCTGCGCTTGGGGGAGGGTGTCCGGGGGTGAGGGGCACTCCCCTCTGTGTGGGTGGACTTCCTCTTCCCCCGGTATGCTGGATCAGCGGGATTGGAGGGGAAGAGGCTGAGGTCCCAGAGGAAGAGCTGCTTATCAGGTGGGGTTGCAGGTGAGGCAAGGGAAGGGGTCTTGGAGGGAGAGGATCTTGAGGATTGCGGAGTGACTGTGGTTGCCTGTGTGTGTGTCAGTTCCCCATCCCCTGTGTGTGTGGTATCAGTCCCCTGAGGATGCTTGTGTGCACGTCTTGCCTTGGTTTTGGGTGTGTCTGTGCTGCTCGTGTCTGGGTGTCTGGGTGTTTGTGCAGGTGTGCATGTGCTTGGGACAGGTAGGGTGCCAGGAAGTGTGGATGGGGCAGAGGTAGGAGGGGCGAGGGACTGTTGGAGGAGGGACACTGCTGCCATCAGGGAGGACTCCATGGACCTATTGCTCCTCTGTAGGGCAGACATACCCGTCGAGATGCCCTCCATGAACGACACCAGCTGTGTCAACAGAGTGGTGTGTGCATGGAGGACACTCAGCATTGCTGTCTGCCCTACATGGAGCTGCCGAAGCAGGTACACAGATTCCTCACTCAGGGCAGCAGGGGACACAGGGGCAGGGGTGCGGTGCCTGGCACAAAGGAGACACGCTCCCGGACACGGGAGCCTCCACGGACCTCTGGAATGGGAGCCAATGGGAGGGCGGTGGTGGTGGTGGTGGTGGCGGGGCCAGACAGACTAGCTGGTGTTTGGTGGGTGCTGACACCCGCCTCCACAAGGGAGTCATCCTCCGAGCTGCTGTGGTCCTCAGCTGAGGTGGATGGTGCTGAGGACTCCTCGGTGTGGCTCCCCTCGCCCTCCGTGCCACTGGGTCCCTCCGACCACTCGTCGGCTGTTGACCCAGTCTGGCTCTGCCGCTCCTCCTGGTCCGTGGAGCTGTCCCCTCCAGTGGCCGTGGATGTATCTGCAAACAATTAGGGAAACAGACAAACATCAGTCACCTGCACTGACCGCACACACCACATTGAGTACAGCACATTACAGAGTAAGACCTGGCATCCCCAGCTGAACATTGCCAAAAGTCCTCACACAGATTAGGAAAAGCCAATTGTCAGTCTGATGGTCAACCATGGAACAGATACCCCTCCTGCCCTTGCACCCATCTGTCTGGTGCCTGTCTGATGGTAATACCCCAGTGTGGACACATGCACCACCTACACAGTTGTTGGACATTGCTGAGAACACGGTGAAGTATGTGAACATGCCCACGTCACATCTCTTGCCACTGAGTCAGTGCAGGTGTCTGGATAAATGGACGGGCAGAGTCTAAATAGAAATGCATGAGATGCATACCAGCACCAGACACCATGAAGCACCCATGTCCGGATAGTCAATGCCACAATGGGGTGCATGTTGCACATGTCACTCCCCTGCAGGATCACTCTTAGGAAGTTGAAAGCCATGACACAGGCATGCCTGCAAAGTCATACATCACTGTCTCCAGTCACATGGCCATGGCAGCCAGCCAACAACAGTCTGCACTGTGTCACAATCCTAGGACATGGGGAAGGCAAGTAATGTAACTGACAAGTGCACATGTCCACCCCCACTAACCACATCATCTGAACCCGTATTTGTCCACTGCACACCAATTGGACAAATGGGAGACATGAAACACAACTCTCTGAACCAGAGCACCTCAGTGTGCTGTGAATGATGAACATCTGCCTGAAAGTCACAGTCGCATACACCTGTCTGCACAGTCAAGTGATCAAACACCTATAAGTCACAGAAGTCTTGTCTCACATGGTCCAATAGCAGATGGCATGCTGACCCCTAACTGATAAACATCACAGGAGTCCCGACAACGTAGTCACAGCACAACGACACAGAGGCAGACACCTGAGGGAACATTTCACTGAGCACAACATGTCAGCTGATACACGGGAGTGGGAGTACAGAGTGTATTGTATGCCCTGTAGTAGGCATGACTGTCCGGCTCCACCTGCAAGAGGGATATGCCCTGGTCAGTAGGCAGGTGGCTAAGCATGTTGACACACTTGACATACATACTCCTGAGGCCCAAACATTGTACCCACCCGCAGCATGGGGGTGTGCCAAATACCACAGGGACATGTGGTGATTCTGATCTGCAAGTGGACCACATATCAAAGTTACACCCAGACTACATTGCACGACTCAGGCATTGTGTAAGCAATTGACCCACCCATGAATCGCACAACATAGTCACGGGAACAAATGCTGTCCCCCAGCTTGAGCAAAGCTAAATGCAATGACACAGTCCCCAAATGACACAATTTCCCGACTATAAGAGCCACACATATGCGTATCAGAGGAGAAGTGGGCATGTCACAAATGAGGGACATGGGTCCTGGATAACCCTGGGCAAAGCACTACGCTACGCTCGCGTAGTTTGCGAAGTTTGCGCTACTTCGCACAACGCGAATTGCACGTAGCACAGTGCAAACACGCGTAGCGTAGCGTAGCGTAGTGCAGCGGTCATTTTGCTTGCTCGCGGTCCTCAACGTCAAGTTGGCGACCGCGAGCAAGCAAAATGACATCCCGGCGAGACTTTTTCCTCGTTCGCGATCAGCAACATCAAGTTGCCGATCGCGAGCGTGGAAAATAAACCTCCCGGCGAGATTCTCAACGCGGGGAGGTCTGGTTTCTCATTGCGAGTGGTCGCGTATGCTCGCGACCGCTCGCGATGAGAAACTACCAGTCCGCGTTGAGAAAGCTGCCGCTCGAGTAAAAATCTACTCGAGCGGCAGTAAAAGACAGCTCGCACTGTGCAAGATGCCGTTTTCAATGATTGCACAGTGTGGACAAGCATCCGGCACTGTGCAATCATTGCGAACAGTGCACTACGCAGTTCGCGTAGTGCTACGCGTAGCTCGCGTAGTGCTACGCGTAGCTCGCGTAGTGCGAACTGCACTTTGCGTAGCTTCGCGTAGCGCTACTTCGCGGACTACGCCCAGGCTTAGTCCTGGACCACATGACTGATGTACTGTGGAAGTTTAACCAGGCCAGAGGAGGGCACATAGCATGTCAGACAAAGTGCACAGTGCAGTCATGGACTCACCCCCTCCTTGCTGCTGTCTGTCCTTCAGCTGCCCAGCCAGGTCAGGGAAGACCACCGCCAGGATCCGGAGCATGTGGGGGGTCAGGGTCCGGTGTCCGCCCCTCCTGCGAGGAGGTGACAGCTTCAGCTGGACCCTTGCAATCCTCCGGGTCCAGCCACGAAGGTCCTGACACCTCTTCTGGCAGTTGCGGATCCTGCGCCTGTAGACCCCCACGGATCTTACTTTCCGGGCGATGGTCAGCCAGATTTCCTGCTTCTGGTGGGCATCAACCTGTGAGGATGACAAAGTGAAAAGGCCATTACTACACATGCAACATATCCGTGCATCACACAGTTGTAAATACATGTCTCAATCACAGGGGCATATGATGAACACAGGCAGTGCAACGAGGGCTATGGACAGTTTGCCAGCAGTTACTACATGGTATCATTGCATGGGAAGTAAACCTTGTTGGAATGCACTGTTACTGCACTGTACCTGTTCAGTGCATGTGACTACACACTTTGGGGGGTGCGAACTACTCAGTGAGCATGCTAGCCAGTGGTGTGCACACTGTAAATCCTTCTAGTCAGACAACATATGTAAGTAAGTAAGTAAGTCTGTTTTTATATAGCGCAGCTACTCATCCTTACGGGTCTCAAGGCGCTGGGGGCCGTAGTGGAAATTAAGTGAGCTATTGCCCAGAGTCACATGGTGCTGAGCTGAGCTGCCGCCGGAGCCGGGGATCGAACCGTGAACCCTGTGCTCCGAAGTCAGCTGCCCTGGCCGCTGCACCACACCTCTCCACCACAACATGCACAATTAGTAAGGCAGTGGACAGCACACTCACCTGCTCCCCTGGTGTCCCATACAGCTTGCTGTACTGTGGAAGGAGGTTGTCCACCAGGGCCTGGTTCTCCTCATGGGTGAAGGCTGGGGCTCTCTCCACAGTACGTGCCATTGCAGTAGCCAGAGGATGCAGAGACAGCAGCAGTGTAGTGGCAGATGTCGTCCTGGAGCATGTAGTGCAGGCAAGTGAGTCCTCAGGGGAACAGCCAGCATTATATGTGTGCTACAGAGGCAGATACTGTCCCATGTGTCCAAAGTGATAGGTCCAAGTCGTTTGCATCTTCTGAATCTGACCAATCCATGGAATTGCAGCACCAATACACGCCCACAGCATCCTTCAAAAATTCAACTTCATGACACCCATGAATTTGCAACATTGTTGTGGCTGGCCAACTGAATTCACTGCATCAGACTCGTTGAAGCTTCGAAAACGCGTCCGTTGCCATGCCAGGCCCCAGCCAATGCGTGCGCACCGATCGGTCCATTGCTGTACAACGCGTACCCGGGATACAACGCGTACCCGCTCACATCCAATGCAATGGGCCGTGCGGGCACACCGATCGGTCCATTGCTCTACAACGCGTACCCGCTCACATCCAATGCAATGGGCCGTGCGGGCACACCGATCGGTCCATTGCTGTACAATGCGTACCCGGGATACAACGCGTATCCGCTCACATCCAATGCAATGGGCCGTGCGGGCACACCGATCGCTCCATTGCTCTACAACGCATACCCGCTCACATTCAATGCAATGGGCCGTGCGGGCACACCGATCGGTCCATTGCTGTACAACGCGTACCCGGGATACAACGCGTACCCGCTCACATCCAATGCAATGGGCCGTGCGGGCACACCGATCGGTCCATTGCTCTACAACGCGTACCCGCTCACATCCAATGCAATGGGCCGTGCGGGCACACCGATCGGTCCATTGCTGTACAACGCGTACCCGGGATACAACGCGTACCCGCTCACATCCAATGCAATGGGCCGTGTGGGCACACCGATCGGTCCATTGCTCTACAACGCGTACCCGGGATACAACGCGTACCCGCTCACATCCAATGCAATGGGCCGTGCGGGCACACTGATCGGTCCATTGCTCTACAACGCGTCCCTGGCCAGGTCACATGCATATGTCACCATGCTGGTCACTGGTGAACCTATGCCAGCCACATATACTTTCCAGGGACTCAGGGGCACACCTACAACACCACACCCAGTCCACACTGTATCTAAGGCATGTGTGGCAGCATAACCTTAGCTGTGTATGGGGGTGAACATGTGGTTTTTGGGGTGGCACTTGGGGGCAGACACACCCAGGCTGTGCACGTGTTCATGGGGACAGGGTCCTTTGTGTGTTGTGCACCTGACCACTGTGGTGTGCAACTTTTCATTTTGGAGCATGTGTCATGGTCACATTTCCAGGTTGTGTATCTGTATGACATGTCACATACCCCCAGGCTCACATGTGGGAAGGCATGTATGTCACAGGGTGGCCCATTGCCACAATAGTGATGTCCCTCCGCAGTCTGTGTGCATGATTTGTTTCACATGTCTCTGACTCCATGTGCACAATGGGAGACAGTCTCCACATCCACGTGGTTTGTGCATGAACTTTGATGTTGTGTGTGTGTCACAGACGTCCATGTCTGTCCTGCAGAGGCTACAGGGGCCACTACCTGTGGGTGTCATGTTTGTTTTTCTGACGTGTACATGATACGCCATGTCATGCCAGTGTCCATGTGGCAAGACAGGGTCCCTGGGAATCTACCTGTCAATGAGCTGTGATGCCTGTGGAGCATCTGTCCAGACATGTCACTGTGGTATGTGTGTGGAACGTGAGAGCAGTAAATGGGTACTGTGACATAGCCTAATGGTTTCCCATAGCACACCCTGGAACCTGTTGTCAACACTTGTTGAACAGAGATGTTAGATGATGTCCATGTAGGTGCCATATATGTCCAAACAGAACGACACACACATCAAGTACTTGTGTTTGTTAATGATGTATCATGTGAAATTGAGTATGGTGAACAGCACATAGGTGGGGTGACTGACAATCTTGCTTTCTTCACCTATGCACTGCAGGGCTCCTGCTGTCCATCGACCATTCCCAGACCTGGCAACGATGGTGGAACGTGACAGCATCCGACGGTACCGCTTCACCAGGCAGCTGATTGAGGATTTGGCAGTGCGGTTGGACCCACATTTGCAGCCTGGCCGTCCTTATCCTACAGCGCTGACCCCCAAGGTGAAGGTGATGGCAGCCCTACACTTCTTTGCCACCGGTACCTTTCAACACACTGTGGTGACTGCCGGTGGGATGTCACAGACTATGTTCAGCCATGTGCTACGCGATGTTTTGGGGGCAATGTTGAGATACCTGAACCAGTACATCTATTTCCCAACACGTCAACGACTCACTGACGTCAAGAGTGACTTCTATGCCCTGGGGAGGATGCCACATGTAATTGGCTCCATTGATGGGACACATGTGGCTTTGATACCACCACAGGCACATGAGCAGGCATTCCGGAACCGTAAACATTACCATTCGATCAATGCTCTGGTGGTATGTCTTGCAGATATGACCATCACACATGTGTGTGCCCGTTTCCCCGGTTCGGCACACAATGCCTACGTGATGAGGAGTAGTCGCATCCCAAGGATGATGTCACAGATGCCGAACCAGCGTGCCTGGCTTGTTGGTGTGTACTGACTTTGTACCATTGTGTGTGTTCTGCTATGTTGTTTTCCACACACATTTTCAAATCGGCTAATGTGCAATTGTCTGTCTGTAGGTGACTCGGGATACCCCAACATGCTGTGGTTGCTGACACCCCTCAGGAACCCTGTGACACCAGCCCAGATGCGCTACAATGAGGCACATGGTCGGACGAGGAGGGTGATTGAGCGGACCTTTGGTCTCCTGAAGAGCTGCTTCCGCTGCCTGGACAAGACAGGAGGGGCCCTCCCATATGCCCCAGCAAAGGTGTGCAAGATTGTCATCGTCTGCTGCATGCTACACAACCTGGCAGTGCGGAAGGAGTTGCCTCTCATCCTGGATGACGATGACCAACGTCCGCCACCTGTGGAAGATCCTGGCCTGGGTCACGATGCCAGTGAAGATGATGATGATGATGATGGTGATGTCCGCACACAGCTCATCACCAACTTATTCAGCTGAATGTGAGTCTCCAGAGGGTTGTAATGTCAATGATTTGAGTTTGCATGATATGTGTGTGTGGTGCTCTGGTGCTGTTTGAGTGTGGCCATGTGCTACTTGACTGGATGCGTGCAGCGATGTGTCCTTGCAGGTGGTCTGTACTGCCCAACAGTGTTGACATGCTAACTTGGTTTTGTGTAGTTATCTCGTGACATGTATTAGACATGAGTATTGCCGTTCTGTGCTGTTCTTCAGTGGTTTTGACTGTGTGTCATGTCTGTCCTTCACAGGGTGCTGCCGGAGTTGTTTGATCAACTTGGATCCCACGAATCCATGATTCAACTTCCAAGGTGGAAGCAGTCGTTTCCCTACAGGTGATGTGCCACACATCCCTGGACTTTCTATCTTCTGCACTTTTTGACTTTGTGGCCACAGCCAGGTTGGATTAGCTAGCATTTGTAGTGGAAACAACATGTTGCAAATGTGTAATAAACCTGTGCTTCACTTTGGGATGTGCGTTGTCTGTAGTCACACATCTGACTGACATTTGCTTACTGCACCTGTAGTCTAGTTGACACAGACTGTGAATAGGTGGCGTGTCTGTGCATTCCACTGTATTTAGTTGCAACATCAGTATAGGTGATGAGTCTGATGGCCCTGGTGTGTATGTGTTGTGTGGCCCTAGTGGTGTGTCTCCCTCATATGTGTCACGTCGCCATGACTGACATGACGGTGTTGGACTTGCTGTAGCAGTTAGCATGCACAGTGTCATTTTTCTGATCACCATCTCCATGACAGAGAGCACGTTGGAATCACAACAGAGGCAGATATGGTGTATTGGTGAGTTTATTTACATACAGGTGTGAGGATGGTGCACAGGATGGTGGGTGCTGTACATAGAAATTGGAATCCAAAGTTTCCATGTGATTCGGAAGTCTTGGTAGCTGAAATGTCCAGAGTAAAGTCCACAGTCATCTGATAAATTTGGCCAACTAGAGCTCCCCATGTCATGTGGGAGAGTTGGGTTGGCTTCGACAGGGCGTGCAGTTTGCACACAGAGGAAAAGTTCTAGAACAGGTGTTGGCTTCCTGGGGGATGTAGATGGCCATCGGCCTCTCAGTTTGGCCTCCTCGGACGGCCCCTCTTCTTGGGGGGACCCTCAGGTGCAGGCTGCGGCGGTGCAGGGGACTCTCTGCCAGAGTCCTCCTCCCTCCCTGTGGCATTTGCAGTTGTTTCAGCAGCAGATGTTGTGGGCACACAGGGAGGTGAGGCCATGTTGGTGCTGATCTGGCGGAGGCATGTCAGTATGTCCCTATGCACCGTGTCAGTTGTTCCAATGTGTCCCACTTGGACTCCATGCCAGACATGTGTGTCTCGACATGTGACATGTGTGTCTCGACACGGGACATGTGGGAGTCCAAGCGGGCATGATGGGCAGCCTGCTGCTGTTGTATGTCCTTGAGGATCCCCACTACCTGGCTGACCTCTCCGGTGCTAGTCTGGTACGCATCCGCGATGCGTGCCAGTTGTGGGTCATCATGCAGTCCAGACCCCTCTGCAAAGAGCGACCTATGTCTACCACCCCTCCCATGACCCCTGGCGACACGTGCAGGACCTGTGGTGGCACGCACAGGTGACCGTGGGCCCACTTGGGTGTTGTTCGTGGGCTCGTTGTCACCAGCTCCAGTTTGGGTCTGGGTCCCTGCGCTGTTGTCATCTGTGGTCCTTGCTCTGTCCGTGTTGGCAGGGGTGGCCTGTGTGTTGGCAGTTGTTGGAGGGGTGGGTGCAGGGGGTGCAGATGTTGGTCCTGCTGGTGCTGCATGATGACTCACACCGGAGGGTCCAGCTGGTTCTTCGCCATCCGAGTAGTGCAGAGGCTGATCCACACCAGTGAGCTCAGTGTTCTCCGGAGCCTGGGACAGGGACTCCTCCTCGTCTGCTGCTGTGTCCCCATCATCACCTGTTTTGGGGAGAGACACAGATTGTATGTTATGTTTATACTGGCATCAATTGTTCAAACACCTGACAGTTGTGACTGTACCTCTGGATGTGGGCCTGGACATTGCATTCTCCTAAATTGTGACAATCAGAGAGTGATATTGGTGTAGCACATTGTCCTGCCAACCTGTGGCATGTCAATGTGAATGTTGAGGTGTGTGCATGACCAGCATTGGTGGTATTTGCTTGCCATCCGGGCCTCCTTCTCCCCCAGCCCAGTTATCCCACCATGAAGCGTGCTTCCATTGCAGGGAGTGCAAGTTGTCTTTCAGGATGTCAGTCAGTGGTGTCCTGCTGTTGGTTGTTGCACAGTTCCCAGCAGGGCCTTGTGCTCCCCCAGCAGTACCCAGTGTCAGCTATCTTGTGAGTCCTTTTCCACTCCCTGTGATGTGAGCATGGTTCAGGGTGGTGTTGATGGGCCAATTGTGAGGCTGACCAATATCTGTGACTACCACTCCCATCATGCTATTGCCTCCACCCCCTTCCCAGCATGCCCATCCTTCCTTCCTTTTGACTCTGCTTCCCTGTGGGGTGGGGTGCCTGTGCTGACAGGATGGCTGGGAGTGTTGTCCTGGCAGTTGTTTGCCTACAAGTCCCAAGAGTGTCCCTGTGCTTCACACAGCATAACCCAGGGTGGTGGTTCTTTGTGGGATCTTCAGTTAGGATGTGAGGCATTGCATTCTCCCAGGTGGGTTATGTGGAGTTAGTGTTGAGGGGTGTGTGAGGGGAGGTGCTTGTAACTATGGTCAGTGCTGTGTGTCCTCCTTCCCACCCAGCCAGATATCCCACCATGGAACGTGCTTCCATTGCAGGGAGTGCAAGTTGTCTTTCAGGATGTCAGTCAGTGGTGTCCTGCTGTTGGTTGTTGCACAGCTCCCAGCTGGGCCTTGTGCTCCCCCCAGCAGTACCCAGTGTCAGCCATCTTGTCAGTTGTTTTCCACTCCCTGTGATGTGAGCATGGTTCAGAGTGGTGTTGATGGGCCAATTGTGAGGGTGTCCAATATCTGTGCCTACAACTCCCTTCATGCTATTGCCTACACCCCCCTTCCCAGCATGCCCATACTTCCTTCCTTTTGAGTGGACTTCACTGTGTGTGAGTGTGACAGCAATGGCAAGATGGCTGACAGTGTGGTCCTGTTGTTTGTTGGTGCCCAGTTCCCATCAGGGCCTTGTGCTCCCCACAGCAGTACCCAGTGTCAGCCATCTTGTCAGTTGTTTTCCACTCCCTGTGATGTGAGCATGGTTCAGAGTGGTGTTGATGGGCCAATTGTGGGTGTGACCAATATCTGTGACTACCACTCCCATCATGCTATTGGCTACACTGACTTCACCAGCATACACAAAATTCCTTCCTTTCAGTGAGCTTCCCTGTGAGGTGGTGTTCTAGTGGTGGGTAAATATCTGAGAGTGTTTGTTGGTTCTATTTGTGCCACTGCCTTGCTGTATTTGTTGTTAGGTTTGTACATGTCATGACACAGTTACATATCACTATGAGATGGCAGGTATTGTGTTTGTCTGACTAGCATTCACATCTTGGGATGAATATCTTTTGGTTGCTGTGTATTTGCTAAGGGTGCATGGTTTGCCTATCCCCTTGACTGTGATGTGTGTGTGTTGTCACACCATATTGTATATATTAGTTGTGTACTCACCAGGCTCTGGGATGTCTGTTAGTCCGTATACGCTCACTGGTGGTAGGATGGCCCGCACCTTCTCCTCCCAGGGCCTGAGGTATAGTGGTTTTGCAGGAGGGCCACTGCCGGTGTGCTGGCTGAGGAGGTAGTCCTTTTTGAGTAGGTCCCGGACCCTCCTGTGCACATCATACCACCTGTTCTGGATGTCTTCCTTTGTGCGCAAACATGGTGATTGTGCGTTCACCCTGTCGACAATCCTCGCCCACATCTTGGTTTTCTGCGACATGGGGGTCTGTTGTACCAATGTACCAAACAACTATGGCTCTACCCTGAGGATCTCATCTACCATGACTTCCAATTCACTGTCTAGGAACTTTGGATTCTTCTTTAGGGGCATGGTGATGGGTGGTGGTGGTGATTGATGTGTGTGTGTGTGCAAGTGGGGGGGTTTGAGTGTAGGTTTAGCTGGGTGTGTGTGAGGGTGCTATTTGTAGGTGTGGTAATGGTGTGTGGCTTGTGTGATGTATGAGCTGTGAGTGTGTCTGTGGTTGCTGTGTGATGGTATTCTGTGCTGGCAGGTCAGTGGAATTTGCAAAGGATCATGGTAGGGATTTGTGGCCTTTATGTAGGTGGAGTTGGAGGTGTGTCCTTGTTCCATTTTTTTTCCTCCCTGTATTTATTGGCTTTGTGGTTGCTTGTTTGGCCCTTTTAAAAAAAAAAAAATTCCTTGTTGTTTTTGGTGCATGTAGGAGTCGTTCTTGTGTCCGAGTAGGATGCTGCAGTTGTCTGGTGCGATCTTGTCCGACTCGTTCCCGCTGTGTGTCAGCTAGGTTTCATATGCGGCGTACGAGTCGGTCGCGGAGTATTGGGTTGCTTCGGCTGGGTTTTGTATGCGTGCCGGTCGTACGGCTTGTGCTCCGGGCGAGTCGGTCGTGTTTTGCACGCACAGCATCGTACTACGCGGGTCGGAGTTCGCGGGTACGTTTCGTTCGGGTTCAATCCGGGTGCGTGTCGGTCAGTTCGTTTCACGTGATTTCCCGGCCAGATGGCTTGTTTCCGTCCGGCTCGGTCGGTCGTTTTGTATTCCGTCCGAGTCGGTCGGATTTCACATGCATTTCATCGTACTACCCGGGTCGTACGGCGCCGGTCCGAGTCGGTCGGACTAAATTCCCGTACCGAGTCGGTTGGTATTTTTTCCGAATCGGATTCGGCCCCTAAGACATTAATTCCTTTTTCAGAAGTGGATGTTGCCAAGTACAAAACTTGGATAGCTGAGGCAGCCAGTGACTTTGAAAAAGAACGGCTGGGAATTAGAGGCACGCTACTCCAGCCCACAAGAAGTACTGCAGGGCAGCCGGCGTCAAGTTCAACTTCAGAGCCTGAGGGCAGTGCATTTGGCTCACAGCAGTCAAAAGAACCATCAACAACAGCAAGAACAGGATCATCAGCCCCAGTAAAATCGGCACAGGAATGGTTTCTACAGCAAGAGTTTGTTAGGTCCAGTGCTGATGCAAAGGCAAAAGAGGCCGAGTAAAGCGGAGCACCCCTGAGCATTGAGCGGATGGTCCTGGCCTATCTGGATGACCCAACAGAGGTCTACATTGATCAAAACCCATTGCTGTATTGGTATGGGAAAAGGTGCCAATGGCCAGTGCTCAGCAGGCTGGCGATAAACTATCTGGCTTGCCCTGTCACCAGTGTCTCTTCTGAGCGTGTTTTCATTGCTGCTGGTGCCATTGTAACAGTGAAAAGGACCAGTCTCTCGCCCAAAAACGTGGAGAGGTTAACCATGATCAAAATGAATCAGCACTTTATACCACCAAATTACACAATACCTGAAGCACAGCAGGAAGATGAGGACAGCGACTTAGGTGACGGAAGTAGTGTGTTAGATGATGACCTACTTCTGATTGACCCACCAGAGTTTGAGGACGAGCTCTACTTCCCTGACAACTAGGCTTTCAACTTGTTACTTTCTTTCTTCCTTATTTACTTTTATTATTTGTGTGTGTCTCTGTCTTTCTGGTTCGAATCACATTCACAACAAATCCATCACCACCGTCTTGTCTTTATTGCCGTATTGGAGTTGCAGCTGTGTGCATTTATTAAAGAAGTCCACTCCTTCGACTCCTGCTCCATCCTGACTCGCCCCTAAATCCATTTCCCTCAAGCCAGACATTGGATGGAGAATAGTACAAGAAATGTTGCCTCGTCGAGTCCCTCTAAAAGAAGTGGAACATGACTATAGTTATCCTCCTTTCCGAGAGGGACTGCCCCTTAACCTAAGATGAGAACAGGTAATGAATGATGGCATGCATTGGACGGTGACTGTGAGTGATTGGTGTTTCTGTTGTTGTTGTGCATGAAGTGTACTAGTATTTAATCTACACACTAAAAGTGACTCAAGTCATTGTTTCCCTTCTGGTTGTTTAATAACAAAATTGTACTTCTACTGCAGGCCGATCCATTGCATTTTTGAATATGGAATCTGGACACACTCGGTACACTACACCATGATGATGATGACCAGTACTCTTCGCAGTCAGTCAGTAGGATCGGAGATGATTGATGAAATATCTTGGGGCGTTTTGTGAAGTGGCATAAAACAAAGGTAAACAAGTCAACAACAACCACAGCAGACCTACATGTCTGTGTAGTGGTGGAGTCGAGTGTTGTGGTTAACATGACTGACAGCGGTGCATTGATTTAGTTAGTTACTTAATTTGGAAGATGCTATGTTGCTGTATATGTGTGCTCTGTCTGGCTCAGTCAAAGTCTAAGCTAAGTGGAAGTTGGGTGGGCGCTGTGGGCCTGCTCTGTCCTGTTGCTGTTGTAGGTTAATGCTGGAAACAGAGTAGAAATGATTTAGCCATGCTGCCTCTGAACGTGCTTGCACTTCTCCGTAATTTATGCATTTTTTTGTCTCCTTGATTTTCCAATATCCCTTTTGTTTTTCCATCTACACTTACAGGCCGGCCTTTACCCTGTGCTAAACAGAGAAAAACAACTCACACTCACCTACCAATCTGCATCCGCCAGGCAGGCAGTGGCACCCAAGATTGATGGACGCAGCGTCCATGGAAGGGAGGACCAAGAGGAATGCCGAGATGCAACTCCCCAATTTGACCAGGATAATACAGTAACTTTAGTATCATTCATCATCTTTTAATTAATTTGATTCATTTTTTCTCTTCAATCATTATGACTGTTTGTTGTTGTTATTATGTTTACTCTTTGCTTATAATTGATCCCTACAGCTATTTTTTAATTTTCTTTGCTAGCTTTAAAACGAAGCCCGGTACAACAGAACATAAAATGTGTGTAATTTGGGTCTCTCTGAGGGCAGACAGGCAAGGCAAATTGTAATAATAATAATTAATAATATAATGCTGCCCTGTACTGTCTACTAGTCTAGCTAGTAAGTACTACTTATCATTATTCATTAACCATCAAACCATCATCATGCATGCATTTCCTTTTTCCCCCTTAACAGATTTATGAATATGATGGTCGTCTGCCAAGATTGTGTATGCTGTGTTGTCCATGTATAGTGTTTGTCTTTGTCAAACCTTTCCCTCAAATACCCCTTCCCAACCATTCATCAAACCCTAACCCTCTTCCCCCGGGCTGTGTGATTTATATTGAGGTGTGACTAAATTAAATTTACACCAATAATTGATCACACACTTGCTGGGGCGGATGTGGTGAAAGCAACACTAATTCAATTTCAACAAGGCAGGGCGAGGATCTTCTTCTGCTTGCCCACCCATGCTCAGTATTTGCAAGTCAATTTTTTTTCCAAAGGAACATAATCCATCATAAATTATAATTAATTGCCGGCATCGATTGGATTCATCAACCTTACACAGCACTAAAGGTTACACTTGTCCACTTCATACGTCTGTCGAGTGACTCGAGTCAACTACAGTTTCTAACTGTTACTTGTTGTACTAGGCTATCTCCGCCACCATTATGTTTTATTTTACTTTAGCAGTGCTAATCATTATTATGGTTTCTTGTTTGGCAGTCTTCTTCTTGTGTACTGTACTGTACTTCATTCTACTACTCCTTACAAAGTCTCCCTCAGGCGACTGACTGTCTCATTTTCTTTTTTTGCAAATGCTACTGCCAGTGTCTACTACTACCACCACCACCACGGCATCTTGGGAAACCAAACCATCATCACCATGCAGCCATCGCTGTGCCTAAGTTTAAACATCAATCACAGGTAAGAGAAGAAGTTTGGGAGAGACATAATTAATAATGGAAATTAATTTATTAATTCACACACCCACACCCTTCTGAGTCCAGTTGCAGACTGCATAGACTTGGAGGAGAGACTAACAGTACTAGTAGAACAAGTCACTCAGTGAGGGTACCGCATCGATCTGTTCGTGTGTTACAAAATCGGCAGATTATGTAAATCAAAAACTGGCTGCGGCCTTGCAGCAGCAAAGGAAATTGTGTGACGTAAAAGAGTAACCCCCCCACAAAACATTTACATCGTATGTAAAGTTAAGAATTAAAAAATTGTGTTCACATTCACTGGTACCGATGAAAACATTGTTATAATCAGTCTTTAACCCATGTAGACAAATTTTCCCTTTCTTTACGAAATCCAGAGCCATAGCAGCTTGAGCTTTACCAGGTGTATAACTCCCTTCCTTCTCCGCCCAAGGTGGCAACTGAGCCTTATGCTCTGAAGCTTTCTTTTGAAAATCATGTCTTCTATCTTCTACTAAATTTAAAATATCTTTTCTTCTTCTATTAAAGAACATGTTAGATTGTGTCTATGTGCATGTGTTATGTCTATCGATTTCATTGTTAAGAAAAACTCTCCCATAAACTGTGCGTCTTGACTACTAAGCACTGGGTTCACACTCTTGCGAATCGGAACCTCAGAAAATATCACATCTAAGTTTGAATAATAATACTGTAGCCTACCTGTTCTATAAAATAAACTTGTTAATACACTACATGAGATGCCATATGTCAGTGGTAAATGATGATATGTTAATCCTTCCACTACTGATTCAGGTAACTTCATACAGACATAACAATTACTAACTTCCATTGTGTCTACATACTGAAACAATAACTTTGTGAAAACATTTAAACTTGTGTCGTTATCAGCTATTTCATGATGAATTTCTGCCTCATCTTCTGCCATTAATTCTACTCTATTGCCCTTCATGTTTGCTGTCCTCCCTTTAGTTTCATTATTAATCTTCTTATCTATTATCATGAGGTAAGGAACTGCTACAATCAGGACTAACCATACTACAAGCACCAATACTAGACTACATATGCAGATTGCACAGCATCTCCTACAACAATTTCGTTTTGGTCTCCCAGTAACTCTATCATCAGGCATTTTTCGACAAGGAAGATTGCTCTTCTTATCTCTTCTTCTTTTCTTTAGATGATTCTTTTGTTTAGTCAGGGTGGTCTTGTTTCTTCTTCGTATGTTAGTTCTGCACTTGTTCCTTCGCCACCACTGTCACTTGACTCTGAGCTTTCAAAATCTTCAAGAATGATATAAGTCCAGTCAGGACCCTTGAATTTGTTATTCACAAATCTCAGTCTTTTACTTTTTCTTTTTCCTGACTTTTTCTCTTGTTCAGTTTGACTTGTCACTTCAGGTACTTGTTCTGGATCTTCACTTCTGGTTGTTATGTGGTACTTTACTCTTTTAATGACACTTGGCCAATGATCTCCTTTTCTTGTCTTCTTGGTTGGCACTGTTTCTTTGTTTACGTCTTCAGAGATCTCGTTAATTTCACTGCTCAATACTTTTTTGTTTTCTTTGATTACTTCTTCTTTTGTTTGTTCTTTTTCAGGTCTGATTGGTTTCTCTTCAGTAGCTCCACAATGACTTTCAAGATGTTGGCTTTGTTCCTTTTTTATTTCTTTATGTTCATTTGTATCGACCCCTTTTTCTTTAGTGACTTCTTCTTGATCTAACTGCTTCTGATCAGGGCTTATTGCACTGTGAACTTCTGCAGCCTGACCTGATTCTTCTAAACCTGTCTGTCCCTCTTCAAAGTTTATTAAATCTTCACTGTTTTGTGTCCATTTTTCTTTCCCTATCTTATTTTGTTCAGGATCTTTTACTATCTTTTCTTCTTGATCCTGAACTGCTTCTTCTTCACCTATCTGATCTTCTTCAATTTCCTCCAATTTTGTTTGATTTCTCGTTCTGTAATATACTTCAGGAATTTCTACCACTGGTATCCAATCCTGACTTGTGCTCGGTTGTTCTCCGTCAGCTTCTCTCGAACCTCTAGCCTGAGATTCCTCAGCTGGGCAACCTTCAGCTTCTTCAGTGATTGGTGTTGTCTGTGGATTCTCTTCTTCAGGTTCTGGTTCTCTCTTTGTGTGGCTTACGTGAATCCAATTAGGAAATCTTGCACACTTCACTGCTGTATTGGTGGTCAATATAACTTGACAAGGTCTGCTCCACCTGGGTGATAGACACGTTTCTCTGGTGTGATTCTTCACTACCACCCAATCACCAGGATTCAGATTATGTTCTAGTTCAGGCTGCCTGGAAACTGCGTCTTCTCCAACCTGATGAGAGACAGAACGCACTAGGTCAGCCAATCCTTTGCAATAATCCAGAACCATATCATCAGATATATTTACTAATTTGTTTGTGGGAACATGTGTTTGTCTCATTGCTCTTCCCATCATTATTTCATGGGGGCTCAATCCTGTTGTTCTGTCAGGTATGCTTCTGATTCCCATCAAGACAAGTGGCAATGCGTCTGGCCACTCTAATGATGTTGATGCACACATTTTTCCCAATCTTGACTTTATAGTGCCATTCAATTGTTCAACCACTCCAGAAGCCTCTGGGCGATATGCACAGTGCAATTTCTGTTTAATTTGAAATGCTTCACAAATTAGTTTAATTACTTCACTGTTAAAATGTTTTCCTCTATCTGATTCCAAAGATACTGGGAAACCAAACCTAGGTATGAGCTCACGTAACAACAGTTTTGCAACTGTAATACTGTAATTTCTCCTAGTAGGGTAAGCCTCCACCCACTTTGAAAACAGACACACTATGACTAGTACATATTTTAGTCCTCTGCCTGGTGGTAATTGTATGAAGTCAAACTGCAGTCTTATAAATGGCCCCTCTGCCTTTCCAATCTTTCCAAACCCAATTATTGTTTTCCTGCCTGGATTATGCATTTGGCAAGTTAGACATCTCTGGCAAAGACTCTCTGCAACAGCCCTGAATTTGGGATTGTACCAATTTTGTCTGAACAGCCTAATCATTGCATCTCTCCCTATGTGTGTGTCTCCATGATGCATTCTGGCCATTTGTGAGAGTAAACAGTCTGGCATGACTGGTCTGCCATCTGCACTGATCCACACTTCATCTTCTCCTCTTTGGGAGCAACCCACTTTGATCCACAAATTTTTCTCACTTTCATCAACCTCATCTTGCAATTTCTTCACCTCATTCCAAGTTTCAGGTGGCATATACAGCATAAGTTGGCAGCTGATTCCCATTCTTTCCACCCTCTTATTGACTGACGTTCTGGTTTTGGCACAATGTTGAGCCACCAGGTCTGCATATCTGTTGCCGACTACCACCCAGTCATCTCCTGACTGGTGTGCGGCACATTTCACCACAGCCAATTCTTTTGGTGATTGTATTGCTTCTAGAAATTCCCTTACAAATTGTCCATTTTTAATGGGGGATCCTGAAGAAGTCATGAAATCCCTCTGCATCCACAGTTGGCCAAAATCGTGCACAACCCCGTAACCATATTGACTATCAGTAAATATGGTCACTCTCTGATTCCTCCCAATTTTGCAAGCTTTTATCAAAGCAATCAATTCAGCTACTTGTGCAGATTTGACTCCTGGTAAATAGGATGCTTCAACTATTCCAGTTAATTCACATACCGCATAGGCAGCAGTTAGTTTACCATCTGCATGTCTTTGACATGAACCATCAACAAATAGCTCCCTGTCTGGCTATTTAAGAGGCTGTTCCTCTATGTCTGGGCGTGGTTTTGTACATAATTCTGTAATTTGTACACAATCATGTTCATCTTCTTCATCATCTTTATTTGTTTCATGATATGGGTCTGGCAATAGATTTGCTGGATTTATTATTGTACACCTTACCATGGTCACATTTTCAGCACCCATTATTATTCTCTCGTATTTAGTCAGCCGACAAGGAGTAAGATGCTGAGTTCGGGTTCTTGTCAATAGAATCACAACTGCATGTGGAACATACACTTTTACAGGATGTCCCATCACAATTCACTCACTTTGTTCAATGCTCAAACACGTTGCTGCTACTGCTTTTAAGCATCCTGGCAACGCGGCTGCTACTGGGTCCAATGTAGCAGAAAAATATGCTATAGGACGACTGTCTAGTCCATGTCTCTGAGTTAGGACGGAAAGTGCACAGTTTTCTCTCTCTTGACAGAATAATGCGAATTCTCTTTTATAATCAGGCATCCCTAAGGCAGGTGCTGAACAAAGTGCGTTTCTCAATTTTATAAAAGCTTCTACACTTTCATCCTCCCACTCAACAGGGTCCTTTGCTTTCTTTTTCGTCATGTTAATTAAGGGCTTAGCTAACATGGAAAAATTTGGTATCCATTGTCGACAGTAGCCTACTATTCCTAGGAACATTCGCACTTGTCTTTGGGTTACAGGCATTTGCATTCTCTTTATTAATTGTACTCTTTCAGAGGTTATTCTTCTGTTTCCCCTCTCAATTTGATGTCTCAGATATTTAACAGCTGTCCTGCAAAACTGTAACTTTTCAGGTGAGACTTTATGCCCTTCCTCAGCCAAAAGATTTAATAATGCTATGGAATCAACAACACAGTCTTCTCTGGTGGTCGACGCTACTAATAAGTCGTCGATATATTGAACTAAAACTGAGCTTCCTGGCATCACTAGTTTTTCAAGGCACTTTTTCAGTATCTGGTTGAAAATGGAAGGACTTTCTGTGTACCCCTGAGGAACACGATTCCACACATATACTTTATTCTCAAATTTGAATGAGAAAAGATACTGGCTGTCTGGATGCAATGGTATTGAAAAGAATGCTTGACACAAGTCAATCACTGTGAACCATCCTGCATTCCAAGGAATCTGATATAGTATTACTGCAGGATTTGGTACTATAGGACAACATGGTTCTACAATCTTATTTATTTTCCTCAGATCCTGAACAATCCTATATTTTCCACTAGGTTTCTTTAGTCCCATGATTGGTGAATTGCATGGGCTACTCATTACTTCTTTTAGAATGTTTTGTTTTACCATTCGATTGATTTCTTCAATGACTCCTGTTTTTACTTCTGCACTCATTTTGTATTGTTTAGTATTTGGGAAAATCGCACCTTCTTTTACGATAATTTGAACTGGATCTATTTTTGCCATAAGTCCTGCTTCTTTTCCGGTGAAATCCCATACTATTTGGTTTACTGTACCTTTTAATTCTTCTGGCAACTCATCTTTTGTTATCAACGAAAACATTTCATCTATTTCTGTACCTTGTTTTGCAACCATCATTTTATATACATGGTCCTCATCTGGTGTCAGTACTGCCACACCATCCGGCGTGCCGAAAATTGTACAGTTCATTTTGCACAATAAGTCTCTACCTAATAAATTCACTGGGCTAGAATCGCACACTACAAATTGGTGCATTTCTCTGAAGTTTCCAATTTTAACTTCCATTGGTTCGGTAAGAGGTGTTCTAATTCTTTGATTAGCTACCCCCACTACTTGGATATCTTCACCAGAGAGAGGAAGGTCTGGGATGTCTGCTGATCTCACAGTAGACCTGGTAGCACCAGTGTCCAAAAGGAAAGTAATATCATTACCTTTCACATTTCCTTCAACATATGGACCAGACTGATCTACCTGTAAGGATGCGCCAAGTATGCACTCCTTCTTCCCCTCTCCTAGGCACCGTCATGAGTCGAATTTACAGTAATTGTCCTGCAAAAGAAATTGTGATGTCATATAATCATTCTTACCACTCCCTCCTGGGTATCCAATGTCTGTACCATGTTTTGCTCTGCTTATATTACCCTGAACAGGTGGAGGTGGTAATTGATTCTGGGGATTTACACCCTGCTGTGAGTCATTCTGCGTTTGTGGATTTAAGTTTTGATTTGGGCCATTATTATTCCGAATCTTTTTACATTCATCCTTCCAATGCCCCAATTTTCCGCATCCATGACAAGGAAATGTCTTTTTAGCTTCTTCTCTACTCATTCGTCCTCTAAATTTTCCACCATTTCCCGTATCACCACTCGTTCCAGAATCTTTTCCTTGATTTTCACTCGGATTTTCCAAATTAATTCCCTGTTTCTCAGCCATTTTCACCTGTGCCCACATCACTTTTTCCTGCAATTTCTTGTGTCTATCCTCAATATCGTCTCCACAATATTTTGCATACTTCAAAATTTCATCTATGGGCATTCCCTGCCAACACAGCATGTGTTGTTTAATCATCTGGCAAATCTCTGGCTTCAGACCATAAACAAACCGATACACAAACTGACTCATGTTTTTGTCTCCAATGTCCTCAAATCCACTATACTGTTTAAATACCTGCAATAGACGCTCATAATAGGAATGTACTGTTTCACTGGCTTCTTGGGTGGTTCGATCTATTTTCACCCAATCTGTTTCTTTCGGTGGTATTTTCCCTTTCAGGTAAGTTATCACCTGCTGATACTTTTTCATCACGTCACTTGACGGGGCACCTGTCTTTGGATCTCTGGGATACTCATCACTAGGCCAATCCACTGTGATCTTACAATCTGTCCATAAATCGGCAGGTACCACTATGTCAAACAGACCATCCAAATCTTTCAACAATACCTTTGACACCTTCACAAACCTTTCAACCTGCTTGTACCATTCAATTGGCTTTTCCCTCAGCTTTGGAAAATCATTCGTAAATGATAAAATATCCTGTCTGCTCCATGGGACATGTACATATCCTCCTCCCGCAACTTCTCGCATTGGATACATTTGATCTGCTTTTCCTGCTTCCTTCATTACATATTCAGATGCTGTTCTACTTGTTCGTGCCTCTTCCTTTTTCTTGGCCCGCCTAGATCTCCATTTATCTAGATCTCCCCATTTTTGTAAAACTAACATTAATTCTCTTATTTGCAGTCTTCTTCCAGATGCATTCATATTTTCTAAATCTTTGTCCGCAAATTCTGCTTTATATGGTTTCTGTAATACTTTTGATCTCCCTATTTCGATTCCCATCTGTAATGCTAAATTGGACAATTTTTCATGGAATATCTTTACATTTCTGGTGATACTTCTGCACAAGAATAATAATTCTTCTTCATCATAGGTATTCAAGCGTTCTACTCCTACATTTCCTGCTATTATTTCTTCTAATTCAACTTTTAATTTATGGATATCCAGTATTTTTAGAGGTGTGCACTGTTTGACTGACCCTTGTACCCATCTTTCTAAATCTTCAGGTGTTACTATGGTAGCACTTTTTGTTCCTGATGAAGTTACGAAACTTACATCTTTTGAACCTCCAGGTACATCTCTTCTTGGAGTTTTATTTACAGAACCTCGAATAGGTAAATCCATGAGTGATATTGTGGATTCACAGTCACTAAATTGATCCTCAATTATAACTGGAGCTTCAGGTTTGGGGTTACTCACAGGAGTATTCATAGGAGTCGGTACAGGTATCAATGAAGGGCAGTTTCTTTGAGTACCATATAATGGAACTACTGGACCAATTGTTACAGGAATAGTCAATGAATCAGGATGTACTTTTATCTGAGTTATTTTCCGTACTAATTCTGCTCTAGTCTTTTCTAAACCTTCCTTTTCTTTGTCATGAAGTATTCTAGTCGGGGTGAATTCATGCATTACCTTTGGTACCATTGGAGTTTGTGGTGATGCACTAGGAGGGCATCCACTTGTCCCTTCCTGATATGGTGGGGGATTTCTTAACATTTCTTCCATAAATTCGTCTTCAGACTCCTCATTTCTCATTAAATGTTTTGTCTTTTCTCTACATTTGCCTCCTGACTTCTCTCCTTCTGTGAATAATGGATACAGTCCCTCTGTAATCATTGCCCTTAACCATTGTTTCATCTGACCCTCTCTTGACTCACGTAAATATCTGGGGTAAAATCCTGGATAACTCCTATTACTTCTAGATCTATCCCGCTCAAATGCCTCGGTTTCCCATTCTTCTAAAGCTTCGCACTGAGTTAATCTAGGTCTGGGTTCTAAGTCATTCATTCTCAATCTCAAGTTCTGAAGAATTCGCCCATTGAACGTGCCATTCTGGGGAAAT